>CM063714.1:0-1200000 GCA_032441835.1 Slavum lentiscoides | reverse complement strand
GTGTATATATAATAAATATTAATCTATCATGTAATAACGTTTTCCTAAAATTCCTGTATAATATTTACGTGGAATTCTTGCAAAGGACCCGCGCCCGAACACATAACAAATAACGGCGATAACGGAATACAAAGGTTCTTACGAATTTCCTAGTAAATATCGATAAATAATAAATATCAGACGAATTTACATTGTTATGCAATGATACGCGCATTATTGTCTTTTATAATATTAAAACGTAATAATATTGTATTAAAACACACGCAGTTTTCTCGCATCCTTTTTTTAAAAACAAATAAAAGCCAATACTTGCACTTCTCGGAACGCCGATTATAAATTTTCATGCGTACGAATCCGTTGTATATACAGAAAAAAAAAACAGAAATTTAAGTATCGACACGTGTAACCGCGGCCAACTCTTACCCTGCGGATTCTTTGAATATAATATATCGATTACAAGCACGTGGTGATCATCGGATTTAACCGCTTAACTATACACAGTGCTTGACTTGGGAAAAAAGTAGTAGAGGTACTGTAGCTACTTTTTAAAGAGTAGCGTCCCTAGCATTTTAACATCCCTCACATTACCGCGGGGGGCTTCGCTCCCCACATCACCTTTTAAAATCCCTAAGAAGCATTAATTTAAAACCATAAACACGTATCATAACAGAACAGAATAAGGAATATAATAATTATTAAAGTACCTGATGCATTTGTAGGTAATGATTAGTTATCATTGATGGCTTCTTCGTATGTATAAGGTAAGGGCGTAGTCCAATTTATTCGTAGCGTAAAGTCCAAAACAGGTTCTATCCGAGTAAAAAAAAAAAATGTAACGCGTATCGGTAGGCTTGTCAATCGGACTCAAATAAAAGATTATCAGTGCGAATAATAATAAAAAAAAAAAACGTTCTTCATATACAAACGGTATGGGGGACAAGAGAATATGGCTATACGAAGAGGTCAATTAAAGGCGGCCGTCACGAGATTCGGAAATTATTTGCGTTCAGAAAAGGTCGATCCAGTCGAGGCAAAGGCTCGACGAGAAAAATCGAAGACGTATGGTTGGAGTACGAGCAAGTTCAAACGGCTATGGAAGCAGAGGATGACATTGACCTTGACGCGGAAAATAAATATAGAACGGAATTTGAGGACTTGTATTTTAAAAACGTTGCGTTAGCGGAGAAAATTATTACGCAGAATTACGCGACTTCGGAATCAAAACGTTTCAAATCGAAAATAAAAACGAGCAAGCTAATACGACTCAAATGTATGAAAATAAAGTAGCACCGACTGTGAAATTAGCGGCGTTAAACGTACCTACATTTAGTGGGAATTATCATGAATGGGCGTCTTTCAGTGATATATTTTCGGCATTAGTTGACAAAATGTGGCGTTAAGTTCTATAGAAAAATTTTCTATTTACGAGCAGCGCTATCGGGTGACGCATTAAGCTCAATAAAATGCCTAGAAACGACAGCGAATAATTACACGGTCGCATGGAAATCGCTCAACGCGCGGTATAATAATAAAAGGTTCTCGTTCAAGCGCATGTCAAAGCATTATACGATTTGGAGACGGTGAGTGGTGAATCGGCAATCAAACTGAGGCAATTTTCTGATGAACTCAGTGGACACATGCGTGCCTTAGAAGCCCTAGGTCAAGAACCAATTAAATGGGGACCGTTGTTGGCACATTTAATCGCAATAAAGCTCGATAAAACCACATTGAAAGAATGGGAATCGAAATCGTCGCACGACGAAATACCATCGGTGACAGAGTTGGTAGAATTCTTAGAAATGCGATTTAAAATACTAGAATCTGTAGAAAGCGCAAAAAATATAAATACGCGAGGTGGTGGAATATCGATTTGGAAAAGCCAGGCGAAAAGAAGTTCATCACATTCGTTTGCGTCAACGTCCGAGTTAAAGTGTTATATTTGTGGGCTGGCACATACGATTTATAAATGTCCCAAGTTTAGTGCATTAGCGGTACAAGAGAGAATAAAACGCATAACAGAACTCAAGCTTTGTAAAATTTGTCTTAGACAACACGAAAATAAAAAATGTAACTCGCGGTTTTGTTTTAAATGTGCAAAGCCACACAACACGTTATTACATCTGTCAGGCGATCGAAATATTTCTCCAACGAGCGAACATAAATCAATGGGGCAAGGTTCGATGACTAATATAACGACGGTAAGTGAAGTCGCAGAAGCATCCACGTCGGTAAATGCACATGTTTCAGCAATACCAGACGACAGAATTTTATTGTCGACGGCGATCGTATTGTTACGCGACGAACTAGGAAACTTTGTGCCGGGACGCGTATTATTGGACTCTGGGTCACAAAGTAACTTAATCACGGAGGATATGGTACAGACGTTAAAATTAAAGAGGAAACGTGTTAATCATAAATTATGCGGTATCGGAAATGATAGTCAAAAAATTTCGTCAATGGTGGAAGCGATTGTGGCATCGAAGTATAACGACTTCATGTTAACGGCATCGTGTTTGGTCGTAACACGCATAACAAAAAATATACCGTCGAGATTGATAACCGGTAAGCTTTCCATTCCGAAGAACATAAAGTTAGCAGATCCGTGCTTCCAAACGCCTCATAAAATTGATTTGCTTATTGGTGCAACTTACTTTTTTGATTTATTGCGTGCCGGACAGTTAAAACCGATAACAGATGGACCTGTATTTCAGGAGACTTATTTTGGATGGGTTGTATCTGGCCCCGTAAAGAATATAGAACCATCAATTATTAATGAAAATACGTCGAGTGCTGTTTATTGTTCAACGAATGAGAAACAAGAGACAGAATTAGAAAAATTAATCGCGAAGTTCTGGAGGTTGGAAGAATACGAAAAGAAAACGATATATACAAACGAAGAAAAATGTGTCAAGTTAATTTTGAGAAAATGTTAAACGGGATATTAATGGTAGATTTATTGTACATTTACCATTCAAAACGACGTATCTAAATTGGGAAATTCGTATAATATAGCAAAACGTCGATTATTATTGTTAGAAAAGCGATTTCAAAAGGATCCTGAGCTTAAAGCAGACTACGTCAAATTTATGTCGGAGTACGAAGAGCTTGGTCACATGGAACAAGTGGACGAAGGTGTTGGTAAATCGTATTATATTCCGCACCACGCAGTACGTAACGAAAGCAGAACGACGACAAAATTGCGAGTCGTATTCGACGCGTCATGTAAGACGGATACAGGCGTTAGCCTTAATGACATCTTACTCAAAGGACCCGTAATTCAAGAAGAATTATTATACATATTATTACGCTTTCGAACATACACTTACGTATTAACAGCGGACATAGCAAAAATGTATCGCCAAATTCTAGTCGTTAATAGCCATCGTGATTATCAGCGGGTGTTATGGCGAACCGAGCCAACACAAGAAATCAAAATATATCGTCTTAATACGTTAACTTATGGTACCGTCCCAGCGTCTTTTTGGCAACAGCGTGTCTCGAAAATTGGCGGAATCGGCCTACAACGAATATCCAGATACATGCTCATCAATCGTAAACGACTTTATATGGATGACTATATAGGTGGCGCAATGTCTAAGGTGAAGGCAAAGCAACTACGAGATAATCTTATTGATATTATGAATAGTGCTGGTCTGAAGCTGCGAAAATGGATGTCAAACGATAAAGACTTGGTAACCGATTTAGAGTCCGACACCGACATTACGCGTATGATAGGTGATTCATCAACGAAAATACTTGGTCTGCACTGGAATTCGGATGAAGATGTGTTAGTATACACAATGCGCCAATTAAACGACGACGTTGCTATAACAAAACGTAAAATATTATCCGAGATTGCGACTGTGTTTGATCCGTTGGGCTTACTTGGTCCGATCATAATAAAAGCAAAGATAATTATGCAAAATTTGTGGCACATAAGAGCTGACTGGGACGAGCCTTTACCACAAAATATTCGCAAAGAATGGCAAAGATATCGAAAAGGATTACAGTTGGTAAATGATATAGCAATACCTAGAAAAATAATTAGCGACGGGAAAATAATAACGTTTCAGGTGCATGGTTTTGCGGATGCATCGTTAAAGGCTTACGGCGCTTGTATATATCTAAGAAGTACCGACGAATATGGAAGTCACACAGTAAATCTAATTTGCGCGAAGTCAAAAGTAGCTCCGCTGAAAGTTGTGTCTCTACCGCGCTTAGAATTGTGCGCGGCGCTGTTATTAGCTCGATTGGCGTCTCGTGTAATACCAAAATTAAATTTAAATATAAATAAACGTAAATTTTGGAGTGATTCGAGTGTGGTATTATCTTGGATAGCAACTGTAGCAACCCGGTGGAAAACGTTTGTAGCTCACAGGGTTGGCGAAATCCAGGAACTCACGGTGATTAGCGAATGGGCACATGTTGGTACAAAGGATAATCCCGCAGATATTATATCCCGTGGTTGCGACGTAGATACATTGAAGGAAAATCGAATTTGGTGGCACGGCCCCGAGTGGCTTAAAGAAGATATAAAAAATTGGCCAAACACGGAAAAGGAAGCGAGTATAATAGACTTCGAAAACCTGCCGGAAGCGAAAGTAAATACCACAGAAGTGTATAGTTTTATGTGTACAACGACCTTTGATTATCCTCTGTTATCCGCAAAATCGTCGTTAAAAAAGATTATACGTATAACTGCATATGGCCTACGTTGGCGGAATAATGGTTTAAAAGCGCATAATAATATTGTTGGATCATTACAAGTGGCTGAAATCGAATGTGCGAATATGGCATTGATTAAAATGGTGCAACGCGCGCATTTTAGTAAAGAAATAAAAGACCTAAAATCCGGTAAACTACAAGTTGCATCGACTAGCAAGTTATTTCGATTACGACCGTTTTGTGATAAAGACGAAGTCCTGCGTGTGGGAGGTCGATTAAAAAATGCAATGGAACTAAATATGTATCAAAGAAATCCAATAGTCTTACCAAGCGACAGCGTATATACCCAACTTCTATTCCGTAACGAGCATATCGAGCTATTGCATAGTGGACCACAAGCGCTCATAGCTTCTATTCGACAAAGGTATTGGCCATTAAAAGCACGAAATCTCGCACGAAATACGGTTCATAGTTGTGTGACGTGTTTTAGATTGAAGCCAGTGATCGTCCAACCAATTATGGGAGATTTACCACGCGATCGAGTAACCGTAAGTCGACCGTTTTCGAAATGTGGCGTCGATTTTGCCGGTCCTATATGGATAAAAACCAGTTTACGTCGGAAAGCTCCTTGTACGAAAGGGTATATATGTTTGTTTGTATGCTTCGTAACAAAAGCGGTGCACATCGAAATCGTCAGTGATTTAACTACGAAAGCATTTTTACACGCTCTAAATCGATTTTTTGATCGTCGAGGTAAAAGCTCAACGATTTATTCAGATAACGCGACAAACTTCGTGGGCGCTCAAAGACATCTTCGAGAGATATATCAATCGTTGCAATCGGCGGATCATCAAAACGTGGTATCTGCAAATCTCGCTGACAAAGGGTAGAGTGGAAATTTATACCGCCACGGTCACCTCATTTTGGCGGTTTGTGGGAGGCGGCGGTAAAATCCATGAAGAATTTATTATATAGGGTTTTAGGAGAAGCGCGCCTCACGTTTGAGGAATTAAGCAGTGTGTTGACTCAGGTAGAATCCTGTTTAAATTCACGTCCTATCACGCCCATGTCTTCCGATCCATCCGATCTTTCTTATTTAACGCCCGGCCATTTTTGATTGGTGACGCATTGACTTCTGTACCGGAACGCGACGAGACAACCACACCTGATAACCGTTTGGATAGGTGGAGAAGGGTGACCAAGTACTCACAAACTTTGTGGAAGCGGTGGAATACGGAGTATCTTAGCCAACTACAGGAGCGAACCAGATGGGCTGGTAGTAAAGGACCGAGGATGGGAGTAGGATCAATCGTGTTAATTCGTGACTCGGGTTTACCACCATTACAATGGCGTCTTGGTCGAGTAGTCAAGGTCCAGGTTGGTAGTGATGGAGTGATACGTTCGGCATCAGTTCAAACCAAGGATGGTGAGCTTCAGAGAGCAGTGCGATTGCTTTGTCCTCTGCCATTTGAGGGAAATAGAGTGCCAAAGTAAACGGAAAATGTAAAAAACAAGGTACTAGCGTGAATTTTTGATGTAAAAAAAATGTATTTTATTTTCATATTTTCATAATAATTCGATTTGTTATTTTCAGTATTTATATTGTTAATTTAATATTTGTTTATTATTTATTATTTATATTTAGTTGAAATCAATATTTCAAAAGTACCTGATGCATTTGTAGGTAATGATTAGTTATCATTGATGGCTTCTTATCAGTTATCACGTGTGAGATATGAGATATCTGATATCAATACATTTTGTAAGCTTTATGTATTTAATACGAAAATGTAAGTTGAGCAATTTTATAAAAATAAAAAATTCAATAAAAACCTGTCCCATGCGTTCCCTTTTAAAAAGTAGGGGTACGCTAGAATATTCAAAAAATTAATTGATGTACTCAGTCCCCCCCAAATCAAGCGCTGACCGTCCCCCGCATTCCTCTTTAAAAAAAATAGTAGGGGTACGCTCAAATATCTGAAAAAATAGAAAGGGTACTCAGTCCCCCCGCGTCCCCCCAAGTCAACCACTGACTATACACAATTATAAAAATATTTTGTCGTCTTTTCAGAAATTACGAAAAATACGCTCGCACGCGATATAAATTCATTCCCAGAGAATAATAAATAATGAATACACACACACAATTTCATAAAACAAACACAGCGCATTATAAAACCACTGTACCACAAAATATATTACTTAAATCGAACCAACATAACGCACTAAAAACTATACTCTCGGCCGTTCGATGATCTCGAGATCTTCAAGTCAGTGCGCGCATATGCTCACGAGTACTATTAACCGTGATTTAAAAATTAGGTACTGCAGCGACTTTCCGAATATCGGTGAATTTTGCGCGGTCATGGAAAAAAAAACCAATAAATTGTTATTCCATGAAATCATGACGTCAGCCGTGCGCCAAATATATTACTCTATGGCGCCAAAATCAGTGGTATAAAAAATATTTTTCTCGCGCTTTTATTTCAATTACGCCATAGAGTATGTTATATATAGATTACATAGAGGTGTTTGGCGCACGGCTGGCGTCGTAGGATGCGTATCACACAATTGCTGCCATACCTAATTTTTTTTATTCACGCTTTAACCCACAACTTAAGAAGAAATTTCGGTGTTTCGTGTGACGGACAGATTATGTACGTACCGATTTTATGGCACGGCAGTGCACGCCAATTTATCGCGTACCTATTTACGGTATAAATATATACGTCCGAATCGGATACATCGGGAACGACGCTCGATAAAATATGTGTTTGAAGTGTTTTCGAAATATTTCACTTCACGTCGTTGCACACGTTCGAGAATATCAAAACAATTCTCCGACGTTTTAATCGAGCAAAAAGGCGTGAGGCGAAACGATAAAAATTGGCCGACCGATATTTTAATTGGATAATATCCTTATATTTCTGTTATTCGTCATTATCGTCATAGGCGTGCTGTACTGCTGTGAACTCGACCGCAGATTGGCTTGACTTTTCGGGAAAGCTGGTCGAGTTTTTTTTCTTTAAATTGAGATGTTATTAAATTTTAAAAATACGCGCCTACGAGTACATTATCAAATAATCGATTTTACGTGTTTCTATAATATTGTACAGACATTGCGAGCAAGGATCGTTCTTATAGTTCTTTCGCTATTTTCTCTCGCCGTTCGCCGGAATCGGATCCAAAACTTTCCGTGTCCAACGAAAATTGATTGTTTTGACGGGAGCCGTTAAAACGCGAATTATGTTTTCCGCGTACAATCCGTTTTCGGATGTTTCGCGCAGCCAGGACGTCTAGCGCGGATAGATGACTTCCGGACGAATGCCATACAACGCGCGACTGTCGTTGGGCTCACGCCAAATCGGTCGCGCGACGAGTATCGCCCCAATTTGTTTCACTTTAAAAGCAAGTGCTGTGTCGTACAACTCTGTATAAATGTGTATTTAACCCATTTGAACGAGGACAATAAAAACGCGTATTTATACGGTACCGGAGTCGGATGCAGCAGAACGCAGAACGCGTTACCAAGAGACGGAGATTTATTATTTTTGAGAAGAACGACGAGGAAATATAGTGCGGTCCCGTACGCTTATTCCGAGTGTTTTTCTCAACTGGCGCAATTATGGTACATAATTATCGTGGGGAGAAGTGATATATTGAGGAGAGGAAGGAGTTTTAGAAAGGTGTACAAAAAAAAAAAATCCGCGAATATCAATGTCCAGTCTTTTGATAAGACTGGATTTTTGCAGGAATAATTATTCAAATACAATATAAATAAACGTGGGCGTACTGTTATATACTCGTATATATTACTTTTGTTTAAAATCACAATAAAACTAGTTTGTTTTTCAAAGAACAAAAAAACGATTAAAACTGTCTACACTTTCGACTGAAATTTCATTTTCTTCTCGTTCAGAATTTATTTTTTATGTTTCTCCGCAAATACAGTATGCCGATCAAACCGTTCTTGCTCTTTCACTTTAGATGGGTGTTCTTGACACGACGTTCGTTTTGCTTTAGCCGTAGCTGGTCTCGGATAGAGAAATATTCTTTTTCACTTTCTACTCGCAGACTTTAAACTGATTTAAAAATATTAATTTTATTTAATTTAACTGTACTGTGTGGTTGCACAGCTATATTATATACGAGAAAATTTGATTTTTTTCAATTACCAACTGCCACAAACGATAAGACAATATCAGCTAATGATACCTAACCTGTAGCTATAAGTCGGAAATATATCTAATTAATCGCGCACACAAATGCGTCTACGCGAAATGCGCATTAGAATGAGCACAGCAATAAAAGAGAAATTTCTCCGTTTTTAAACTGAAGGTGGTGTCGTACCTTCTAGCGGTCTCCCCTGTGAGTAGTGCATATCACAGTTTTGTTTATGATGTTATTACGTTACGACATTTAACAATGTTTGCACGAAACGAAACAGCGCCGAACCGACAGCCAAATGTCTTACGGCCTCCTGGCTACATCGGAGAAAACGGCCCTTTTAAAGGCTACCCCGCAAGACTATCTCTCACTCTTCTTTTTCCACCGATAATCGCGTTATAATATATGAATAAACGAACGGTAATATAAAACACGTTCCGTCCGCGCATCGAATGCCGTTGGACTCATGTCGATACGTTCTTACAACTGGCCGCAATGCGATGTGTATAATTAAAGGAAAATGGCATTTTTACTGTTACTGCTGCGCCGATAACAATATTCATTTTCGCTTGCAGTGCCCAATCCTCTTGACTCGAGTTGGGGGGGAAAAAAAAGTACACACAGAAAAGCGATAAATTTCAACTACCGCGCAATAAATATAAACGCGTCCGGACAGCTCGCGACCGCTGTACGAGCGAACAATCAATATAAATCAGTTGTGCCCAATAATTTGGGTACAGGTCTCGCGTATAATACGGTCGTATGCTAATAATTTATTACACGAAAACGCGAGGCCGGTTGTCATAAATAAATTTTTAAGTCTTCCGCCGAAAAAAACGACAACTCGCGAACGGGATACGTTTTATTGCGTTCGGCGGAGTTGGGAACGATAACGAAAAAATAAATAAATACAAATCAAACCCCCCAAATCGAATCGCTGGCTAATCGCGAAATTATTCCAACAACTCGGTATACGCCGAATAGTTTTCACGCGACGAAAATTATTTATTTTTTGTTGGTTATGATGGGGGAAACAGACGATCTTTGCCACGAGACGTGAAAATAACGGATTATTAAAAGAGGTTGTCGAGCCGCGACAGAGATTCCATAGAGATTGTTTCGAATTTTTGAAAACAATGATTAATGTCATGGTTAAAATATTGTGTGTTATTTTATTTATATTAAGGGGTGAGCCCGTGGTTTATATAATAGAGTACACGAAGAACAATAAAAAAAAGAGTGAAAACAACAATATCAAACGGAGAATTAAAATCATTAGAAACTTGGCTCGGATGGAAAAGAACGGATCATTATTCGCGATACGCATAAGACGGGATTATATAGGCGAATTGTTAAGAAAATTAGAAGAAGGGCGTGGAGTAAAGAACGGGACAGGGGAACGGGTCGGGACTTTGGGATTTAAGAGAGACAGGAGAAACAGAGGAGTCGATTTTGGCAGTAAGAACGTTAGACAGAAAGGACAGGCTAGACATGTATGATATATCGGCGGTCCGCGAGACTTGAAAGGGCACGAAAAACATGGGTGTAATAATGAGAAGAGCCGGGAATATTAAATTTAAATGCTATAGAACGAAGAAATTTACTCTGTACTCTCTCAATCATGGAATTGGCACAGGCAGTAAGTGGGTACCAAAGAACGCAGCGGTACTTATATTTCGAATATATAAGTCCATATACGTCCGAAACGGAGAATTTCAGGAACCGGACCGAACCGGTAATACACGGCCCGAACCGAAACCAGACCGGTCGCTTTATTATTAAATATTGTGTCGAGCCAAAACCATTGGCGCAAATCCCAGAGGTGCTAAGGGTGCTTAGCACCCACAGAATACGAATTAGCACCCCCAATAGTTTCCACTGGAAAAAATCGATGCACTGACCGTGTAGTGATATAACCATATTATGATACATATTGAAATAAATACTGAAGTAGTTTTGAACAAATTTACGGGGGAAAAAAAACAGATTTTAGCATCTTTAAAAATACAATTAAAATAAATTTTCTTTGAGCAATTATTTACATAATATTTCGAGTAATTAATTGTTTTTTTTTATTAATATATAAAATAATTGATATTAAAACGAAAAATTTATGTATTTATTTTTCTTAAGTTAACTACTATCATTTTAAATTAAAAATTTGTTTATAGTACACTTATTGAGAATTATAGAGAGAAGCCGCTCACGTGTCTGTGATAAGTAATTTTTGTTGGGGCTTAATTAGCACCCCTAGGATTTAATGAGGATTTGCGCCTATGGCCAAACCGGACCGGCTGCTGTTTTAAACAATTTTTTCCTCGCTCCGCCGGATTGCAAAACTGGCATGTAACGGCGGTAAATTATTTCGTATTTAATTTCTACGGACAATAAAATTTTTTTTCCCCCGGCGAGAGTCGGCGTACATAATTGTTGTCGCGTTACAAAACGAAAAAAAAAAATAATAAAAAACCCCTCGTTTTCACCGTGTTTGCACTGGACGACGGCCGTTGTATAGGTATATTACAACGTTAATTGGTTGGTACGATTATTAAATCAACAGCAAAACATACGATAAAAGACAACACAGCCCGGCTGCTGCTGCTGCTGCTGCTGATGGTGTTGTTATACGCTCAATAATAATAATTATTTACCAATTATAATTGGTCCCTTCACAAACAAACGGGTCGTCGTCGTGGGGAACGAAAAAAAAAATTCCAATTAAGAAATTGGTCGAAGCAAAAAAAAATTCCAACGCTCAAAACCGATAGCACAGATTAAGGAGTGTATAATTATGACCGAATTCGATTGCGGCTCGCGCGATATATTACAAGAGGACAGACTAAATTTTAAAAAAAAAAACAGGAAAATTTGACTTTCAAAAATAGTGTTAATAACAATAATTCAACTTTAATTGAAAATGTATTATTTTTATACATTCGTTTTGTACGTTAAAGCGTTTATTAAAACATCAAACGGCTTAAAATAATATACATTTTCAACAATATATATATATGATAAAATAATACTTTTTTTTTTTTTTTTGCGTTAATTTGTATTATTTTATAAAATATGGGGCGCGAAATCGATAGATTTTGTTTGAATTTTGTTTTAATTTTTTTTTAGTACATATATTTCAATACGTAGTTTTTCAATGTTAAAACACGGAAAATAAATTAGTTTTATATAGTTTTGACGTTTGGCTTAACTACAAATAAAAATTGTCGACACATTCGATTTTGGTGAAATACATTTATTTTTTTTTATATATATATATAATAGTTATTCCAAAAATAATTACGAGAAAAACTTTACCGGCTATTTAATTGAATGGCATACAAATAAAAATTTTGTTTACAAATTTTGATCAATATTTCGAAATAAATATAGCAGCGGTTATGTTCGCGTTTTGTTTCCTCGTTGATAACAACTAAAAAAAAATAAAAATTCAAACAGTTATTTTATTATTTAAAAAATACACTTTACTTTTATACCTACTTGGGAAGTTTTTCAAGACAAAAGTTATACTCCGCTGTAAGACCAACAGCTTTATTGCTCTCTCTCTCTCTCTCTCTCTCTCTCTCTCTCTTTCTCTCTCTCTCAATCTCTTCCTCTCGTATAAATAAGTCTAAATATATATAAATAAAACACTATACATTTATTTCGCGTAAAGGCATCACGTTATCCGATTTCTAAACAATAAAATTAATTAAATTTGTAGGGTTTTCAAAAAATATATATTATATTACCGCGAATCGTACCGATTAACTGGTTCTGTGAACGTAGAAACATGAATGTTTTTTTCAAGAAACTAAAAAAGACAAGTCATATTTCTTTTATATTATAATTGTAATAGTTTTGCATTTTATTATTATTTTCCACCGCAGATTATCTGGGGAAAACTTTAATATTTATGGGTCGTTTAAAATATTATATACACAAGGAAAAGGATATTTGAAACGTTTTACAGTGTGGTACAGGTTAAGGACGACAATTGTTTTACCGCACATTATCTATTACGAAACAAAAAAAAAAGGAGTGTAAGGAAAAATGCACCTACTTATTAAAATATTTTTATTATTATTTCTTTTCTTGCAACAATTATTCGGATTTATAAATATAACCAATCTAAAATGTAGAATATTTCTCTCAAATTATTCATTAAACATAAATATATATAATATATTGCAAATATAAATAATTTACATGTACTCATTTTATTGATAACTTATACTGTAGCTATAGACTGTGACAAATTTAACGTAATATTTTGTTTTATATCGTATTAATTACAATTGACTTTAAGTTATACTAAAACCATAATATAACAATTATACACTGCGCAGAGATAATAAATAAAATTGCGAAAATTATACGCACGTGTCAATGGCAATACTTGTTTTTAATATAAACAATATTTCTAGTGTAAAAACAAAAATAATGACATCAATGTAGTAGATAAATGTTAAACTGGTAGAATATAAATCGAATTATATCGTATAATATAAAATATCGGGTTTTGTTTTTAAATTCCATTTAAATAATCATTAGGTTCTCGCGTAGAAAACCGAAACAATAATGATTGAAAATAATTAAACTCAATACCGGGAGATTAATATGATTTCAACCTAAACGCGCGATACCTTGTTCCGATTAAATTTCGGATAACGAAAAAGAAATAAAATAATTTTATTTTTATTTATATTCTACGTATAGTCAGCTGGCGAGTATACTCGATTAAATAAATAAAATGAAATAATAACGTTTTGAGATTGAACGGAATAAATGGTTAGAATAACGTTTCAATTTAAAATGTAAGTCGACTGCGGCCGTATACGTATATATGTAGTGAAACTATTTAAACTATGTAAACCGTACACGGCTTTGGCGAAGAAACAATATCAAAGTTAAATGAAAACAAAGGAAAAGAGTTGTTTTCATTCGATCGAATTAGTTTTATATGTAGTAAACCAGTGGGTAGTGCGTTTTCTTGTTTCACTATCGCGCGATTATGTCGTAAAATCGATTGCGGAATACGGACTTTATCACGACGAAAGAAAATCGGCTGCAAAACGCCAATTTTATCGAAATTGATTCGTTTCGGAAATTTTCCGGAGAATCTATTGGCGACATTTTTTTTTTTTAGTACGAAAATTTACGTTTGAAATAAAGATGAATACGTGCGATCAACACCCAGGTGGATTTTATTCAGTGTCTAAAATCGCGTGCACGCGATTTATAATCGAACGTGTAAAACACGAAAATTTCTTTTACCCCATTTACTGCAATTAATTCAAAAGTCTTGGATGGAATTATACGAAAACACCTAATAATTTTCAACAATGATTTTGTTCCAAAAAAGTAAAATCGTTTTTGAAAAGGGATCGTTTTCTCTGGGCTGTCGATTCCAGGAGTAAAACGTATAGTCGCCCGCAATTAAATATCTCTCCAGATTTTCGGAATAAATACGTAAAAAAAAAAATGAATCACTGCCGACTTCTTAATGAGAAAAAACGTCTGAACGGGAAAAACTCCCGGCGACTTTTGTGCAACAGTTAGATTTCGATTTATTCAGACGTTGACGAGACGTAGTACTGCAGCTTGCGAAATTTGAATTTTGAAAATCTGACCTATAAAACGTCTTGGAATTTTAAAATTATACATTTATACGTGGTGTGAGAGTGATTCCTGCAGTGATGCGAGTTTCCGTACTGGTCGATTAATAGACTTAACGGTTGTAAAATGCGAATATATATATATTTTTTTCATTCGTCGGTTTATTTTGCTTTACTCGGTTCATAATTTTAAAAAAGAAAATAAAATCCTTATACTAAAAAAATCAGTCTTATAACGGTAGTCAAAATTCATATGCGCGCTGCAGTACGAAAAAACGACAATTTTAGGCTTCGTTTTTTTTTTTTTATTTCAAAACCCGTGTTATTTCTAATATACGTTCCATATGGCCTGCAACCGTTTGTACATTTTCATTACGCGCTTTTATTTTCACTCTTTCACAAAACGTGTTAATTCTATTTTCGTTTCATAATGTGTTTGTGAGTTACCCGTGTAAATGTACAAAACACAAGCCACACGTGTTTTTTTCCCCTTCAAAAAACGTATACTTATTCCATTTCTGCCCGCGAATTCGTTTAAATTTGTTTCAATATTATTTTCGTAATAATTTAATTCGTCGTCACGTATACATTTCGGTGTAAATATATTTGAACGATTTTTCAAAATTCGTATTACAACGCGGTATTTACAACTCCATAATTACACAATTTTAGAGTTTATTATTATAAACCGCGGCGCATTATTCGTGTTGACGGTTGCGTCGCGTGAACTATACGTATAAAAAAAAAAAAAGGGTCGGTTTAATTTTTTCTCTACGACTTCATATTACATGTACATTCCAACTGTTAACGAAAATTCAATTTAAAATCGCGTTATTATTGCGAAATAAATTTTCTTACTCCATACAAATTATATACAGCGCGTACGGGTTTTGTGTTTTCGAGCACAATCGAACCGAAGTCGCAGACCAGTCCTGGACGGAATTCCGTCGTAAAACGATCAGTTTCGACCGATCCAGTGGCTAAATCGTATTGATCGGAGTTTTTAAAAAGACAGTGAGTTTCGACTGCAAAAGTATGTATATATATATAATATCAAAATATAAGGTACCTCGCAGCGACTCACTAGATACACGACTGCTCCTGTATCGACGTGCCTCGTGTCACCACAAATCGGCGATTGACCAATGAACCTCTTAGAAGATCAATGACGAACGCCAACGTGGACTCTCATTTCCAAGTCTTTCTACTTGATTATCGTACACTATTCACGCGTGTCTACTCGAGTTCACCACTATTGCACTTAAACATTATGTGAAAATAGGACCTCGCCCGTTAAATAAATAAAATACGTTATCGTCGTAAAAAACGAGCGCTGTTGCGCGCGGACACGAGTGGATTTTGGAAATACACGCCGCCGCGTCAATAATTGTGTGCAATGATTCAAACGTCGAATTTGTAACGTGCATGAAAAGTGGTCCCATAATTCTGTATTTATACATATCAGCGGGCCGCGCACACGTTATTTTTTTTTTTATTATTGTAATCGAGCGCCAATATTGTACGGCACAGCGATGCACGCCCACTCCACCACCCTGCTCTGCCACTTTGTGTCACCGATATCGCGCGTATTACAATAATGTATCAATAGGTCCGTTTAATTGGGCGAGTACAGTACCGGTTCACCGTCCAAATCTTATTTTTATTTTTCCAAAATTATCGGCGACGATTCGACCTGAACGTGTTTTTCGTTCGGGCGACTCGCAGTCGTCAACATATTCATTTTTCCGCTCCTGACGGCAAGAAGCGACCACGCTGGACATTTCTTTGTTATTTTTTTGTCCATCCACCAAAATGGAGTAGACGAAAGAAAACCATATCCCACGGCGAGGAATCGACCATGGCGAGAGACGCGAGTTCTGTGTGTGTGTATATGCATAAAATTATTATTATTATTATTATTGGTAAATATGAATATTTATTTATAAAAAGAAATGACGTGACCGGTACTGTTAAGTTGTATATAAAATCCTAAATTGTTCCATTTTCTTTCCTATATGCATGCTTAAATACGTAATTGTCCGATTCGACTCCACTGGGTCGACGACCCCTCGCGAGGTTCTTGATTAATTAGAAAATATAAAAAATAATCTAACGGCGTAAGATTCGTCGTTCCTTTTATTTTTTATTTTCCTCCTTCTTTTCTTGTATTTTTTTTTTTTATTATTATTATTTATGTAGAATATAATTTTATTTTGTTATCTCAAATTAAATTCTCTTTTATGTTGGAGTTTTATGCCGAAGTGCTTTCTCCATGTTAAATATATACGATTTAAATCACCTTAATAAAACTCGAGTATTTTCTTATTTTTCTATTTTTCTCTTTGATTTTTTTTTTTTTTAATTTTACATAAACAAAAAATCCTATGTACTCCGGCTCAATACACGGGTCTCGGTCATAGGTTGACGACCCTCTATATATGTATATCCATAGGACCGTCACACGACACTCCTCGACCGCAGGGTGAGCGAGATGTCGCAAATTTTAAAGCCCCATCCCCCCCCGACGTTTTATAAAATCTGGTGAATTCGCGTGGAATACTACGTATTATTTTGTAAGTAAAAAAGTCCCTTTCGATAAACGAAATGCCGGTGGTAGATTAGTGAGACACGCGTCACGGGTGTAACGCGACAATGTGTGCGGACGAGTGTGTTGTGCTCAGACCGAGCGGAGTGCCGGGAGAGAGAAAAAACGGCGTCTACAAAATACGGGCACACGCCGGATACGCGTGCGGTACGGCGCGCCGGAGCCGAGTAAAAAGGACGACGACGACGACGACGACGAGAAGTCATTCGAGTGCAGGGTAGTTGCGCGCGGCGGCGGATGTGAGAAAATGGCTTTTTCGGGAAGATGCACTTGACAGGTGGGCCGGAGAACTAAGAAAACAGACCGAAACATTAAGGGCGTACGATATACTCGTATATATAATAATTAATTACAACTTATGTGTGTGAGCACGACTTGGCAACGTCGCGGCGTATGAAGAACTCTCGGCGAGTGCGCGTTTATACGAGAAAATAAATGTGCGCCGTAAAAACCTCGTACCAACGCTCAGGACGGGCGAATAAGGACGAATAAGGATCGGGTTGAAAATTGGACGTACTCCCGTCGGTATAAAACCGATGGGGGGTGGAAGGGAAGAACAAAACACGTCGACGTGCGCGCGCAGTGTACTTTCGTTCGTTTGTTGCCGGTCTTAGCTGGAGAAATCGAATCGCGTTGTTTTTATTTAATTTAATTTTAACCTAACGTTTTCGGGGTCATCATGGCATCGAACGAACGAGACGAGTAGTGCAAAACGTTTTACGTACCGTTTAGAAAGTGATATAACACAGGACGGCCGCAGCAAAACAAATGCAGGATAACGAGAACGGCCTTCCGTGGTAAAACCTGGAACACCTGGTCAATCTGGAGATAACCCTGACGATTAGCTCGATTGTAGAAATGAAGCCTTTGAGACGTGCTATTTCGGGAAAACGCTTAAGATACCCTTGACCTAGAGGATGACAAATGAATAGGAGTACTAGATGCGATAAAAGAAAAACGACGGTTATGTAGACGTATTCAAATCGTTTCGAAAAATACGATATTCCGAAATATCATGGAAAAGTACGAACGGATAAAGAATAAATATAACGTGCATTTTAATGTCGTTGAAATTTCGAGCGTCGTTCACGTATTCGAATTTGAATTGCGAATTTTTCGGATATTGATTAACGTCCTGCTAATGCGTTTCTTCGATAAAATTTCAAATATTGTTTAATCGCTCGGACGACCAAAAATATAACGGCTTTTCGTCCGTCTCTTCTCCACACGGCGAGTGTATTAACACTTGACCATTCCACCGAGAGGATTTCCGAGTGTCAGAAACGATTATTGTCTTAAAAACGTTCGAAATCAATATAACGGTCGACGAACACAAAATATATATAACTATTACGGTTCAATGTAATATTTATGTTTTAAAAACGATAAATTACATTCGTGTATTATTAAGAAGAAGAAAAAAAAAGATTATTTTTAAATTTATTCGGTCGTATGCGAGATTTCAATATAATATATTATATGGTACGATTTAACCAAGTAAAACCGTACCGACAAACCGTAATAAATATGGAAAAATGTTGTCTTTTGACTGCAAGACGGTTGTACGATGATATCTCGAGTTTAATCCTAAACTTTTAATAGGACTTACTCTAACAATTTTACTAACGCTGTTTTTATCATTATTTATTTTTTTGAATGTTGTTACTTTGAAAATAGCAATTATTTAAATATTATAACTCAATCGTTTCACGTAGACGGGCAAAACTATAGTCAGAACAAAGTTTAGGACACTGCGCGCACGTACACAAGAAGTCTCGGCTGTTTCCCGAGTTAAATTCGTAGGAATACTTTGAAGTTAAATTAACATACGGATAAGCGTCCTACATGGAAATTTTCGGATAATTCAAAAACGCAAACGGAACATGGTTCGCGCGGGATTTCAGTCGCATCAACACTCATATATTACCTCTATATTGTGTAGCGAGAAAATACAATTATTCGCTCTCGGGTTCACGTCCGCTGTTTTCGTTTGCGATTTTTGGTCTTTCATTCGACACATAATCGAAACGAATTCGATTTAACTCTTTATTATTCTCCACATCGATGCCCGAGTAACTGTATTCGTTTTCAAAAAGAAAAACAAATGCACGAATGATGAGAAAAAAAACATGTTAAAAATGAATGAATAAACTGTGTGTATAACTCGAAGAGACCTGATATTACTATATAATAATATGTAGTGTGTGTGTGTGTGTGTGTGTCTTCTGAAACATCCACACGCACACACACTAAACCGCAGTATAGTGATTTGAAAGTGATAACAAAACCCAAGAGTGCCATTTGTTATTATATATATGACCCCTTTCGTAACGGCATGTTGCACATTCGTTTTCGAAAGAAAAAAATATTAACCAAACGTTTTTGACACGAACGATTTACGAGGGTTAAACTGTTATAAGAGTAAAGTAAAAATGTTCCGGAAGAAAAAAAAATATATAAAAAAAAAACATAATCTAAAACGTATTTCTGAAAAGTATTTTAAAGTGTTTTTTTTTCGTCAACGAATTTATCGATTTACGCGATAGTGATTTCCTAGCAAAGCCCGGATGGAAATTTAAATTTAACCAGGCAATAACGCTAATTAATATCTTCCAGCTGCTAAAATACGCGATGCAGTAATAGGTAGGTTTCGATATCAGACGACGTAGACGTAGTGGTGTATTTGGAATGATTTAACAATTTCTAGTTATTATATAAAAAAAAAGTTTTATCGGAGTTGCCCTATCACCGAGAAGCTTCCGTTTTCCCTAAAACTATGATAAGAGACTATATATGCGTCCAACGACAACGAAGGTGAATATATCCAAGTCTCCTTTTGTCCTGTCAATTTTTTTCTTTATTTTCATCCTTGTTTGACATACAGTCCGTGATGTAGCTCGATGGGCTCGACAATCACTCTCTCTCTCTCTCTCTCTCTCTCTCTCTCTCTCACCATTTCCGTCTGAATGACGACGGACGAGTGATCGCGTATGGTTATATGTTGGGCGGGCATAAACTGACAAAAAGAAAAAAAACCCAGCAATTCATTCTCGTTTTAGATTCCTAGCGAAACGAGGAAGCTATATTGATTTTTCAATAAGGTTTATTTTATTTTTTCGAGTAGGAATTTTCAACTAGTATAAGTGCTACGGATTTTCCGGTAAAAAATTTTCCTTGAGGGAAGTCGATATAGTTTTTAAACGAGACCCAAAAAATTACCGGAGAATTTTGTTGAACACGGCTAAAACGCGATTTTTTTCAAAATTCAATATTGCAAATTATTCCGGCATTTTAAAAATAACGCGTGCTATAGAGTCTAGAAATTCATACCAATTATTATGTAATTTTACTTTATAAATACTTCAAACAATATTTGGCTATTTATAAAAATTATTAGATTTTAAGTTATTTAAGTCATAAAAGATATAATTTTTGTCTGTTAATACTACGTTAGGTACTTCAACAATATTAAAAAAAAAAAAATCGTTCAGAATCGTTCTGTTGAACGCGACGATTTATCATCGTGTCCAAATGTATGTATATATTAAAATTGCAAAATTCTAAAATCTTTATCAGAGTATAATTCACTTAAGCGACGTCCACAACATCCAAGGACTGGCTATAATTTTGTTTCTTTTATTTGTAATAATATGTTTATAATAATAGTCCAAGTCGATTTCTACACGATCGTGTGGCTCTCGTGTATCGTTTTTGTCGGATAAACGAGTAAAAAAAAAAAAAAAATGATTTTAACGGTCTTTGAACGGAGTGTTTTGAGCCATTCTCGGAAGAAATTAATTTGAAACACATAAATTCACCCTTAACTGGACATTTTAAAAATTTTTTAAAATTTAAATGTGTCTTATAATACGTTATACTCTTTTTCTATTCCGCAACTACGCTACACCATCGTTTGCCTGAACTCGAGTATAATAAAAGATGAGTCTGTGCACCGAACTCGTCAGAGAATCCGCTGTCTGACAATATAGCTACACTTACAAATGGTAGACGTTTTTTAATTCCCCCGTGAACATATTATGACATAGAGCCGAAAAGTCTCGACGTGTTATTTTTCTGTTATAAAACGATCCGGCAACGGAAAACAAACGCCAAAAATTACGGGTGTTCGTAATTTGTGATTTGTGAGCAATCCGCGCGCAGTAACCACCTGTTGTACAACCTATGGAACGCCACGAGAATGACGGCAATAAATCGTCTTAACCGACCGCGCGAAACGAAACAATAATATTTGTGTATCGAAAGCGATGGTGTATTGTACGACTTTGGATGACCTGCAAGTGGTGTACATACATAATAACAACGAATCCAAAAAGCACTCCGCAGCGTGACGGTAATGCAGTAGTTGTGTATTTTAGGGATTAGCTGTGATTGGGATTTCGACAACGCGTATTGTGCGAGCGACGTGTCTGGCTCGACATCACGTCAATTTTCAATTTTTAAGAGCGCCTCCCGAACTAAAAATATAATTCATACGCGTGTACGAGTCGAAAAGTAATAAAACATTACCGTTACCGCGTTACTGTACACTGGACTCAATATACGCGTATATCAATCAAAACATAACTTCAGACAGAAGGTCGCCACCATGTACATCCCTTAAGATACGAATGTCATGAAGGATACGATGGAATATAATTTCCTCCGTGATATTTATCGCGTTTTTTTATTTACTTTGAGATCGCGGGGGACACGAAACAACGCGCTTATAGTACCGACGTTAGCACCGAAATCGGTTATTTTTACATAATGAAGTTAGTAAGGAAAATAAGAAAATTGAAACGGAATACATATGGCGATTCCAGTGGCGGTTATACGTAATGTTCAAGGAGAGGGGAGAAAATGGAGCCAACCCCCGCAGCCAATGAAATATCCACATCGACGAGTAATGACCAAGAAGAAAGATTTTTTAATGTACCGAGACGAAATACAGATGTAGAAAAAGGAAGAACAACGTGCATGGAACTCAAACGAAATAACAATAAAACAAGAAAAGAAAGTACTCACCAGATAGCGCTACGACACAACACAGTGGGCGTGGTAGAAAGGCGCGCCACATAAATAACGGTCAGTCTCGAACGCCATACACCATACACCGCAGTCAGACGCGAACTACGTTGTTCACACCTGACCGCCGTGACTACACTGAGCGGTCCGATGGTGTCGGACCGCTATTTATAAGCGCCTTACTGCCACGCCCTCTATGTTGTGTCGTAGCGCTATCCGGTGACTAATTTCTATTCCCGTTTTATTACGGTCGACTGACGCGCTGTGTCGGTATGCGCTGGTGTTTAGTCTGACGCTGACCGTGCGACCGATCGTACACGCGTATGCAATCTTTATTATTTATTTTTTTTTATTATTTCGCGTATTTCAATGAAATGAAATGAACACGTTTACTCGTTCATTTTATCGTGTTCCGTTATCGAACGCAATCTAAATACATGGGTATCAAACAACCTTTCAACAGATCCACCGTATAGTTGAATTTTAGAAGGCACGGTAATTCATTGAAAATTAAAATAATTTTGGAGTGAACATACGATACAACCGTTTTCGACCTATGGCGACACTGGTCCGATGGCCCCGGGCTGCTGCAGGTGCACAGTATCCCGGGGTCCGGTTCGGAAGACAAACACGCCAGATTTTCCAATACCCGTATACGGACCGATAAATAATCGGATCACAATGACGCGCGTCCCTCGTATACTTGGACACTGTGCGAAGTAATAGCGAACAAAGACCTTCTATATGCACGCGTAACGGCTATTATTGTTCTCGCCGCCTACGCGAGCATTCACGTTGGATTGTACGCGTTCCGTTTACCGGATAAATCATCGGTTCGCCGCGCCGCCCGTTTATTACTGTACAGTTACACAAACACGGGACGGAATAAATTTACAATATTCGTTGACATATTATTCAAAGTACGCGTAAATTCCTTTTTACATAATATATAGGATACATGTAGATGGAACAGCGGCGTACTTTCGATATTTCACTTTGGGCCGTTACGGCGATTTTATATGAAATTTCGAATTAATTTTTTTCCGAGTAATAAAATTTAAAGGAACCAGTGTAGTATAACAGACGAACTCGGTTATTGTTATACATTTGTCAGCGTATTTATAGTAAACAGAAAATTATATGACTAAAAAATTCCGAACTCGCATAATACGTATAGATATTCGAAACGTGAATCTTTTAACGATTTAAAATTACTTTAAGTGTACCTACATATTTTTTGTTTCGTTAATATTCGGTTATTCAAATGGAATTCGAAACCACAGCACGTGTTAAACGTACACAAGAATATGCACATGTGTATAATATATACATGTGTGTGTGTGTGTGCACTAAAAATGGATATATATATATATATCACTGGAAACACGTGTGCCGTTTCGTAAATATTTAAGACATAATATACCATTTGAACTTTCGTTTTATTCTATATACAGAAAACTCGTTGAATTATTACATCAGACGTATTTTCTGTGCGCGCAAAATATCCGCGTAAACTGTACCGTTTATATACGATTCGAAATTAGAAAACGCACATTTTGTCGACAGACCCCAAAAGAGATTTATGATAAATGATGCGCAACTGCAGTATAATTCATATCGCAGCGTTCAAACTGTATACGCAGTCATTCGGTGTAAAACGCGTTATATTCGTTTTATGTTTTGAAACATTAAAAATAACTAATCAGTTATAATAAAACATATTACGCAGATCGCGGATGAATACGTACGCATCTATAGCACAATGACAATATTCGTTTCCGACGATTTTTCACTCGATTTCGTTTCGGTATTTTAAATATTTCCTCACGCTTACGTCACGCTGGTCGATTTTAAAAATTTATTTTCAAAAAAATCGTGTTCTTTTCGTAACCGGTGTCAATACTGTTATGAATGTAATTTTCAGTCGAAAAAAAAAACGTATATATATATATTAATTTAGAAATCTTCAAATTATTTAACATCGTTTTACGATAAAAAAAAAAAAAAATATATTAAAAAATTTAATCGGTGTAAATCTCGTGAACAAATCTCTATAATCGTATGCAACGATCACAAAACAACCGAGAGGCCGATTTCAATAAATTGGAAACTAATGATGGTTATATAATTGAACGGAGTTCGATGAATAATACGTCGATAACGAATGCTTTTGTACGCAATAACTATAAAATGAATAATAAACAACAGTTTTATACTTGAAAAATAATGTGGTTTTGACGTCTGTCGTAAACATTGTATAGCTGTAACGATGTCGCGATTACGCGTTCTCAGAGTTGAAAATTAAAATAATTCTTTTATACGAATACCAAAAAGTAAAATTTTCTTTTTTATCGTTTTCTATACGTACGTTCCGAGTTTATAGTTGTTTAGTTTTTTTTTTTTTTTAAGTTCAGCATGACGTTAACGATAACATTTATTACTATTTTATTTTTTTTTTTGGAAATTTACACGAACTACGAATAAACTGATGGAAATCGACGAGCTTATATATAGGACATAAACTTTAATTATTTCACAATGGATTTCCTTTTCCAAAAATAATTTTTTTTTACTCATTTTTAAAGACGTTAATGCAGTCAATGCTTGTCGCGTTTCGTCGTTGATCGATCAAAAAGTAAAAACAGCGAATAATTATTTGGCCGGAATTCCAAGGTAAATGCTTCTACACGTGACTGCAGGTCGTATATTTTTTTTTCTCTCGTAATGTCTACACTAAAATCCCCGAAGAAATGAAATCATTCGGTTTTTTAAAGGCTTTTCAAATTTCGTATGCGTCTATAATATAATATAGATGTCTACGTATATTATTATTTACATAATAATATTGTATTTCGAATATAAATCAATACAAATATAATAGCTGCAGCGAGCTGATAATAAACGTAGCCGGTGTATAATATATTGTTATAAGCGAAATTCCCACACGGGACGCTTTGCAGAATTTTATATGTTTTCACTCTGGAAAAGTTGACGTTATTAACGGTATTATTGTTATATATATATAAATATATAGTTAAGGCGTCAGTTGATTTCGAAAAATGTCAAAAGCACTCGGTTTGCAGTGGTTTGTCGGTCGCGTCTACGCTGGAAACTATATAAATAAATATATATATATATATATATATATTCCTCGGTGATTGAGACGGTGCTTATTGAGAGCGTCTCACGCGAAAATCGATTTTTCGTCGAGGAAAATTTCACTTTTTCTTTTCTTTTTCTTTTCCCCCCCGGTTGTCCCGCGTAGTACGGTTCCATACGTCATTCGGATCAGTGAACGACATTGAATCCCGATATAGAAACGCGCACACCAACACACATTTACGTGTACGCGAAACTATATTTATACCAGCGACGTATATATTTATTACTAATATATAATCAGATAACAAAAAAAAAAAAAATCGTTCGGATAAAGATGAGTATAGCCGAGCTGAATTTTATTCAGATGAAGACAGTGCGATAAATCGATTGTTAAAAAAAGAAAAAAAAAATCGAAACCGGGACTTTGTCGCGTAAAATCGTCTGACAGGCGCGAGGGATTCGTGGAGGAATGAAAATAAGCCTGCAGGCGGTACACTTGGCGGAAGGTTTTTTTTTCATTTATTCCAACAGGCATAAATCTTCCACGGAGATAAGATTACTGAAATTCAGCTGGACAGAAATGAAAAGCGACATAAGTGTATTAAACCGAGTAGGAGAAAAAAGGATTCCGTTGAGGCGTATCATAACAGAAAGTAGCGGAAAAACGTTCGGTCACCTACTGACCGCATAATGTATAGACGAGACGATAAAACGAGCTGACTGTAACCGATACGTCGCAGACGTGAAAAGAGTGGTTTTTAGCAGAGAACAATTGAGAACCAGATTCGCAACGGCAAGGCAAGGCCTTTAGTAAAGAAGATAAGACAGAAGAAGAAAAATCGTCGTCGCCGTTGTGGGCGAATGAAGTTTTTCAACTCCTAGAAACGTGTGAGAACTCGGCTACAGCGGAGAATTGACGATGGTATACTATCCGATTTATGTGAGAAACGGGTATTGTTGATAAGATATTGTTAAAATTTACAAAGAAAATAAATAGGCGCGTTTGGAATTTACAGGCGTGTCCGTGTCGAGCGTGCAGATGGTACGACAATCTGCGATGTAATAATATGTATATTATAGCGATACGTTTATTAAACGTAAACATGATGAATTAAACCGTTTTCTTTTTTTTTTTTTAATCGACCCGTAGATTTTTTTTTTTATAAAAAACCACAATTAGTCTTTTGTCATCTACCGATACCGCGTGTATACTCAGGAGGATAGGACGATCGAATCATTGCGTCGAGACGGAAATAAGCGTCGAATTCCGGGTAGATTTTCTGAGCGCTCGCGTAAAAAGAGAGAAAACCGTCGAGTGTTGCGGAGTGCAAGGGGGGGGAGGGGCTCACGCTCATATGTTGCAGTCTGCGCATATTGCTGTAACGCGCGCGCGCGCGCTCATAATAGAAACGTATTTTCCGTCGTAAGACCCGAGCAAATCGTAAGTCGTCGTGAGTAAGTACGTCTTGTTATAAGTGTAGCGTTCGCGTACAGTATCATCGCGCAGTGAAGAGCGTCATCCGGTCGGGCTGCAGATATTATTATTGTTACATATACGGGAGGGCCGGGCCGGGAGAGAATCGAAATAAAAATAAGAAGAAATTATTTAACGAGTGCCCGGAGGATTTATGTCGCGGACGGGTGAAAGGCTGCGGCAGCGGGGCCGGGGAAAAAAAAAAATGATAACTTACACAAACGTCAACGCGTATAAACAAGCAATAATTCTTGTAGTCGCTGCGGCCGAGCACGGTCCCTGGGCTGCAGCAGGAAAACGCGGTGCGCCGCTAGCGTTATCGTCGTATACGTGCCGCGCGTATACGGCGATCCCGGGGAAATCTTTGCTACGCGAACACGTGGTCTGCATAAAAATATCGTAAAAAAAAAAAAAAGGGCAAAGTGAAAAAAAATATACGCGTATACACTTTTCGTATACGAATTATAATAAGAAGAAAAAAATATTCCGATATATTTACGTATATAATGTGTGCGCGAGTGTATATAGTGACGTGGGGAGCGGGGAAGGAAATCGTATTTTTTACATAAATATAAAAAAAAATAAAAATACTTCCGTATATACGGCGGTCGGTCTATATATCTCGGTAATATATTACCGAATTATTATGTTATTACTGCCTACGATATCGTCGAGTATATATATTTTTTTTTTTTAATTTCCTGACTCGTTCACTGTATATCCGAATAACGCGCGCGTTATGCCCTGCGGCGGTTATATCCTTTGCGCGTTTCGCCGCAAGATGATTTCCTGCGGGACTCTTCCCCCGGCCACACAGGCGGACGCAGCGTTCGACATTAAAACAACAGCAATACTTATTACTGTACAACTCGATAATATCGTTTAAGAAAAAAATTCCGATACGCATATTTTCCCGCGTGTGTTATAGGTGCCCGTTTGCACATAAGCGTTCTGCAGGGGTCCGTTTGATTGTTTGTTTGGTTGATTGTAAATTGCCCGCCTGACATTTGTGATGTCAGTGTGTTATTATCAGTGTATTATTATCAGCATAGGCGTGTCCAGGCCTCCATGGCTGGGGAGGCCAGTTATAAAATTTAAATTTTTTACTCACTACAGCGATCTATATTCTATATCTATATTTGTGACTTTTTTTTGTTGTATGGCAATTATATAGCACCTGGAATTTTTTCACCCCACAAAATTAAAGATTATCTTGATCTAAAAAATTGGTTTCCTATGCTATTACAACTAATAAATAAGGCCAATCAACTGATGTGCTACTTAGTTATTTTTTATAAATATTTTATATTTATAGTTCTAACCACGGTATAGATTATAAGCCAAGATGCCAAGAATTAAGTCACTGGGGAGGCCGGTGACCACCCTGCCTCCCCCGTAGACACGCCTATGATTATCAGACAAACCAGACATGCGCACTTCAGTTAGTTTAGGTGATTTTTCAGAACAAATCAATGGATATTTTTAGTTCAAGTTCCGACAGGAGCTCGTTTAGACTTGTTAGGATGAGTGTAATACAGTAACAATACGCCGGTAACACGCTGACATCACAAATGTCATGGAACACAATATAATTCCGGTTTTATACTTTCCGCACATCAAAGACCCGTTATCACGATTTCCGTATTATGTTTTTCAGCAAAACTATTATTCCGTGAATTATATAATAGGTATTGAATAGGCGGCAAATTAAAAATCAACCAATCGGAGAGCGTAATTGAATACAGGTGCCCAAACGGACCTCAGAATGCTTATATATGCTACCCGTTTCTGGCCTCGAGCGATTATTTATTTTATTTTATAAGTTTACACACGCAAAACGTAACGGTTTATACATTTGAACAGTATGTAGTACGTCGTGATATAAAATCCGATGAAATGCTTATTATTGAAAAACAGAAAATATCAGCCATAACAAGTAGAACGACACGTGGTGAGGAAAGTCCAGTGTGGTTTCAGGGATGATAATATGGAGGAACACGGAATTTAAGGTATAAATCCGCGTTGAATAAAACTGACGAAAAGAAAAGTGAGGGAAATGAGAATATACGAATAGGTCAGATACGATTCCGCAGACGAATTATGTAGTTAGTTATCGGGAATTACATCATTAGTCGGAATGGACGCGTGGAGTTCGGTTAATGAGAAGTCAGTCGTGGAAAAATCGGTTATAGGTCATTAAATAATGAGGGCATGGAAGTTTGTGAGAGTAGATATAAACTAATAAAATAAGAATATCTGACATTACATTTGTGTCTGACGTAGAAGACTATAACAAAAATGTAGGTTTGATTCAAACTTCAAAGTCATATACAGTTTACTTAGTTAAATGTATATCCGCGATAATTATCTAGATAAAAATTTATGTTTCATACCTGTTTCTAGATTGAATTTAACGATGTTACGTTTTTTCTAATCCATTTTACGCTGATTTTTTTTTTTTTTTACTACATTGTTAACGACGATTCCGAAATATTGAGTTTACTGTAATTATTCAGACACGGTGGCAGCGAAGCATACAAACCTGCATGTGCTTACAACGCTGTCTTGCCGATATCGGATTCAAAATATTTTCGAAACGTCTCGCTCACGTACGTTTAATATTATTAACAATATATTGTTTAAGTCACGTTCCCTGTTCGAGCTGTCAAGAACACTACACGCAGTAGGTATACTGATTTCGAAATATAGTAAACGTTCGAACTGGAAATATTTTGAAACAGTATAGTGTGCCTCTTTTACCGTCGCCCTCGGCGTTCCGAAAGGATGGTCGGTATTATTTAATCTTCCCGTCTGATTAAGGAGCAGTCGGCTGATTATTTCCTATAACTCTACTATTTGGTTCTTTGAACAGGGTCGTTGGAACGATATGAATAAAGTTTTCTAATTCAGATTTAACAAGTCCTGTTAGAAACTATCACTTGCGTTTAGTAGTATCCCTGCACGATAGCAAACACGATCGTTTGCAACGAACGGTTTATAAGCGCAATAAATAAACGATATATAACCGTCATCCGAGTTGACACCGATGTTGATGGATAGTTTCTTTCCACGGGTGAAGCGAGTCCTAGCGGTTGATTGATAAAATATAACGGCACTATATTGTGCTGAGGTTTCCACCTATAGCTACACGTTTTAATTTATAAGGAAAAATTTATAATGATATAAAATAGTGGAGATTATTGGGTTTCTAATAGCTTTTGTTTCGATAAAAATATATAATAATTAGATACCTGATTTATATGCTCTGAAAACCTGAGAAATACGCACTATAAAATATGCATTTATGCACCTATTTTATAGAAAGATACCCTTTAAAATTAAAATCAATTCGATTTTCAAAAAAATATAATAATAATAATACAAAAAAATAAGATAATAAAACAAATTCTTTATAACGATAAAATACACTGTAAATATGTTTTCGAAAAATAAATATAACCAAAATATTAACAACACGCATTTAAAAACCATTTATATGCAATGAAAAATCGTAAAATACAGAAATGTGCAATATTGTATAAAAAAAAAAAAGTGGTAACACGTGTAAAAATATGCGAAATAAGAAATTGTATTTCAGATCTGTTGGCTATAATTCGAACTAATCCATCTATTTTTCGGACTATTTAAAAAAAAAAAACATGCCTCAATAAAAATGATGTAAAGGCGTATGGTCTCGTGTTCAGGTTCACTGTGTTTTTTCTACTTGTATATATGGGTAAAAAGCGACGTGACACTCAGAAGTGACGGTTCAATGAAATCTTACCAGTAGTAACGAAAGAACGGTTTTTGAAATTGCATGAAATTGCGACACACGAAGATTATAACATCTCTTTTTTTTTTCTGTATAATTTTTGACCGGTATAAAACTTTTTTTAGAAAGAGGGAAAACTGCGTTTTACGCGAGAGAAGGTTTTGTGTAATTATACAGATGGAATTTCTCGCAAATTTCATACGACGAATGGAAGAAAACGTCGTCGTTTTCTCGCTTGTGTGATATGATGAAATGACGACGTTGTTGTTTCGCGTCGAGAAAACGAAAGCGACGAATACGTCACCAGAGAAATATTTTTTGCTCGCACCGCCAGTAAAATTTTTCCGAAAAATTTACGGCTTCCCAGTAATATGCGTTTCACTGCAGTATAAATATAAATAATATCGTTCTCGCGAGATCACACTGTTTTCAAAGCATTTTTCCTCGTCGAAAAAGCTCCCGGTGCCGCCGACTCGGCGGCGTCATCGGCACAATGGAGGGATACACATTCGGTTTTCTGTATGCGCCTTTCGACAATGCACTGGCATAACAGGGAGACTTTCGGAAGTGAGACTCACGCGACGAGCAGCTTCCAGCTCCGTCCCTTTCGTCCTATTTTTTCTCTACTCCCACGTCCCTTTCGGTAATTCGACGAAACACCATTCTATAACTTAGTCTCCCCGTCAGACGTTTCGTCGCAGTAAATTTACAGGGAAACAAAAATAAAACTATCTGATCCGGTCCAGTGTCGACGCTTGTTATCTTCACGTCATGACCGATAGTGATACAGACGACAGTGAATAGTGTTTGCTTATGATAACGCGACGACGCACAGAGGGGTCAGTGACACGGGAAGTTGGCTAAAATTTTGTTTTGTTTATATTATGTTACATAATTAGACATCATATAAATTAGTTGTTCGTATATAGATAATAAAATAACGAAAAGACAAAAGAAAAACGTAGAAATAAATGAAAATCAGGAAATTTTTGTAAATAATCATTTTTTAATTAGTAATTGAAAAAATATTCAAATTAACGAGTCTTCGTCGGTTGACGAAGTGTGTGTGTGTGTGTGAATCATTGAAATCTGTTGCGAGTCAAACACAATATTGTGGATCACACGTTTCATCGTTATTGGACGATTACCTCTGAAATGTTGAGTTTTTGTCCGCTTATATGCAGTTGTTCTCTCTGAATCGAAACTAATTTCTGGTCTGCCTATACTTCTGATCTTTCCCGGCATATACGAGAAATTCGGGATAACCGAGTGACGTTTCCAGCGCCAGAGTTTTTAGTCAAAAGCCTATAATTCCCGTTATCCTATATAACAGTGCTTCTCAACCTGGGGGCCGCGGCCCCCTAGGAGGCCGTGGCTATATAACTGGGAGGCCTTGAAATATTTATTTTATTTAAAATATTTTTGATTATTTAGTTAGGTTAAACCCAGGTATAACCGACCTACCGACCATATTATGATTAATCATTATTTATTACATCAGAAAAGTTTATCATATAAGTTTTTTTTGATTGAAGGGGGGCCTTGACAGTATTACATTAAATTTAGGGGCCCTATAGCAAAAAAAGTTGAGAAGCACTGTTGTATAAGACCACTTATACATTTATAGAATCTGAAATGAAATATGATATATTTTTTTTTTTTTACCGACGACATAATAATAATAGGCGTACACGCCGTACAGGGACTTTTGGAAGTGAGACTTACCCGACGATATCGGCTTCCAGCTCCGTCCTATAGACATGTATACGTCTTATGGCCGGGGTCATTCTATATAAGTTTGTGCGACACCGAGAGCGTTACCATGACGTCATCTCTACTCACCACCCGGCCAGGTCCCCCCACTTCTATACCGTCGTTGCCAGTTACATCGGAACGGCGATGGCAACGCTATCTATCTATATATATATATATATATATATATATATATATAGATATGTCTATAGGTACGAGGAGACGAGGGGACTAATCTGTAGGTAACTTTTTGTCACGTGTAAAAAATAAATGAGATGTATACAAGACATATAAACGTGTACCGATGTGTCTGCATGCAGTGTAGCTGATACTCCTGTCTTTTCTTCCGTAATACACAACGAAACGAAGAGTTCTATTTTTTTTTCTCACCCTCCGGCGTCCTACAGACGAAACCGCCGCTGTGCGTTATAAATTTGTCAGACGTTTCGTCGCAGCGAATTTACAGCGAAACGAAAATAAAGCTATTCGATCCGGTTCAACGTCGACGCACGTTATCGTCACGTCATGACCGCGAGCGGTACGATGAGGTGTTCGTCTCGAACAAAGCAACGGCGACGTAAAACACTTTTTTTTTCGTTTCCCTCGGGAAAAGACGAGAACAAATTTTTCAAATGGATTAAAAAAAAGAGAAAAAAATCGTTGGAAAAGCGGGGAAAAAACGAGAAAAGAATACGTAGGGAACGTGAAGTTTTACCGAGACGCGTTAATGCGCTCTTGAAACGCGTAATGTCGTCGACACAATGGTCGCGTCAAAAACACTGTGTGTTCGAGTTTAAAAATATTCCCTCAGCCAATTACTTCGCGTCCTGTGAATGATATTTCTCCTCTCCCTCGCACACCGCTCGTATAAAATAGCTCGTAATAATAATAATCGTAAAAGAAGAGAGAGAGAGAGAAAAAAAAAACGAATTAAAAATTACGTCGGTTTTACAATTTTTTTTTTTATACGCTGCAGTGTCGCTCGCTATAAATATACACATCTCTTTTTTTATTTTACGAAAATTACTACGCCGCCGCCGTTTCGTATCTGTCGTAAAATATTTCCCCCGCACGAAAATCGCGGTCGCGCGAACAACAATATTATTTATGCAAACTACAGACGAAAAAAAAATGAAATGTATAAGAGCCGTTGTATATATTTTAAACTCGTTTAAATACTTACTACCGGTTTCGACATCAAAAGACGTCGTCGTCATCTGCAGAGGCAGTCGAGCGAAAAGAAACTTCTATTTTCGATTAATTACCCGATGACGACTTTTCGTCGAAACCCGCGGCGTAGTAGTAAATAAAAGTATTTTATTACGACGACTATGTTATATTTTTTTCTATACACGTGTGTATTTTTTGTTTTTTTATATATATATATACATTTATATAGTATATAAATATTTTATTTACGAGTATTGATTCAATATCTTTTCCGACATTTACTGAGCGCAATGATGGTTAAAAAAAAATATATATATAAATATATTGTATATCGCTGTTATCGAAGAAATTTTTTTTTTTTTTTTTACAAAAACGGAACTTCAAAAATTTAATTAATTACGCGTAAAAGTGACCGCGAATCATAGAATCTTATTATCTGTCCGTGGCATCGCTTATAATTTTCATTAACGAGTGTAGTTTTGAAGTCCGGTGACAAAAGTATGTATAGTCTTAATTATTAAATTATTATTATTATTATTATTATTATTATTATTATTATTATTATTATTATTATTATTATTATTATTATTATTATTATTATTATTATTATTATTATTATTATTATTATTATTATTATTACATCGAATACCGTATTAATACACCGAAGCACGCAAGATCCTTAACATCCCTCCTGCACTTCAACAGGCCCTCAACGAAGAGTACACTGCTGCAATCAGTACACTTTTTCACAATAAAAACTTAAACCATAAATTATTGTAATTTCTCAAAAACATAATTTTCATACTTTCATATTAAGATTTATTATTAAGTTATTGTAGGCTAAAAACCATTGTTGTTGAAGCCTTTTATCAATTATATAAAAAAAAAAAAAATAATAATAATAATAATTACAATTCCTAATTTTACTTATGATTTATAACCGTAATACGATTTGCAGGAGTGCACTCTGTGTCACGTGTGGCCGAAACGTAGCAATAATTTGTATTCAATTTAATTGTTTACCTCCTATAATAATTGTATCGTACATATTGCGCGATAAAAGTGGAAAAAAATTTAATATTATTTAATAAATCGCTAGAAAATTGTTTAAAAAAAAAAAAACACGTCCACAATTTGTTTTTACAAGCAAAATGTTACGCGATCCAGCGTATATTATTATTGTTAACGATCGACGGACGAGCAAGTGCGTCCCTATAAAATACACATTAAACGAACGCGTTAAACCGTTCGGAAATTATTCATTCGTATTTGCAAAATCGTTAATATAGGTTTACAAATAGTACGGTCAATTAAAACGTCCAATAACGAATTAAACCGTACAAATAAATACACTTGAAATTTATAATTTAATTACCGCTGACGCGTTTAACGCGTCGTGTGGAATTTAACATTTCATCAATATTATTATCGCGCGTACGCATAAAACGCGTAGTATTAAACCGGAGTTCAAACATCGATTTAATATTACAAATATATTAAAAATTAATTAAAATTCGATACGTACAATTTAATATAATTCCATTATATGATACGTATGCGGCGTTATTGATTTTTATATATACGATTGTGTGTATTTTAAACGTTTCAATCGTTTAGGTAAACGAATTTTCCGAAAAATCCACAACCACGTGCCTACGCACAAAGTAGTTTTACATATTTTATATTGGTTATATACTCTAATAAAATTCGAAATAAAAAAATAATAATAATATGTAATAACAATTTTATCGGTTTTATAATCGCGTACCGAAACGCATCAATTTGAATTATAATTATTAAATTGTATACCTACTCGTTTAAATAAAACCCGTATCGCGCGTATCTCCGCTGTATAAAATATTTATTTCGGTAATAACATATTTTACGTGAAAATACATATTACATTTATTATTGCCAGCCGGTCGGTTTTCCACATGTTTTATTCACGTTCCGAAATGATTAATGCGTTTTAAATTTTAAAAAGGTTTTAAGGTACGCGTCCCATCTAAAACACTATATTTTTTCGTATTTCCGTATCGCTGTATCTCCCTTCCCCGCGGGGTCACTAAATATTGCAGCTCTAAATCAACATTTGATTTTCAAACGGTATATAACCGGTATATTTGCAATTTAAAATTACGTCCGGAAAATGATTTCCCGACAATATTATTATGATAAGCGAAGTCTTGGCGCACCAAAATATCGCGTTATACGAAAATCCAAGTGAAAATATTCCGCGGATTAAAACTGCGCCACTTCTTATTTTTTTTTTGAATATCGAAATTTAATAAATTCAATATTACGGAGTGATTTTTAATTAAATATTAAAAACAAGCGTTTATTTAGCGTTGTTGTTTTTAGTATTAAAAATATTTAATAATGAATGATACAAATACTTGTATCGACTGCTGTCAATTAAATATTAAAAAAAAAAAAATTCCGTATTACCTTATTAAATAATATCGATCATATGCGTTCGGTTTTCATAAAATTCTACATTGAAAGCTGGCCGTAAACGAATTAAAAGTTAAAATTTAATTTTAGTCAACTTGATCGACGAGTTAATGTTTTTTTTTTGTAAAATTAACTTTAAATTTGATAAGTAATTATTTTTGAAATAAAAAAAACGCGCTGTCCAGTGGCGTAGCTGAAGGTCCCGGCAGACCTCGTGGCGCGGGGGACCCCGAGCTCTTGGGGGCTCCACTCAGACCGAAGAAAAAAAAATTAAATAAACCAAAAAAAAATCAAAACACGGTCAGATAAGCCCACGTTTTATTATTTTTACTGCTATATATAAATAATCCAAATATTCAAAACACGAGCAGGCATATAATACAAGATATAATAAGACGTTTTACTCTCTCTCTCTCTCTCTCCGTTAATATTGTCCGTTAGTTATTTTGCTTTTGGATATTTCTACTCGATTCGAAAGTATAGTTTTTACGGATTTCGTCTTTTGTCATAATATTTAAACGTTTCACACGAGTACGGACCTTTTAATTGATACGCGTCTAATGTGTCTCTGCGAGTTTTCGTATATATATACATAAGGTATGTAAATATATAAAACAAAAATCGATTTTTTTATTATTATTATTTTTTTTTAGTCGAATATTATTGAAAATTCGTTTTTAGAAAACCGCAGGAACGCGGTTTAATAGAGCTAAAAAAAAAAAAAATACCAAAAATTACATAAATTTTCTTGTTAAGGGGATTGAAAGCGGGTATTTTCTCTCTTTGTCTTACACACATGAAACATAGCAAAATAGACGTTTCGTACTTCCAACGTACCGATCGATCTATTGGTGCGATAAGAAATTTAAAAACAGATTTGAATTCCTCGTGAATTTTACTACAAAACGACTTTCCCACTTTTTTCATTTTTTTTTTTCATAAACCCTTAAAAAAATTAACTGAACAAATTAAAAAAAAAAATTGTTAATAATTCATTTTTGAAGGTCTTAAAAAAAATAAATAAAAAAAGTGGGAAAGTCGTTTTGTAGTAAAATTCAAGAGGAATTCAAATCTGTTTTCAAATTTTTTATCGCACCAATAGATCGATCGGTACGTTGGAAGTACGAAACGTCTATTTTGCTATGTTCCATGTGTGTAAGACAAAGAGAGAAAATACCCGCTTTCAATCCCCTTAATTGTATTTTTTCGGACAAACGAAAAGAAAAAAAATGTTAGAATTCCACGACGAAGATGCCGAAAATAAAAATGCTACCCACCTACTCGAAACCTGCAAACGATTGCTCACGGTCTATAGTAAAACGTAGTTTTCTACGCGATCGTTGTCGCTGCAGCTGTGAAAGCGGTTATGAATTTCAGTCGGAATCGCTCGAGGACAACGGCGAAATAAATAGATAAATAAAAAAAAGTAAAAAAAAAAAACGGAACGAAAATAAATAATACATATATGTGTATTATAGTGTTCACGGTGATGTAGTTTTCGGATACTGTAATAATGGCCACTGGTACAAAACATGTATAATATTATATTATGCACACGACTGTAACAGACCTATATTTGTCTGTAGCGGATATTGTGTAACACAATATATACGGTATATCGTTGCGAAAACGCTTCGCCAGAAATGCGATTGTGTTTCTCGCTCTCGTTCCGAGAGACGACGACACCCCGTCGAACGACTCTTCCGCTATACGGCTGCTATGCAAAACTCGCAAAAAAAAAACTCGCGTTATTTACATTTTACAGTCGGCGCGCACACATTTAAAGGATATATAACGGGTAAAAGACGTTATCTGTACGTCGAGCTGATATTTCTCATCGTCGCATTCGTTCGCTTTTCATATAGGAATCCGTCGATCGCCTCTGTCAACGGTTCTCAAACTCCTCTGGCACTCGTGCAGTACGAAATAATACTCTTCGAAGTCACCCGCATGATTGTCCTAGTCACGACGTACGTATTCTTCGGCGTTCTTATGCGGCATTTAAAGGCGCCCTGTAAATAAGGCGGCTCAGTGTCGTCCGCGAATAAACGAAAATGCACTTTTAACGTTGTTTCATAAGCGAGTGTTTTACATTTTTCCACGGACGCTTCGTATCGCCGATGACTGGAAAAGATGAGAAAATTGTAGGAACTGTTAACAATAGTGTACGAGTAAAAACGAGGAAATTTCACGAGTGTACAGGACCGCGCGCACGATGAAGAATTTCGTATCTCCAGCTTATACTCCAAGCGAAGGCGGAAAGGAAAAAAAAAACCGCGGAAAGAAGACGGATATCCTAATCAACGAATATCCGTGACTATTGCGGTAACACGTTCCGTATGATTTATTTCAGCGTATTATATATACATATATATTCAGATTTATTATGAGCATAATCGCTAATACGATATCAAACATCCGAAACGGACGGGAACTAGAAGAACAAGAATCGTTATAAAAATGATAAATAAAACACGTTATTTATACGAATGTTGGTGTCTGCATTATGGGTTCGGATATTTCAGGCTCAACGCGGGATGGCTTTAAACGCAGTTCGTGGCGGCGATTCAGTTAGATGAAAACAGTCGCGATAACGTGTATTTTATACACAGTGTGCACGACCAAAAAGACAGATGCGTCGCGGACCCACAAAACTACTGGCCTATGTAAATTGATTTCGGTTTAATAAACATTTACTATAATGGACGGAAAATAACTACCGTGAATCATACGTTGTATATCATACACGTGACAATAAGACCTATATAGGGACATGTAAGCCAATGCTGGTCTTTTCGTCTTTTAATTTTTTTTTTTTTTACTAAGCGTCACTATAATTAAACAACATAACCCGATTTGGAACACTAATACGACCGAGTAGAAAAACGGAGGACAACAAGATTTATAACAACGTTTTCATTTCGGAAAAGTGAAAATCTTTTGAAATTTGTTTAGCTACTACCAGACACGTCTGTGGCGTGGAATCCACATTTGCATTCATCCCTGATACCGTTTACCTAAAAATCTAAAAAACCGGATAACTCGAATTCGATCGGAAAAATCGAATGAACTCACGGGGGCCAGTGACGGGAAAACACTTCATACAAGTGCCCTTTTTAGGATTTACGAGGACCTTCTGCCTCGAACCTAACCTAAAAGGTTTAAAACGCATTGCTATTCGGTTTTATGACAATAATCTGAGTAAAATAAATTGTTATATTTAATTTGAAACGACGCGTATTTCAAAATGTATCGAAAATTCCTTCACACATTTCAGTCACTGTGTTTACCGTCTGATAAATATTGTTTTAATAACTACCGCAAGATGATGATTTCGGTAACAAAAGGTAATATACAATACACGCATACATGACGTTTGATAATTAACAAAACTAAATTGTCTTGTCTTCGTTTCTGAAAATTTTACCATTAAAATATCACCGCATTCGTGATTTTCGTAAATTTCGTTTTCAATTCACATAATAGCGACGTCGGAAAGTCTATCTTCAACCATTGTAATAGTCCGTAATTTGAAAAACTTCTTTCGGCAGTAGGAGTTATTGGCGTTGCAAGCATATAATTCTTGAAGCCATTGAAATGCTGAGAAATGAAATTCTTTCGAGCGCGAAGCCGTCTTCTCGAGAGCAAAACTCGGGGCGTGGGATCTGCAAGCCACCTCCCTCTAAAACTTCCCTAAAACTTCGTACTCATACGTTCCTGTGATTCCGTCCGACTTGCTTTTCAAATTCGGTTTCTTCTGAGGGTCTCTTTAAAGCACACAAAATATTAAATAAATCAACACAAAGTCAGTCCTTTAAATTTATAGAAATTTATTTATATTCACGTGGATAACGTTATACGAAAGCGTAATGGGAACTCGATATAGCCGTTTATACCTACTGATTGCGAAACGAAAAATATATACACACTCATTTTTATTAGTAATCGTTGTTTCGTGTTCTATGTTAGAGGATCGCCAAGTGAAACAATTCAGAGTAGTTTGAATACACGTACATACGTATATTTTGTGTATAGTCTGTATAAAAAAAAAAGAGTGAATTTAATATTTTCAACGACCGTATATTCAGATACAATATGAATTTTAATTGAAATGTGTTTGTGTGTAACGGCGTAAATGTACGAACGCAATTATTGTCCTTTATTTACGATATGATTTTTTTTTAAATCGATTATTGTGTGCGGCAGAAAGAAAATACGAGTTTACGAGCTGCAAAAGACGCGAGAACGATTGTTTGATGTCATTATACCTACTTACGTATACCTCGAAAAAAGGACGTCCAACAAAACGTTGAATTAATTAATTAAATTAGCGGGAAAGTAGCGGGCTTTATTAATTTCCATTTAATTATTCCGTCGACTCGGCTACTCGGGTGCCCGTTTTCTTTTTTCTTTTCTTTTAATTGAAAAAATATTATAATTTTCATTTTTTTTTTTTTTTTTAACTGGATTAATAATTTACTTCGTCTCGACTTCAAACAGTCAGTTGATTTATTTTTTCCCTTATCTTTTTATACATAACTCCTTCTCCCACTTTAACGTCATTATATATATATATATACATAAATTGGATTTAATTAAACGCGGGAGTTATTAAATACGTTATTATTGTTATATATACATTTAATAATTATGAAAATATAAGAAATTTGATATTATTACGTTGTACGAACGAATGACTATGGAATTTTTTTTTTTTGGATTTCTACGAGAAAAACATGCGCTAGACTATGAACAGGACGATCCGTTTGTTTTGGTAAAAACGCTTTGCGCACGACTTCGGGAGTTATTGAAAAGTCTTAAATAAAAACTTTGTATTATAGAGAGCAATAATTTCAACACGAGCGCAGATAATTTTTCCAGATTCTCGACGGTTCTCGGGTAAACGTATCGAGTAGTTTGGCAACACATTCTCTCCCAAACGTTTCAGACGCGCACAATAACGAATGACGATGATACGCGCTCAGCCACCTGCAGCCTCCTCATCAGCTCGGAAAACGTATTTTGTTTCGATTAATGTGCACAACGCTACATTGAATCTCTCGCGAGAATCAAATCGTTGTTTCCTCCACCCCGCATCACCAGCCAATAACACACAGCGGTCTCGGCGTTACGGGTCCCAATTACAGAACTTTTCTCGTGCAGGCTCGTGAAAATCCGTTTTCGCAGCTTACTCCGCTTAGGACCGATGTGCCGGAATATCGAGAGAGTTCGAGACGAGGGTACGATCCGAACGGAATACGTCGCAGTACGCGTATTTTGTGTGTTAACAAATCTCACTGATTCGCGGACGTGCCGAGGCTAAACATGTGTTTTTTATTATCGGTCGAACGGACAAAAAAATCGATCGACGTAAGTATCGTTATTTGTTCATCATCAAACTCCACCCGTGTATGATAACACGTTTAAAGATATTGTCGACGCGTACACGTTTTCACAAGAAAAACCGTTATTCCAGTGTGCTCAAAGAAACCGTTTATACGTAGAAGATTTCACGAATCTCGCAAAAGTGTATACGTATAGTAATGAGAAACGTACAAGAAATCGGAAAGACATACACTCGAGAGGAATTTCTTCGATTTCTATTTAATTTTAAAATTGATTATTTTTTAACGGGGAACACTCGACGCGCTCTAATAACTCGCGGAAAGAACGCGATATGAATCCTGAACAACAGTTCTCACTTAAATAGACGTTTGGGATTTTCATTATAATTTTCTGTTTTCTAAATTTGAATAAATATGCGCTAAAAAATAACCGATCCCTATTATTCGACGAATAATTTATCGCTATTCGATTTATATATTTTATATACGCGTGTATCCGTTTTATTAAATTTATTACAAAAAAAAAAATTAATTCAATAAATATTATATAAAACCGTTTTTTAATGGGAACGGGTGTGTTTTGTTCAAACCTCCCTCAGACGCGCCACTGATACCAGTATTGTGTATAATAAATTTAACGAATGTCGAGAACTACCACCTTATTGGCAGCGCGTTACACGGCTGAATCACAATAGCGGATCCACGCGTTCAATAAGATATTACCTACGCTCGTATTTATTTCATCAACCGTACAATATTATAGTGAACGAGTAGTGGAATTTTCTTCATCAGCCTATGGGTTATTATATAAGCGTTCGGCAGGAGCCGAGACGGATAAATCATTCGTCGAGGAATGCAAGCAAATAGCGTAAATTACTGTACTATACGGAATAATATTACGTCTGTCTGTGTGTGTGTGTGTGTGTACGTGTATTAACGCAGAGAAATATTCTCGTTAAATTGCCATTATTGTGTTGTCAATTTCTATAGATTCTGTTCCTGTATATACGAAGTACTTCCGCGAAGTTGCGCCTACCAGCGACTTTGTCAAAGAAACTTATTAGACCCGTGTCGATACGTTTTAGCAAAGTTCTAATATTTGCATCTCATTGACGAACCGTCGAAAAATCACTAACTGTCGCATACTGTACGGCCGTATAATCTGGGCAATTTTAAGAATTCAAAGCTAAACTTTTTTTTTTTATATACCGGTATAATTAAAATATATGGAATTAAAAAAAAAAAAACGATTATATTCTCGTACTGAAAAACTTTGTTATTTTTTCGATATTTTATTTCAAACAGAAAACGTTGATTGATTAAAAGGTGTATAGCGCACCAATAGTAGTAACAATGTCGGGTGGGCTTGCAACTCCACTGACGAGCGCGGAGAGTCGAAATCAATATACAACTCCTCACTATAGAAATAATAAACATTATACATTTATTCCACACACACACACACACACATTAATATTTATTATTCGTTATTTACTTAGAATACGAATTCGTTTATTATTCGCTGTATATATATACCATCGAATGGTAGTCTGTATAAAATTTCGCAGCGAAATATTATTATTATTATTTGTATACTCGTATAGTATTATTTTCGCTCTTTTAACCGCATTTATATCGGTTTTATAATATTATACGCTCAATATTATTTATATATATATATATAGAAGATTACAAAAATAACTCGAGTTCTACGCGATATACCTACGTACATTAAAAACAAAATATTTTCTATATATTTTTTTAATAATATACTTTTATTCGTCGCAATGATGTTTCGTACGATAATCGAAGAAGATGGTGCATTTTTTTTTCTTTGGTACAATAATCCTTTGCCATAATTGCTGCCAACCCTTAGTTCCTGTTACTTTTGAGCGTTCAAACGTATACCAATCAAATACGCGCGGACATCCGACTAACATTAATTGAACGCAATCGTATTTTCTCACGTAAATGTATAATGCGAATTTCTAAAATTCGGCCGACCGCAGTAGTGTCTCGACGAGTTTTCAATAATTTTAAATCGTACACAAAATCACAAGCGTGATATAATAATATTCAGTTGCCGAAATCTTCGACAGTAGTTTATATTTCATATACAGAAAAGTTGTTGGAATATTTTTTTAATGAGCGACAGTTAATGTATACGAATCAATAAAAAATCGTGTTTTATTAAACGAAAAACAACAATATCGTTATTATTCAATACCTGTATCCAATACGGGAAATAGAATCCGAAACTGCAGAGAAACGACGCTGCTAACGACAACGTCGCCCAACACATCCCAGCCACTGTCAACGTAGTTGCCATCTGAAAATAAAAAAAAAATGTATTATTCGCGTAATCGATTTCTTTGCAATATACGATGAAATGGGAACCGCGCGGAAAGTATGAATTACGATTTCCTCGTGTCGTACATTCCTCTCGGTAATTCGTTTTGCCGGATAAGAGTAAAACGATCGAATTCTCCGCGGAACGCAGAAGAATTTTTTTTTAATTTTATTTCTAATACCCGAGTAATAGTAGTAGTACACGTTTCGTGCAATTAATTTTCAAAAAGGGTATTATTGTTCTTCGAAAAATGCACTCTCAAAACGACTTCTTCAAATTATTCTTATTTAATATTTTAATTTTAATTTCTAAAACGTACAATTATGTATAAACGAAACGGTTCGTCGTCTCCAGAAAGCTTATTTAGCTCGGGCCGGAGACAAGAGTTTATATTTTTTTTAGTAGAATTTGCATTAATAATACAATGCGTTCCCTGAACAACTTCAATTACGACGCCAACAGGGACCATTTCAATTTTCGTTCTCAGGCGCAGCGAAAACGCGTTCTTCCGCGCGCAAATACGACGCTTTAATAAAATATATTTTATATGCGTTCGTTTTACCGTTATGAAATCACGGAAAAATCGAATAGACCGTTGTGCGAAAATAGTATTTACTTAAAATCGAGACCGTTTTTTTCACCGGTAACGTGACAATTTAAACAACTCGAATTTATTTAAATGAAACAATTTAATCGTAGAGCGTATATCGTGTATGATACAAAGCACAAGGAAGCGAGCTGATTAAAAGTAAAAAAAAATCGTTTACGCCTCGGCGACGAGCCGTGGCGGATTAAAGAAAACGTATTAAAAAAAAATAAAATTTGCTAACGTCATCATAAGGTCCGGCGGGCCAAGGTACTGCTCTAAATATTATACCGAAATAATAAATCTGCAGATTTACTCGGAAACGGATTATTTAACGCGACCCCGAAACGTCAATCATCGTGAAATACGTTGGAATAATCGAATAAAACGGTATATAATATTATGCGTAATACGCTAATACACTGCACACATATTATTACGATATTACATCGGTAAATATTTACGAGAAATGATTAACTCTTTATAATATATATATACGAGTTGATTTTGTACTACAGAAAAGATAAAAACAAAAACCATTCAAAGAGTTCTTTTATTATTATTATTATTAAGCCCGCGCATCGAATACAAACAGAATATATTTATTTTTTTCCGAAATCGATTTGAAAATATTCCATATAACGTTTCTAGGCATTTTATTTTTATTTACCGAGTATTATTTGACTGTGCAATATAATTTCGTATAAACTATTCAAAAAAAAAAAAAACGCGTTTAAGTACGTTTTCCGATATTCTATTGTCGAATACGCGTAATTGTATTAGTGTCACTAGAAAATTTTTCGTAAAATATCACTCCTTTCGATAAAATAGTGATTTTTTCCGATTATGACACGGAGTGAAATCGATATTAGGGCAACGTCGACTTCTATAATGTTTAAGCGCAATCATTCGGAAATAATATTCTCGGCTTTAGACTTTCGTCCTTATCAAGAAACGTCGTTTTATTTTCAATAATACCAGCTATATAAATTATAATTTTTGTTTTCCGACAAAGATTTAAAAAAAAAATATATATACTCACAATTATCAGAAATCAAATTAAACGTTTGAATCGTATGAATAACATTAAACAATGTGTTTGAATTTTAAAGGTTAACAACAACAATCCAGATTTCTAAATTAACGTTTAAAAGTTACGTTGCTTTATTCAGAATATTTTCAGATACATCCGTGTCTTCGGTTTTCGGCTGACGTTTCGGACTCGTTGCAGAGTCCATCTTCAGAGCGGTAATTACTGGTCCGAGGTTGTAACAGTATAGTATAGTAGTACGGTAGTATAGTTACAACCTCGGGCCAGTAACTGTCGCTCTGAAGATGGACTCTGCGTCGGGCAAAAACTGAAGACATGGATATATCTGAAAATATTCTGAATAAATCAATAATCCATAAAAGCTTCAACACATTCAGTCACGTTGCTGTTAAATAAGATCGATAAAAAGCTTTTATACTTTAAAAAAGGCGTTGAAAGCATTCGTAGTAAATCATATCGATACGTTATATTGATATTTCGTTAAAAAAAAAATTATCTTTTATTTTTATTTGTCCGATAAGCGCCTAATTTACAGTGTACCAACACCGTCTCATAATAATAAAAAAAAACGTCCCGATATGCCTTTACCGATAAATATAGAAAAGTGATTTCTTTAAAAAAAACAATAGATGTATGATATTTCAACTAGACGATGAGTGGTTTAATCGTTTTAAAATTCACCGATTTCATATTAATTTTTTTCGTATTATTAACCTATTGCCGACCGGGTAAAAAAAAACTAAAAGAATAAATTCAAACAATAATCCGATAGTCAAACCTATTTTAAATTATTTTTATAACCCGATTTTTTGTTGAACGTATCGTGAACGTATGACATTTGCAAACTTCGAGCGCTGTGCGCCGAAGTAAACATTTACCGATATTCGAGTAATATAAATAACGCAGATCTGCATTTTCATTTTCATCTGCGTGGAATATTATCGGTAAACTTTATGTTTTCTTTATGTTTGCTGAATCCAAAAATGACCTCCACATTCCCCCATCACTTACGGGTATTTTTTTTTTTTTTTGCAAAAAAGGCCGGATTACTATAAGAAAAAATAATAATAACGGCGATGAAAAAAAAAAAATCATTAATTTTATTTTGCAGAACTAAACACCGTTCGCTGCAAACAAAGTACACGTGTCGATTTCCTCTGCACACCGCCGTACTCACACTACCGCCTTTCCGTCATTTAGATTAACACTTGAATTTGAACTGAAAATATGAGTTTTGTAGAAAAAAAAAATCCTTTGTACTTTTTTCGGTTGTTGTGTAATTCTTTTTTTCCTCCGCTGCGCCGCAGCAAAAAAAAAAAAATTACGTAGGCGAATAAACAGTTTTCGGAGCGTAGAAAAAAACAAGAAATTGGACGAAACTCGTACATTTTTTTATTCCTCTCTCCGGGGTCGAAGGGCCAACAATATTTTATTGACAAGTCGTATTACCACCAAACGTCGCGTCTCCTCCGTTTCGTAATCCCGCGTCTTACAATTCATATCATTAAAAGTTTTCATCGTAAACAAACTTCACTGCGCAAAAACCGATAGCGCACGCTCAAACCCTATAACGGACCTACATGTATACGGTGACGAATATTACAAAACTGCACGCTGCGCGCACATGTGTGTATAGGTTAAGTCGGGTCGCGTTCTGCGTGTTTAACAGTGTAAGGGACGGTCGGTCATACCGTCGTGGTAGAAGTTAAACTTTCGCAGTAAATCAGTCTGAAACAGTACTTGGTTTTCTGTCCGTTGCAAAAATGTTTTTAAACGGTCGCATTTAATGGGAACTCGGTGCGTCTTACATTAATAAAATATATATATATATATAAAGTGGTCGGTATAGAAAATAGAATACACTCGAACGAATATCTGTAACGATAAAAATTATCTACTGCACAATTGCGCTAAAACGAAAATTTTGAAATTTGTTGAATCTATATACATACGCGTGACCAGTGAATTCGGATGGTTTTCTTTTTTTCTCTTATGTGTGTAAGAGTTTATCTGATTCAACAGCGGTATTTCGTTTTCGTTCGACTCGATTTTTTGCGATCATCTGTTTTTTTTTTCTTTACAAATTTATTTTCAAATTACGGCAATTATTATTCCTTTTTTATTCCACGAGCCGCGATTTATTTTTTTTTTTCGTGTTTCGGGTGGCGCAATTATTATAGTGGCTGTTATAAACATGACGTTCAAGGGGAGGGCGAAAACAGAGCCAACCCCTTCTGCCAAAAAAGTATCCACATCGACGATTAATAACCAAGAAAAAAGATTTATTAATGTACCGAGACGGAATGCAGATGTAGAAAAAGGAAGAACAACGTGCGTGGAATGTAAACGAAATAAGAATAAAACGGGAAAAGAAAGTAATCACCAGATAGCGTTACGACACAACATAAAGGGCGTGGCAGAAAGGCGCATATAAATAGCAGTCAGTCTCGAAAACCACACGCACACCGCAGTCGGACGCGAACTACGTTATTCACGTCTGACCGCCGTGACTACACTGAGCGGTCCGATGGGTTTGGACCGCTATTTATGAAGCGCCTTTCTGCCACGCCCTCTATGTTGTGACGTGTCGTAGCGCTATCTGGTGACTACTTTCTTTTCCCGTTTTATTACGGTCGGCTGACGCATTACGTCGGTATATGCGGGTGTTTAGTTCGACGCTGACCGAGCGACCGATCGTGCGCGCGTTTGCAATCTTTATTATTTATTTTTTTTATTGTTATTAATAATAATGCTATTTCCAGTATTTTCAAATGAAATGAATGTAAGGATACATCTCTCCTCGTTGTACACTCGCTTACACTGTACACGATAGACCGAATTTGTCGTCAGCTAAACACTAAACGGTCGAGCAATAGTTCCAGACTTTTACATGATGTTCAAGAGGGGGGCAAATATGAAGAATAATCATAACACGATTGGACCAACTTACATGACACAAGTCGTTGCTGTTAGGTCAGAGATATACTAAATTTAAAAATATCAAATCCCATTGAGGATAACCGCCGCTGAATTATTATAATTTGTATACTCTTTTCCGATATTGTCACGGTTTCGAAGTTTTCAGATTTGTTACGAAGTGTAATTTCAAAATTATGTTTGATCATCATGAACTGGTTTTACTATAACTTTTAGCGTCCATCGATTTAAATACTGTTTTTTAAGTATTATCGCAAAATATATATTTTGGAAAAATCGAGTGTTTTCGAGATTTTTATTATTTTAAATACTTTTTTCTGACGTCTTGAGTAAGAAAGATTTTCTTTCAATGTGAAAATTTTCTGGATGTAGAACAAGTGTTAAACGGGACTAAGGCATTTTATTGGAGCTCAAAAAATTGCCAGTCTTGAAATAATTTCCCTCGGAACGTTACTTTTTTTTTTATTTAAAGGACTCTCAATTTTATCCAACTATTAACACTTTTCAATCCGATTTTTCACTATTCCCTTTGTTTTGTTGTTTAATTTATACGCCGTTGACCAACCGACCATTGATAAAATAATACAAACTAATTTCGCTGATGGTGAAGCCTTGCGATCTTTTGATGAAAGTTCTCTGACCACAGTTCTTTACCTCCAAGATCGCACTGACCTACTTCGCTGTTTGATGTAACGTATGCTAAATTAAAGTCAACGAAAAAACTTTTTCTCTCGGATCCGGAACCCGACCTTCTAATAACGTGAAACATCTTACATTTAAATAACGAAGTGAAAAAAAAAACTTCTTATGTTAAATAATAGATATCTATCGCTTACTCTCTCAACGAAAACTAAAACTACAAGCAAAAATGATTTTGCACGAAACGCTTGGAGAAAATACACAGCCTCAAAATCCGAGGAATTGCAGAGCCCCCCTCCGATTGAAAATATCCAAACGTTCTAATCAAAAGTATTACAAACGATTACTAAAGCCGCTCATCCTTATCTCTCCCTTCGGGCTTTAAAATTAAATTCGTTACTGCCGATGCCAAAACAACCTATCGCGAATTCCACAACAAACTACATAACCACCAAAATCCCCTCCTATCTAATCTTGCCAACATTAACATTCTTGGTAATCGCCCCCGGGTCGTTTACTAAGAATCTGGACAAGGGATCTATTTAATAAAATCCACTGGAAAAATCAAAAGCAGAAGTTTGACCTATTGGCGGGTGCGGTCGTTTTATACTAAAATATATTCTTCGACATAATTTTTAAATTGTCAATTATCTCACGTACATATACACTGATCAGTCTAATGTGCAACAGAAAGTGCGTATTAATAAAAAAATTTAATTGAACAGTATGTGAAATAATATAAGTGATTCTCGTGCGTTGCAGAGCCGTCGCAATTAGAGAAAATCGATATACCTGATATAAATCTGACGTATTGATGTTTTGATAAGAAATACTGATACTACTGATACGCGACATAAAACATTACCAGTATATGATAATAATTAATGATAACCGCGTATTAATCATAGAATTATTAAACAAAATCGTATTTTGTGCATGATTTTTAATAATAAAATATTCAAAATAATAGATTCACCTTAGTTTGTAAGAATTAATCAAAACAATATTATAAACTGTGTTTTAATTTTGTAACGAATAAAGATCGTATCGGTGCTTTTGTCATAAGAACCTTGAAAAATGATATCGTAACGTGTCATTTTCCGCAACGAATGAGATGGGTTTTTTTTTTTTTCATATTAAAACGGTGTCCAATTATAATCGCACAACTCAACGCGACAAACATTTAAAAGACCGAATTCCAAAAAAGAAATAATGGCTAAAGTTTTATAGTGTTAATTTTAATTATTCTCGAATTTATTTATTTATTTTTTATATGTATTTTAATTTTAATTTATTTCTTAATTTGTCGTTAAAAAGTATTTTACGACTAATGAAGTTAAATGTTGTTATAATTTTTAAAAAAGCATTAGAATATTACATACCGGAAATTATATATAATTTTCTTCTTAAACACGAAATATACAAACGGTGTAGTGTTAACAATTTTAAAAAGTCATATATATATATTTCATTTACTATTTGACCGAAGAAATGTGCGTGGTTAATATAAATACAGCTAAAGCGTCAAGTATTTCCTTAAAACGTTCAAATTCAAAAAAAAAAAAAAGGTACGTCGCACATAATATTAAGTCTGTGTTTATTTTCACACGCGCGGTTGACGTTTTTGGAAATAATTTTATTTATAAATAGTTAATTCGATGACACGACCTGGCACCGAGACGGTTAAAAATCGTGCTCCAGGTATTTTCACGACATTCCACTCCGAGGAGACATCCAAAGTTTGATATGGGTTTTTATTTCGTTAAATTTCGCACCGTACGGTGAACCTAATCTAACCTAATCGTCGTCGGTTTTCACATTTTTTATTTACTTTTTTTTTTTTTTTATATGCAAATCGTGTGGATATTATTCACGGAGTCACGGCGAGCGGAAAATATCTGTGAACTGAGATCAATGACGTAGGCGCGTGTATAGTCACCGGATATTAAAATATTCGCTGCAGTGAATACGCGAGTTAATATATTTATTTTAAATTCATTCGGCCCGGCCGTCGTTTCCTTTTGAATTTTTTACTTTTTTTTTTTTAATTTGGCGATATTTATAAGGATCGTGTTGTACATTACAATAAGACTTTTGTGTTCTCGAAACTATTCTCGTTACCCTCGATGACTGCGGTGATACCGTAAGTTTACATGGACTTTACAACGGGACGCGGAGAGTTTTAAACTTCAAAGACTCCGCGAGTAATTCGAACCATTAAAATCTAATAAAAACATTCGAAAATCGAGAGTACTGGTGGTTTTTAAATGTTTTTTTTTTGCTTTCTATTCATTATACGGTTATATAACATACGGTCGATTTTCTCTATCCGAGCATCGATTTACGAAATATACGTGATCGATGAGATGAATGACAAAAATTGTCGGTGGTGATTTTCGACACATTGTAACGAATAGTGTGTACTAGGGAATTAAAAATACTATCGAACATCCGTACTGCGAATAGAAAATCGATGGTTTTTACACGTTAACATAGTTTTATGGTCAGTAGCTTTCATAAAATGATTATGTTCAATTCACGCCACATACCTCATTTTAACGGTTTTAATATTTTTCCTACAAGTATACATTTATTACAAAATGATTTCACTGAGATGCTATCCAGTATATGTTTTTAAATTGACTTTAAAAGTATTGTTTTTCTGTGTTCATCGTATTACCTGTATAAGTACTATTCTGAATTTTCTATTATTACTCATGGCCACGACGTTAATATTATAACTAATAGAAAGCAATACGTTACGGTACATCACCGAATATTCCTTTATCCCCTCGTCCGTTTTTCCATTTAAGATGCTTGTAAATTCTATCACGTCAGTACCCCAAAAACGCTAATCCTAATGCGAATCTCTGCAAATGACACGAAACATTTTTTCCTGCGTATTGATTCCATCATCGATTGTATTCTGCTCCAAGACAATCTTAATCGTTCCGTCAAATGGTCTTAATCCCTTTGTTTATTTGTAAATATTTCCAAACAGGAAATGTATGTCGGGTTTCTATCACAGAAAACAAAAATTGTAAATATTGTAAATTTTATAATATTGAATTGCTTATCAGAAAGTTCTTGGGCTCGTGCCTAGATTAAATATAAATAAATATGATAATTATGTAAATTTTTAGTTTTATCATACGCTCGTAAGCAGTGGTGAACGATATATTTTGGTTTTTGTAAGAGATGGGATTTCAAGAGTTGGCATTTTGACGTGCTATTGTAAATGTTAAATTAAAAAAGAAAATATTAATAAATAAGTACATTTTCTTGTACGTAATATCAAGTGACGCGGGTTGGTTAGGTTTAATCTTTCGCGTTTAAATTTGTTTTTAATTTTTAGCAAATGAATTCAATTGATTCTACGAGTTTATCACAACAAACTTCGATGTTTCGACTCCTACATGTTTCACAACAGTGTAGAAGAATCGGTGGGCACCGAAAGAAAAAAATTTGGTGAGAGATAAACGGATTTTCATTTCAATCACGACTTTGAATTTTCAATTTTCCTTGACTTGTGTACGTTTCTGAAAAAAGTTACTGAAGCGGTAAACGTATTTGACTTTGTTCTGTGGTTTATACTTCTGAGAAAGCATGTGAATCAGGTTGCAAAGTTTTATTTGCCAAGTTATTTTAACCAGGATTTCCGAATTGTAAACTGCATTACAATAGTGTTCGCCTTCAAAATATATGGTCAATGTGCTATACTGGCCCGCACTTATTTAGAACTTTCAATAAGTTTTTATTTTACTTTTATTCTTCTTCGAAATGATCCTTAAATATTTTACATATTGTTCCGTATAAATGAAGTATCAGCGCGAGTTCCAAAACTCGATATAAACTTCGTTTCTAGTTTCGTCTATTCTCTGCATCCTTTTATACATAGAAGCTTGTGTTCTACATTTTTTTATTCATGAACTTTATTATTTTTCGTTCGTTTTAGATTCGCAATGTTTTCATTGGAATAGCCTCAGAAATCCCGTTAATTCTAACATTTATAAATGAAACATATCGATTTATTTTCCTTGTTTCTTTCGGCCCACGGTCGAGCCTTTAATATTCCGTGTCATAAAACGGGTCTATAAGTTTTGCTTACATTTGTGTATTATCGTTTTCTTATGTGTTACGTATATATTGTTTGGCGCTATTTTGACTCTCGCGAGGGCGTTTAAGAACTATAAGAGTATAACAGTTTTCTCGATATCTCCGAGACTGGAAAGTTTTATAACATTCGCGATAATAAGTTATTACAATTTCAACGTTATTATCTCGTCTGCGCCGAGAGTTACTTCGCTACGGTTTTGAATGATGTGTTTAGTTTTAATTTCTCTATGTAGAGATAGTCTGAACTAATAAGGATAGCAATAACAACCACTCGCTCCGCATCTGTTTTATATTTTATTCCATAATTTTGGTGGTTATGAATATGATATACGATTATGAAATCGTAGGATGCGAGTTTTTTTTTTATAAAAAAATTATATAGCTTCGAGCATAAAAATGTTCGAGGTCGTTAAATTGCTTTCACTAGAAACCATTACGATATAAGATTTTACGGTTTAAGGAGATAGCCCTTATTACATGACGACAGGGAATCCGTTCAAAAATGTAATCAATAAGTGGCGTCAATGCTCGAGTAAAACGAGTAAAACACACGCTTTTCACCGGTGCAAAATTTCTTTCAAAAGTGTTTTTAAGTATAATTTAGTGATTTTAAGTTATACTTAAACATTGGCTAAAAAGCATATGAAAATTATAAGTTGACGTGTTCATTCACCGCACCCACGATTACAAACAGTACTGTAAGTTCGAAAATAAACATTTTCTTGAATAAACAAATTTTAATTTTGGAGACTTGTTTGATTTCGCGGGGTCGGGCGTTTCAATTCGACAACGCTCGTAGTTTAAATGGATGACATTTCAATGGTGCGTACCTGCCGTGTACTTGTACGTTTTTGTCGCTGGATGACGGTTTTCAGATCATAAAAGAGCGACACGTTGGAGCTCTAATTTTACAACTTTGAAAAGGAATTTTCCGTTAACTTGTCGATCCAGTACGTATACGTGATACAGATAAATTGGACAACAACGGATAAAAAAATGGGTTGCAGGTTCGGTGGTGTATCAATTGAAATAAAGTAAACCGTTTGTTTCTGTAAATGATTCGGCGAGTTAAGACGAGAAGACCTGAACTTAATGAAAAACAAAATTACACAGTGCGTACGTGGAGGATAATAATAACGCGTGACCACCGCGTATATATTATTTTCAATAAGGGTATAGTGGTAAATATATATGTACGTAACCGTTTAATTCGTTTAAACAGAACATTTTTCTCTTTTTGCGACTGATCCGTTTTTACGAGGCAAGACAAAATTCACGAAAAATTCAACTTTATTGAATGATTTTATCGAATGCACTATACGCAGATATACGGTTATAGATGACGTGTAATCGCATTAAGGCAATACGTTTGTCAATTATTATTATATAATCGTACAAACGCGTACATATATCGTTATAATATTATGCGTACTTACATCGAACGTAATTGCGCTGTACGTGTACTGATCAAATTAATTTCGGGTCAATATAGACTTTAGTACGATGACATTCGAATTATCAAGTCCAACGAAAACGAGTGTATCTCGGTTAAAAAAAATGAAACATTACAATATTATAATCATTGGAAAAAATCCAGATTTTTAAGCGCGTCTCGTTATAATGCAATCAGTAACAGTAATAATAATAACGACATTACAAGGGGATTCAAAGGTATTCGCAGTAATTTGCATCATTCAATATTGTAAGCGATGGTTTATAATATTATGCAAAATGATATATCAATAGTTAATAATATAACAGTCCCACTAGTTTTAGTGCGGACGATATCATTTAAACACTTACCGATAGTCGTCTGTATAAACGATTCACGGTTTAAATGACGAAAAGAGGGCGCCGATGTAAAATGCCAAGGATATAATATCTCGGTGGACCGATATGGCACCCCGTCCTGACGAGTCGTATTTTTTATTGATGCGCATAAATCGAATAATTTTATATATATATATAAAAAAAAAGAGTTTATGAGAAACGTAAAAATAAATAATAAACATAAACACGGTTAACTTAGATTGTTACTCATATATAGGTACTATATATACGTCATATGAGAAAATAATGTATAAAAACTATTCGAGTACGACGCGATCGTAAAATATAACGAATAAAAAAAAAAAAAATAGCGGTAAACAAAATTCAATTTCTGTCGTTATTTTCTCGATATTTACGAGCGTTCGATGTACTGTTAATTTTTTAAAGTAAAAAATAATTTGTTCGTAATAATTCGTGAATTTGATCGATAACCAAAGTTCAAAGTATTTTGTACGTTCGCCGATATTCCGGCTCTGATTAATTATACAATGTACATTGTTTCGCCAGAAAACACCGTTTCGTCGATGAAATATTAATTACATTTTAATACGGCGAAATTTGTTTTAAACGCCAAACGAAATTCCATTATTACGGCTCGCGCGCGTACAATTAATGTATTTTTTATTTGAGTTCACTAATTTGATTAACGAAACACAATAAATTAGAAGAAAACGACACGTACCTATAAATTATTATACGAAAATAAAAAAACTGCGTAAAATCTTGAGACTTGAGTTAAAAAAAAGAAATTCGTAAATGTGTCGTCGCTAAATATATATATAAATATATTATTAAAATTTTTCAACTCTGAATCACACTTAAATGTATATTAACCGTTTATTACAAATATAAATATATATATTTGCTATGGATCGTTTTTATTTTTTCGGCCTCTACTATTCTCCAAGAGTTTTTGCCGCCATCACTAAATCGTTCCATTCGGTCTTGCACCATATATCCTTCCAATTCCGGACTCCATGGTTTTCCATATCTTTTACGCTACATCGACCCGCCTCTTCCGGGGTCAGCCCCCCTGATCGTTTTCTTTCCAGCTTCCAGTCCAGCACTTGTCCGATCGCTGTATTCCCAACATGCCGAATAATACGTCCCAACCATTGTACTCTCTGACTTTTTGTATACTCATTGACTGTTGTCATTTTCATTTCCTCCTGTATACTTTTCTGTTGAACTTTCTTTCTCCGTGACACTACAGGTGGTAGTCCGTGCTTCAGAACCATATGCGAGCGTTGGCCTTATTATTGCTGGTTGTGTTGGTTTTGAAAAAGACATGAAGAACTCTAGTAATGCAAAGAAAGCTCTTTCAGCTTTTGCTGTTCTCGACCCTATCTCGCGTGACTCAATCGTGTTTCGCACTCAGTAACACACCGAGGTTACCGAAACTCGTTGGATTTCTCATAAACGCTGTTTCATTGTTTAATAGTTACATCAACTTTGTTCTGTCTGTGTTAATCCCCCGTTTGTCTTGTGCTACAGTCGCTGCTCTCGTTGTATCTCCTACACAAATACTCAATGACGTTTGCGAAACCCTAGTGATTTTATGTGATGTCTACGGCGGTTATCGTTCTGGCTTCGTCTCGCGTCGTTCTTTTCTAGAGCCACGTTCAACAGTAGTGGAGACAGCGCTGCGTGATATATAATCGAACGACTAATACTGCGAAAATTCGAAATTTCATTATTATTATTTTAGTACTCGTCGTGATCAAAAGCATCGCGGTTTGCGCGCCACGCTGCAGTCGCGTCATACGGTTTTCAAACGTCGACCTCGATCGTGCTGCATTGTTGTCGTCGACCGCGGTGCTGGTTGTGGTGGTTTGGTCACATCTCATCGCGCGTAATAATATGACCTTTTGCGATACGATACCCTACCGAAATCACGTTTAATTGCACATAAAACCGTGTGCAGCTGTCACGCGCGCCCGTCTGTGGTCCACCGCAATATCAAAAACGTATATTATACGTCGGCTGCTGCAGACTTATCTGCGCGAACGATTTCCGGCTTTTCCGGTCAAATCAAAAGTCCACACTGTCATATTATTATTATTATTGTTTAGAAAACGTTCACCGATGATTTTCAAGAGGTTCTGTATAGGTGGCAACGCTTATGAAATTTCAAGAATAATATCAATGCTAACAATTTAAATATATTTTAAAATTCATTCGAAAATAGTCCTGTATATAAATAGTGTAAATGTGTTATAGCACGCGATTAATGAATACTGGGATCAAACGATAAAAAGAGCTCATTTTCGCAAAACAGAATACACTCTCGAAGTGATTCAAGAGATAAAAGATCTATACAATTAAATAGATAGAGGACGGAATTTTCGAGGGAAACTCAAATGCGTTTTGCGTTACGCACAATAAATATAAGTCTATTCGATAAATGCAAAAATACATTTTTTTTTTACCTTTTCTAAATCTCTCTAATTATTTTTTTCGCTTGGTATTTTGAAAAGCGCATAAGCAGGTGCCTTTGAAATATTTTTGTTTTGCGTGAACGTGTTTTTACTATTGAAAACCTTCGGTGAGACGTCCTATTAAGTATTACACCGAAAAGGACTGAACATTTCATCATTGGCCCATTAATTGTTTTGTAATACTTCAAATTAATTAATTAATTAATTTTTTTTTTGTTTTAAAAATAAAAATGTTCGAATATTTAAATTATATAAAAAAAAAAATGTATTTCATTTATTAGCGGGAAGCGCGATTATTGTAGTATATTTTTTATTTTTAGGAATGCGTGAGCAAAAAAAAAAAGTTTGGAAACCACTGAATTATATGCGATATCGCGTATTTCGTGTACAATTTCACGTCACATAATTTCCCGTTTTAGGCGGTCCTAAAACCGTGTAAATTTCGAAAAGAGCAGTTGATTATTGATTTTTATCTCGCGTATGTCGTCGACAAAATGCGTTTTTATTGAAGATCGAGCTCCTTCGTCTTGTAGGTACTCGTAAAAATAACGATTAATTTTTTTTTATATATATACTTGAAATCTGACAAATGTTTAGTAGATTTTTTTTTTTTTGGTTACCAATAAAAGCGCACAATTGGTCTCCGCAAAATATTATACCGTAAACAAACACAGTAGTAAAAAATTGTGTACTATAAAAAAAAAAAGAGTTAAAAAAAATAACGCCTCGAAACGATCGTACCGATTTTATTGTTTAACACCGCGCATATTATAGGAGACTTATTTCTCGTGCGGAAAACGTCGAAATTTAATCGTTTTTATTATACGATATTATATAGATTGTTATACGTAGTATAAGATATTAGTCGACTGTACTTATACTCTGGCGCTGTACATCATCGTTTAATACGCTTACGATTAAATGTATATGTCGGCCGCTATACAATATTAGGGTCGGTACATAACAATATATTATAAAATACCATCGAAATTCCGTGAAATATAATAGTGAACGACGACGTATATGTACATAAAATCGAGCAATCTTCGCGCACGAATGAACGAGTTGCGTTACATTATGTACCGCGCACACGAGTATAAGCTGAGCTATTATATTAGTTATTATCGTCGTCGATTTCAACACATTATCCCGCGTTACGCGTATACGTAACTATTAAATATTATGTACTGGCGAATTAATTTGCTATTTATTCGGAAATAGGTTTTTTAGTACTTCTACAATACCACTTCGATGAGAACGTTTAACAAAAACCGCAATTAAGAATAAAAATAATCGGTAATAAAATACCAAAAAAAAAAAAAAATTAAATAAGTAAAACAATATGCGAAAGAAAAAAAATAGGAATTAAAAATTATTCAAATCGCGAATAATAAATGTGCGTATAAAAAAATATACGCGAATCGAGCCAAAGAGTGTTACGATAAGAAAAAAAAAAATCGAGAAATTTTCGTATTTAATACGTTTTTTTTATTCACTGCCTACCGAATGGGACAAAAAAAATAAATCGGGTATTGAGCGAAAAAGAAAATGTACAACGGCGGAATAAAAATTAAAAACGAACGAAATAACGTAGAGAAAATTACGAATATTTTCTATACTATATATTATATACGTATAGTTTTGTTCAATTTAACATTTTTTTTTTAACAATTTTATAACCCCCCCCCGGTAGTAAATATAAACGAATTTAATACGACAATTATATTTTTCATAATATACATATATAGTCTTTACGCTTGATTTTGTACACATATAATATATTCATAAAATAATAATTATTATATTATATAGTATAAATATTAATATTTTACGTAGTTATCTCAATCGTCGGTTCGTAGAAATTTTTTTTTTAAAAAAAGAGAAAAAAATTATTCATTTGAAACGTATGTACCGTATGGCGTCGACGCGTATAATCAATACAGGAATTTCATTTCGAATAATTTCGAGGTAAATGTAAATAATTCGGATATTATTTTCCAACGAAACAATTTTTACTCGAAATGTAACAGTTTATCGTATTCCATGGTAATAACGCGTTGCTCTTTGAAATATTCGCTAGTAATATTATATATAATATTTAAAACAAAATAATCCGTTGTAAGTACGAGCATTGTATTCGCTTCGTGTACTAGTTTATACATACAACATAATATTTTATAATATATTTTAAACGGTACGAATAAAAAAAAAAAAAAAATGGCAAGAAAGATTTTGAAATATCTCTTTTTCTCTCTCTCTCTCTCTCTCTGTTGACCCCGTCATACATAATGCACGAAGCAATAATATTATGTATTATTGTAATAATAATAATAATAAAAAAAATCCGATTTTTATTCAATATTATAATATCACGTCTACGTATTATCGTGGCCATTCGTTCGTCCGAATAATACGTAAACTAACGCAGTTTTTTTTTTTTACAAGCAATAAAGACGGTTTTAATGTATTCGCTGAAAGCGATTTATTTTTCGATTATATATACTTTGTCGAAGAAGTTTACCGAAACGCAAGTACTCTGACGTATACGACAAACGAAAATTAATATTTAATTTTAATGGACATATATAATGGACGATTTTGTACTATAAATTTGTATTTTTATTCGATTTTGTATTGAATTTTTACGCTGTAAACAATATAATAAATTCGCATATATGACGACGGCAACGCGAACAATAATATGAAAATCGCGAGAAATCGTCTGCTAATAGGTACATATTATTAAAAAAATTATTGTCCTCAAGCTAAAAACTTTGTAGCGCGAACACGTTTTTGACTTTCGATTTTTTTTAAAACTATATAAATATACTGCGGGCGTGAACGAATTTTCTCCCACGGCCACTCGAATATTACGTTAATGTTTTATTCAAAATAAATAACGATTCATTCGAATAAACGCATTTCGGTAATCGTATATTCCGGATGGAATAGTTTTTTTTTAAACGGTTCAGTACTATACATTTTATAAGACTTTTTCTGTGCAAGACATAGGCGGACGCAGGGGTATATATGCAGGGTATGCAGCTGCGTACCATAATCAAGTAAAAATATCTCGTATTAGGTAATTATTTTCAAAAAAAAATAGTAATATTATAAGTAATTTGTAAAAAAAAAAACCATATTATTATACAAATCAATTGTTAAAAGTCGTATATTAATAGATAACTTAAAAATCAAAGTATTTCACTTTTTTCCTATGGTCGGTCCAGAAATCTGACCTCACGCGTACCTTAATCGTAAGGTCTTCGTCCGTCTATGGTGCAAGGATAAAAACTCCAAAATAATACGGTAAATTTCTATATATATGATTATCGAAAACATGGTGGAAACGCTCGGATGTTAAACACAGTATTTTTTTTTTATATTTATATTATATGCCTATACTGTATAATTGAATTATAAAACTTGTAATAATTGTTGTTATAAATGTAATAAAAATCTATTATTATTATTATACTGCAGTAGTAACTGTAGTAGTTATTAAATTTAAGAAAATATTGTATAAAAATCGTCTGTTCATTTAAGAGTACGAATTTTTACGATACGAAATAAACTCGATATCGCGTATTATAAAATCGATAAATTAAAATTGCATTATATAATATCGAAACGAATAATCTCAAATTACGCGTCATTTTATTAAAAAAAAAAAAAAGAAAAAAACCGTTTCGCGGAATATAATAATAATTGTAATATTCGCATTCCGATGGAAATATTTCAGTTATATAGAAAGCGGTCGTCGTTATATATTATTAACCTAACGATTTGTCCGCTTTTGAAAGACCAATTTTCGTTATTTCTTCTGTTCTTTTAAAAGCCATTTTTAATTTTACGACACGTACAATTCGAAATTCGGAAAAATCTCCCCGAGCATTTATTTATTTTTTTCAATTTCGTTTGCTCGCGTTTTTTTTTTACAATTATTATTATTATTATTATTCGCGTCGCGGGAGACCTGCAGAGGAGGGGATTCGTTTTTTTTTTTATGCTCTTGGCCAAAAAACTTTGTTTTTTTTTTTTTTACGATATTCAACGAGATTTCGCAGCATGCGGTACGTTTTAATTATTATCCGGTCTTCATATCATATTTATACGGTAATGGTTTTCGCGCGGCGATCATTAAAACAATATTATATTTCTCGACTCGTTAAGACGATTTTCGACGAGAAACACACGCGCCTCGTGACACGCGGTTCGTTCTCTGCATAATATATAGTTCACGCCGGATATCTTGTACTTTTATACGAGCACATTATTATGCCGTAAATTATATATAATATTCGCGCGCGTGTACAGGGTGCGACCAAAAATGATTTCCAAATAGCCAATGCCGACGCGAACCGAGTTATTTAAGTATTTTGTTCCTTTTTTATTTTTGTTTATAAATTGTACGAGCCTTTCCCGGTAGTCGTCTATGACTTGGCCGGGTTATCGCCCCTTTCAGCTTTTCCAGAGTTTCGTCTTTCACTCAGTTCTCGAGCGAGAGGGGTACGTTTTGGTTTTTTTCGGCGCTGGATACTCCGCGATCGGAACGCTCGACCGACGAAGGCTTTCACTTTTGTACTGTTGCGATCCCCGAAGCGGGGGCCAGACGACATTTTTTTCAGAACCCGTTTGTAAATACTGTATACTAATTTATGCGGAACTACTGAACTCAGTGCACGGAGAACGCGCATAATTCTACGTGATTTTCGTACATGTATATAGTAAACGCCGCCATACGCGCATTCCGTTTCCATTTTCCAGTTTTTGTTACCGACTTCATAACGTAAATCAAACCGATTTCGGTGTTAACATCGATACTATATAAGCGCGCGTCCCGCCATCTCGAAATAAATAATAAAACCATAGACCTTATACTAATAGACGGAGCGTGGTAGTAGTTCGTGCGGTCCACGGTAGGTGCGCTGTACATGTTATTTTACGCTTCTGCGCATGTGCAGAGGACAAACCAAGTTGTGCAATATTCCGGTACAATAATACAATACTAACATTGAATTTTGATAAATGATAATGAATGTAATCTTTTTTTTAAATTTTGTTTTATTAATATTATCATATAATATAATATAGTATATATAATAAGTATTATGTAATATAATATATTATATTATATAGTAACATAATGATTTTCACATCATTTTTTTCTAATTTTTATGGGAACAATATTTTGTACTCTAGAAAATCGGCATCACTGCACAACTAGTTACTCAAAACCGCAGTACCCACCCGCACCCCGCTCCGTCTGTTAGTATAAGGTCTATGAATAAAACACGATAAATGTCATGGAGAAAATCTTATTCCATCGTATCCTCCATGACTTTCGTGTCTCGATAAGAACGCGTTTGTACGGCTACCCCGGCGATGTTGTTATATTACACACGCGTTCCACGTACACACTATACCGGGGTGTTTTTTTTTTTTTTTTTACCGCACCCTGTAAAATGGCAAATGGAACGAAACGCACACTAAAACGCGCGTATTACGACCGGATTACGGGATCGGGTGAGCTTTTCACACGGTATATACTCGTGTCGTATTACGGCCAGAGAACGTTGTCGTCGTCGTCGCCGTAAAGTTTTTGCGTTCGTAATGAGACTTTGCCGGGTGCAATCTTTTGAGTGCAAATGTTAAAAATTTTCGAAAAAAAAAAATGGAAAAAAACGACGTGCTCTTTACGATATTTTAGGTGCGAAAAGTTTCAAAAGTCGCGCGGTCATTAAACGATTTTCGGTGGACCACGCTGCAGTCTCCACACTGTGTCTGTTGCTCTCTTGCTCTCCCCTCCCTCCGGGATCTTCGGCATCGGTTAAATGGATTATTCGGTCGCGCGATATTTCACCGTGATACTCGGGAGCGTAAAGACGTTCACGAACGGTAAATTAGAACGCGCGACTTGCAGCAGCGGGGCGGCGATAAATTATTTACAAAATCCGACTTTTAACTTTACCCCGGCTCGTCGTGTTACTCGTTATATATTTATAGTCAGTGTATACGCCGTATAAATATGAATCGTTAAAATTTAAGAGGGGAAAAAAACGATAATAAGTTTGGTATATGGGTTGAGTATTAAAAAAATATTTTTTTTTTTTAAACTCGTCGATTAATCTTTATTTTAAAAAAAATAAAACAATTTTCATACTCGTATAAGCTCGTGCACAACAGTAAATTTCTAGTGTTTTTTTTCTTTTAATATTTATACAAATATAGTTTTTTTTTTTAGTTTTTCAGTTGTAAAAAAATGTATTAAGACTTGCGATATTTTTGTACAAAAATAGTATAATATTAATATTGCGATTGCAAAATCTTTTCCGTCAGAGTGTTTTACATAATATAACACGTATAGCAGTTTACGCATAGGCGGAAATCTATTAAAATTTCCGGGGGCTAACATTTTTAACATCAAAGTCACGGGGTCTTTGCCCTCACACCCCCTGTTTACATTTTATATAATACAATTATTTTAGTTAATATTAAAAATACAATTAAGTAATAACTAAATTTATAATAAATGATTTTAAACAATTTATTTTTTTTAATTTTTATTCGGTAACAATTGTGTTCCATGAAATTTGTGATGTCATTGATAGTATACTTCTATGTTTTATGTTCCATGCTTTCCGTAAAATATTATTCTGGGAAAATACACCCGTCCAAGGCCCCACCGAAAGCGATATTGCGTTTCTGCGATTAATCGCCGAATATCAAACCGTTTTGTTATTTCTGCGTTTCTCGCGCTTTCCGCCCGACACGTATTCTATGGAGCCACCAGTATCTATTTAATACTTTGTTTTCATAAAATCGCATAAACGCAAATCGACTTCGGTAGGGCCTTAGCCCTTAGCTTAATACTTAATACCTATTGTAAATATTTAAAATTTCGTAAAATAATAATTTTATTATCATTTATTAATAAATTTAAAAAAAATAGCAACCATTCCTCAATTATCCAAAATACATACAAATTATAAATGATTACATTAAACACAAATAATTTTTAGGGGTGCTAATAAGATATTTTTTTGGGGGAATTAGCCCTCCAAGCCCCCCTCTAATTTCCGCCAATGAGTTTATGACTTTGAAAAATGAGCACTTTTCGAAAAATTATAAGTGCAGATAACAAAAAGATATTTCGAGAACAAAAAAATGTATTTTGAATGCGTTAGTAAAAAAATATATTACGTTTTTATAAAAGTTTCATTAAAGAAAAAAAAACTGTTTTCAATAATAAAAAAAAATAGTAATACCGAAAGAAGAAAAAACAAACAGTTATTTAATAACGCGATTTACAACGCGGAAAAAGATACATAATAATAATAATATGTGCATTACAGTTGAATTATTATTTATCGAAATTACGCGCTACCTATATAAAACGATCTATTATTTCGAAAATAAAAACACGACCGTTATTTAAACGGATTTAAATTTAGTAATAAAATTCTATTAAAAGGGGGAAAAAAAGAATACGCGCTTAAAACCCGAATGGACCATAAAAAAAAAAAAAAAAGAAAAAGAAAAAAAACGAACATTATTCGCGTCTCGAGCAAGCTTTAGGTGGTCTATAATATTCATAAAGGCGGTTGTTATTACATCAAGAGTAATGAGTGTTTCGCACGCAGGAAACGCTATAATATAAATACGCGTTTTCAAGATGTTTAAGGTTTTATGTTATATTTACATTAAAAACTGTCTAAGCCGGCTATATAGCAGCTGCGTATAGTGACTATATTATTACAACAGATATATACGCGACGATTAATTAAAACACTTTTTGGATTCTGAGCGGAGAGCGAAGAACGTATTTTTTTTTTTTTTTTAAGAAAAATAATACCTCGTAACAAATCGATATGAATTACGTACTCGACGAATTTTTCACCAATCGTTTTAAATACTTTTTTTAAAATTAAGTACCGGTTATACGGACGCTTTTTTCAAAACGTCCACGATTTTGTCAAAAAAAAAACAATTTTAAATCATTCAAATTAATGTTGTCATGTGCGTTATAATATACAATGTGTCTGTTTAATGATTCCGCGACACATTGCATAACGATTACAGTCCTAATGAAACTATATAATATATTCTATTATTGTCTACTCTTTAATTTAATGAGTTGAACAAAAGTATTCAACGCGCAATTACAATATCATATGTGTACATCATATACGCTATTATAGGCGGGACGCGCGATTAATTATTACGAATAGAAATGTTTTTTATATTTTTCCGAATACAAAAACGTCCGGTCATATTACGATAATTGACCGAAACAACATAACGGCGTAATTTTGAACTCGTTACGTCCGTTTTGATTATACGAATATGATTCGACGTCAAAAAAAAAAAAATTCTCTTACTTTCAAATTTTATAAGTTTCTACGTATGATTTGGTTAAAAAAAAAACCCAACTTTTTTTTTTTAATTTTATATATGAGAAATAATCAATAACAAAAAAAAGTTTTCGATTATATTTTTGCTGCGCAAAGTAACGAATTTAATTTTTTTTTTTTTTTAAACGGCATACAGACACATTTGTAAAAATTTTAAGCTTTCAAACAATTTGCCAATATATATTTGGATTATAGCCATCATCGAAACTTTTCCGGATAAAATGTATAAAAAAAAAAAACAATTTATTTTTTTTTATTATCGGTTTACCGTGTCCTATACAATATAATATATTATGAATAGGTTTCGAATCGTCAAGTTTATTAATTACACGTTTAATTAACGTTTCATCGTGTGTGTCCTACGATATATATATATATATAGTTTAAAACGCCGTCGTTTCGATATTACAACAATTTATAATTAATTTGTATAGGCGACGCAATGACATAAACGACGGACCGTCGTATTATACGCTCGTATAATACATATAATATACATATTTGTATTTCAAAACAAATTTATGCGTTCGCAAACTATTGCGCGCGTTACAGGAATATAAAATACACCGCCGTATCAGCGCGGCTGATATTTTGAACGTTGCCGGTGAATTTGCATTTATATTTTACAAAACACATCTCGCGAAGAATGTAATTCACGACAATGCAAGCGCGCGCGGAATCGAAAGCGTTTAATATAATAATAAATAATAATAATAATAAAATTATTATTATTATTATTATTGAGGTTCGGCGATGATTGTTTTCAAACGATAATATTCCGTACCTGCAGAGTTATTTATATGAATTCCGGTATTTAAATTTCACCGTTCGGCGATTTTCGATGATTGCAGTGTTCGTCGTCGGTCGATCCGTTCGAAACGCGCACGTTTGTCTGCAAACATTGAAAAACTGGTGTTCGGCGAGTCGACGATTTCGTGTCACGCGTTTAATAAAATTAAGAAATGAGTACCGTAGTACGAATTCGTAATATTGTACAATGTATTTATTTAAACGAGGATTAAACGCGTGGCACGAAAGTAAAGTCAATATGAGAATTACAAAAATCCTAACATTAAACACTGGACGCGAACCAACGGCAAATGATACATAATTTTTTTTTTGAGTTTTTGTAACGTAATCGAAATGTTTTAAAGAAGATTCACACGTTTAATGGAATTATAAAATAAAGTGGAAGAGTTTGAAAAAATTTTGATTCTAAAGTACTTTTACACAATTCGTACATTAAGGTTTGTATACCGAAGACGAATACGGTATCTATAGTTATTTCCTGAAATATTCGACTAAAATAATTCATATTTATTTAGAAAGCGTTCGTGTAAGATTCCGTCCCGATCTATATGTAATACAGGACTTTAAATTACAAAACCGTATTCCAGACAGTGGCGTATTTGAGACTTCACCTCAGGGGGGGCGATGGTAAAAGAACTCCCCCCCTTCCCAACAATAAAACAATTATATGTAGGAAAATAATTATTGAACAAAACACATTTTATTTATTCAAATAATTTTTGATAACTAGTGTTACCAACATTTTCATAAAATATACTTGTAACTTATAACACAGAACAATATAATATAAAATAATAAAAATTTTTTAAATCTGGGGGGCGATTGCCCCTATCGCCCCCCCCCTCAAATACGCCACTGATTCCAGAAAAGTGTTCTGACTAGTGGAAAAATAAGCGTTTTTTTTTTTTTTTTTTAATGAATAAAATTCTATAATATTGCATTGAGAAGAAACGTGTAACGTTTAATTTGAGTTTATTATTGACTTTTAGAGAAAAACACACGAAACTTATAATGAATTCGCTATGATTTCGAACGTAATTTATATTTATATTATGTAATTGAAACATTTCACTGTGTATATATACGTATAATAGCGAGTTGTAAAGAAGGCTCGAGGCAAAAATCGATGCCTTTGTTTTTTTGAAACGTTATTATTATTATTTCTGTAACGACGTAAAAAATATATGTAGATACTAAATAAATTGTTCGAAAAACAAATTAAATTTTTTTTTTTTGTGAAAATAATAAAAAACAAGCAATACACTTTTATTTACGTTACAGAACATCATTCGTACGAGTCATTGGGATTTTCAGTGAATAAACGCGCTTGTAAATCGTATATATGAAATAAAACATGTAATAAACGCCTACATAATATACAACAGGCTTACGATATTAGGCGAAACAATCAAAATGATAGAAATGACCAAAATTTAGAACGTTAAAGAAAATATTTTCGCCGATTCTCGTTACATCGTTTCATACAGTAATGTTTTTCGAGAAAAAAAAAAACCTCCTCGTTAAAAATTCTATACAAATATACGCGGCGCGTTTTCAATTACAATAATCGTTATTTCTCGTTTCGGCCAATTTGAATACTGCAGGCGCCGGCAAACAGATGTTTCTTATGAATTTATATTGCTGAATTACAGGAGTATTTTCAAAGCCCACACCGTAAGAAACGTGTATATATATATATATATATATATATTATGAAAACGGTTCAAAGTCTTGTGTTACGCCATAGAATAACATAATTAGCGACAAAGTGAGAAATCGTGGAGGTATAGCTGAGGTGCGCCACGCCAATCGATCGACGGCCGTAATAATTTCGTAAGAATTTTACCAATTTAAAGCAAATTTTATTATTCATTAATAATAATTATGAAATGTTGAATGCATAGTAATAAATCGCTTTATACCTATATATGCACAGCGTCGACTCGGCGTTATCCAGAAATTATAATTATTTCGAAAACAAGAAAAATATTTTTTATCGCTATTACACGATGAATTCCAAAGAGAATCTCTGACAATACGGTAATGTCCCGTAAGTCACGACACTTAAAAAAATTGTGAATCTCACTTCAAAAAAAAGAAAAAGGAGACGTGTCGTAATAAAAAAAAAAAAGACTCGTGAACGTTTTTATAGGTTTTCTTGAATTAAAAAATCTTACTTACAGACAGCCGGTGATTATGTTTAAAAATGTCGATTCAAACGTTTTTTTACACACACACACACACACACACACACACACACACACATATATATATATAACACCAATTAAATAATATTCAAAGCCTTTTTATTGTCAAACGGATAATTGTAAAAAAAAATAATAATAATTTTTATTTTGTCGGGATTTTATCGCAATAATTGTGCGTTGAAAATAAATGCATAAAATAAATTATTTACATTTATTATTTTTGATATTTTTTTTCTGCGTGCGGATACCTGCAGGTATACGTTGAAATTTTAATGAAATAATTTTTACTGGAATTTAATATTAAAATATTTTTTTACGTACAGATGTGACAGTAAAAACACACACACACACACACACACAAAAAAAATCATAATAAATAAATATAACGTAAAAAAAGAAAAATCTCCTTTTTTTTCTCTCTCTTTGAAATATTATTCGGAAAAAAATGAGTTAAACGTGAATTCGTTATCTACATAAAACCAATATAAAGAAAATAAACACAGATCGATTAAGTGTTGAATAAATACGACGAGTATATGTATGTAATATAAGATATTCGTATATAATTCACTGCGCGTAAATATTTTAATAAAACAAATATAATTTACTGCGGTGTAATAATTACGTTCCCGGCCGGGAATATATAATAATAATAATAATAATATATAGGGAAACTATTTTCGGAGAGGGTTTCTCAACAAATAATTAATTTTCCACGAGCATCGAGACGACGCGGCGATATTAACAAAATGCATTCCTCAACTTTTAACCACCGAACAAATTCGTATATATTATATACACTATACAGGGTGTTCAAGAAGATTTACGGCGCTTAAACGCGGGGTTGATGCGAAATTCCGTAATGTCAGTATCTATTATATCTTGTATTAGTATATAATCATTACATTAAACCTTATTGGGGGCACACTTTGTACATGCATTTTTTTTTTTTTTTTGATATTTGAAATCTTCTTCTTTTTCTTCTTTTTCTCTCGTGTCCGGAATCACCAAACTAAATGCTATTTCCCCAGTAATTAGCAATGTATCATTTGCTTGTCATTTGCTAAAATCAAGTCGTTTTTCGTGCACTTGACTTTCATACTGGTATTTGGGCAAATTAATAAATGTTCGGAGTTTTGCGTCATCCCACAGTCACACTTATCATCTGCGCTGAAACCCCACTTCATGAGTGCCGCCTTGCACCTGGTGGTTCCCGTTCTAAGACGGTTAAGGGTTTCCATGTAAGGAAGGGTAGCTGGAAACCGGCGGATCCTTCCTCCTTGATTTCAAGTGGAGAGCTGGTCACTTTATTTTACCGCAGGTCGAGTCGCCGAGCTTTGGGTTGAGTTTCTAGCTTACTTGTCGATTTTAAGAAACTTTTTCGGGACTTTAGCCTGACTGGTTGAGATGAGTGCGCGTATACATTGGGTGTCGGGGGTCTTCTTGTTGTTTTGTTTTTTCAACCTCTGCAGCTACTTGCCTTCGAATTTCAGGTGGGGCTACTCCGATGATAGGGTAGATGTTTTCTATAGCTGTTGGCATCAGGCACCCCGAGATGATACGCACGGTTTCGGATATTTGAAATGAATGTTATTCAGTCAATTTTGAGTTTAAAACCTAATGTTAAGGGTCAAAATTACTTTAAAAAAATCAGTTAATCCGAATCTGGTGTTTTTGAAAAAGTTGAAAAATTCACAAAATGTGTATTTGAGTACCCCATGGGCATCGCCAAAAATTAATTTCAATACAATGGCGTCCGGCCGAAATATTTAGTGGTACCTGAAAAAATGACCACACTGTGCATATATGTGCAAATAAATATAACGTTTATAAATAAGTATTATATAACTCCGCAAGGATCTTAACGTATATGAAGATATTACCACAGATCAGATGAATTCAGCTGATAAATTACTCGGTCCGAGAACAAAAGAATTGCAAATACGCTCTTCTGATTGGTCCCCCCCCCAATCAGTGTAGGCACACACGAAGATATAAATTATTGTGTCGGTATTATACAATATTATAGTACAACTTCATCATTATTCCAAAATAATATTATCATAATAATGGTTATCACGTGGCCGGTAAAAATTTAATGCGGATTAAGCACCGATTTTTTTTCAACTGCGTGTATGAAACGAGTATATTTGACACAAGACATTATACGACACGATCGCCAAACCAGAATTCACTATGTAAACAAAACAAATAGATTACCTCACGGGAGTAATGTTTGAATTTTATGTAAATATATTGTGTTATCATGCGGTAACACTGATATGTTGGGGGGGGAGGATTCGAATGACGCCATTTTTTTTGTTTACATTGCGAGTGATCCATCTGTATTCATCTAATCTGTGATATTGCTATAGTGAAAATCGATTCATTTTAATGGTCTGAAATTATGTCATCAACACAATTTATACGTACATGTATAGTTGCCTGACTTGTATTGGAATCGTTGTTCGAAAACAGTAATATTCCCAGTCTCTTTGGACGTGATAACAAATAAATAAAAAAAAAACTTCTAGATAATGATAACTTTTATATATATATATCAATTTTTATCTAGATAAATTTCAGCAAAACGTGAGTTTAATTACGTAAAATACATGTCTCGGATAAAAAAAAAAATCAAAACTGTATATTTCCTAATCAAATAAAACAGAGAAAATTTCCTGTGAACTTCTTAAAGTTATTTATACTTCACAGACTAGGGTTCCTTTTTTTTTCTCAAACAAACTTATATATATATACATTTCTAAAAATAAATGCGGTCTTTACCGAAAGAAGTTTTTCAAACTCCTAGAAAAGTGAAAACATGCAGGCTGCGGTCAAGAATTCACGAAGACTATTTGATTTACGTCTTTTGAACGTCCGTAGACAAATTTATAATTTTAGTTGCGTTTTCAAAAGCAGAAACGGATATTTTGAATTTATACAACTTAAAGAGGTAGTTTTTGTTTTTGCGTGTTATTTGAAAGACTCAAAGACCTTATAATACGATTTTCTTATAAATCGTTTAATTTTACATTCCACACTTCGTATACATTTCACTATTTACAAATACTTAATAATATAAAGTCAAAAATAATTTGAACCCGAAGAAAGTGGTTGAAATAATAGTTTTTCAAACCACTCGATGGGTTTTTATAACACGACAATTTCAAAAAAAAAAAAAAAATTGTACAAAGTATCCAAATAAAATTTATATAAATATATAATATACGACGTCGTACCGACTTACCAAAGCAAATAAAATAGGTTAGGGCTTTCGTTTTTTTTTTTTATGTTTTTCGTACATGAAATTGTATTAATGTGCACTTTCTTCTTTCATCCCGGTACACACTAAAAGCCACCAGCGTACCCGTATTTATTGTAAAAGTATTGTGTTGTTAGAATTACGCGCGTCGCAAGTGTAATATTCGAAATATAACGAAATCTAATAATCAAATTTATATAAATATACTGAAATATTAATTGTCTATGGTGAGAAGAGTCGTACGAAATCGCCGTACAGAGAATATCGTGTGTTTGTACAATTTTTTTTTTTTTATCCGAAAAGTGTATCTTAACGAATAATGCGACTAACGGGTACGACTATTATCATCATCACAACAGCCGATAAATATGTAATATGTATATATAAATACATATTTTTACATAATCCCGATTCGTTAAAACTTTATATTTGTAAAAAAAATAAAAAATATCTTTATGAATCTGTACCAACATCGTTCTATAATTTTTAATTATAAATACTTAAAAATAAAAATATTTAAACGAAGCTGTACCGTCGTATTAGTGAATTATATATGAAAATTGGACAATTTTTTTGTCGGGACTGTGAAAAACGTTTAACACCTGCAAATATGAATAATAATTGAACAAACTATATAATATAATAACGGCGTTTATTGAAATCGGATAAGCTATATTCGCGTACGTTACAATAATATAAATATTTAAATATAATTCTGTAATTGGAAACGAAAATCACTTCGATCGATAGATTTTCCACTCGCGTTTAAAATGGATTACGAGTGTCTTTTGGTTTCTTTCGATTTCGTCTTCGTCAATGTACACGAAGTACACTTTACACGCGAGTGAATCGGTCGACATAAATGATCGAAAAGTATTTTCAGAGTTTACACTCGTATACCGTATTGAATAAATGAAAAGAACCGAAATTTTTTAAGGACGGCACGTAGCAATTTTTATATAACATAATAAAAAATGTAAGGGAAACTAACGGGATATCTCTCGGAAACTGTCGTGTTTCGTCTCGTTTTTATACATTTTTTATCGTTTTTCTATCGCTTTTCTATATACTGCAGGCTGCTATGAAGAACGCGTGATACGTGAACGTATTTTTTTTTTTTTTGTAATTTCCAACGGGTCAATGAGACGAAAATTGCTAGATGTACACTGTCACAATTAATAAAATTCTATCAGTATTTTTTTTCTTCTTTAAATTCATTTACGGTGTTAGTATTTTTTTTTTTTCAGAAACGCCTTTTGGGTTCTAATAGTTTTAAATTGTACGAGTAGAATTTAATTGTTGATCGTTCGGAATACAACATATTATTACTTTCCACTTTTTTGTTTTAAAATTAAAAATTTTTAATTCTTACTTTTTTTATATATATATAAACAGACAAGTTATAGAACAGTTTTTATAAAAATCAACGTTTACTGCGTTTTTACAAATGTTTTTTTTTTCAGGATAAAATAACGCTCGGACGCAACAACGGGTTTGTCAGACCGTTTGTGTTTCGTGTATAAAAAACGTGGAAGTCAATACGTATCAGAACAATTAACTCCAAGACGACAATCGTGATAATATCGCTGACATAAGATAGAATATTCTGTCTTATACAAGTGGTATTATACCGTCAGGAAACGTTATAGAAATGTTTATGTGTGGACTTTGAATGAGTAACGTCAGAGACGATAGTGTTTTCTCTCTCGCACCGTTGACTTCAAAACATTTTACCTATGCCGCGTTCTATATACGTGCATTATAGATTCGTTTATTACGCTAATATTTTTAACAAACACTATCATTTTTTTAAATTTTTGATTCTGAGCGGAGCGAGTTATCTAGTGGTTTTACAATGATATTCTATTTTTTTTTTCTATCCCGTGTACAGATTTTGGACCAGAAGGAGTGCTCCGATCTCTTCGGTCACAATTTGTTTCCGGCAACAATTCGCATCCGGTCGGTACCTATTTAGAGAGATCATTTTTCGATTTTCTCAATAGTTTTTTAATAAATTACCGAAAAATTACGAAAAACCGCTAAGAATGGGATTTCGTCAATATCACGTATAGTTTTTTTCGCTATAATTTCGAAAACAATCATTCTATTGTCTTGAAACTTTCAACGAAATTGTATCATTGTACTATACAATCTTTTCAAAAAGTTTCATTCAATTTAAGGCTATTTATAGCTATTTTTAGATTTTTGAGGTTTTTTTTTTCATTCATAAAAGAGTTAATTTCGAGTTTTTTTTACTCGAAATTTGGACAAAACGTCAGACACGTGTTACTTTAATTTTGTACGAAAAATAGACAAAGTTTATTGCACCGAAGCTCCGCTCAGAAACGTATTATCGCGAATGCAATGATTCATATCGTTGCTTTCAAATTTCTAATAAAAACAAAACTCTAAACTCTTTATCCGAGTAATTCACTTAAGCGATGTCCACAACACCCGGCGGCTGGCTATCTTTTTTTTTTTTGATTCGATGTGTTTCGATGATGTATCGATTTATTTTTTCGATCAAATTACCGTCGGATCTTATACGAAATATATTACGCGAGAAACACCGATTTATTTTCGTCCTTTGATTGCGTTCAATACAATATAATATGCTAAAAAACTGATGATTACACGTACATATCATATCGTACACCGTTACAATAATATAATATTAGCGTACGGAATAATAATATAATTAATCGCCGTCTCCCATAAGCGCTTACGTTTACAATTTCAAAATTCCTTGTGTTTATAATTATTATTATTATTATTAAATTACGGCGATAATGTACGTATACATTTGCGGGGCTTCTCGAGTTTTCTACACGACTACAAAACTTTGACGGATTCGCGGTGTAGTCGGCGTTTTTCGGTGACGCCTGCTGTTTTATCTCGAGACACGTCTTCAGCCGGAATCGCGTTTAACAACGCGTATACGTTAAGGGGATTGGAAGCGGGTATTTTCTCTCTTTGTCTTACACACATGAAACATAGCAAAATAGACGTTTCGTACTTCCAACGTACCGATCGATCTATTGGTGCGATAAGAAATTTGGAAACAGATTTGAATTCCTCTTGAATTTTACTACAAAACGACTTTCCCACTTTTTTTATTTATTTTTTTAAGACCTTTAAAAATGAATTATTAACAATTTTTTTTTTAAATTTTTCGGTTAATTTTTTTAAGGGTTTATGGGAAAAAAATGAAAAAAGTGGGAAAGTCGTTTTGTAGTAAAATTCACGAGGAATTCAAATCTGTTTTCAAATTTCTTATCGCACCAATAGATCGATCGGTACGTTGGAAGTACGAAACGTCTATTTTGCTATGTTTCATGTGTGTAAGACAAAGAGAGAAAATACCCGCTTTCAATCCCCTTAATGTTATTATATAAGTACAATAATACGCTCGAGTATAAAATATATATTTTACATGTTAAAAGCCGTAAAACGAACGCGTAGTCCGATTTCGACAACCTCGACGTTTAATTATAACCCGTTTCGTTTTAGATACACCGACGGTCTCTTCGTCCGCTGCTTTCAAAAGAACACCCCCCGCACCCCTCCTCTCCAGAATCACAATAATATTTCAATCGCACTATATACGAAACCCGACGATATTCTCTGACGGACGAATGATGTAAATAATAATAATAATAATAAAAAAAAAACCGTCACGTGTGTTATTTAAAAGTCACGTATAGTCGAACGAGATCAATAACCGATAGACGGTATAGAAATAAAGAAGACGTGACTGGCAGGAGTGAGTTAGATAAATTTTAATAAAATTGGGTGGGGAAAAATGTTCAGTACAATAATAGTATAATATTTGTAGAAAACATGTTATCGACATTTGTATAATTCGAAGAAAAAAAAAAAAAGGAGAAAAAAGAACTGCCGTAAACGTTATTGAAATCTGTAATGTATTCTTACTCATATCTGTGCGTATATCTGCTGTATTCGAATTCCGAGCCATTGAAACCCGAATCGCAAAATCCTGTTTTGTCCCCGAATTACATTATTGGAGTTTTTCAAATAAAACAGATATCTGTTCGGGCGGTCGAAATCGAAAACAATCGGAAAACGCTAAACAATCCTTTGACTTTACGTCCATAAATAATTATTGGAACGAATAAAAACACATATCCCCGAATATTCCGGATTCCCTGTAGAATTACACGTTTTTTTATCGGATTAAAACAAAATTACCGAAATACGGAACAGGGTTCGGTTCGTAAAAAAAAAAAAAAAATGTTTTTACCTTAAATTGTATTCTTTTTTTTTTTTTTTTGTCAATATTTTCAATTTTCTCGGAATCTAATGGAATCAGTAACAATAATATTGTATATATATATATACATAACTACCCTTTCGATTTCGACATAAAAACGTATAGACCGATTTATTGAGACCGGCGTTATGACAATTTAATACGACCCGTAAATCCCTGTAATACATCGTATTTTATGTCCATATACTCGTACAATTTTTAATCGATAAAATAATAATCATTACACTCGCTGCGATCCGTGTCGTTCGATTATATTATTATTTTTTATATACATATACGTTAATCACTCAAAACGTACGCTATATATAATTTTGTTTTATTTTCGTTTTTTACAAATAAAAATATTTTTATTTAAACTTTTTTTTTTTTTACAATATGGAAAAAAAATAGTTGACGTTAAACGTGTATATATATATATATAGGCTCTAAAGTGGTGAGAGAAAAAAAACAAGATTCCGAAGCCTTCTTCGCGCTGACAATACTGCGAGACTGATATTTCGGTTCTGTAAAAATCTTTATAATCGTTGACACGTCTTCTGGAGCAGACGTTCCCGAACTAAGGGAGTCGCAATCAAATGTCTGACGGGCCGCGAGAAATTTTCACGTGTACAACACGAGCTGAAAAATAAGTATTATTAATCTATTTGAAACTTTAGAGACAAAATGAGTTTCGACCGTAGGTAACTGTTTAACGGAGTTTTGGTTTTCTGTTCGAAAATACCTATGTAAATACTATACGCTGCTTCCCGTCCGATTCTTCGCGTAATCTTGTGAAGTTGGATTTTCTGTCATTTTTTTTTTTTTACATTTATCTATCATTACTATACATAAATCGTTTTTATTAAAATGTATATTAATAATATTCTAATCATCCGTATTTCATATAAAAAAATAAATAAATAATAATAATAATAATAAAACAATTCGGTCGGGTCAGCTAAATTCGAAATCGTGTCAGAAGTTGGTCGTACCTATAAAAAGTTTGGGAACCTCTGTTCTGGAGAATACTAGGTGGTTTTTCGAATTACGAATTTTCAACGTCACTAAAAAATTGTTTTAAATGTACGTCTTAAAATTTTTACCCGCGACCTCGTTTCCATATATATATATTACGTACTATTTATTTTTTTTTTTATACATTGAGAACCTTATACGAATTATCGTGTTTTTTTTTTCTTCTCCAGTTCGTCCTTACGCATGCGTTACACTGACATTCGCGGCAAGTAACGCAACGATAAAAACAGTCAGTAAAAGTGGGCTGAAAATATTTTGAAAAAAAAAACGGAATAGCAAAAAACGTACACCTCTGCTTATACTAGCTTCGCTGCAGCACTCGTATTTTAGGTTTTTTTCCGTTCTCGAACGGCGGTCGATCGTTTACGTCACAGGGGTCTGCAACCTTTTTAACCACGTGGGCCATATTTTCATCGAGGGCCACATTAATAAAAAAACAATTTTTACACCATGATATACTCGTAATACTAATAATTTCAACACAAGTATTCAATTTATAATATCAGTTCACGTCAGTGTTATTTTTCATGTAAATATATGAATAGGAAAAAATACGTGTTTCTAAGTAGAAAATTTTGCTTTTAGGAGGAAATTAAATTGAAAATTAAAAAACGTAAAATTGTGGACTAATGTGATTTCCATTGCTAAATTTTAGAAAAATCCCATAAATATATTATACGTTTATATTGATAAAATTTTAATATAACATCTTTGTATGGGGGCCATAGAAAAATTGCTTCGCGGGTTGCCGACCCCTGGTTTACGATTTATTAAAAACGTTCCGTTGGCGGTTTCGATTTCGAGCGCCGGTTTTCCACGGTTTTTATCGAAATCCGTTCCAGCGCATTGCCGAGAAGGAGGGATTTTCGATCCTGCGAGCGTCGTGCAAAAAAAAAAGATCAACACCGAACCAGGGCGAATAACGAGGGGAACGCGTGGTTTTTTTGTTTGCCGCTACATAAACAGACGGCGGCGCGAAGTTTGATCAGTCGGTCTCTCGGGAATTGATCGCTTGGGCGGCCGCTATACGGAAGTGCGGCGCTAACCTATCGCGAGACCGTTTTGAATTGAAAGGGTACCTACTCGACGACGATTTCGTCCCCGAAAATACAGTACTATATAATAATACAATAATAGGTACGTTGTACGACTATTACTACGAATTATTCTCGAGTGTGTATTGAACAGCGAGAACGAGGATTTTCTCGCATAGGTGTTATTTAGTGATTTTCATCGTCATTGCGTACAGAAGCGTTTTGCTAAAATTACCACATGTTCGCTCTAATAATAATAATATGACTTATGGCGCGCGCGTAGTGACATTTTATCGGCGGTGATGTTTGAAAATAATAAACGTATAAAAAAAAACCTTTACTCGGGTGACGCGCGCGCGCGCGCGATATTAAAACGTTCTTAAAAAAAGTAACCCGTTTCCATAACAATTTAACGGGCGATAAAAAAACCTTCGATTTTAAATTACCTTAATAAAAAAAAAAAAATGCGTTAAAAATATTTTAAAAATCGTTCGTATTCAAACTTTTTTTTATTACGGCTTTTAGAAATAAAACGTTGAGAATCCAAGTCCAACGCGCCCCGCAGTATAGGGGCTCTTCCTCCTTTTTCCGACAACAACAAAATTAGCGAAACCGGACAACTATCTAGGAGGCGTGAGAGTTTTTCCTGTAAAATATCATAATATCGAGCTTTTCGTTTTCCGTTTGTCGGTGCTGTTGACACGTGCAAAATAAAATTTTCAGAATCAAAGTCCAATGCGTCCTGCAAAACGTTTTCTTCTTTCCAACGCAAAAAAAAAAAAAATATATCGATATCGGATCGCTCAACAACAATAATAAGGCGTGAGTGTTTTTCCAGTAACGTATGTGTATTTCAGTAAAAAATACAGTCATACTATTATTTTAACAAACGTTTCTGTATTTTTTTTTTTTTTTAGATAAAAATTTACTTAATTCGTTATTTTACAGGTAGTCCATAATAATGAAATACGTGCAGCGCTAATAGTGTAACTGCAGAGTAAATGATTTGTGCGAGAAATTGATGGAGAAAGTCTTGAAAAAAAAAAAAGTAATAAAATAAAACACTATACTCCGGAACGTTTTATTAAAATGGCGGTCCTTTATTACTTTCGAATTTATTATAATAATACACTTCCTTACGCTCAGGTATTCGGGGTAGCGTGAAAACCTCCTGCACAGGGCAATACGCGGATGCCTATATATCCGTAAGTTTTCGTTGAATATAAAAATGACGTTTAAATTACTTTATACTCGGGAATTTATTTTGTACGCGTATACGTCCGTTTGAAATGCCAGAATTTATAACGAATACTCGGGTCATTAGATCTTTTTTTTGAATATTTTGGACGTTTCACAGTATAATAACGACGGACAGATAACGTCCCGTCAACATTCGCCCTTACGTCTGACGCGAGTAAATAAAATTTGTAAATTTTAAATAGTGAAAATGAAATTTGGCGTACCGTGAAAGAAGGATTTAAAACGCAAACACCATAACGACCTCAATTGATGTCTATAAATATTTTTTTTTTTTTTAAAAACCCTATTTTTTATTAAAATAACGTTTATACAGGCATATATAATAATTATGAAACGTAATTGTGTATAGAAGCGAAGATATTTTTTTTTTCATTTCCCGAGAAAATAACCCAATAAAACGCTTGATTCTGCGCGGTGCGAGGATTTAATTGATATATATATTTTTTTTTTTTTTTTACAATAATGAATTTTATTTTTTTTTTATTCGTGAACACTTTTTCGTGTAGAAAAGAATGCTCGCAGATGATTTTGGCGCACGCGTGACGTTCCAATAGAAATTTATATGTCTATTTGATGATTTCGCCAGTAGTTTGCTTAAACGTGTAAGGAAAAACTAATGGACATTTTCGGTTTTATTTGTTATTTAAAAATAACGTTAAATATTTAAGAAAAAAAAAACGATTTTCACTGATACTATGTTGTGTACGTATTTCATTCCAATCCTAATGAATATATAATTGAAAATATATTGTAAAATATACACACACGAACGTTTTTCTAGGGTAAAACGATAATAAGCGGTCCAGATTTTGAAAAACAAATTTCTTTTTAAATCCCGCGATTTATAGAATAGCGGTTTACTGTACTGCAACGAATGCATTATAGGTGTTGACGATATTTAAAGGGAAAAGTGTTTCAGAAAAATCTTTGTCTTTATCTGGATTCCTGAGGTCGGAACATCGGGTAGTGATATGACTCGATGAAAATACCGCCGCGTCTGCGGACAACAACATTTTCCATGATAATTCGTCACGAGACACAGCCCAAAAGAACTCTTCTGTAGAGAAGTTCTGCTCTGACTACGTATTGTCGTCTCACGCTCCGCACTTGCCGAGAAACGTTTAATTTAAATGAAATCCAAAAAAAAAAGAAAACAGTGGTAATAAACGACGCCATTAACCGCGTTACCAGTTTTAATTGTCCGCAAAGAAATTCGAATTTTCACCTCTGCCAACATACAATGGATTTCGACGTGTTTTCGACGCGAATAACACGCGCGTGCGTTTCACACGGAAAGCGACGAAAATTATTTGAATATTTTAATTGGATATTGTTAATTGGTTTTTTTAATTATTCGATATACGAAATTGGCTCTTTGCTCCTGTTTGTGCAGAGTTCATTGTCACATATATGTATAATGATTGGCACTGGTGATCGCGAACGTATTATTTCGCGCGCGATTTCGTAACGAAATACTAATACGGTTCCAAGAGAATTTAAAAAAGTTATGAGAGTTTCGTGTACAAATTTGGTGTCTTTAGAGTGCATTCACAGTGAATCAGTTATTTCGATGAAAATCATAGGAGTTTGTCTCCTCTCGGCTCGTACGTCGATAATTATTAACGAGTTGACGGACATGACTGCTATAGCGTTGCATCCCATAACTGATTTTTTTTTTAGTGTATCTCTTTAAGTATATAAACATTTCAAATAACGAATGTTATAGCAATCATGCGCAGCCGCGGGAATATAAGCAGCGTGCCATAGCGTGCGCAGTCCATCAAAACGTGTTAAGCGCATTTTTTTTTTCCCCAGTACACGTTACCCCGCTTTATTGAAATTATATCTTCAAATTTGAAATCAGCCAGTACTTAGTTATATTTAGATTCCGAACGGAGGAAGCGGTATCGGTTTTACGGTGATTCTATTCCGTTTTTTTTTTTTAAACACTTTTTTAAACTATATAAGAGGGCTCGATTTCGTACGGCGCGTAGCTATAAAGATCGGAAATCACACGTACGTACACGCATATAATACGTTTAAAAAATAAAATAAAGTTATTTTCTCGACAGTTTTTTTTTTTGAGAAAATTACAAAAACAGTACCGTGTGTTTTTTTCATCGCCCTCATCGTAAACCGCCGAGCTTTGCTCGAAAAATGTTTATCGAAGCTTATCATTTAATTAGAATTCCAAATTAATCCTCCGCTCGTCCGCGCGCGTTTATCGAGAATATATTATTTAAAACGTTTTAAACGAAACAAAAAAAAAAACGCTCTTTTTTTTTCCTCGACCCGTCGAAAAAAAACGCGGCCATCCACTTATTCAAGTCGAATACGTATTTGCGTAGCGGAACGAATTTTTTTTTTTGGGGGTTCATTCGTCTGCTAAAAACCAAATTTTATCGCGTATAATTTAAATCAAAAAATTTTGTGCACTATAATAATAATTTTAACCTAACCCAGTGCTTCTCAAACTTTTTTGTCACTGGGCCCCCTAAATTTAATGTAAAACTGTCAAGGCCTCTTAATCGAAATCATTAATTATATACTAAAAATTACACGTACTATTTCGCACATAATAAATACAATAAACATTACTTCCCCCCAGTGGCGGATTAAGCAATTTGCCGCCCACAAGCAGAAGGAAATTTGACGCCCCTTTATTTTCATAAATGTTTTTCTAACCAGCAAAATGCATTATTTAGCAAAATACAGGTATATTATTATTTAAATTATTATTTATTATATAAAAATATATAAAACAGTTAGACATCAAAACATAAATATGAATATATTATTAAAAAAGTTTTCTTTGCCGCCCCTAAAATTTTGCCGCTCCAATCACCTGCTTGTTCTGCTTGTAGGGAAACCTGACGCTGCTTCCCCCAGTAATATAGCCGCGACTCCGAGTTTGAGAAGCACCGACCTAACCTAACAAATTATTTTCCCAGAACAACACTATACGGTATACCACAAACGCATACATTTTCCAACATTATGCGCGTCCTCCTCCCGCCCAGAAAAACGCTTTTATTTTTTTTACTGCACTATGCGTATAAAAATTAAAAAATTAATTAAATACGTTCAGGGAGAAAGAAAAAACTGAAAACTTTTATTTTTCGGTCATTTTAATCGGGCCTTCGTCTTGTCCGTGTGGTTTTTTTTTGTCGTCACGTATATTTTCCCGTCTAATAAAGTTTTCCCCGGTTTATAGGTGTCGAGTTTTTTTTTTTTGTCGTCATCCACTTCACGCCACCGACCCGTCGCCGCCCGTCGGTCCGTTTCCATCGCCATTAAAGCGCGTTATATTTTACTTCGTATACATATAATTTTAACGCGCGCCGCCGGAGGAGAGACGGCCGGAACAGCGTCAGCAGCATCCGCCGCCGCCGCCATATACATTATTCATTCGCCATTGACACGCGAGACTCGTGTAAGACCGGAGCTCTGCATACTTACACGTATTAAGGTAAAGCTAAGGAGAAGGATCGAATGACGGAAGGGGAAGGAGATCGGCGGCAGGGAAGCTGGGCGTGGGATAAAAAGAGGGAATGCGCGCGTATACGCATCTATCTTGTCGCGCGCGCGCGCGCGCGCGACATTATCAATATACACATCGACGACACCGGGTCACGGCGGATGCTGCGGCGCGAGTGGCGCGGCGAGGATTTATCGGTGCCGGGATAAAAGCCGACTTTACACATATTATTACTTTGCGTATTATTCGTACACCGCGGCGTGTCGTCGATGAACTCGTTCCTCCAGAATTCTCCATAGTATAATTATTATTGTTGTACGCAGTGGCGCCGATCTGTTTTTGAACCCCGGGGTAAAACGTTATTATGTATGTACCCGCCTACCCCTGCACAGTGGCGGCTTTAGAGGGCCCTCCCCGAAATTCCTAGGAACGATAGTCGTTGACCATAATTATTATTAGCAAATAAGCAAAACAAAAAAGTCATCAACCAATATATTGATATTTTTTTGGCCCGTCCAAATTGAATGCTAGAATTTCCTGCACTGTTACCCCACGGTATTCGTGTTATAAAAATCAACAAAATATATGCACACGTAATTGAACATTTATATACTTGTATATTACAGGGTAATTTTTGTTAGGTGGTCGGTTATATTAGAGAAAAAATATTAATAATAGTAATAATTATACCTTGTTAATTTGTCCTGTTATTTAATCTAATTTTTTTTTTACTAGGACACCGCCCCGGTAGAAGGTGCTAATAAGCCGCCTCTGAGATACACCAGCCGAGTTGTTTGTGTTTTATATTATCATATTTGTGTTTTATATTTCACCGTGTGGCCTGTGGGTCCAGCCAAATAATATTATTTTATAATATTACATTAATTAATTATATTAAATATAAATATTTTTTTCATACTGCCCGTTTTCGTAGACACCCGCCCACCCACCGTTTAATTCCTCTGGGGTATTTGCCCCATTTGACACTCGTATACGGCGCCACTGGTTGTACGTACGGTCCATAGGCAGAGTTCCTCGTCGCCATGCAGCACCTGAACTTTTATCCGGTACCGATATTTTAAGGAAAATAACCACTTTTTTTTTTTTGCGAATACATTTTATGTGTATCAGAGAACTGTGTGGATCGCAATAAAAGTTTGATGGGTCGCGAAAAACGTTCACACGAAGAACACGAGCTGAAAAAGAATTATTATTATTATTATAATCTATTTGAAACTCTGAAGACAATTCAATAAAAATCAGTTTCAACCGTGTAAATATTTAATGGTTTTCTATTCGAAATACGCCCCTACATGCGATAACCTAACGCTGCTTCCCATCCGATTCTTCGTGTAATCTCGTAAAGTTTGATTTTCGGTCGGTTTTCACCATTTGTTAACCAAATAAATCATACTCTACATAAGATATTATTACTATATGTATATATATATTTATTAATTTTTAAAATTATTTTTATTTAAATGTATTGTTGATATTTGGCCTGTTGTAGTTGGCAAATGCACTAAGACTTTTCAAAAATGTAGAAAAAGTTCTCCCTTTAAATTTTCTTTATGAAAAAATCTAGCCAGTTATATACTGATTTTGTTGATGTACCATTTGGAACACCTTTAATACCTTTTAAAAATTGTAGTCCACAAAAATGGCAGATGCATGGCTATGAAATAGCGTAATACGATCACACGCCCAAAACTTTTGATGCAAGCAACCGATCCTGTCTCTTTATATATTTTTTGACTAGTCTTATTGCGGTTGGTATTCGTCATAGATAATACATAATGGATAGGCCATATTCGTTATCAGGCGTTCCCGAATCTTCTGTCTTACTCAGCAAATATTTAGATAACCGATACGTAGATAACAGAATGTATTATTTTTGATTATTATTTCATGGAACAAAAAGTAATTTCTTGCCGGGTAGGATAGAAGATTTGATTTTAATATTGCTATCTCTCTACTTTATTCAGGAACGCTGCCCACTACACATATTGTATACTCATAGACATGGACTATCCATTATGTATTATCTACGATATTCGTATATTCGTATACCTCTCCATGATTAACGATCGATGAACAATCGAACCTCTTTGATAATGAAGAACAACAAAATCAGTGTTGCAAAAAACAAAATACAATTTAAAAGCTACGTTCTTATTTGCACACTCTATTATAGAAGAACGAAATCACGCGAGAAAAATGTCAAACAAATATTATTCGAACTCGGACACTTGTTAATATAAAAATATTTAATACGATTTAAAAATAGGTCACTTTCGACTACTCGGTCAACTACTCGAGAGATTCTTCGAAACGTATTTAAATTACATATTACTGGGTCGAACTCCCGCTTTCGGGTGCAGTAAGAAAACAATGTAAACATTTGGGAAAACAACAAAATAGTTTTTATTTTTACGCCACCGCCGTCCCGCGGTCAAAAGTTTAAATTCGAAATTGTTTCATCTTTTTAGTCTCGTTCTACGCTATCCTCTATATATGATTTTTGGAAAACATTTCGGATTGTGTGAGAATAACGTGAATGTATGAAAATCCCACCCGTAAACGACGACGGGACAAATGACACGTCGAACAACGTTTACGGGAACTGAATTCGAATACCAAATGGACGTGGGAGATTGGCGGCCGGCGAGGAAAATTTCGGACACTCCTAAAGGACACCTACTGTTTTGAGACTCGATTATTTCGAGAATATTTTCCAGTTCGCCCAGCGTTTACAAAATAAACGAGGAATTTTTAACGACTTTATAAACATATCGTGTATATACGCGTGTATATTTTACGAAGATATTCGGATATTGTTTGAAAGTTGCGCGAGCAACGTAAACACCATTACTCGATGGTGGCTTTAAAATTGCAAATCCTCAAGAGACATGTAAACACTACGCGCATTTTACACCAAACACTGCAGTACCGTGGCATAATTCGCCGTTTCGAAAGGATTTTTTTTATTTTATCTGGAGCGTCAAAACAATGAATTTATTTTTTCTACAATGATGTATGTTACTTTTCCGGGATATAAGGTAACTGTTACGTTTCCAGCTGATTGAAACGCACACAAAGAGAGAGAGAGAGAGAGGTCAATATTCTACTTTTTTTTTTTTTAAGAAACTTAGAAATTTCCTTTATTCGAAACGGTCTGTGTCTCGCGTGTGTATATGAATTCTCTTGTGTCGCGCGATAGATTTGCATATATTTTCGCGCGCAAAAGGCTTTTTCAGTTTGACATTTCAAACGTTCACTCGAATCGCCATTGATCAAAAAATGATTTATCGCGTACGGCTCGCGGAAACGACTTTTCGCCAAGAGAACATTATTGCATTTGCCACAATACGTTCGATTCGATTTAATTGAATGGAAATCGCCATTTCAAGTTTATAAAACTATGATAACGTTTAAACTTTTGCCGTCGATAACTACGTTTATGCTATTTTTTTTTTCGCTTTATTCGTAAAACAACACTATGGCATATATCGAATCGGAAAATTTTAATTCAAATTCGATTGATTAAAAATTGAAAATAACGAAAAACCCGTGACGTCTCGCAGTGAGACGAGCATTATAATATAGATGATATAGTATCCAACACGCCCCGTGTAATCTTATTATTCTGTCCGTACTTTATTTTATAGTAAAATATTTCCATATTTAACAGATTTTTCTCCCGCGCGGCTGCGCAGTATTATTCATTCATTAACCAAATCGACTTTTTGTTTTTATTTTGAAATATTATAAATAGCGTTTCTTTTTTTCCGAACATTTTGACGTATCGATATACGATAATGACTGAATAATTTATCAAATGTAATCACACACACAAAAAAAAAAGCGTTACACGTACGGTGAAGGGGAAAAATATACTTTTCCTCCCCTCGTCCGCCTGCACGTGCTACTTTATAAACTTTAAATGTTTAGAACTAATAAACTATATTATGTTTAGTATCGTTACGTCAAAGTTTTCAGAAAGAAAAAAAACGTTCCGCGTATTATAATATACAAATTTCGAGTAACACACCTCGTAGATTTCCATTTCGAAATGAACTCTCCCTTAATGTAGCATTAATATTAGTGTGGGAAAAATATATTCTTTCGCCAATTCCAACTATATGACTAACGTTTGGACTGAAATCTACTGAAATTTTGCGGATCGCTCATATTTTCAATAGTAAAGTGAGCCGTAATGACATCGACTCTCGTACAAAAAAAAAAAAAATTATTTAATTTTTCCGAAATTTAACTACAATAATAGTGTCGGGATTCAACGCCCGATACGTGATACATATCGGAAATAGCCGACTTATAATGTTTCGACGAGCGTCTTTAATTTACATTTTGTTATTAATATTATAATATCGAAATACGTTCTGCTTTCAATGGAAATGTAGTAATTTTACGGACTTATTTTGTCAAATTTCCATCGATTTGTGTTACACTGAAAAAAAAAATTGTATTGCTATACACCCTATACGAGCGCGTCCGTAAATTATATTTTCTACTTCTGTATTTGGAGACGTTATACCGCATATAGTATTTCTATTGAAATTTGGGCTTATTATGTGGAAAATCGACAATCAATATCAAAACGTTTGAAAACCGAAAATTCAAATATTTGAAAATCCGGTTTAAAGCGATGTTTGAAAAGTGTTTTTTTTTTGTAATATATTATAACGGTCTGCGTAATGTTAATGCGCTATTATCGTGCGATACACGAATTTTATCGCCAAGATCACCGAACCAAATATAAAATGTATTTATTTGAAGTCGAGTACAATACCGTGTAGCGTAGATGAACGTTAAAAAAGTTATATTAGCCGTGAACGACTACGAACGTCGTTGTAGAAATAAGTTTTACAAACACTGGGGTACTATCGTTTATAGAGACGAATCGGTTTCAATTTTTAAACTCAAAAACCGTGTAAGACGACGCAGTAGAAGTTTTATTGAAGACAAAAACACGTTTATTTTTATTTTTTTTTATTTTTATTTTTTTCTGGCCGGTTATACGTATTATAAAGGACACGGAAAGAAACGACGCGATATTTAATCGATTCGCACGTGAAATTTGTCAAAATACTGCGTGTTCTTTTTTTTATCACGAGTCACCGATTATCTGCCAAGATTTTAAACGATTTTGTTTTGTTTTTTTTATTTCGCTGTGTTTCTTATTCATCGTGAAAACGTTTCAAGAATATTTTTAGACTGTTTTCGAAAAGATATCCCAACAATATTCAGTCATACTTTTAACACAAATAAAGACACGATTTTCAAATTACATTCTCGGTCAACTGACTATATAGTCCATTAACCGACTTTAAAAAAGGAGGAGGTCCTCAATTCGGTTGTATTTTTTTTATGTTTATTATCTCATAACTCTCCGTCATTTACGAACCGATTTGGAAATTTCTTTTTTTATTTGAACGCATATACTTTCAGGTTGGTCCCATACCAATTTTGTAAACATTGGTGTACAATGTATTCGGACAGTAATTCAGTTTTTTGTATTTTTTTTTCTTCATATTTTCCGATTTCATAAGTTTTGGCCTAGTTTCCTACCTAACCTAAATGTAGGAACACGAATGACTACTATAACTGCTATGACTAAAAAGTACGAAATAACGATTTTTTTTTTATTAGAAATGATGATAATAATAAATGAGAATTTTTTTTTCATTAATTATTTCGCGACATTCCGTTTACGAATAATTAAATATTTGGTCGTAGGGGTCGCTTTCCGTAATAATCGACACGTGTAAATTCTCCGTTCTTTACGAATTTATAATTGAAATTTCGTATAGGCATTCGTTTAAAAAAAAAAAAATCAAAATTTGATATAGCCATAACGAGACGGACAATCGGTATAAAATTAAAATTGAGAAAAACTATACGCGTTCGTTTGGAACGCGCAGGGACAATTTCCATAATGAAAATACAACAAAAATTTATTTGTATTTCTCGAAATGTATATGGGCTGGCTTTATCGCGATAAAAAAAAATTTATATCGTTCTGCGTATACCGCATTCAATGGCAATATATATTAAATATTGCTTATAAAATGTATCTGAATAATTCTCCTGTTCGCCCCGCTTATCCGACTTTATATCCGACTGTACAAAAAAAACCGAACAAATATAAGGCATCGAACCGTTGCGTTTCACTGCAAAACGCGTTATAAATTTGTCTACAATTTCTTTTTTCTCCGCAACCCTTACAATACTACACATACGCAGTTTGACGAATATTATTATTATTATTTTCTTCCAGTTTTTTACTTTTTTTTCTCTCTCACAAAATCTTACCGCAAAACACAGAGCGGCTCGCGTATGTCCACATTATTATCGGCCGTAGCAGTTTATTTCGATTCAAATAATACACCGGCGTAATTAAAACGTACGTAAGTTCCCTGGTTTATAAGTCTAAAATACAGTAAGAAATCCTGCGAAAACCGACTTTTACGCGGCAAAAAAAAAAGTAAATAAAAAAATAAAGAACACTTAAACACTATACCGCATTAAACAAATTTTATCGTTCCCGAGACGGTACGCGTAAAAACTCTCCAGAGATATTTTCGAATGACGCGCCTCATACATATTATATTATTGCTGTTGAAGAAAGTTGACCGCACAATAATTTTCGATGTCACTGGAAAAAAAAAAAACAGCGTTCGTTTTTTATTCGTACCGATTATTCCGTCGGTCGTTTACGTGCATGACATCACATTACATTAGAATTCATTATCGATATTTCTCTGTTCGGAGAGGTGCCTAAAAAACGTTGAAAAAAAAGAAATACTAAATAAAAAGTCCGCAGCAAATATTGTATACCAGGGCACAGAATACAATTTTAAAAAAAAACTATTTTACAAAGCTGTACGCAATAAATCATTTAATATCGATTCACGCGATATAATATTCATTACATAAACGTTTCCATCGCACACATAAAATGTACTCATTTTAAGATTTCTAAAAAACCATTCTATTTGGTCGAAATTTTGCGTTATTTGTGTTAAATAAAGGAATATAATTCGCGATGAGTTACGACCAACGTATTTACGAATTCGTCGCGATCGTTGTTGCCTAAAATATTTTTCACGCTATTAGCTAATTCATTACACGAAAACGTTAAGGTTTTTCGACAAATTAAATATTACGACTGTCACTACCGTAGTATCAAAGTCGAATTTTGTCAATTTCGTCCGCCAAAAATATTATTACGAACTTTGATGTACTACAATTTGTATATGATAAACTACAAATTGTTGAAAAGTAAGGTGTTTAAAAAAAAAATAAGACTTAATATATTTAATTAATATAAATAGAATTTCGCTTTGAAAAAAATCCAAATACAGATGAAATTCGTTGACGATACATGAAACACCTGCAGCGTTTCGCTATTTAAAATATTATTTTGTGTCATGTCAAAATAATCTAAATCAAAAAACGTCGTTATACAATAATAAAAAAAAAAATGAAAAAAAAAATTCCGAGATCAAAGAAGTTTCGCATCCTCGCGTTCTCTGCGGGGTAAACAAAAAACTCGAATATTATATTTTTTTATAGCCCCATCGCCAACTAATACATTTTAAATGATTGAAAATGTTCGTTGGACTAAACGGGTCGCGATCCAGTGAGCGCGGTCGAGAAGTTAAAGCTAAAAGCCTTTGAAACGCTATGTTTCAATGCGAAGTATTGGAGAAGATTCGAGGAAAAAATACAAGTTTGGCAAATTATTATAGGTAAAAGGAGGGATGATATATATATATATATATATACACAATTATAGTTTGTTGAAGTCGATCTTTGAAAATAACGTAGAATGCGGAATGAGAAGGGAAAGATCGAATGATATAAGTTTAACGAGATATTTGATTATTGATGGATTATTATTTCATGGTATATCTTACGGTAAAGTAACACAGTGGTAGGTACATCAAATAATTCACAACGCTATATTTAACACAACATAAAGAAGTAAAAATGAATATATATATATACCATATAAATAATTTAGTCAGGTACGAAAATCAAATTTAATTGTAAATATGATTTGGTTGATTCGGAAACTTCGTCAAAGGTTTATGTCCATGCGTCTTGATATGCATTCCAGTGCTTTGACAGAGGTATTATAGAGTTCATCGATTATCCACCTTCCCCTCCGAAGGATTTGATAGGGAAGACCGGATAGTGATGATCACATATTGGGCCCGTATCTCATCGAATCATGACTAGTTCGAATTCTGTTAACCTTCCCACCGTGTTAGCTCTCAAAGCCGAGTGTCAAAGTGATCACGACGGATTTTTCACGAACCATAAAAGAGACACAGCCGCAACCAATCGAGAGATCGAGAAATGCAAAAGATGAATGAGTTATAATGTAATATATGATTATGTCAGAGACATTAAAGACAAGCTTGTCTCGTTTACGAAACGAAACGAATAAATTATAATTATTTATTTAATTACAACAATAATATAATATGTGACAATAACGATGTAAAAACGGGCGATAATTTATTCGTGGGCATTTTTTTTTTTTTGCTGCTATCGCACGCGAAATACTTATAATTACCAATTAATTAAACGCGACGGAAATAAACCGCAGCGAATGGTACTTGACGTTCTCAAACGAGGTGCCCGCTTTCACCGCAAACCCGTCCATTGAAGGTGTCACGGATTTTTAATTTGTTTTTTTTCTCTCTTTAATTAAAGGATAATCGTTAGACGACTGTTCCGCGCACCGTTTGAAATGTAAAATGAATTCCTTATTTCGCCATATATTTATTTATAAATAGAAACACGTTTTGCGTTTTAATATGAAAAATAAAAGTATTTTTCATCGTTCAATATTACCCACGTCCGCGCGCACATATTGTTAATATTATTACATAACGACGCGCAGATGTGTACGTTACAGACGAATGTTGGCTACATAATATATTGCGTACAATGTTATGTCGTATACGAGCATTCTAATGATGTACACACCGAGATGAAAATCGCAATGACACCGCTGCTACTGATCTTTAAACGCCAGATATTATCCTTCTTTTATGTGTTTTAAAGAACAAAAATGTAAAAGAAACAATATTTATACATAAAGTGTTCGGGGGGTCCACACGGACAATATTTAAATGATAAATCGTATGTGGTATATACCTAGGCGTATTTGATTGGTTTATAATCTGAGAATAGAATTGTTTTTCATCGAGTATATGAAAAAGGTATCTCGGCGCGGGGGCGTGCAGACGATCGGATGTCGTCATCATATAAATGCGCGGAATTATTCGCCCGTTCCTATTTCGTATTCAATTATTTTACATTCAATCGTCGTAACGACGCAGTTTGCGTGCAGCGATGAAAGCGATTAGTTTTGTTTTTCTCGTGATGAATTCCCCACCGAACAAGCTGGAAACTTATTTCCTTACCAGCTACTAACGGAATAAGAACAGATTCGACCGGCAGGACACGACCTCGACTGACCAGCCTGGAGAAGGTTTAACGGGATAAGAGTGAAACGTTGAAACTGTCCATCGCCGTTACGGACCTCGTAAAAAGTGACAAAGGATGACGCGATCCGAGTGTTGGCCAAGTACTGGGGAAATGTAACAATATACGCGTACGTCAACCAACGAGATGTTACCATTACACTAGGGCGACTATGTTTTGAAATTTAAAAACGGGACTTTTATTTTAACCGAAATCCTCCGTAAACTTTTACAATATATCACTCCATTATATTATTGACATTCCGAAATATAAGGAAAATATCCTTGTGTCTTACAATTCGATTTTACGTAGATAATTCTTTATTTATATGTCTCATAAAGTCATAACATGAGTACGTAGGGCCTAGTAATATAAGTCTTATATGACAATTTCGTCAATAATAATTTGTGACTATTCTTGAGCTCCTTCATTACTCGGTTTTTATGTTTTTCTAAAGAAATTATGTCGCTTAATAATACTGTGCCCTGAAAACAAAAATAATAATTATATTAATGTTATGAGTCTCACGGAAAAATAACTTTTTTCGATAAGCCGGTAAAAAGTTTGAACGGAAAATACTATTTTTATTGGTACGTTCATTCCAGGAATATTCGATAATAATAGATGAGAATTTTTTTATTAAAACGTTTTCTTCATATCTAACGTTTCCAATACAGTTCATTTTAATACTGCTTTTCTACTCTTGTATTTAAACTTTTTTTCCTCGGTTCAGATCCCGTTCAGAATTATCATTTTTTTATTAAATAAATTTTTTTTTTTTAAACTCTCACGGACGTCAACGTAATACGGAGCAATGTCTAATTCCGTACAACGAAATATGTCGTAAAAATTGATTCACAGTTCTTTCGAACACAATACATACTTATATGCTTCTTATAATATTCATATACGAATACGTGGTTGTTTGACACCGAAAAAAAATATATATAAAATATGAGGCGATTTTTTTCGATTATTAATACTTCTACCGCCTCTTACACACTGACATTATATAAATATTTCGACCTAAGGTAAAATAAAACGTCATCTCATCGTTGGGGACAGTGAAGCTGTTATAATGTACTTCGATTATGTTTTCCTTCACGGTAGATCACACGCGTGCTAGGGTATAACACATCAGTGCAGAGCCCCGCTGCACACGTTATTATATTACGTTTACAACGGTTTTTATACGGGGAAAAAAAAAACTTAGAGAAAAAAATTCCGGATTATGCGTTGTGTAGAAAACACGTGATACGGCTATCTCGTGCCTTTACAAATTCGTTTTAATCATCGTGGACCGTAATCGAATGAACTGCGATAGTTCACGTTTTTATAAAAAAATAATTCGCGTAATTTTTCCTCGACTGCCTGCACCCGACAACGCGCGATTATCATCGCGTTTGTTTTAAATATCGCCTGTCCAATAGCCGTATATTTAAAAAAATATCTATTCGGATACCGTTCACTTGGAAAGACATTGCGTGAAATTTTTGGAGAAAAAATGAAACGTTGAACACCGTTCGGAAAATTCCATTTCGTTTTTTTTTGGTATTTATTACTACGACGTAGAAAACTTTTCCGAAACACTGTTTGAACGAGCGCACAACAAGTAAAACGACTTAATAAATAAAACAGGCGAGACTTAATTACGGGATTAGGCGTATTACTGTACCGATATTTAATGGAACACGCCATAACGCGTTGTTTTTAATCCACGGCGATAGGATTTCCGTAAACGATTGGGTATTATATTATAACGTATAACGAGCGGGTTTTATAAATGACTTGGCAATTTCGGAAGAAAAAAACTTTTGTGCAAAAACAAATTGTAGATTCTTCGGCGATCGCGGCAAGAAGTGAACGCTGCTTTTTTGTTTTTTAACGAATGGGAAAGGAAAAGAGCGCGGCGATATTTCGAAAGGTTTTGCGCGACGAATCCGTTTTTAAATTGGACTTTTAGCAGCCACACCCAGAAAACGGGAAACGTGTACGTTCATGGCTGTAGGTCGTACAGATTAGAAGTAAAGTTCTGTGTTTGGTAAATTTTTTTCTCTTTAGATAAGACGACGTATTAACCACATAGTCAATCGTTTGTCGACGCGGAAACGTTAAAAAAAAAAAAATTTAACAGTTTTGAACGTACCCTGCACTTTATTTTTTAATCCGCAAACGTTATAGTGTTGTATAAGCGAGAAAATATTAATTGTATTTTATACTCGGTGACGTGTGATTTGTGGGGGGACGAGGAGCGAGATGAACATTCGCAGCCCCTGCAGTCTAATGTACAGAGATCGATCGTTCGTTCAACTTATTGCAGACTATTTTCAAAAACCGTAAATTTGAATTATTATTAAAAAAAAAAATTACGTTTATAACAAGGAAAAAATGGTCAATTTTCAATCAGAAAAAAATTGGTTATTATCATCTCGTGTTTTCGTGTAATACGAATTATAAACATGTGTTTTGCATTGCTATATTATTTATAGCCACAGACGCGTGTTTACAACGTTTATTACAGGCCGTGGCATTCACGCACATGTAACACATTTTTTTAGTACGTTCACTGAGTAAAAATGAAATTGGTTGAAATGGGATGAAGTATATCGGTCATCATTCGATGTCAAAATGTCTGTACAGTTTCAAAGCATTTTCCAAAAAAAAAAAAAAAATCACTAAACATTTTTTTTTCTAATATAACTGTGCTTTAAAATTTATTTGCGACTCACGCGTGCGTTTAAGTGATTTACTGGTGACGATCAGTTCAAGAAAGCGACAAAGTCATCCACACACGAAGCTGTATTTAAAGCTATTATTTACCGTTTTAATTACACGTAGATGATATTAAAAAAGATCAAATTGTTTATACGTAAAATTGTTACAAAAAAAATCATTATTTTTTATATAGGACATTGAATACAATCGAAATAGCGTTGACCATCATTTTGAACAGTAACAACAGTGACTGCGGTGATTTAAGATTTTATCGAATGAACATTGGGGAGGGGAGAGGGCCGATCAAAATTAGTCCCGTAGAAATTACGCGCCTGCTGTTTTTACTAGCACAGTGCGTAATAATATATTGACGTACAATACAATAGGAAAGGTAAAAGCGAGGATACGTGGTCGCACCTGCATGAAATCGGAGTTATTGGAGTGGAAAGTTCCAAGGAACGCGTATCGCGACCAGTGGCGTAATTACGGGATGGCAAGGCCCTGGTAAATACAACTTGTACGTATAAAAAAAAATTTGGAGTTTTGTTTTGAAATTCACGTCATGCGTGCTGTTGTAGATACTAAAGTATAAAAAAAAAAAAATAGTAGTAATAAGAAATTAATAAAACACTATACTTATTTATCAATGTGAATGTAATATTGAACTTGAATTTCGTAAAACGAACTGATGAGTTTTGGTAATACGAATAGACGAGGGGCCAAAGCGTAAAACAGGGGGTGAATTTATGTAGTTATTACGCCACTGATCGCGACGACCCGTAAAGCGTTTGTCAGTAGCTATTTGTGTTAGATAGCTCGTAAGAAGAAATAACTGATCGTTTTCCAGCAACTCAAAGCGTATATAGTCAGCAGCGTTCCTAAAGCTCTGGCCGTATCTCTATACAGCCATCCCATAAAAAAAAAAAAAAATGCCAACGGGAAAGAGACGTCTGCGGGGAACGGCTCCGTACGAGACGGGAGGTGGTGATGTCGGAGAAAAAAAAGTAGGAGCTTAAGAAGACGGTGCAGCAGCTGACTCCAGTGACGGTCCCGTCGTTCGGTCGGTTGCCCCGAAAAATAACAAGAAGATTAACAAGAAGAATCCGTCAAAGAGATTATGCCGGATGATTGTGTAACGTACGAATATCGCCAAACGGATTACTTACGTTTCAAAAATCACCGGAATCCGGTCGGATTAAACGTTTTAATTGGAAAAAAAAATAATAATAAGCGCACACTGCGCACACAAACGCGCACTGCGATTTAATCGACTGTAAAATTTTCGCTGATATCCGATAGGAAAACCGAGAGTCGAAAAGAAATTTTCGAAATTTCGCAAGTTTACCGCGTGCGGCGAGTACTGCTGGGGACGGGCGAAAAACCGTTGGTAACTTCTTCGTCGGCGGCGTACGAGTACGTGCGTCGCGCGTCGCGATGCTTGGCTTACTGTCGATGACGCCGACGGCCGCACGCTGACACGGAGCGGTGCAGTCATCGCCGCCGCCGCCGCCGCCGCCGCCGAGCAAACCGTCGTCCCTGCTACGCTCACCGTAGCCGCGCCGCCGTTGACCGCGGTTCGCGTCCACAAAGTCCCACGATTTTAAAGACGGTCTCGTCGCGTCCTACTGCGTTTCCCCCGACCCCGTCGATTTGTAATTGTTTTTTTTTTTCTTCTTTTATTTATAGCACGTCGTAATTGATACGAATTTCTGAACGCCCGAAAAGTGGACAGTACCCCTATTCTGTAACTCGATAACGTGTTAACGAATTAATTCGATAAGAGCTTCTTATTGAAATTTTAAAAATGTATCGAATTTTGTTGTTGACGTCGTGATCTGTTGTAAATGACTCTATCGATACCTTGCGCTTACAAAGTGCATGTCCACCAAAATGATAAGAAATCGATAGCTAATGACAATTTACTGGGAATTTATAAATCGTTTCGATAGCTCAACGAACCGAAAGTTGTCGTTAACAGGTCTTATCGAGTTACAGAATAGAGGTACAGAGCCGTCTTGGGCCTTGCACGACGCACACAGAGTTTGGGGACCCTTTTGGAAAACTTTGAAATGTTCAGGGTGCATTGAAATAGTGTGTATAAGCGATGTTTCGAGAATTGGACTTGCATCGATCTTATAATAAGGGGCCGCAATACCTCTATACGTGTATACACGCGTTTTATTAGACCCTCCGCACTTCCATGTTTTCAAGGTGATAATTAGGTTCGATTCGGACGCTTGAAACACGAATGAATTAGTCCGATAAGTCTACATTGCGTCTACCGGATGATTTACTGGAAATATTTACTGAAAAATAAACTATTAATTATTTTTTTTTTGTTTTTACAAATTTTTCAACCGCTATAAAATCGATATTTTTGGTAAAAATCATCCGACTAATGCGTAGTTTAACTCCTAATCTTTAGTTTTTGTTCTGACGCATTTTTCTCCGAAATTATTCTAAGCAGCGTACTGAAGGAAGTGCGGATATATTATGTTCCTATCACAAAATTGAAAAACATTGGCTATAATAATACGCTGTTCTCTATCAGTAAACATTAAAGTAATAACGTAGATCACCACCACTATCTACAACCCGCCAGTCGCAGCTATATTAGGAATATTTGTAAACTGCTTTTCTGGTTTTACCGCGTTGAATACGTTTTACTTTTAGTGTGGCGGCGCCTTAAGCTCCAGTTTTTCCATTTTTTTTTTTTTTTTGTCAAGACTTTGAGCCTCGTTTTTTTTTCTCCCGGTTTATCGGGGTATTCGTGCAATTAAAACTTCGAAAATATGATTACGACCATTACGCAAAGCGTTAACAGCATCAGTGCGCGCGCAGACAATCTGGTTTTAGAGAGAAGGACTTGAGGAAATTGAAAGCAAAGCGTTCTGTCGATATTTTCTATCGATTGTTCGAACCCAAGAAAAATTTTACCGATTTTCGGACGAGCCGCGAAATTATACGTTGCTGCTTCTGAAACATTATAGTCCAACCGGACCACCCGAACATCACTCATACCAAATTCAGCAAGTGTGCGACACGCGGAACAAAAACTAAAAAGAAGCGTAATTCGAGGATTCTAAAAGTTGTTTTAGTCAAATTTATCGCTAAAGAAGTAATTATCGTAAAAATGTGAATTACGTTATTCGAGAGCTCTGGACTCGTGCCCCTTGTGTCCTTAGGTTAAAGACGGATCTAGCCCCGGGGCCCTAAGCCAATTCTAAAATTAATTAAATAATTCTGATGTAACGCGATATTTCTTAAGTAAACTCGTCCAAACGATTGTGCGCGTATTTTATTTACAGTGAAAAATTGTATACCGTCCTACTATTAAAAAATTACATCGACACTCTATTTCCATCGTCCAGCTGGTTTCACGACGATCGTCGCGGTCGCGTCAACCGTCATTATTATATACACAGTGACAGTGCAATGGTAATAATTTCACACCATTCCTCCTGTAATTTCTGCGGCAGCTGAAAGATCGTTCGGCAAAACGGAAAATTATTAAAAGCTTCCTCTGTGAAATAATACCGGACAAGATCGACTTGTCAATGGTCGCAAACGAAAACCAGACTGCTTCGGAATTGGATTGAAGTAAAGTTATTTATAGATTTGCAAATAGAACACCGTACGTTTACCGTCACTTGTCGTTATTCTCTTCAGTCTATGTGCGCAGAATCAAAAGTTAGCTAAACGTTATCGTTTTTAAACAATTTATAACGTACATTGCGACAAACAATATTAATTCCGAAGAAATTATTGACAAATTCGCCAATAAAGTGAAGAAAAATATCGTTATTCGTTCGCTTTTTATTTATTTATTTTTTTAAATTATTATTATCAGTTTAAATGGTAGTTTGGTAAACAGAGTTTTATCAATTTTATATATTATAAATATTTACCACATTTTTCATTAAAAAATGTATAACTGAAGGCTTTTCGCTATTGGAAATTGGCTGAATATGTAAGGGATATTATTTTATGTAATTTTCAAATGGATCTCCTGTCCTCCCGCAAGATTTTCACTACCGCAGAAAGAGGTCAATTAGAAAAAGATTAAAGTTTTGACTGTTCTCTGTGTCTCGTTTAATGCATTATAATTAATATTCCCGTATAGTACAAATATACGTAAGTATATACGCTACATGTATCGATGTGATTGTTATACGTCGTGTTCCTATATAGATAACTCTGTTGAGTAGCCACAGCACCACTGTTATCATAAAGGATTTGAAAGCGATTAATATTGGATTATAAAATCTGTTCGGAGCAGACGTTTTAGCGGCTTACAATCGGATCGGTTTAGGGTTTGACTCCACCGCCCATCTGCACACAAAAATAAATATCTGCACCGGAATTCCACTTAAAGTATAACACGTGCAACGCGTTAAAGCTATATATAATACACGAAAAGCAATTTACGCGGCATCGGATCGATCGAACGATATATATATATATATATATTGTTAATTGGCAATATTAACGACTACGCAATTATTTTTAAAGCAACATAACGCAATAAATCATTTGAAAAAGGTGTCGTACAAACTTCTAAATAAATTAACCAGTTATGAATATAATAACCGAATAAATGAAGAAATCTAATTATAGATATTTTGGGCAAAATTCTAGAACCTTCTGTAGTTAAAAAAAAAGTTCTTAGTCAAAGCATATATGCTATATATTATACGTGGCTGATAAGTTTATCTAGAATCTAGTGGACAGAGAAAAGAACTGAATGAGAAATTGTCTAGCACTCTAGCGTATTATTCAGTGCTTCTTAGTGTTGAAAACAACTGAGGAGATCATAACATTCATAATGAGAGTTGGTAAGAAGATGGGGCTTTTGATTAACCGAGTAAAGACAAAATACATGTTTTTGCCGAGGAATGAAAAAAACGAGAATGACAAGAAAGATTTAGAAGTTGAAGGCTTTCTTTGAAACACGTTAATGATTACAAATATTTGTGTGTTAATTTATATAATACAAATTGCACGTATACGGAAATTATATCGCGTCAAAAATATGCTGACGTATATAAGTTGTAAGGCGTATCACATTACGGTCGTATTGTTTAAATCTTTGATTTTTATCTAGAAAGATCAAAGAAAAGTTGTATACAACGTATACAACTATCCCGTCGCAACTTATGGTCGCAATACGTGGGCGACGACAAGAGGAGATTATAGTAAACTTCTCATTTACGAAAGAAAAGTTTTAAGAAAAATATATGGCCAAGTTTTCAAAGAAAGCTAAAAAGAAAATGGATGAGAATGTCAAATAATGAACTTCAACAGTTGTAAACAAAATAAAATATTAGTTTAAAATATAAAAAGGCCGAGATTAGCAAGGGTTGGGCATGCGCGTGGAGAGCAAACGGTAATCTTATTAAGATGGTACTAAAAAACAGTTTAGATCGAAAAAGGTCTTGACGCTAACCAAATAACAGATGACTGGACACAGTTAGGAAAGATCCGATTTAATTGAAACACGAATGAAAATGAAAGAAAAAAGGATCTAGCTTGTCTTAGAGGAGATTGGTTTTAGAAGCGAAAGATCTCAGTGACTCGTAAAGCTTAAAAAAAATTATTTTGCTATAAATAAGGATGAGCAAACTTCCGTCTACCGATAATTTTGGGCTGATCCAGTTCGATAGATCTTTTTTTACCGCATTTGATAAATTTATGTAAATTTCAAAACAATCTTCAATTTCTCATTTATTTGTACTAGTTGTTATTTTTAATTTATGTAAACGATTTTTAAGTTCTGCTGCGTCTCACTTCTCGTGTGCAGTACAACACGCGTAAGTGCTCGGACTACATAGACTTTATAGAGCGCTTAACCTCGAAATCGGAAAATGAGTCGTTTCACACATCAGACATAATATATTTATCATTTCGATCGATATTTTATTGTATAATCAAATAAAATCGCGTCACTCTCTTCTAAATTTTAATAATATACCAAGTATAGTATACTTGTACTGTCCGATCAATGGTTCAATCCTTACGACGATTCCAAGGTATAGAATAGTAATTGTTGTTTTTTTATCATTGAATTTGATTTACAAAATTAATCAACGGTTTTTGATTCCAGTGGTTTTCTATTCGTTTTTTTTTTCTTAATTATATTCGTACGTAGCGAAAAAAAGAACTGTATTATAATAAATTTAACTATTTTATAAAAATATCAGCTGTTATTTATAACTTTCACTGAATATAGATGTCGTATTCTACTTCGGTATTGATTCGTTTTCATCAAACCCAATATTATTAAAAAGTTTAGTATTATAAATACAATTTATTCGCCTTAACGTAATATTTTCGAACTATATATTACAAAATGTAATCAAGGTATATTTTTTTGCAGTATAATTTAATAACGTTACCGTCGATTTAATGAACTAAATATACTAAAATTGAAACTTAAGCCGATCATATCGTATAATAATAATAATATGTAGTAATACGAAAACTACGGTAGGGAAAAATATGATCTATAGGTAATGGGAATGTCGAAATAATTAAAGGGCATTCGGGCTGACTGAACAAAATATTATACAAAATACAAAATGTCGTTATACGGTACTTATGTGTTGTATATTGGTATATATATATATATATATATATATTATAACCCGAGATATGTGGTAGAGCTCATATATCAAATAACGGAATAAAGTAAACCGGATTATGCGCGTATAATAGGAGCTTTTAAAATAGAATTTTTAACAAAAATAAAATTGGATAAAGGATACGCGCACGTTCGAGTATAGTGTAATAAGTTGTATCTTGTACGACGGGTCGTTTGGCGCGACACACATAACGCGTGTTATATAAAAAAATAAAAAAATTAAAACAGAATATTTCGTAGTATATTAAAATAGTATGTTTACCGGTGTAAAAAAAAAATATATATATTAAAAAAAAAAAAAAACGTCCGAATATAAAGGACATAATAAATCTACCGATTATTACGCTCACGCGGTGTGGCACGGGTCGGATATATAAATTTCACGTTCGTCTCACTTATCACGTTTTTATATACTGGGCTGTAGTACGAGTAACTGGCGTCACCGCGAGCTGACACAATTTATATTTATTCGTGATATAAAACATAATGCCGTGTATCGCGATTAAAGTGTTGGAATAGAATTTTTTTTGTCCCGGCCGACTAGAGGCTGAATAATAATATTATGACCGTAATGTTATTGAGTCGATGATAGTGAAATTCGTGATGTTTTTTTTCAATTTTAATTGCTACACATTAAAATTATAATTAAATATCGGAATCAAAGGAATTCCGTTGTAAACGCGAGGAGGCGACTTCGTTCGTCGTTCCTTCTCGCACCGTGTAAGTTATATTATTGCATCGAGAATACGATTTTTTTTTAAATATCAATAAATCACAGAGCATAAATAACCTCGGTTTTAACGCTATTGTTGCGTCTAGATATAATAAAAATATAAATTCGAATAATTGATAATAATTCGACCACCTAGAGAGAGAGAGAGAGCGCGCGTTGTTTTTTCCTTATGCGGAAAAACAATTTTTTTTTTTTTGCTATCAAAAATCTTATGTTTGTTGTAAACGGTATATTTTATTAGTTTAGTTTACACGCATACGCGTAAAATAAATTCACGTGGCAATTAAAAGACGTAAATAAATTTATGAGAAGACAACTCGTATTTTTAAAGACCCCGCCGTTTCAACTGTTATTTTTTTTTTTTTTTATTTAAAAATTTGAGCACTTGTGGATTATTTTATTTTAATAAAACGAATAAACTCTATTCCACAAAATATATATATATATCACTTTTATTCAGTAGGTAGTGTATACGTATTTCGATAACTATGTTATCATTATCAGTATACAATACTGTATTGTGTACTGCTGATGATAACATGGTTATCGAAATACGTATATACTACCTACTGAATAAAAGTGATATATATATTTTTTGTGGAATAGAGTTTATTCGTTTTATTAAAATGTTATTATTATTATTGTACGTTACCGAATAATAAACACCTTACTATAGTAGTTTTCATGAAAAGTGGTCCTCGGCGGTAGCGGGACTGGTGACGTTATTTTTGAAAAAACAGTGAGTCTCAAAATTGGCCGGTAGAGAGTCGGTCAACAACAGGTGGTCGAACAACAATATCGTCATTGTATTTTATATTCTTCAGTCTTATAACTACACCAAATATTTTACCCACCCATAGTTTTTTTCTTCCATATAATATTGCACTTAAATAACAGCAATATACATACAAATAAGTAATTAATTTAAATTTGCCGCGCTTTGTTCGGCACATGTTTTAAAACCCCTGCGTAAAAACGTCCACCAGTCGCGCCACCGTCGAGAGCCACTTTTCCTGAAAACTACTATAATCAATCTGATTATGATTTTGAAATGAGCGTTTCGATTGGAAAAACAAATTTTATTCAGTCGTCTAACTCGGAGTTCGGCAACCCGCGGCCCGCGATGCAATTTTTTGTGGTCCCCACACGAAAATGTTATATTTAAAAAAGACTATTTAGTATTTTATCAATATAAATGTATGTTTTTATGGGATTTTTCTGAAATTTAATCTAATCACGGGTATTAGACATCGCATTGGTCTACAATATTACATTTTTTTTAAATTTTTAATTAAATTTTTCCCAAAAAGCAAATTTTTCTACTCGGAAACTTGTATAATTTTCGTATACTCGTATTTACACGTAAAATAACACTGGTGTGATATTATAAACTGAATAATAATAAAACTATTTGTATCAAATCATATGTAAAATATTGTTTTTCTATTTATGTGGCCACACGGTTAATAAGGTTGCCAACCCCTGGTCTAACCTCATGAAATACTTTTGCGATCCAACTATTTACAATAACGACTACTCGCCGTTTCTCTCTCTTCCTCTATCGTGAGCGCGGTCCATATCGCGTTATAAAATTATGTAATAAACGCGTTTTGCGTTTGGGAAATAAGGACTAAATGTAGGAATTTCTAAAGCTCGAGGCGGCAAATTCTAAAAGCGTACTCGCGCGCGAATTCTTTCGAAATCCACACGGTTTGGTGCCGATTTCGTAGTACTACTAGCCTCTCACAGGACGATTCGAGTGATCGATTCCGGTTTTAGAGAATTCGAGAAAATAAATGACTAACTGAATACACCGTTTTTTTTAACTTGCAACGTTATTCGACTTATCGATCATAGCGCGTTTATACCATAGGCGCAAAATGTGTTTGAAGTTTGGGGGGTTGCTGAAGTCTAAATCCATCCCAAACACTCTTTAGATTAATTGTATATCAATTCAAAAGTCTCAAAAAATTTTGGGGGGGAGGCTATACAGAATTTAGAGAGGGCTTAGCCCCCCTAGCCCACCCGCTATTTGCGCCTATGGTTTATACACCCGACCACGGTCTTAAAATATCTTCTAAGGACGCGGTGCGCACCCGACAATAACCCGACGTAATAACGGAATATGTATTACACAGAGAGCAATATAATACCCGCCGCCTCCATTTTGAATACGATTATATTTGATCTTGAATGAGATTTACGTTCCGTTTACGTATGTTATTCGAAAACAAATATGCTTGTATTTTATCGGTTCGCGTCTAAACGATATTCAATTAAACGGAATTATACGTCTGTTTGAGATATATATTATAATATAATATCTAAATATTAATTAATTAATTCGCGGTATTTGATCCGTATCCGTTGCGAAACGTTAAATCGTATACACGTGTAATATTATAATAATATACAAATTTTGCTCGTGTGTGTCGTTCTGTCGGAGTAATATCGATTTTTTTTTTTGTGCGTTCGAATAAAAATTTAGATAACCAAATATTAAAAAACATTTTAAAAGGATGTTTTTTTTTTTATGGATTTTGATCAAAATCAGTGTCGAGAGGAATAAATCGAATATGATAATAAAAATCTCTTCAAGACTGTACGCGTAGCGTATGAAATTGTTTACAGCCGGCTAATTGAAGCGACGAGCGGTCCGGGAACGCGTTAATTTTAGACGCCATAGTCATTAAGACTTGGCAGTAAGATCCAAGGCTGAGCACTGAGCAAGTTTAACCGAATTTTATTTGAATTGAAATTTAGGTGAACACTATAAATTCGAGTGAGTAAAATTTTTTTTTCATCGTCCGTTTGATTTTTTTTTTTAAATTACTCATTTATTTGTATACGAATACTTTTTTTTCAACAATTTACGTGAAGTCTCGCGTTATTCGTTCCTATAGATATGACTATCTTACTCGTTGTATAGCTTTAAGACTTGCGTTCGAGACGAGCGTCTTGAACACAAGACACGTCATAAGATGAAATTGATCGGCACGATAATAAATTATTAACGTGTTTTACTCATTATAAATCGTATCAATCCGACGATATAAATAATTATATGTGAGATATTATCATAAAACGGATTCGACGTTTTTATTAAAAATTATTTTCTACGTAATTGTACGTACGTATATGCAGGACGATTTTTAATAGTGTTCTGCGTAATACGAGTATTGGTTCAAATAAAACATCGAATTTATTTTCCAATAATAATTTTCGATGAAAAAAAAATAAAATTATGAAATATTTGAGGTAATCGTTTGTCTCGAACGTCTTATAATATAAAATGTATTCTATTGATTGTTGGCGAATGCCTTAGGCGGTGAAAATTAAAAGAAAAACAGAATGCCGAGTGAAAATAATTTCAATATTACGGTTTACCGATTTAGAGTTATTCGTCGAGTTAAAAATTGATTTTAATTTTTGAGCAAAAAGAAAAAAAATACACGTTAACAAGCGGTAAAATTATATTGAGATCGAAACGAGAGAACACAATAATATTATATCCGCTACCAACTACTAAATAATATCATAAGCGTTACTATAATATATAAATAGATTATAATTTCGTTTTTTTTTTAACTCTCACTGCAGCACCACTACGTCACTCTAGCACGTGTGGTGAACGATTTCAGCTATACGCGTATCGCAACTCAATAACAGTAGTATACGACCGGCAGTATGAGTATAAAAAAAAAAAAAAGTATATAAAGTATTTGAATTGTAACGAAATCAGAAATAAGTTTGTGCTATAGCAATATTCGCTTATATAATATAATATAATATAATATATGGTAATACTTTTTTTTCGACAAAGATATCCATGTCTGCAGGGATATTTCATTTATTCTTTGAGATTACCGCCCATTGTCATCGTTCGGTTTACACGCCGTCGTCCTTGAAAACGCAAAGTCATTTATTTTCCGAATTTCAGACCCCTTGGACCGGCGGCCCGGGAATATATTTTACGTACACGCACATGAAATACATGCGTTTATTTATAACACATATAATACACACTATGTGACATATTATCTACTTGAAATAACTATCACGAATTTGACGCAGTGGCGTATTTGAGGGGGCGATAGGGGCAATCGCCCCCTGAGAGATTTAAAAAAATTATATTATTTTATATTATATTGACTGAGATCAAAAATGGGGCAAGATCGCCTAACGGGTTTGGCATTGCTTAATATTCACCATACTATAACATTAAATGTAGATGATGTAATTGATACATTTGCTAATAGTAAAAAAAGAAATATTGTAAATTAAATAAATAAAATGATAATAAATAAAATGTGTTTTGTTCAATAATTATATTCCTACATATAATTTTTTTTATTGGTGGGAAGGGGGGAGTTTTTTTACCATCGCCCCCTGAGGTGAAGTCTCAAATACGCCACTGATTTGACGTGAAATTCATATACGTGTAAACAAATTGTTTTTGGTGGCGTCTTAACGTTCTACTAACGCCCATAACGAGTAGTATAAAATTTTGAGTTTTTTTTTTTTGAGTGGAAGCCGGAAGGCAATTTGTAGCGCTCCGCGCATAAGAACGATCAAAAGGCGTCGTTTAACAAATTTAAATTTAATATTAAATGTGTGTTTGTGATTATTGGATTGTGCATATTATAAACGTACGTCCGTTCAGAGTGAAAGAGAAAATCGATGAAAATGATTTTTTTAAGCGCGCGATATGGACTGTGTGTTGTGCGGGGATGAAATTAAAACAGTAGTAGACACGATGGATACGTGGGATCACTAGGTCGGTTAGAAATCGGAATGAATATAAGGAGTATAGTTTGGGAATTTCAGTTTTAGCCGCAGGGAAAATGAGAAACATGATGCGATGACAGAAGGAGTGTGGGACAACGAGTCATTTAAGTACGGTAAGTGATTTAATTGTACAGAAAAAAGAATTAGGCCAAAGATGGTTATGGGTCCGTAGATTTCTAAGAGATGGGCAGGGAAAACGTATGAAAAGCTAGGTTAGTTTAAGTTAGATTAGGGACGAAGGCGAAGAGAAATAACTTGAATAGTACACCAAAGTCCTAAATATCACACGAATTACATACGAATGCGTTTGTCGAATTATTTGTGCGTTTTATTTTTATTTATTTAAAATTGAGCATTCCCGGTTTTGGAGTTATTTAAATGTTTTTTTTTTATAATATTAAAGAGTTCCGCGAACCTTTTTATATTGGTCTACGTTTTAACCGGAATACGAATAAAATAATCTCACGAAAAAATGTGTTTACAATATTTGTAAATCCTTTCCCGTCATGAATTTGTAAATGTAATTTTTCGGAAGTAAGTATTATCTTTCGACTCCTGAATAATGTATATGTTACCCGCGATGATTTAGTCAATCGGCTAATACTGTTCAACGCTATTTTGGAAACACACAATTTGTTTATTTTAAACCAATATGTTTAGAATTCTGTATACTCGGAATTATTTTTAAAATAATGCGGTATATAAACATATTTACCGTGAACGCGTTTTAAATTTAATAACCGGATAGATACAAACGTGGCTGTTGGTCTGGTTAAAATGTCATTATAGTTGAACAGATAATTTTTGTCGACGCTATTAACTGATTAAAGTGATTAGGTTAAATTTGCACGATATGAATCTTAAATATTTACAATTATAAATATTAAAATTATCCGGTTTATTTAACACGCCGAAGACGATGATTTCGATTGAAGTTCGAAACGCATTATTATGATTTGAATATGAGTTGAAATAACGATTGAAACAACCATCTCCATTATACTTCGTGTATAATGAAATGTTAAAATTCCTTATCAAATGTATATATCATATTATATTTATATTAAATGGTAAAAAATTAATTATCTTATTCAATTTTTTTTTTTAAATAATTTAGTGTAAAATCTGCATAAAAATTAAATTCAGATTTTTTTTTCTAATTGAATCGAGGTAGTATTTTTTTTTCAATTTCAATTTAAACCTAACTTATTAAAAATATCTTTTGTTAACTATATTAACTGCGAGTCATATTATGAATTTAATTTGATTAATTCGCGTTGACTTCTAGTTTCATTAACTTGCCATTTTTGTAAAAACATAAAAAATTATTATATTTTTTTAATTAAATAGCGTAGGTACGTATACCTCCTACTATACAGTGACGGATTTAACAGTCGCTTAGTCAGCAAATGCCAGCGTGGCCCACGTGCCGAATTTCGTTCTGTCACACCGACTACAGTATAATTATTTTTAAAAACGTTAAACTTTTCCCCCTTTTAAAGTGAATACTGTTATTATTTATAGTGCAATTATTTATTTATAATAAATTAATAATTGTATATAAAGCGCGTTTTAAGTTTAAAAAATAATAATAATAATAATTTCTCAAAAGACTTTCATAATTGGATCAAACGTTTATTCGAAAACCTAATACTAAAATTTGAAAAACCGTTGATGTTCACTGTTATTCCTTCGTCTCCTCAATCCGTAACGATACCATTTTGATACACCAGACTTACTTTGTTCTGTTTATTTTTTGCTTCTCGTTTGACGAGAAGTCACTGCTCGTTCCACGCGTCCGTAGATCCTATTGTCATCCTCTACATTTAGAATTTTCTCCGTCTCCTCAACAATTCTCAGATTTAATTATATTTATATATGTTTCGTCCCATAGGTTTTGAAACTACAGCCACAGAGGTTTGGTTCAAAAAAAAAAAATGTCAAAATCGTTTTTATTCAAAGCAATCACCATTAAATTCTATCCCCATTTTTTCCACGGTCCTCCTTGAGCTCCGTTTTTATAGAATATTTGGCTTTGACAGTACTTCTCATGAACAGAAACAAGAATTTGTTCTTTGTGCACAATCCTTGGGAAAAAAAACAATCAGCACAGTTTTGATTTTTGAAACCGAAATTTTTTTAAATTCTCCGTTCAAACGATTCGTTGTCGGACGAACACTGACCGTGCCACCGAAATACAGAATCACGGGGAACATGACTGACTGCAATATTCAACATTTGAAACGTTTCTGTGGCACTTTTTCCTAACATAACATTTTATCGCAATAATTTAAATACAATAAAAATAAATATATCTCGAACAACGAATTATTCTTCGAGAATGAGATTTCTTTTACGTACTTAAATATTATAACAGCGATCACAAACACTTGTTTGTCTACACTTACGTTAGATGCGATTACATAATATACCGTCGAAAACACGTTTCAAGTATTAATTTTAGAATGATTGAAAACTTATGGTTATGTGTATGTTCTATTCCCATAGGCACAATTCGAGTTTTTCTAGGGGGACTATTATATTTATAACATTGACATGTGGAACTACGCCTCCGCCGAGGGCACGTACAACGTATATTATACTCTCTTCCTTTTCACCAAAAAAAAAATCTCAAAAATTAACAGTTCTTTAAAAAAAAATAATAATAATAAGTTAATGACCCGTGACAGTGAAATTACAAAAATAAATTTATTATTTACAGCACGACACGCGACAACGGCATCCGACTGACTGATGCGATCCGATGATGACTGGCGACGACGACGACGGAATTTATATAGATAACCTCCTTCGAGACCTTTTCGAGAAGGCTCCGTTGGAATCACCAAACAGAGTTTGCTAGAATATTCGACGACGAAAACAATACGGTTATCGGAAAAATGACGATAAGCTGCGTGCATGAAAACCAACGTCGAAAACAAAAACGTGTAATTCGTATAATATTTCCAAGGAATTCTTAACAATGACGAAAAATAATACCTTATTTTTCGACGTCCAAATGGAATCCATCGTAATCCGGTCAAACCGTAAATGTAATTTTTTTTTTCGGTTCGAACAATATTCTTTCCAACACTAAACTATTTAAATAAAAAACATTTGGGAGGGGGAGCTATAATTGATTTTGGGAGTCTTAGCCTCCTAATCCCCTCGAATCGCTCTTACGTCTATTACCTTAATTTAAAAATAATATATATGGTATATAACCAGTGCTTGAATTGGGGGGCGCGGGGAGACGGAGTCCCCTTTCTTTTTTCAAAATATTATAGCGTACCCCTTCTAATTTGTAATACCGGGACGCAGAGGACGGTCCCGGCCAAGACTCTAAAATTTTATTGAACTAATGAAAATTAAAAATTTTATTTATAGGGAGTGGTCGGTAGTTGTCACAATATACAAACAATATATTTCTTGAAATGACAATCATTAATATAATTAATTATTATAAAACGATAAATACACCAAAAAGAAAGTAAAAAAACCTGATCTTCGAATGGATGAAACTCAATGAGCTTTTCATTGAGTTTCATCCACAAAATACAATGGATACTCGAACGATAAAGTTTTCTTGCGCAAAACACAAATAATAGTTTTTGTAAAAATAATGACGAAATATTATAATTTTGGCAATGACACAACAAAAAATTTAAATACCAATACCAATAATAATAATAATCATAGTATTTGCTTAATTAAACAAGTATATAAAAGTAATTGTAAATTAATAAAAACAAAAAATAATAATAATAATAATAAATTCTCCTTTACTATGTGGCGCGAATGTTTACAGTTTAAAAAAATGATGCTTATTTATTATTGTATAATAAAAAATATAGTGGGGGGTGTGGGGGCGAAGCCCCCACGAATTTATAAGACATTACAATCTGCTGGAACGCACATTATTTTTATACTTTTGCATCCCCCTTCTAATTTTTTTCCAATTCAAGCACTGTATATAACGAGATTTTTCTCGTTGACAACGCACATTATCTATCCGTCAATACTTCTTAGTTCTTCTCCTTCTTCCTTTTGGTTTCGACCGGTCAAGACGGCTAAATAAACGTGCCGCAATGTATCTATCTATCTATCTGCTGCTACAGTACACCTGCCAATGACTAGTTTGTGCAGGTTCCACTGTTCCAGCATAACGCGTTCTTCCCATCTTAACCGTGGCCTCGTCTCTCGGGTTTTCCTCGATCGCTTTTAGCGAATCCCTCGAAACCCGCCCGGACCGACCTTCTATTTTTTTTAATCTCTTTCAGAATACTCGGTCGCTGAAAGAGTGACACGAATGGCCGCACGATAAAATACGCGGTCGCGTATACAATTTCGACGTATCCCGCATAAGCGTAGGAAAAGCGAGGGAAAAAAACCTGCGAAATGATAAAAAACGAATCCACATAAAATAAATGAATTGTGCGCGTGTAGAAAAAAAAAAATAAGGTCTCCGCCCTTTGTCGTAGCAGCGTACGCGTATACAAATCGAAAACCGGCCCGAAGACGACTTCGCGCATAGTCTACGCCAGGGGTCTCCAAACTTTATCATTCGAGGGCCACATAAAATATGAAAAGCTCTTAGCCGGCCAAAATATATGAACACATACAATTTATAATTTTATTAATCGTTATAATATAATTTTTAATTTTATAGAAATACATAATATATAAATTTACAAATATTGAAAAAATAATTCTTATAATATTATTATGAATGAATTCGATTAAATTCATCGAAGTGGTTAATCTCTCTCACTGTTTAAATTTAATCGTTCAGCTCGTAAATTATGATAGTGCGCGATAACGACTTTGGGTATTACACATTTTTTTTTTTAGATTATTTACCGTCCTTTGAGGGGCCGGTTAAAACTTGTTCGAGGGCCGGATGCGGCCCGCGGGCCGTAGTTTGGAGCGGAGCAGTTGAATTGGCTCCCAAATCTAGGTAGTCGATAATTTTCCGTTAAAATGTACCTCTGAATTGGCTGCCAACAATTTACTATTGAATTGGTTCCCTACAGATATTTTTCAAAAATATATTGGTTACCAAAATGTTGCATTTTATATCGCCGCGGTGGCATTTGTTCATATATATAGCCATGCTACGTACCTATTTGTGTATGTTTTTTGTTGTGTTCACGCGTGTTACCGCCTGACTACCTATTTTTTACTTAAATTATTATTAACAATATAAAAGTTCAGATAATTTTATAGTAAATATTATGACGATCGGTGAGATAAGATTAAATGCCTTGTGCAAAGATACGATAAACAACAAGAACATACCAAGATATGTATTATATTATATAATTATAACGGTATTACTTAATGCCACAATATTTATATTATTTTGTAAAAGTAGACGAATACAATACGCGAGGAATACGGGGATGAAAAATATTCGATAAATGTACGAGTTATTGGAACGGTGCATGTATTTGAGACTATTTGACAAATATTACAATACACGAGTCACAGTACTTTAACAACCCCTTGTTAAATAATATTATTTTACGGGTTTTGGGAGCCAATTCAATCGTATATATAATATTTCGGGAGCCAATTCAACGGTCGATTTTATTATATTTACCCGAAATTAGGATTTCAATTCAATGGTCGCCGTTTGGAGACCCCTGGTCTACGCCGCCGCCGCCGTCGACACGTTGTGTGTTGTGGACGAGGAACGCGCTCGAGCGATTTATGGGCGAAACGTTTACGTCGGTGTATTTCCGACCGCGCGCGCTCGCTCGGTAACACGCCGCGCGGTCCGACGTGCTCGCGGGCACCACGAGTCTCGCTAAAAACCCATTACGCGCGAGGATAAACTATAGAAGTCACGCGTGATTCGCATCGTCCACAAATATTAAACGAGCTCGGTAGTATAAAAAAAAAAAACAAAATTTTTTATTTCGGTTTTTTCATTAAAACGAACGATAATTATCCAGCGCCACGGTCGTGGCGCGAGCTAAGTAAAAAGAAATAATAGCTACGGCACGACAGTGTATATTATCTCGAAGCAGGAGTTGTCCATTTAAACCGTGTAAATATTGGTGTTATTTTTAGTTCGTGATAACTAATTATGTACTGAATCAATTAATACCTAGTTAACGTCAAAATATCAGAAAAATTGTGCACATGATCCTTTTGTAAAAATCATCGAAATCGTGTAATTACAAACGAAGTTTTTAAAAAAAAAAGTGCGAACATTTTAATGACAAATTATACTGAAATCTGGAATCACGGCGGCCGCTTCTCGCGTTGTCGCGCCTACCGGTCCCCCACTCTACTTTGTTTCGTTCTCGGTACGATTTAATATTATAATAGGTGGGGGTAAACTCGGCGGCCGAGGGCCGAGCGTTGCACGGCGCGTAGTCATTAGACAATCGTCGTCGTTGTTTGTCGCCACGTTAATTTACTACTAAGAAAGAAATTATTGTAAAAACAGTATCTTCTCAGCGATGCGTATTGCAGTTAATTGCAAAACAGAGGTGATATCACAACAAAAACACTTCGCCTGCAGCTACGTGTAAAAAAACGGCTAAGTAAAAAAAAATCTATCATCAGTTATGATACGTATCTCGTAAGTGTTTAGCATCATAAAGTTGTGATATCATTTGTGATGCTAAGTAAAATTTTCGATTTACTTGGCGAGATCAAATAAACTTTCCTAATCAGTTGTTATAACAGTATCACTTCTTATTATAGGGTATAATAGAGTGCATAGTTATACAATGTACAATTTACTGTATTTTTATAATGATAGGTACATAATTATTAATTAGGTTGCAATAAATTTACAAATACTTAAAATACTTTATATTAGGAAAGTTTATTTGATCTCGCCAAGTAAATCGAAAATTTTACTTAGCATCACAAATGATATCACAACTTTATATTATATAGCGCGCGGCCCGACGCTCGTCCGCGAGCCGCGGTTACGTTTACCGTCCGGGTAGGTTTTTACGTTTAGTTTGAGAATATTGACTTTCGCCAAAAAAAAAAAAAATCAACGGAATCTCTCGGTACATAGCAGCCGTACGGAAAACGACTGGTCAAGCGAAACGGGAGTGACGATAACGAAGGCTGAACGATCGTCTTTTGCCTTGATTAAAAGTATTTTCAAAAAAAAAAACCGCTAAAGCAAGACTATAAATAAGACCTACGCTTATACTTATGGCTGCGAAGCGTGGACTACCGCGTAGTAACACTGAGAGGAGACTCAGAACGTTGGAAAAGAAAACGCGGACCAGTCAACGGCAATGATAAAGAAGCGCGGAGATGAAAACATAAGTCATCAGTTTCTCGTAAGAGGACAGAGGATACAATATGCCTGAGACACGTGATGCGGAGAAGTGAGGATGAATGTCAATAATGCAGTCGTGAATGGGAAGCCGACGAGAAAAAGACCACGAGGGCGGCCCAGAAAAAGATGGTTGGATGCGGTGGAAAAGATCAGCTGGAACGCGAAATTTTTTAATTTTTTATTATTGACCTTTTAACCCGGCTTTTACGGCCATATGTAATAGTCGGATTATTTAAAAATATAATAAGAGTGTAAAAATAAGATTACCATTTTTTTTTTAAAGATAATTACAGGTACTTAAGTGTTAACTGTGTTGTACAATTGTGTTGATTTTAAAAAAATATATCATCTTCACGTTGTCCTCGGTTTCAGATGATCCCTGCAGTGCTGACTCTCGTCCGTTTCAACCCCGTGTCGATCTCGCTCGTATTTCTGGCAATCGGTTATAACGCGTTTTACGCTTTAGTCTAACACCGCGAACTTCACAAACAGGAGCGTCTTCCATTGGCATTAAGTGTACCCATCATGAGTTAGTCTCGTGTATGTCCGATTCGCCGCGTGCACTTTTTTAACGCTCCTTCTTTTCTTTTTAAAGAGGCGTGTTAATCCGCATCGGTTTGTTGTTCTTTTAATCGTGTTTGATTTTGTATTTTGTCGGTTCCATATTGTTGAACGAGACACTGCAGGTTAAACGATCTTTACAAACGTATCAGAAGGTATACGCGACGTGGACCGCGGTGTATACACTATATTATACGGCCTCAATAAACTATACGCGTTTGGCGCGGGTGGTCATTTAAAAAATAAAAAATAAAAAAAATTTCAAACCGCAACGATAGGAGAACGACGTATCGGACAATGTGTGGACAATTGCCATTTTTCTCCAATAAAAAGATTCCGTTTTGCGCAAAAAAAAAATATATATAAACACATAACAAATAGGTTTTTTTGGGAGACTTCTAACATCTGCAGCGTATTTTTCTTCGGAATTTCAATCGTGCGGCGTGCAGTACCGTACAATAATAATTTACAATACAATTTTTCAGTACATAAAGTCAACATTTTTTTCTTTGTAAGTTCTACAAGACTCCAAACTTAATTTTTCATTCGGACGAATTCGCCCAAATCGTTTTCAAAAATAAGTAGGTATATCATTTGTATGCGACGTTTTCCAACTTTTTGTAAACACATTTTTTTTTTTTTATTCCAATACATAATATATGACCGATTAGTTTTCAATATATTTGGCCAAATGAAAACGTCCGAGATCTTGACATCTATAAAACGATGTGTGAGTTTTCTTCGCGTAAAATCATTTTTAATTTACAATTATCATTTCTTATTGATGACGTATAATAATTTACTGTCGTTGACCGTGTCTAAATGAACATCTCGAAAATTAAACGCGCCCTCGGCCATTATATTATTTTTCGCGTATTTTCTGAAAATACTCAGAAAAATCTCGCTGAAACAATATATAGAGTCACAAGGAATTAAAAACCGACTCCGTCGTTTACAGTTAATTGCTATTTTGAGATGAAAGGAGAAAAAAATTGTAATATAATGTGATTCTACTCACGACATCAGTTTTGTGATTTTTTTTTCTTCAATATAACGGCGTCGCTCCCGTGCTCCGCATAATCTCTTGCATTTCGTTTTGTTTTTTCGCTCACCGTCCGCGTGGTAATAAAATAACTTTTGCTTTTTAATCCGTGAATAAATTGATATTTGTTAATTAACACTATATATATATATATATACACCTGGTTTTCTCAATGTGAAATTTGTTCAGCTGTTGTTTACGTGCTAAAGAGTTTGTCCTTTAAAAAAAAAAAAAATGCAAATCATTTTCCGAGTCAAAAATAATTATTTATATCGTCGTTCCTTCAAAGTTTGAAATAAACGTAATGCTCGTAATATCAACACGAAAAATTCGATTTCTAATCGTCCACGTTCGCGGTTAGGTTAGACGCAAAATCAGCCATCGCTATACGCGTTCATTTCTGTTCGATTTTAACGGTTTCCTCAGTAATCTTCAGAATGTGCTTACCGTCACTTTGCGTACGCCCCGTATTTTCATTTCGAACAGAAAATCGAAATAAATAAGGATTTTATATGTTTTTAATAAAAAAAAAAAGTGTCTTTGAGTAAAAATAATTTTGGTAGGTATATTAAATTTAATTTTTAAATATTCATTCGTAATAACGCTATTAATTAAATTAGCTCACATCACTTATCAATCCGAATTTTCAAAACGTTTTCAAGTGATTTCTTAGATAACATCAATTAATCGATATCGATGTTTTTAAACGTTACACGCATGTGACCGAAATTATTGGCTAAATAATTAAAAATTCGTTTTTCCAGAGAATCGGTCGAATAATAATGATAAAATAATAAAAATTAAAAAATAATATAAAGGATGTGTGAAAGAAATAGGAATAAAATATAAAAACTGTAGATTAATACTCGTAAATAATACATTTATTATTTATTTACAAATATAAATGTATACGTGAATATAAAATCGAGCCAAAGAGTATTAGAAAATAATAAAGAAATACAATACATATTGTGTTGTTGAATTAAATTCTTTTATTTACTTAATTCCTTTATTTACGCAATAAAAAAGACAGAATGTTTCAAATAAATTAAATCAGCAAAGAAATCATGAATTAAAACAGTGGTGTCATTTGGTGGGCGGCAGGGTGGGCATTTGCCCCCCCTTGTTTACAGTTGGCTGACATGATTTGTGCCGATATGATGGAAACATAACAGTTATTCTAACCATATCTGTAGTAATGACTAACGAGTTATGTGCAATAACAAATCGCGTGGCAAACAGTGTACTAATATATTAAATTACTAATAAAATTTAAAAGGTATGCAGGTTATAACCACGATTTAAAGGTGATTAATTCGTGGTTACAACTTACCGCGGTTCTGGATTTTTTTCGATAAACATGGTTATCGTTACCTAATGGCAGTGCGTAAATTATTATAACGTTAATTCGAAGAATATACGATGTACGTTTGACGGTTTACCTAACTACAGAATATAACAATCAGAATGGACACTGATAAGAATTTACACAGTCAGCATAGGACTGGGGTAAAATCAGCCGCCATGTTTTCGGATGCGATGTTATCATTGTTTATACCACGGTATCTTCTAAGGCCGTGGTTTATACTGTGCTATCAATGATAAATTGCACGTGGCTATATGTGTATATCAGTGTTTATTCTTTATTCTGCGACTAAAGTCCTTGAACATTGATAATATTGCATTCGAAAACATGGCGACTGATTTTGTGATAAGGACTAAGTGTCCTGTATAGCGTACGGTATAAACGAATTTGTTTAGCCGTTCTTTAACGTTTCGAACGTATGTTTTATGTATATATAATAATTTGTGAGCGGCACGTGTAAAAAACTAAAAAAATGGTAAAAAAGTTAAAGGTTGTGTGACCAAAACGGCGAGAAAGAGAGAGAAAAAACCGAACAAGATGCTCGGAACTGGTCACAAAACGTCATTTCTATCATGTTTAAAGTCACAAGGGAAACTTCAAAACTTGAATCTCATATGCACTAAATATAGTCATTTATCATAGTTGACAAAGTAATGAATTTCCTCCCCCAACCCAAAAAAAAATTATAAAAAATATCGAACAATTCGTGCCCATGATAACGAAATCGTATTGAGCTAAATGTAAGTGGAAAATGGTTAAATGTGCCGGTTAAATCTTTTGCCTCCCCCTTTCGAAAACCGAAATGACGCCATTGAATTAAAATGTAAAAAAAAAAATAACATTTCTGTAATTAAAAACAACTATGGCGTACTATTATTTAATATAAAATGTTATTTTTAAAATCTATTTGTATATTTATATTTATTACGTTTAATTTCTTTAAATATAATATCGTATTGATATGTATTTCTTCCGAAACTATAGGAATACGTTCAAAATATATTATGTCGTATATTTAATATTTCCAATTAATTATCCGTATTAAAAGCAATACGATGATTGTTTTATTTTTGATTACCGGTAATTTTATTTGTCACAGATTACGCGATTGCTTTTTGCGTTTTTACTCGTTACCGTACCGATATATAAAATTCATACGTTTAAGTTTGTAACTTCCTGCAGGATAATTCAGTCGGCTAAAATCATTGTTTGGAAATCGTTTTGTTTTATAATAATTTATGGGTTTAATTAAATTATTAATCGTTTGTAACAGTATTAACTCTCGACTGCTGCAATCCCTGCATTCCGTACACAAAATATTACGAATTTTCGCTCGCGTTACGTTTATTTACTTTTTTTCCCCCTCCGTCCCGAATCGTTTCCGACGACCTCGAGCTGGTGTTACACTTAACGCGATTCCGTTGTTTTCGTCGCAAGAACCGGCGGTATAGTTTACCGGCAAAAGGGTTAGGCTGCTATACAGCTGCTTCGGATCCCAAGCAGCTTCTCTATATACGGTCCACGGTGCCAACCCACCTATCACACGCGAACTTAAAGTTTAGTAGTGCGATATAGTTTATGTGTTTCCTACCTATGCAGAGCCGTATACGTATTATGTGTGTGTGTGTGTGTGTGTGTGTGTGTGTGTGTAGAGTGGTATTCCAACGTTCCAAAGACGGATATTAGCAAAGGAAGGGATGCGTGCAAGTAATTTATATATATATATATACGTATAAGGCGTGTATAATATTACGGGCTCCTGCAGACGTTGCCGAATCCCGCCAGATTCTCTGCGCTCGTACTTCGTAGACGACGTCTTAAAACAGAAGGAAAAAAAAAAGAAACAGAAGTTATTTATACCTTTATACGTATAGGGAATACACGTTTCTTTAAGGCGAATAGCGAAATTATTCTTTTTTTTTTTATTTATATCTACCACACCTCGTACGTTGTCACTTCGATGACTTCGCGATATTACACGTACTGCAGTGTCGCACGATAAATTCAAATTTCGCACTTTTCGGCCTTTTTTTCATATACGGACGCCGCCGCCGCCGGGGATTCGTGTTGGTTTTTTTCAATATCGAGCCGCGATAATAATTTACAACAAAAACTATATTACAGAGTCGTCCATTCTGTGGTGTATTACTGTATTTTTACAGAGCATTGGACACTGTTTTTAAATTCACCAAATCGTGTTTTTAACTTAAATTAATTAAACATTAAATTAATTTTAATAACGAATTTTTACGACGAATAAAAAGAAACTGGTCACGTGACCTGTTACAATAATAATAATAATAATAAAAAATTACCCACTTATCATACAAATGAATAAATAACAAAGTCAATGAGGGCGATGCCAATGGGTCTCTACCCTCAAATCACGTCACTTCATGTTATTATACTCATTCAGCACATTTACTTATCGTTAAACTGTACGGATTGTAAATTTTCTTAAATAAATAAAAAATAATAATAATAATGTAAACCAGATGGCGGCAGCGTAGACTTGCGGTGGGCGTGGTCGTTGACTCACGACCAACCGTCGTTGCCGTTTTGTGGTGACGTCATCGGAGGTATAAACCGTATAAATACGGCTGTATGTAGTGTCTAACGGTTTAGTAGTAGTCGGTTCGCGCTGAAGGTGACAACGCAATTGTCGAAATACGTATACGCAATTAAAGTGTATTATTTTTGTGATTTTGGGCTTATAGTGTATTATTGTATGTTTAAAATGTTATTATTTACTTGAATGATTTAAGCGTACAAACGCGAGATGTCGAGCTAACTATTATTATTTATTTATTACAATAAAAATTTACTGCGAGCCAAGCCGGATTAGGACGAGAAGTATGTGTTATATTTTTGTTAGAAGTGAATTAGAGAAAGAAAATTTGATCGTGTGTACCAGCATTATTTTTCGATCTACAGACCGAAAAACTTCTTCAACCTTGTTATTCAATACACAAATAAAACGTTTTCTAATGAGAGGTAATTATTATAATGATTGTTATAAACAGTGATTTAAATTATTTAGGTTAGAACTTGGAAACCGAAATCAAATCAAACGCCGTTGGACTTGCCAGTTTTATAAGGAAATATTTACTCGACTGCGTCGTATCCCTCGCAGTCCAGATAGGGTGTGCCATTTGTGTAAAGGACCTTTCGTCTGACAGGCCGGAGTACGTGTGTGTTGTACTTTAAACACACTTCACACGAAATGGTTTTTTTTTCTCGGGTGTGAATTCTCTCGTATGTTTTCTTCGAAAATATTTGATAGTAAAGGTCTTCGGGACCACTTCACGCGCGAACACATATATATATATATATATATATATATATATATATATATATATATATATACATGGTTTCTGTGGAGCGTGATTTTAAATTACAGATTTCAACAAACCTTTAATTCATTTCGTCGGAAATCGGCATTTCTCCAGCGCCATATATAGAAATCCTTTGTAGGTATGCCACAATGGGTATCTGCGAATGAACGATTTCCAACACGATTATGTCATTCGTGCAGATTTAAAATCGTTATCCCCGTCATTATTTTTGCACTTCAATCGAACGTTGAAGTAAAGGCATTCTTAGACGTTAACGTCTATTCACGTTTAGTATAATTTTTATATCTCCCAATAACAAAAGGTGACGCGTATCATGATTAGCTGGAATTTATCGATCATTTTTATTAAATTTTGTAGTGAGAGCGTTGCGATGCTAACGCGTATAGGGTCGTAAAACTGCGCAATTATCTCAATCGACAGTGTCTCAAAATTATACCGCTGCCTTGTAATATTGTTTAAGTATTTAAACTTTAAATACAGCAAATGCATCAAAACGGTAAACGATCCTCGGATTTTTCGTTGAAATCGAAAATCAATATTACGCGTATAGACGAACATACTAAATGAGTTTTGCATTTAAATGTGTTTGAATTTGCTATAGATATATCAACCGTATTATATTAAATATCCCAATGGTTTCTATATATATTTTCGCATACTTATATTTCAAAATATGAAACACAAATATTGTATTCATTTCCTAATTTTAAATTGTAATATAATATCTTATTTACAATTTTTTTTTCAACTTACCTCACTCTTCGTTTCTTATTATCTTGATACGTCGCTTATAATAATAACACATGACGATTGTTTACGTAAACGTTTTATATTCGAATACGTTTTGATAAAGCGCTTCTGCGGAAAGATTTTATTTTAAAAGTAATTCTATACTTACTAAACGCAGAGGTCGAATATGACTGACAACTTTGAAAAATTATTATTTTTTGAGTATATTAATTTTTTGATATTTTCAGTTGTTTATTTAATTTTTTTTTATTGTACATTTATAGGTTATATAAACAAATTAAAAAATTTCATTTGACAAGCAATATTGTACTAACAGCAAAAATATTTTACCGTTATAATCCAATTACGAGAATTTATTTTGGTGCTGTACTGCAACGGTCCCCAAATAATGATGTTCACTGATATTCCGGTAAATAATATGTGTACTGTCCCGTGTATTAAATTTATATTTATATATTTCAATACTTTTTAATTTGAAAATCGTTTTCTAACATGTATAATTTATAGTACATAAATGTTTGAAAATAATGTTGTCTTAATTCTATCATTGTCTAAGTATAACTACAAATTGCATTTATCAGTAAGTCATATGATAATGTCTGCACCTATAGAGTCATAATCATAATTCTCGATATTTTGTAGGTTAGAAAATTTACTGTTAACGTGCGTTTATAAAAGTAAAATATTATTTATTGGGCTATACAAAATACATTTTTGAATGCCAGAATATATGACGTTAATGTTATGATTCACAAAAAAAAAAAATGTAAATAAACTGATATAATTTTTAATTTATCCACACGCCCGTCTTTAAATTAAAATTTGAATAAGATTTCCGCGGCTTGTCATCGAATTGCCTGACATTTTTTTTCCGTGTCCAAAGTTTTATGACAAAATATAGTTTTCGAAGAATGATTAACGTTCTCTTTTAACTTTCACCATGACATTAAATTTACATTTCTGCAGTCAGTGCGACTTTGAGTTTTAGAAATTTAAAAAAAGTTGCCGATACCATAATAATTAATTTAAATAAATATTGAGAATATTTTTTACAGCCTGCATTACGTTTAGTTTCAATACTATATTTATATATAGAAAAGTACTGTAATATTATACTACACTATATATTTTATAGGCATTTTTGCCAAATTAAAATAAAATACGTGTAGGAATTTTAAAATTTAAGTCGAAGTTGAAATAATTGTTTATGATACATCAAAACAAATGTCCCAAGCATTCAGCGAATACTTAAGAACGTTACACTCGTAATATAACCTCTCGGCACCCCTACTTAAAACGACATAATGTATTAAATTTCCTACTACTACCATTGAAACGAAGATCAAAATCGTATTATTTTTAGAAAACTCTATAATAGAGTACGTACATGTACACGGCGACGTAACAGTAACCCTACGTTCACTCGACTAATCTAAGTTCATTTTTCATACGAGTCACGCCACAATAGCTTTATTGCACGATATCATACAATTATACGTTGCACATCGTTTCATATTCATATAAAAATAAAATATACGAGCTGATTACAATCGCTTCGAGACAGTCTCGCCACAGATTCTCTTAACATAAAATATATATCCAATGGTTTTCGCCCCGTAGGGTATACCTACCGTACACACGCCGTATACTCTCAAGATTTTGTTGAAAAATCATGATATTAAACAGTTCTATAACTGTATGTAATATTATATAAACTAGTTATAATAACTCTTCGCGTATATGCGCGTATCGTACGCGATTAAAATTGCTAAACTTCGTAAACGGAACGCTGGAAATAATAGAACGGATCTGATGTAGAAGGTGAATCCTTTCTCTATTAACCACAAGAAAATTGAAAAATATCCAATGTTAGGGGACCGGAATAGAATATTGATGGGCACTCTATCGACAAACATATACTGCAGGCAACCGTACACCGCAATATTAGAGGTAATCTTAAACGGGTTTCAATCGTTTGGTACGAGTTCATTTCAAAAACAGATTTCTCGAAAAATTTTATGAAAAAAAAAAAAACACGATACAGAACAAACTAGAAAACGAACATTCCGAATCGTCGAAGAAATAAATTAGTAAATAAAGACGCGTGCTCGTCTATAATAGGGAAAATTCGAATAATTTTTTTTTGTTTCTATTTATTCGGACAAAAGATATTTCTTATACAAAATACGTTAATAATAATAATTAATAACGTAATCTGTTTATGTGACTGAAAATATTTTGTACGTACAAAACTACTGTGTTATAACTCTACTCGTGCGATATTAACGTGATAAATCGAAAACGGTAACAACCGAAAAATATTTTTTCTAAATATTTGTGTTTTGAAAAATCAATATGAAACGCAATAATTGACGATTTCGATAATATAGTGAGAATAATAATTTTTTTAAATGTCTCTAATATGACAATTCCAATAACACGCCCGGATGCAGGCTGCCAAAATATATTATATAATATAATAATATTATTCGACGAATAATATTAAAACACACGCACACGTATATATATATATATAACATATTATATTATATGTGTAAGTATATGACGAAACAAAAAAAAAAAAAAAAATACAAATACAAATTCTAATGTGTCTTTTAAATATATATATATATGTATATATATATTTCCTATAAAACAAACGTTTTATTCCATAACATATAATGTTTACATTTTCTGTTCTCGTAATATTAATTTGCGATCATATTATAATATTTAAAATCCTTATATAATATATACGACTGAACGTAACAAATGTTTTACAAAACTAATAATTAACCAACAGTTTTTATATTTTATTATTTATAATACTTAATAATATTATATAATCATATAGAATTATTTTTACAATTGACTACATGTTCGTTTATAATTATCGTATTATAAATATGTCGCGTGTACACATCATAAAATTATTAGAGGTAAGTATATATTTATATAATCTTAATTTTTTTAATAGTCTAATTATATATGGATCGTTATCGTCGTACCTACTTATGTCTTAATACATTTTTCATCGCCTTATCATAATAATATTATTAAATTGATCAAACAACCGCTATAGAATGGTTAGTCCTCGGTCTCTACTCAAGTGGTGTAAAAATACCTTAAAACTTTCATCTACAGAGCACTCAATTATAATTATATATATATAAACTTATAAATAATAATTATTATTATACGTACCTAACAAAGCTATAAAATAATTTCGATTTTTTTTTTTTTATCATAATATATATATATATATATATGAACAGAATTAATTTATAGAGTAAAAAATTAATTATTAATATTATGTAGTTTTATGGCTATGTACATAATTGTATAATATATAAGTAATAAGGACGGTATTCTCAAAATTAAAATTTTTTTAAAAAAAAAGGAAAAAATCTCGTACCACTTTTGTGCGTGTACGTTAGACAATATATTAAAACATCGAACCCAAATATTTTATATATATATATATATTTTGTATGTCGTCGGTTTTCTGCTCGATATCGTTTATTTTCTCTAGATAAATTTTCCGTATTTTAAAAGAAACATGTATCCCTTATCCTTTTTTTTTTTTTTTGATATCATTTTTCAAACCATTTGCAATCTATATTTACCGTACTGTTTTATCTTTTTTAGAGACTATATTTATATAGAAGTCACGGATGTCGAATTTATATGGAAAAAAATTTAACGAAAACGTGTTCGGTGTCACTCGAAACCTATGCAAGTAGAAAATAATTGATATGTTGACACAAAAAACCGATGGGGTCGTTTTCGACCAACCCGTTTGATAGAATAATTATTATTATACCGTATGTAATTTATCGTTTCTTTGAGAAATCCGTAGTAATTTATATAGTTTTAAAATATTATCAATAGTAATATTATAATAATTCTAAATTTTATTTTTCTCCCCGAAATGTCATACCTACAATTATTGACATTTCATCGTTTTTTTTTTTATTTACTAGATCTATTTACTTTATACAATATATAATATTATATTGAGCACATTTCTAAATAATATTGACTTAAGTAAAGAGTTCGATTGGCACAAAAACAAAAAAATAATTACACTGAAGGGCGTGAGATGTAAGAGAGAACGGAACAGAATAATAATCGCTCAATTTAAAGTTAATACTTTCTGTATAGGCCGTAAGTACGAGGTATTGTTTTTAATATAATATACTACTACAATATATATGTTTGGACGGAACTACCTATACATAAAATCTAGTTCGTATATATATATATATATAATCAATTAATATATTAATATAAATAATAAATATAAAATATATATATTTATTATTTATACGTGTATTTTTTTTTTTTTTTGCAACCGTGTTTACCTAAACCAGTCAAATTATAAAAATTAACCCTATTCGTTTAATTTTAAATTAAATTACAATAATCGTAGTACGCTATATATTTTAATAATCGAAAGTGTTTTCATTTTAGCGTATTTTTTTTTTAGTAATTTAAACACTAACAGGAACAATATATTTTTTTTTTTTACTCTTTCCAATTTGTCAGGCCTAGAAATATAACATATTACATTATAACGCGTATACATTTAAAGGTCTAATCCGTAATTTTATTTTTTCTACCACGTAAACGAAAATCAACAATACCTTAAACAAAATTCAACTAATTCACATTCGGTAATTCTAAAACATTAATTTTTAACAGTTAAATTAACAAAAAAAAAATCAACAAAAGCTAAAAAAAAAAAACACAACCCTCCGTCAAATATCACTCGTACAACATACGCGATACAAAACATACAATATACAGTAAAAGAGTAATATTTTATTTTTATATTACTAAATAGGTACACGTTCGTTCCATTATAAGTGACTATACGTGTTAAATATGTGTGAATATTATTTATAAATCGTGAAAACCCTACGCGACTCGCTATAAGAGAAAAAAAACTAGTATTGTAAATTCTATAAAAAAAGGCTTCTGTTGTCGCGAAACAAAAACGAAAGAAAAAAATAAAACGTGTTTTAATTCATTTCTATCGGCAGATGGGAACGTGAAGAATACCGAGTGAACTGCTGTTGGGTTGTTTCAACCAGTGGCGTAATTACGAATGTTTTATAGGAGCCGGGAGAGGATTTAAAATTTATAATTGGATAACCCATAATTGTAAAAACCCTTCGTTTTGTAGCCAATATTAATGAGTAGTTCGTCTATAAATGTTACATCTGAATATGGGTAAAACCGTGGCTAAACGTCTAGGTATGACAACAGATTTGTGATACGCAGGTATGATTTTTTTTCTTCTATGAAAGTGGTAACAATTCTACAGAAGAAGAAAAAATCGTTGTCATATTACTCGTTAATGTTGTTCGTGGCTAAGTATCTACATAAATGGCAAAATAATAATCCGGGTGCCAGTTCCGTGGAAAAAAAATAAGATATTATTGTTTTTTCCATGGATGCGCAGACCCAGTCGCAATTTGGACAATCTGTTGTCATACATAGATATTCAGCCACGGGTAAAACTTTCTTCGGCGATGTAATCTAATTAACCGGTTAATTAACTGAGAAATATTATTAATTATATGACATCCAAATACTAACACATTTTGTTAACGCAAAAAAATATTGTTTTTAATTATTATTGTACATTAGATAATGTGTTATGTGAAAAAGGAAGCCCAAAGGAGGGAACCCATCCCCTATATTTACGCCCCTGGTTTCAACAGTATATTGTACAAACAACTCGTTTCGAGTGAGTCGAATTTTCGAGTCAAAACCGATAACGCGTCATAATCGATTATCCCCTTTTCACATAACCGAAACCGAAAATGTTTCACTTTTCGCCGTAACGTGCTCAAAGAATAGAACTGCGTTAGCTTTTTCGCACGAAAAAAAAAGAAGTAAAACCACACGACCCGTTTCGGTATCCCGAGATAACGGCGTAACCACTGTCGTTTTCGGAAACGATAATTTCCGAAAAAAAATTTTGTATGATCCGAATCTTATGACAACGTGAAGGGATGGCGCTGATTAAAACGTCCGCGGTGTAATTTGTACGTATTAACTGTACCGGAATTGCGAAAAAAAAAAAAAGAATACTGACGAATCGCCTTAACGTTGTCGGCTAAAGAAGAGCAAAAAAAAAAAATTTAATAAATAACGTGTCGGAAATCGTTAAAACGTGCGGCTACGTTTTAAAGTAAAATTTCAAAAACCATTAACACCGTGTCGAGTGCTGTGAATCAAAATTTTCTTCGAGAATTCGCCTGACACTTGAATCGTGTAAAACGTTTCGACACTGCAGTGCGATCAGTTATACGATAATCGTAGGTGTGACATTCGAATATTTTCTATATGTGAAAGCGAGCCGATTTTTAAATTGTACGCTTTTTTTTTTTTGCTTACCGTCACAGAAAATTACCGAGAAAAAAATTATGAAAAAACTTATGCGAACGTTTTAAAGATTCTTGAAGTATACAGTCGATTTAAATACTCTTAAATAAAACGTGTTTATTCCGTTTTTTTATACACATTTTTTTTTTTTTTTTTGTTTTCTATATATCGACACCAGAGACTTAGTGGCAAATGTCACGTGATGCGAATTCGTGTAGGATCCGTCTAGTCCGAACGATTAGCACTGCACTTTCTGAAGTATAAACGCAACGATCGTATCGATATATATATATATATATATGTATAATTCGTTTGTTTGCCACACGATTATAAAAGAAAAAAAAACACACACGATTTTTCGAGAAACCCTTTCCAACACGTGTTTCGAATCGCTTGAAAACGCTGTGAGTTGATATAGTCGACGAATATTTAACTCGCCTTTTTTTTTTTTTATCAGTAAAGTACCTATACGTTTCTATCCGAACGATTGAAAAATTACCGAATTTTCAGTTATTGATCGCAAAACAAACGAACGTTAGAAACTAGTATTGAAAATATTATCGTTATGACGACGTTTAATAGCGAGCCCAAAAACGGTTATTATTATTACCGTCGTAACCCCGTTCCGAGGGAATTGTAATAAAACGATTATGCACCGCGCGCCGAACCGGTTAATTCGTTGGCGGCCCGCCACTACCACATTCAATAATAATAATGATAATAATAATAATAATAATAATAATAATAATAATAATAATAATAATAATAATAATAATAATAATAATAATAATAATATAATAATAATAATAATAATAATAATAATAATAATAATAATAATAATAATAATAATAATAATAATAATAATAATAATAATAATAACAATGAAAACAATAACGATAATGTCACGAATTTATAACAACAATAAGTAGTAATTTTTTTTTTTTTTTTGGTTTCGATGACAACAATATATAACGTAATCCGAGTGTGTTATTATTAAATTGTTTACATAATAATAATAATAATATTACGAAAACGGGTTATTATGGTTCGCCACGCGTGTGAGTGTGTGTGTGTATGTGTGTATTGGTCCCGGTCGAGAAAAAAAAAAAAAAAAATATTTGAAATCCCGAGCCGCCTTCCTTTCCGGATCTCGCGCAGGTAACCCGCGAATCGAGACGAGATAGGACCCTGCAGTCAAAACTGAAGCGTTTCAAAAGGGTTTCCTTTATTTATGCGCCCACGTCGGTCCGGAAAGGATTCGTTTTCTTTTTTTTTTTTTTTTTGGAAATTTTTCTCAGAAATTTTTTTTTTTTTTTAAGGAAAAAAAATCGATTTTTAATCAATTTTTTTTTTTGCTTTCGTCGACGCGTCGTCGTTTCGCGTTTCGTTTCGGCGCGCGCGCGCCTTCGTCCCGAAATTAATCGCGCGACCTCTTCGTCGTCTTCTTTGTCATCGTCGTCTTCGTCGCCGTCGCCGTCGCCGTCGTCTACGTGACCGCCAGCGCCGCCCATTGTCGGGTCAGCAGTAACCATCCCGCGGCGAACAGCTGGTGGTGGACGAGCGGCGGCCGGACGACCGCGGCCACTCCGGCGGCCGTCGACCACGAACTGCTGTAGTCGGGACACTCCGGCGGATCGTCGTCTTCCATCCTCTGGTCGACCACGCGCACCGGCCTCTGTCCCGCGCTGCACGCCCCGCCGGCCACCGCCGCGCATTTGGACGCGTTCCGCACGCACAGGCCGCCGTCGCAGTGTTCGTAGCAGCAGTTCTTCTCGCCGTCCCGCGACGACGTCTGGTACCATATGTCCGGATCTGCGAAAGTCAACGTGACCCGACGTGATAATAATCGGTCGATTAGAAAATATAGCGAGGAGGCGAGCATTAAAATCGGTTAGGTCGGCGTGTTACGTTACGTACGTATAGGTTAGGCTGCAGAGTTGGGTCAGGTTAGGAAAATAAAAACGGTTTCGACATTTTATTTTTTTGATCCTGAACGGAGTGAGAAATCTCAATCGAACGTATGACGATTTCAGTTCTGCAGTGTATTCGATAGTTCAGACCGGCGCGTGTTATTAGGTTGGGTTAGGTTAGGTTAGGTAATTTGTTGTGTAAACATGTGTCCGCACTATGTCGCTGAATGCCGTTTGGCACGGCCAGTTGGCAAAGCCACTTGTAATACCATTACCCACATAGGTGCAGTGGCATTTAGTCGTTTGTATTAAAATTGACCGACTCGACGGCAGTATCAATTCGCAACTATAGAGCCGCGCGAGGCCAATCGACACGTACCAATTATTTCTGTTCTTATCGGCTTTCTTTAAAGTAGACCGACACTCGAGCGATATCTGTTGCAGGCACTTGCCAGTTGAAAACGACCTGGTCTAGATTACTTTTGGCTTTGCCAACTGGCCGTGCCAAATAGCGTTCAGCGGCATAGTGCGGACACGGCTTAACGGCCGAGATACCCACTCCAAATGTGATTATCAACGATTTATGAGTATCCAACGATATTATAGTCATGAATGGGAGGAATAGAGGGGATGCCATCGGTATTAGTAACCGCATCGAAGACAGGTCTGCAGGAAAAAAGAAACCGGTTATACCTTTAAGAATTTCTGAAATTCACATCACCGGTTTTATTTTTGACGGGAAATTTACCACCGGTCAGAACTGCCGAATTTCTACTGATTTTCGGTTTTACCGACTTTTTCTCTTATATATCACGTGAAACACTTCAAAATAAAATTGTTTTTTATACCCGTTATTTTTTTTCTTTGCACATTTTCTCAACGAGTTTTAACTGTGAAATAAATCTCTAGAGTTCTCGTGTAAAAGCGTCTTTCTCAAAAATACATTCGAATTCACAGGAACAACGTGAATATATTAATATAAATCGAAAAATTCTAAAACGAAAATCCTATTTCAACACATAACTGCGTACAGCCTATCGTTATACGAGAATCATGTAAAAACGTATTACTATACTCTTAGTATATTTAATTTAATTTTACGGAATATTTTGTAATAAAAAAAAAAAAATTAATTTCGATCGTCGGTTTTTCGGTGTTTCTTTTCTTTTTTTCGTTTTCTGTTGACACACATTCAAGTCCGATATATAAAAACGATTCAAATGTTGTGTTTGTTTAACGCGAAAGTGGAAAAATCGCGAGTTTTCGAGTAAATCTTGGTATTTTCATAGTATTATTAAATAAGTGTGTGTTTATGTCAGTTGCGAACCGTCTCGCGGTGGAGGTTCCGCACCGAACTACTGCAATTGAATTGCCTTTCTTGAACGCCGTGTTACCGGCAATCCAGCCGTCACAGACAATTTCAAAATACAACGCGCCCGATTATTAAGGCTATCGGAAAAAGCCGAAAACTCCAATCATTTTCGCAATTTTTTTTTTTCTGTTCCAGAGATGGCTGCATACGAGTTCTGTCCCGGCAAAAAAGAATGGTATATACCGATTTCGTCCCGGCCAAAAAGTTAAGGTATATACCGATTCCGTCCCGGCAATAAAAAAGGTATACAATTTTGGAAAATATCCGTTTCTAAGGAGTTTTTGCAATTAAAAATAGACAAGCGTTTGAACCGTAAGAGTGTGCGAGTATTAATCATATCACTCACGTAGGTGTGCTTCTTGTACGCGCATGCACAAGACAACAAATTTAAAAACGTTTAGTCAAAATTCTGTTTCCAACGTTCCCTTGTAAGGAACCCATAGATAATCTTAAAATATTTTCAGATTTAACAATTTCCATTGGACGTGCTAGAAGCTGAAAAACAATCGGTTTCCCAGAATAGTGCGTGACACGAAGCTGGTTGTGCCTCGTTTTCGATACTTGTTAAAAAATACGCAATAATTATAAAATTTTACCGAAGTAGTACCGGACGTTATTAGTCGAATTACTTTTGAAATATATTTTGAACATTATTGATTGATTATTTTTCTGATAATTACCTATGTATAACGCCTTAAAAATGAGGGACGGAATCGGTATATACCATTTTTTACCGGGACGGAACCTCATATTGCAAGGTTTACGTTTTCGACGGAATTCGTACGCAGCCCCGGGGATCCAATACCGTAATCAAAACATAAAACCTAATCGGTTTACTGTTATTTAAAATTTTTAAGAAACCAAACAAATTTTTCTTTTTAAAAAATCAATTTTTTCCAGTTTTTATCGCGCGTCGTTATCCACGATTAAACTCCGATTATTATTTTTATATTTTTCCCTTCTTATTGGAAAACCAACGATTTTTACACGACAGATAGAATAAACTATTTTTCGACGGTATAGGAGTGTAGGAGAAACGTCGGTTTATAATATATTTTAGGTACCTATATACGTACCTACGTTAGAAATTACGTTCTCGTAATGCGAATCGCAGATTAACTTTCGAAATATTATGTGTGTGCGTGACTATAAACTTTTAACGTATTCGTTACAGCTGTAACTATAAAAACGCCGAAAAACATTTTTTAGCTATGCAAATAGTCTTAGTATACCTAATCAGGTTTTTGTTTTCACTCAAAATTGTATACATACGAATAAGAAATTACTTATCGGTGTTGTTATTCGTCGGAATTCTTTCAATTCTTCCGCTAATTAGTGTTATTAAAATTGGCGTCTCGATTGTTTTGTGGCCGTTGCATATTTGCATACTGTTATTAAATTTCGTTACGACGGGTTTTATCCCGAATCGGATTTTTTTCTTTTTAATCTTATCGTAAAACACTGTTTGTTCGCTCCGAGTGTTTTAATTAATTTCGTTGTGAATGAAATTCTCGCGAAACTATTCGAAACGTTTAATGCCCGTTTGTTAAGCGACTATAACGCGAATTTTTTTTTTTTGTTTTTAAAAAACCTCGACTACAACCAGAAACAAAACCGTTCAGATTACGTGTACGATTAAAAAGTGGCGATTGAAAAATTAATTCTCTTTGCCGAATTAAAAACGGAAACGGAACGTGTCGTTCGAACGGCCTAACCTAACTCGTTGTTTTCTTTTCCGTTGTCCGAACACTTTCCACTTTCGATCCGCTTCTTCGATACGCTGTGCGCGTCGTAAGGCCAAAACCTAACCCATATACTGTTTGATTTTCACACCGAATATTTAGTTATTTCGCGAAATACAACAGTGTCGTTTTAAAAAAATATTATTTCGACGAGAATATTGTTTTTTAAAGCGTACGGGAATGTCTTTAGATTTTTTTTTTCTCCCGTGGCATTAGTAATGGAAAAAGTAAAACCCGAACCACTTTTTTTTTTCCTCCCGATATCGCGTTGATTATAATATTATAACACCATCGTTAAAACAATATTATAAATAAAACTGACACGCGCGGCGCGGTACGATAATCGTTATAATACGTATTTTATACGGTGTTCGACGTAAGACCGTTGTCGGTTCGTAAAAGAGGTAAACGACGGCGTTTCTAACGTCGTTTTAATAAGTCGAATTAATTCGATTTTCCCGGCACGGAGTGCCGAGGGAAAGCGCAATAATTCGTTTTTCTGCTGCGTTCAACTGGCATTGTACAGCGCGGAAAAAATGTCCGGTTACTGTGTTTTAAGTCGAGGACTAAATAACAACGTTTTCGCGAAAACAACGACGTTGTTTTTTTATATATATTATTACGCGTTCCACGGTGTTTTCACAGGGTCAACTATTTTTCTTTTTTCTTTTAAAGGACTCGGGTTTGGCATTTCGCGCGCGCATAATACGCGGCCTGACACAAAAAGCCTTTCGGACGAGACAAAGAATAGCGGAAAACGCGTATTTGTAGTAAGACATTTTTTTTTTTTTGTTCGCCTCGTTTTTTTTCTTTCTTACAAAACGCTGTATTCATAAACATAAAAAAAAAAAAACGTCCCTTATATATGCTTTACGCGTTTAATGAAGGAAATCGTTTTGACACTTCTCCGTTCTGTATATAACGGTGAAATATTGAAATATAAAGTATTTTTATTGAACGAGACAAGATAAATAATAATATATTTTAAACGATATTGGATAGTGTAAAAAAAAAAAAAATATAAGAATTGCTTTTCGTGTGTGCGTTACAAACGATACGCGGGGGGATATTATACGACAGTCGACACTGCGGCGTTAAAATAGTCTTGTAAATTTTTTTGAAAATATTTTGAATAGTTTTCGAGCAGACGTGACGAAAATCACGGACGTGTTAATAAAGAACTCGAAACGGTCATTATTTCTTGAATTATTCGTGAGAATAATCGTGTGCACCGTATTTAAAACGTTTTTGTAAGATCTTTAAGATTTATTCGTGAACGGGTGAAAAAAAATGAGTAACGACAAACAATTCGGTAAACTGAGCGCCCGAATGGGAATCGTTTGTGTAACTGTGCAGACAGTGTATTATCACGGAAACGGAACGTTTAAAACGGTAATTTTCATTCTTTTTTTTTTTTTTAATTTTGACTGTGCGTATATACACATCGAATACGCGTGTAAAATACGTTTGAATAAGCGTATAAATAGGTAAATTTGCGTAGCGTTTAAAAAAACAAATGAATAATTCGTAAAAATAATATTTGAATAGCGTTTTTAGAATTTGTAAAAAAATTCCGAATTACTACGTAATGTAGTCCAAAGTGTATTGTATTTTATATTATGTGATAATGGACAAGTTTGATGCGATTGACTCGAATCGAAAAATTGGCGATAAACCCGGAGAGAACAACCCTAGCAGGAGTCTGTTACAAGTACATTTAATCGTTTTTTTTTTCTTCTTCTTCTTCTTCGCAAAACCGAATTTTTTCTTTTTCAAATTTTAACGCGCTTTTCCACTGTTGCAACACACGGAGCGATTCGATAGCTCGGCTTCGCATTTTTGACGATAATCAAAACGCGGTATGCTTTCACGCGAATGCACTCGTATCTCAAAATTTTATAAAAACTTTGGTTCGAAACGAATCGTTTCCGCAGTTGACTATACGACGTACAACCGAATGTGTGTATAATAGACATTTATACAAAAGTAACTATTCGAAGAAATATATTTTTTTTTTAAATGAGCTATCGAACCTTAAAAGGGCCCGGAGAAAGCAAAACAAACGCGTCGTATATTAAATAAATTCGTGTTTTTTATTTCGCCGTTATCTAAAATTCATTAAACCGCAGCTAATTACACGAACCTAATCACATCGTGTGTGTGTGTGTGTGTGTGTGTGTGTGTATGCACTGCAGTACAGGGACTTCGGTCGAATTCCTATGTAAAAGGGTTGCGGTCTTTGTGTGAGGAAAAATTCAAACCACAAATTCCCGCGAATGAGAATGTTCAAAAGCAAAGGTTTGATCTCACCACCTTTCGATCCGTTAAACCCAGTATAATATTCGAAGGACATTGAACGAGAAATGAACGCGTCAGAGATGGTGACCGATGGAGAACGGAACGATTCGAGGCCGTGAGTGGTGTGTTAAAGAAATGAACGTAGAAGGACGAGAATAGTGGAATTTTTGATGAAATTATGTAATGAGGTGGGATGGTCGTGCTTTATGGAAGCATAGGACCAAAGTGGCTGTCCGGTACGTAAGTTAGGAGTGGTAAAAGACACGATTTCATTATTCGTAACCGATCCTCTGTGACGAAGAAGGAAATCCGCCGTCAGTCCAAAACCTAGGAAAAGGCCTAAACCTTACCCCAAAACTGGCGTATAGAGCGCTCGTTAGCGACTGTCCTCTACAAACCCACCGCACCGACTGTCGGTCGGTCGGGTGATGGTCGGTCGATTGTTGCGATGACGGTGATAACGCTAACGATAATATTAATCGAAACGAGAGAGAGAGGACGTGTCACGAGAATATTTTATGACATGTAAGCGCAAGCACTAGAGAGAGATAGAGTGTGTGAGAGAACGAGGGCAGGGGAAACGAGAATGGAGTGGCTCGCCAGTTTTTCGTCGAAGAAAATAACCGCCGACCCACAAGGGAACGTGTAGGGGGAGGGAAGGGCTTCCTAGCAACAACGATCGGCGACGATGGAACCGCGAATACCAGCAGCAAAAAAGAAGGCGTCGCGTTCTTCTCCCTCTCGACACGCATCCGCCGAATCTCTCATACACAGCACTAACACACACACACACACACACACACACACACACACAGACTAACCATGAACGCAGGAACGTATACAGGGGGGTTGGGGTTCAAACCCCCCCCTCCCGAAATAATTTCTTGTCACATTAAAAAATAATGAGTAAGAAGGAAGAAATTGTTTTATTATGTTGCTGTACAATTTGTATTGCTATATTTTGTAAACCCCCCCCCCGAAATTTTATTTTGTGTACGTGCCTGCATGAACGTGACGTTCGATTTTTCAGCACACACCAGAGCTTGCGTTAACGGGTAGTTCTAACCAATATGGGCGGTTCGTACCCAATTAAAATGATCAGTTGGAATTACATGTTTGGGGCAGTACCTAAAAATTTAAAATACACGAATAGAGTGGAAATTAAAAAGAAGCATAGAATTGTAAATACAAGAACAAAAGGCGAAAAATAGGATTGTTTCAATAGAGGGGGTTGTTTTCGAAGCATCAGATAGAAATAAAATAATTGAAAGTGAAGAGGCCTTAGAAAAGAAGAAGAAAAAAGCCCTTTAATCTGTGATACGTATTTTGTACTTTATAAGAGTAAAATATAAATATTACTCGTATACATATTCAATTACTAATTATATTGTAATTGTGTCATTAAATTTTCGGTTTCCTAAATATTGATTGTCGGGCAATTTTTTTTTATCCGCTCGCACAAAAATATTTTGAGTAGTTTTGAAAATTCCTTAACACAAGCTCTGACACACACACAGACACGCGCAGAAGCCAACGGTAATCGTGATACAGTAAAATACGGTATCGTCTGAGTGTTTTATCCGGGAGACGAGCTCAGAGCATCGTCAAATAGCCTTCGTCGGATTCCGTAGCGATTTTCGGCGGCGAGGTAACCGGGAAAAGTAGTAGTAATACAGGTAGGTTATCATTACGACGGCCCGAAGTATTGCTTAACGGCTTTCCGGGCAGTGGGTGTATTGCCGATTTAAATATTTTTAAAAAGGTTAGGTTAGGTTAGGTTAAGTCAGGTTTCGTTTAGGCGATCAGGTTAGGTTAGTTTACGGTTAGGCGGTCATCGGTGAACGAGCGGATGGGCGCGGTGACGATAGCGCGTCAACCGCAATGGTATATACCAGGGATGGCAAATCCATGGCACGCGTGCCCGAGGTGGCACGCGAAAAGATTTTGAGGGCACACGAAAAATTAAAATATTTTTACTATATACAATAGGTAAAAAATATTTTGAGCATACGGTTTTTATCAATCAATAACGATTATTCAATTTTATCTGTAGGTAAAATAATAATGTATATAATATTGCGTTTAGTATGTTTATCGAGAGTAAGCTGCCAATATATATATATATTTATATTATTATTATTTAATCTACAGATTTTTTTTACAATATTGAATATAAAATATATAATATTTTTCATGGCACGCTCGCAAAAAAAAAAAAAAAAGGTAATTTTTGGCACGTAGTGTTCAAAAGGTTTGCCACCCCGGGTATATACCATATTGCCCATATTACCTATACACGTGAACGCCGCTTCGCCGGCGTACGGGTTGGTGTCGTCGGCCACCGGCAACAACCACGGACACTTTTGTTCGGCCTCCAGACACACGGACTTGCAAGCGTGCACCCTGTAACGGCTTCCCTGTTGGCTCGTCCAGTGCGGCAATATCGCCGCGCACGCCCACAGCGCGTAAGCCTCCTGCAAAACACGAAACAATTATTATAATATAATATCGTTATGATTAATTTTTTTTCACGCGTCTTTAAATATAGAAAAAACAAATTATTCCAATCCCCAGCCTGACCTAACCGCACTCGCAAAACCACAATCGATTATTCGCGAACGAAAGATCCGAGTCGAATTTTTTATTTTTTTTTTAAATTGTATACTACAGACGGATTAATTTTTATATTATATTGTAAATAATCGTTTTGTGGTACGTTCTTCTATTGTAAGACGACCAAATAACAACGCGGTTTTTAAATCTCACTGTACTTTTTTGGGGGAGGTTGGCAACACTGATTTTTTAAATTTTTTTTGTTCTTTGTTGTCGTTGATGCACGGTTTTTATTGTTGTTTATTTATCGTTTTCGCGGAACGGTATACGACTCTGTTCGTGAAAACTTATTATAAAAATAACTGGTGTACGGCGGAAAATGTTAGGAAATTTCGTTACACGGTTCTCGGACACGATGAAATACCAACTGCTGCAACTAGACTAGTAAAAAAATTTGAAGAAACAGAATCAGTCGCTAACATCCGAAAAGATCTGTTAAAAACGTTTTGAGGGACTCCGTCGCTGTAAATCATAGGAAATCAGTTCGCCGCCGCTCAAAACAATTCGGGAAAAGTCCTTTGCAGTGGATTCCGATTAAAGTCCTCCATTTGCGTGCGTATAAGATTCAACTGACACGGGAGTTTATGACAGCCGATAATGGCAAAAGGTTTGGAGACTAGTTGAAAACGGAAAAAAATCATTTTTAGTGGCAAAGCCCGTTTTCACCACAAACGAAATTGCTTAATTCGGGGGTCTGGAAGCCCACGAGCGGTTCGAGAGAAACGTATGCACCCACAACGGGCTATACCGTTCGTTGTACGTTTTGGGCTGGTCGTGTCATAGGCCTTTAATTTTTTTTTGAAAACGCTCGTGAAAAGGCTCGGACAATGAGTGGAGATCGATACGCTGATACACTTTTCCTTATAGAAAAGAAAAGCAGACGAATCTGACTTTTTATTACAAAAAATATAATTTTTAATAAATTTCTAATGAAATAAAGTTAATTCATGACGATATTAAAACCGGCGTTCTTCTTTGGACACTCGGTGTGTAACCATAGGGAACTATAGAAGACGACGAAAACGTTTACATTCCTCGGGATCCCGTTACTTACACTAACGTTTAGAGCAAATAGCGAACAGCTTGAAACGTGTAGGTGTAATTCGAAGAAGAAACAAATTGGTCGTTTTCATATCTTTATACAAAATTTTATCCGACGGCCGTGACGGATGCGTGACACGGTGTAAATATACATTTGGTTGAAGAGAACCGGGAGTGTTTCGTCTTTCATTGGATCATCAAGTGCAGTGCGCGCGTGAAAAGTGTCTCTAAGGACTGTTAAACATTATTTTCTCTTTTTAACCTTATTTATTTTTTATGTACCGTTGTACATTTACCGCGACGATTTTCAATGGATAAAATACATATTTATTCTCGGACGTTCTGTATACGTTATATCGTTTGATGGACAAGGATTTGGCTTTGTATGAAAACGGTATATCGGTTTCGCGTCCAAAGTGTTTTTTCTTTTCTTTACCCGTGTAATCGCGTTCGAGAACGTGCTCCTCCGTACACAATCTCCCTGAATGATTAACGGATTTACATTTTAACACCTGTACATCGAACTGAGATCATTTTTCGAAAACTCCAATAGATTTCGAAAGAACAGTAGATAAATTGTATTTACCGCAGACGTATAGCTATACGCAACAAGATTTCGCTTAATTTTCACTACATAAACCAAAACCGGCTTTTTTTATTTCCAAAACCGAAAAGGTCATAACACGCAGGTTAGACGAGGTTTCCGCGAAGTTTGTAATATTTAAATATTCAAATTACCGACCGCAGTATTTTAACGATAGGTACACACGGCATATACGTATATTTGATTTAAGAATATTATTATTCGCCGCGTATTTCGTTTGAACGGCTTGTGTTATCGTCGTTGCGCGTTCACCTTGTAGTAAAAATCGTAGACATTCCCCTATAATATATACCGCGTTTTTAATATTTCAAAAATATTGTCTTAAAAAATGAATCTGAACGATTATATACGTATATCGGTACGTTTCAATGTTTAGCTACGCCCTTCGTTTTATTCCGGTTACGATCGTTTCCTCGGAGGGTCATCCGTCCGCGACTTGTCTGTGATTTTCGTCGGTTTATGATATTTTTAAATCGGTCCCCCCTCCATCAATCATCGTCACGGCCTGGTTGGCAGCTATTACGATCCGAACGCGTATAGCGGAGACGGAGAGGAGAAAAAAAAACAGAGTCGGATTTTATTTAATAAAAAGCAAAAAAATATTTAAATATATTATAAGTCGCAATAAAATACTCGTAGTTTATCTTTAATAATTTCGATTTTTTTTTTTTTTTACAAACTATACGTATTATATCACTTTTTACGACATCGGCTGTATACTGTCACTAAAAAAAAATTCCTCCTCGTTATTAATGATAATTTTTTTTTATTTAATTTGTAACGATAAATGTATACAATTCTTCTGTTATATTAACGCCGGGATGATGTAAATAAATTATTCGGTTTTACCAAAACGAGCGTTTCGAATCATAACTGAAAAATAGTCGAAAATTTATTAATCAGTTTGAGTTTTTCTGCCGCGGACGATAGTGTAAAACAGCGCGTAATACGACGACCAAATATAGCCGGGAGAAAATCCCGAAGGATTGTTCTGTCACTCTTATTTTACATAATGTTGACAGAGGCAGTGTGCAGCGTGTGGTGCGGTTTTATCGAGAAAACTCGAGACGACGAGAGGAACGGAGTTTACACAGTGTCGTTCGCAGATGACATTCGCAACCGAGTGTTTGCCGAACGTTGTTAATCTGCTCTGGGAGCGATAAATCAGTGATTCTTAAAAAAAAACCGCGTGAGAAGTACAGGGTTATTGAAAATCGAACAAACTGTTTCATACTCTAATGCGTGTTATCCGATTGTACACTGACTCGAAATGAAAGAAATTCTGGTAAATATACCATTAGAAAACCGATTCAATACTTCTTGAAAAGAACGCTTCTTCAACTACGTTTAATACCGAGTTTCAATGATCAGTATACGACCGAGGATTGGCGATTCTTAACAGTGAATTGTCGAAGTTCTTGAGATAAAAAAAACGGGAAAATCGATAAAGTAAAATTTACACGACAAATATCCGTTTTCAGAACGTCTATGGTCCATAATAAATCGGATGGAAATTCATCAGAAAAACCTAACCACAAGTGGCGGTTCTAACTGTGTTTTTTTTTAGATGTACCCCGTAGTAATCGATTTCATTTTGTCAAACCCGATGCATTTATTTTTAACATCAGAGGCAAATAAAAAATATTTGCCTCAGATTGCCTTTACAGTTCATCAATTATTTGTTAGGTTAGGTTACAGTAAAAGACGTTAAATTTATATTAACGTCAGTGGCGGATTCAAGGGGGGGCTCGGCCCCCCTCCTCGCTGTTATATTATTCGTAGTAATATATAAGTATAGTTGAGTAATACTTTACTTGAAGGTCTTGCATCAAATCCTAAATATTGTACTTATAGAATTATACGTTTTTGGGCTCCTCCCACCCCCCCAAAAAAAATCTTAGATCCGCCACTGATTAATGTTATTAACAAGTGATATTAATGAATAATTTGCGAGGTTTATAACGTTACTTACTGAAGATTTACGTTAATTCCAAACAATATTCGTTTATGATATATTAATTGCATTTAAACGTTTGTATTATAATATTATTTACGCATTTTCACGCGACAAAGTACTGCGGCATTTTGAATTGCATACATTCTCAACTGCACGACAGGTTAGGTCTTACACTTTATCTTACAGTGACATCATTGACGATAGCCTTGTTTGAACATAAGACTATAACAGCCTGCTGCTTCTCGAATAGTGTTATCCTCTTTTTCTCCAGACAATTTTTGAAATCGAGTAAATAATTTCTTTGCACGGCCGGCACGAATTGATATCTCGTGTAATACTCGTGTTTTTTTTTTTTTAAGAAAACCATTTTCCGTACCTAATATAACGATACAATAGGTGTACAATAAACTATATAGTGCCCCCACCAAGGTGGCCGATGACGATTTTAAAAAAACTACTGTCCAACACCATTGAGATAACAACATTTTCCGTCGTGCGTAATAATCTCTATAATAATAAATCACGATAATTACTGGTAAATATTTGTATTTACTAGAATGTTATTTTGACGCGTATTACATAATTTACTGAAGAAAATCATGATAGACACGGGGAAGAATAGCTACAAGGAGTTGAAGGAACTGAATATAATGATAGGGAAACGTGGAGAACTGCAGCAAACCAATCAAACGATTGAAGACGTAAAGGAGACACTGTAACGATACTCTACATTTTTTTTTTCACGTATAAAAATCGTAAAATTTTTCTTTTTTTTTTTTTTTGTTTTCTCCGTTCTTTATCGTTTTATTTATAGTGATCGTTTCGTATATACGTAAAAAAAAAAAAACGTTTTAAACAGTTAAAACACAATTTTAAAAACATGCGATGAACTAATAATAAATATGTACTGATTATTTGCATTCTAAAACCGAATGCCAACAGTATATAATACGCATTTTGCGCGACTTGTTCGTTACATAGATAATAACGATAATTATTGGCGCAGGAAAAAAAAATCCGTTCGAGACGATTTCTCGACGTTGAAACTTTTTCAATTAAAAAAAAAAAAAGTATGTCGACGTTATTTTTATTCTTTCCTCTTCCGGAGCACCTCTATCGTTTCCCCTACGCTCGTCTACACGCTGCGCACTCTTTACCCGTCGCCGTTCACTTCACCACACCGTCGCATTTTATTATTATACTCGAAACCCCCGGTGGCCGACTTCCGGATAGGAAGTAAGTACCTATACCAGCTGCTTTAGGACTGACTGCCGGGCACTCGGGAGGGGATCGCCGGGAGACCGGAAAATAACGCCGCGCGGTGGAAAACGGTACCGAGTATAAAGTGGGCTTACAGACTCTCTTATCGCGGCGCGCACCATAATATAATATAATAGTCTGACAAAAGCGCGTGTGACGGCCGTGTCGATCGGAGTTCAAGAGTTCGGCGCGCTCGTTTTATCTTTACCGTTTCTTTTTTTTCTCCTCCTCCTCATCGTGATGCACAACCCTCTCCCGGTGCTAAGTCGTTTCGCTGCGGCACTCTTCTGCTGTTGTAAGTCTCGGGGTCTCGGAGAGAAATACAACGGAGATTTCACTCGAACGTAAACCCTTTCGAGATCCGTCGACGTTCGCTCTACGCGCTGCACAATAGCACTGCAGTGTTCCCCCTTATTGTTTTCGCGATTACATTTTTTCTCTGAACGACCGGTCTACTCGGTCTGACGATACGATTCTGTGGCGCGCCCGAATTCGTTTGCAGATCAAAATATGTTGAACCTGAATTTCACCTGAATATCGTCTCGAATACAGTAACGGCCAATAACGCGGTAACCACTAAACGCGTTTAGGAATCGACGATACGCTAAATCTATACCGACCCAGTGCTCTGCCACGGTCCACGATTTCACGGACCGGTAAGCCATGGCCTAAACCGGAACCGGACTAGTCGCGTTGTCATTTAATTATGTTAAACTGAACCAGTCCAACCGCAGTTTTGAAAATTTTTTTAGCAAACTGGACCGGACCAAAAATTTTCTGTTAGACTGAACCGCACTGATATTTTATGTACTTACTAAAGACCGTATCAGATCACCCGATATTTTATATAATTATTATTTTTATGGACAATTACAGAATCCCCTTATTTTACTCGCGCACTCGGCGTGCCTACAACCATAAAATATTCGGTCATCCTGGCGCGACGGGTAATTAAACTTTTCTTGGAATGTTCAAATACACACATCGACTGTCGACAAGACTAAAGTGGAAATGCCTCATATTACAAATCATTCCAATCGCCGGAATTGAGACGGCCGCGCATTATCGCGATAACACGTTATCATTATTTTCGTATAGAAACCTAATCTGAGAACTCTGTCTAACGACCATCTGTATCTGTATAATATATCATACCTGTATAGCGTATACATCGTGTGTAAATATTATGTTGACATCGTCGCGATCGTCATACATAATAATCTTACAAAATTCCCGTTTCTAACAATATGCTTATTCGAACGATTATTGAAAAAAAAGGACCCGACTAGACCGGACTGAAATAATTTTTTCGTGAAAACCGAACCGAACCGAATTAATATGAAATTGGACTGGGATAGGACCGATTTTTTTTTTTTGAAATCTATCGGTTGGACTACACCAAGCATTTGATTAATTTTTATTACTTCGGACCGTATCAAATCGGATCATGGTCCCGGTTCGGTCCGGACCGCGACTGATTCAGACCGGACCGTGCAGAGCACTATGACCCACCATCCTTTTGACGGAGTTAGGACGGTCGCTGATTCGTTTCTTTTTTTTTTACCAAAACGCGAAAGATTTGACGTATTTAAATCGTATACGCCGTCGAATAATTAACGAATTGTATTATTGAAAAAAATTATACCATTAGACGACGTTATCCTATGATTTTCATCAAAATAATAGCGCATCATCGCGGGAAAAAGAACTCTGATGGGTGTACACAGTCATAATATTTAGAAGCCAAATTTTTACTCAAAACAATGTACGATATGACCTAATAAACAATAACTTGGGCATATTTTTTCAAATATCTTTACTTCTAACGAATTAATGAAAGAAAAAGAAACAGCTCCGTTATCGCGGGTGTAGACAATATTGTAATTGATTTCGTGCACAAATTTAGTGACTTAAGTACGACCGCGTGGCATTCACAGGCTTCTTTCGTTCCTACCAGTGGAACGATTTTTTTCGCAAACGCGTTTCTTTAACGTTTTCTGTAATTCTGCGGTACTCCTAACAGCAGCGCGTTGAACGGTTTCCTTTGCCTGTGTAATGTTCCCCGCGTAAGAAAGCCCACAGTCGTTACAGTATATTTTTTCGATTTTACGAATGTATTATAATATATTTTATCGGTGTTAATCAATAATAATTGTACGCGCGTTTCATCTGTATAAATAAATAAAAAAAAAACGTTTTTTTTTTTTTTATTAACTCTCAATAACTACGGTGTTATTGTAATCCTCGTGAAAACGTTTTGGAAATAAAATTGTACAGGGGAAATAAAACCAACGTAGCTTATATCGTAAACGAAAATTAGCCCGTTTCGTTCGATTTTTAGAGGATATAGTCCCCCCATCCCGAAGTAAACAATATTTAATTGGTATTTGACAGGCTATACCGTAGATAATACATAATAATGGATAAGCCATATTCGTTATCAGGCGTTCCCGAATCTTCTGCCAGGCCAACGAAACTCTACAGTTTACGGCCAACAGTGTCTATGACCTTGAAATTTTAGTGGTTCAAAACATACAACATCAGTGATTAGAAAACATGAATATTTGATAACATTTTCATTGTTATCATAATATCATATAAAAACAGAACGCGAAAAAATGCCAGTATAAACAGACCGTTAAATGGCCGACCAATCACAGAGAGCCTATACCATCACGTCTCCGTTTCTATATTTCCGTAATCAATTCTCCGGTTCTATGTTCATGGTCAATTTTCGTTTAGAGTTTTCCAGCTTATACATCCAGTTAAATTCTCCAAAAACTCGATCAGCTGATCGAGTTTCGCTTCTCTAATGTTCTCTGCTTCTGCCTTACTCGGCAAATATTTAGATAACCGATACGTAGATAACAGAATGCACTATTTTGAATTATTATTTCATGGAACAAATAATTATTTCATGGAACAAAAAATAATTTCTTGCCGAGCAGGATAGAAGATGTGATTATAATATTGCTATCTCTCTTCTTTATTCAGAAACGCTGCCCGCTACACACATTGTGTACACATGGCCTGTACATTATGCATTGTCTATGGGCTTATACGCCCGTCGAGTGTAAATTACACTCGTTTACCGGTACGCGTTCTCTGCGCCGGAAATTATTTGATACTTGTAAAAAGCCGAATGCGCCTCCTCTATTCCTTTAAAATAAGGCTCTGGTTATAAATCAGTGCGTGTTTGTGTGTGTGCATAACGCGTTTTGCAGAAACGTGTCCGTGTACATTATAAACGGGACGGGCGTAAAGTTTCGAAACGTCTCGCGACGAAAGTGAGGAAATTTAAATATTTTCCGCGACAATTAAATCGGTCTAATTTTTCACGTAAACTAACGAATTATCTCTGGAAAGCCGGTTGAAAGGTTTATGAAATGTTTTTGTTTAAAGACAACTTTTGACACGTGAACTCTGTCATATCCCGCGGTAATAATATTATTCTTATCGTTCTGAATAATTATTATTATTACTCCGCGCCGTAGCTTAATACTCGCTTATACTCGCGTATATATCATAACGATATGACGTTATACGGTATGACTACGAGGAAAAAACCGATCGATTTGTTTCTGGGAAGCGCGCCGTGTTCGCCGTACGATTTCGACGTATTTATTAATGTAGAATGGGGAAAAAAAATCAGTTTATATTCGTATCGCTTTGAAATGATAACAATCGGTGTTATCGAAATCCAGAAGCGTGTCCGTGACATCGAAATTTAGGACGGGCCCGTTTGTAAGTTCGATTTACAGAGAGAGAAAAAAAAAACGAGGGTCGAGAGCTAATTTAAAATAGTCGATTGGAAGTGCATAATTCGAGTAAAAAAAAAAAAATTGAAAAATATTGGTATTTATTCTCTCGGTTCGCGTAACTTACACACATATTAGATATTGTAAAATATAAAACGTTAAAAAAAAAGATTTCGTTTCTAAACGCCTTGTAAACGTTTTATAAAATAAAACAAATATTTTTTTTTATACAGTACCAAAAAAAAAAAACACTTTGATTGAAAACTTAATTACAAAGAACGGTGTAGGCCAATGTCGAAATCTAGTGATCGCACAAGCTCGATACTTCTAGAATAATAATATGTATTATTATTATTCATCATTATATCATGTGTATAATTATATTATATCATGTGTATCATTATATTATTATTAATTATAATATTATAATGATACGTTTAAAATACACCATTCGTTCGCGGGGTAACGTTAACGGATCAAAAAAAAAAAAAGCGTGTGAATAGAGTATTTTTAATTGAAATTTTCTCAACTCAAAATTTTAATATAATTTTAAGAAAACTCAAAAAAAAAAAAAACCTATAGACATTTTTCGAGTACTATATCGTAAATTTGTAAACCAACGCGTTACAGGACGCAAATAATTATGGCGTATCTGCTCTTCATATTTTTTTTTTTTTGTTATTCAACGTTACAAAAGCGAGGTTATACGAGGTTTTTACGAGGGAAAATATTTAACGTCAATACCGCAGTAATATTCCGTTATTATATATTATAGCCGAGTATAATGTTTTCCGCGACTTTTCCGAAGATATCTGATAAATTAGAAAAACCTATTAGTTACCCGACCGTGTTTATTTGGGCTCGAGTATACACGCCCAACGATATTTTATGTTATTCTCGTAAAAATAAACATTTCTCTATCTCGCGCGATTCGCAACAAAAAAAAAAAAAAAGACAACCGAAGCCATTCGCTATTTACGACCGAATTTTTTTTTTTTTTCTATTATAACGTAATTCAGTAATTGAAAAAGTATGTTTTCATAACCACGCCGTACGGTGACCGAAACGTATATATATAATTATTTATATATAAAATATATAAATGTATTTCTTACGCGCGTCTCCGGATAACGTTCTCCGACTATAGTATGAAAATAATAATTAATTATTCCAAAAAAAAAACAGAAACGACGCAAGGGGAGACGAGCGAGATTACCCATCGATTTATTCGATAAAGAAATCGCCCGAATCGTTCCGAGTATACGAAATGTTTTAGCCGATTATTATTATAATAAATTTTATTACTATCGTAAAAATATATTTAGATAATTAAAACGACGACGATTGCACCGTGTCACGCGATAAAAAAATTACATATACTACCGTGACGAGTAATATTTCATTAACCTGCTATACAAAAAACAAAAAAAAAAAAAAGTCACGTGAAAAATGTTTACCGGAAATTTTTTTTATAATATTATTATCAACAGAAGAGAAATATACGTATAACGCGTAGTGTTCGAAATATTCGAACGAGACAAACGAATCGATTCGGGCGTCAAGTGCTTCGATTTATAATGTTTCGCAACGATTTGATCGTAGTAATAATTTTCTTCTTATGACTCTCCAAGAGTTTTTGCCGCCAAAACAACGTTACGCCACCTATCCCTGTCATGCACCAGCTCTCTCCACGTCTCAATTCTTCAATTCAATTTTTTTTTAGGTCTTTTTCGACTGAATCAATCCACCTTTTCCTGGGTGTTCCTCGAGGTCTCTTTCCAAGTGGTTTCCATTCCGTTACTGATTTGACTATGTTATTTATTCCCCTCTTCTCATAATGTGTCCAAGCCACTGTATTCGTTGTCCTTTAATCCAGCTGGTCACTGGTGCCGAGCCAACCATATCGTACGGTTCCCTATTGTATCTTCTTCTCCGTCGTAATAATAGTAAACTATTTTCTTTTTTTCCCCCCACGTTTTCCCTCGCAAATACACGCAGATTTCAATGTAAATATGACGCGAGAAACTCCGAAGGATTACTCGGGATTTCTTCTGAAATATTTATTGTCTTACAGGCGTTTTAATGTTTGACCAAAAACGTTTCGTGATGATACGATTTTTCTCTTAGTATTAAATGTATATCAATATTACGCCGTTGCCCAGTGCCGTCCTAACCACCAATAATGCCCTAGGGCAATAATATTTGACGCCCCCAAAAAAAAAAAATTTTACAACTAAAGTAATATCGAATTTTATAATTTTATATATTTTAACAGCAAATACACTCGTCCTCGAAATCATCGTATAGATACAAGGGAAATTAATGTCTAAAATAAAACAACACATTTTTTCCTTTTTGTCATTCACTGTTTTTACGCCCCATGCATTCATAATACTTTGGACGCCCCAGGGCACTTGCCCCATTTGCCCCGCCCCCCTTGGGACGGCTGTGGCCGTTGCTGTTTGAAAAGAAACGACTGGAAAAGCGAAAAATCACTCTAGTCAAAATGCATAACGATTATATCACGCAAAACCGTCTTCTATAGCCACGCGAGACGAGTGCCACGAAATCGGTCCACGCTATTTTATAATATCGTATTAAACATTTTCATTTCAACTTCTCTTGGTGCACACAAATATTCGTCTACTACGCGTGTTTAACTTAATTTCGTGTTAATTCCGTTTCAATCGATTTTTTTTTTTTTATTAAATGAAATATTAACGAGTATATATTATTCGACGTGCTAAAACAGCAGTATTCTCGTGACTTCGCTAATAAAACTCAATTTCGACCCTTTTTTTTTTTTTTAGCGTTCCATCGTCTTTCCCGGCTGTAATAAATGAAAATCGAATTATACATATTATTAGAAACAATAATTGTAAATAATAAAAGAAAAAAGGATGTGAAAGAAATAGAAATAAAAATACAAAATTAATAATTTCAACTATCTACACAGAAAATTAGTTTTAATGCATAAATTTTTATCTAATATTGTATGTATAGGTACATAGGTTTGTGAAATATTTGACAAAAATATGATATAGGTCAGGGGTCCTCACTAGGATTTGTGAGAGAGCCAAATAGTTCATATCAAATTTTCCTTAGGGCCTGCAAGTACAAATTGTACAGTTTAGTCAGGCCTAAACCTAAACGGTATAGGTTAATTACAAAATATATTTTTCTTATTGTTATAATACACTATGAAGTGGCGTTAAATAACACAAACAATATGATTATAACATAAGTTTATTACATCGAAAAAACATTTTGCATATAAAAAAGTAGGAAATGTCTTTACTTAATTTCATGACTTGGCCTACTTGAATTTATTAATTCGTTGAAGTCGAATGGCGAAATCTTTCACAACTCTCTAATATGGCATCTATGTTGGCAGGTTGAGAAGAAACTGAAATTCTCAAAATGTTGTCAACGTTCTCACTTGTTAACCTGGATCTGTACTTGTTTTTTATGAACTTCAGCTTACTGAATGTAGATTCACAGACATACGTAGATGCAAAAACACACAAAATCTTCTGAGCACAGTCAATTAAGTTAGGAAATTTGTCCTTTCAATTGCTTTCCAGAACTCGTAGTGAGCTTTATTCTTCTTTTTTTTCTTCAAAAACACTTTTGAGCTCCGTATCATGCTGAAGATCAATTAACTCATTTTCAAATCCCTAGCTTCGTATCTAAAACAGAAAGATGAGCTATATTTGCCGTTGTAATTGACCATGGGTTTTCCACCAAGCGAAATGGTTCTTGATACTTCCTGAAGTCACTAAACCTCAAAGACATTTCGTTCTTTAGATCTGTCAACAGCTTTATTAAATCAGAAACATCTTGACTTTCATCTGGATCAATTTCGACCCTTTTTTTTTTTTTTAGCGTTCCATCGTCTTTCCCGGCTGTAATAAATGAAAATCGAATTAACGTTGTTTCAGTATACGAGATATAATTTTTCATCCGTGAATTATTTGTAAAAGCAATACGAATTGAAAATTATAACTGGAATTCATATTTCGCGTACACATTAATCTTTTATTCGTAAAAAAAAAAAATGTATTTTTTTGATTTTAAAATGACGAAAAAGCTTGATAATAATATTGAACACACTTAAAATTTGTTATTTATAAAATGAGATCAATTTGTTTTCGAGACAATTTCAGAAATTCATCAAACACTATTCTTCACGGGTGTGATGACGACATGAAAACTGAGAAGAACTGAGAGCTATTTAGAAGACCCTGTTTAACTGTATTATAATATTTATTAAATTAAATTCGATTTTTTTAATAAGATTTGAAAACGATTTCATCATTCACCACGTTTTACTCGTCTTCACAAGGTGCAATTTCGTTTCAACCGGTCGTATGTATGATCAGTAAGGGAAAACTGGAGACAAGTATGTCGATCGGAATGGTCTTAAAGGCGGAATAGCTAGGAATGAAGAAGAGCTTTTTAAAATATTTTTGCTATTTAATAAGTAATACAATAATTTTTGACATGACGACAATAATGCATAACTATTATATGTGAAAATTGGAATGGGGGACAGTGAATCCCAAAACTTCCCCCAAAACTCCACCCCCGTTTGTTACGCGCCTGTTATAGTCACGTTATTACTTAAAGTATTTTACTTGAAACTATTCTGAAACGATTCAGTTTATCGATTTATTTTTTCATTAATAAATCAACCGAAGCACAACAATATATCGAGACTTGATTAGCGTCATAAAAATGGAAACAAGTGGAAAAGTTTATCTTGTTGGTCATTATTCACTCTATATAGTTATACTACGTATATGTGGCAGCGTATTTTCGTCATTTGAGTTTTTGGTAGTATAATTATAATAGTTGAAAAAGTCGTATACTCATCACATTAAATTATTTAAACTTTTTTTTTTTTATGTATACACACGAATTTATAATCGTATTAATTAAGGTTTAAACGACAAACGCTATTCGACTCGGGTGTTTCGGTTAAATAATAATTATTTAGAAAAGGAAAAAAAAACCACTAAACGAACTATTAATCTTAAACTTTTTGAATTTTTTTTTTCGTTAAAAGAACGTTATTATTATGTCGTTAAGAACGACAAAAAGCGTATATAAAAACATCGCGTTCTCCCTCCTTCGCTTTCCATATCGGAAGAAAAGAGAGAAAACTGCGTGACACGAGGGTTGATGGATATTCAGTAAACGAAGGAACCTCATTGAAAAACATTTACCCAGAATTTTGCTGACACGCACACACGCGCGCTCGCGACATCTTCTAGAATAAGCGAAGTATCGCATACGTGGCCTAAATGAGAAGGGCAAGTCCATGCAGTGTATAAAGCACTTTGTTAACCCCTAACGAACCCGTACGCGGTATATTCAGAGCGAAACGTAGGCCAGAATTCGGTTTCGATCAATAATCATCGAATTAACGTAAAAAAAAAAAAAATATGTAATATTTATTTTTTTTTTAAATCTCTTTATTTCACGTAGAATAGTAAATAGGATGGTATGAGAAAAAAAGAGCTTTCCAAAGTAAAAACCAATTATTGATCGCCAACAGCACTGGGATAAACACCGAGAAAAACTCGATGAAAATGTGCAGAGCGTATGGGTTTGAAAATTGGAAAGAGAGAACGGTCGAGAGGAGAAAGCATTTAAAATGTGATGCCGATCAAGATTTCGTTTGTGTGACAATGTAACAAATGAAGAACTATTGAGAAGTATCAAGGGAAAAAGATAATTTTTGGAAATTATAAAAATAGAAGGTACAGCGTGATAGATCAAATATTGCGCTATATGATGATTTGATTGGAGTTCAATGTCGAATGTTACACAGAAGGCGAAATCGAAAGAAGCGGACAAAGAACAGAATGTACACCGAAAATTCTTAATAAGGACATGGGAACGGAAAACTGTCGAGAACAAAAAGAGTTGGGTTTTAAGCGGAGAACCGTGAAGAGTTATACAGCGTATACCAACCGAGAAATTGAAAACTAAAAGAAGTATAATAGTAGGTCAACCAACAGGCTAAGAATTCGATTTTTGCTATTTTTCGCAAAAAAAATATGACTAATTTTACGTTCTTACATACGTCAATACTCACGCAAAATGTACATGATTACAAAAAAAAAAAAAAGGCAAGATAGGAAACTCCAAGCGGTGCCGCTGGAACGGCGTGAGTTGCAACTATTGTGAGTGTATCTGACTGATGTAATTACAATGCAACTCTCGCTAACCGATCCTACCAATCACGGTCAGCAACCGAAAAGGCCCTTATTACTATAACGACGGTGTCCATTAATATCGACGGCCTCACTCCAGAAAAAGAACACACAATGTCGGAAATAAAACTGAAAACAGGTTACTGTTTCTTTAAAAAATACGTATATTTGTCGCGCGAAGAAAAACAAAAATTTATAATTTAATTAATAATACCTGATAATTTACTAAATAACGGTTGCCATAAATCCATAAAATAATTTCACAAATATTAAATTTTTTCTAGATAATAAAACAGAGAGCAGAGGTTATCAAACGTTATGGCTATTGATAATACGGTAATTATTAATTATTATCGTTATGTTGTAATCGTGTAAATTATCGCCGCAAATTATTACACAGTTCGATTGAGTAACAAAAAAGCGAATCCAATGAAATTCATCCGTAAAAAAAAAAAACGCCCCAATATTTTTGCAACGCCGAAGAAACCCCACTGAATTTATCACGTAACGATTTATACGCGTGTTTTGCCGTGTAGACGTGCGAAGATATTATACGCGTATAATATTAAATCCGTCAACAGATGTTTGTATAATATAATCGGCCTTACGTGGAAAAAAAAAAAAGAAAGAAAAAATAACGTAAAACAATAATATTTTAACGTATGTAATTTATCGATTACCCGAATACTGGCGAATCGAAAATTTTTAATTGAAAAAAAACCCCCCTTTTTATAATAATCAAAGCGCACGTTTCTCGGTGCGTTTTCGTCGAAATATTCATTTTGAACAAACCGAAACATTTTCATCGAGTAATACGCGCAAATCGTAACACGTCGCGCGTGTGCATATAGTGTTCCAAAATTTACTGCGTATAAGTCCATTAATCTTATGGTAACAAAAAAAACAAACGACATTATTAATAGTATATAATAATATAATATCGTTATGATAATTTGAGAACGAACGCGTGTATTATATGAACACATTAATAATATATCTATCTTAAAAATCGCTTAATTTATTCTAAAAAAAAAAAAAACAACAACGTAACGCGATATTATTATTATAATTCGAATAAAAACCGTACGAATTACGTATTTTTTTTTTTTTTATTATTATTTGTTATGAATAATGATATAAACGGGGGGAGGGGGTTTTGATTAATTGTTATTACTCTTGTTTAAAACGTTTTAGAAAAAAAAAAACGTTTTTATTTATTAAAGTTTTTTTTTTTTTTAATTTTAACAATATACTAACGAGAGGTTAAAATAAAACTCGGCGATTCTATTGATTATATATGTATATATACGACCAAAACGACAATAATACTTATCAACGAATAATCCGAATACGTCCAACTATAGAAAATATATAGTATCGAAATTTAATATCGCGTAGAACCGGCCGAGAGTATTTTTTTTTAACCGCCTACGTTGAGTTTTGGAAACACTGTGACCGAGTTGGAAAACGCCCTTTAAAACAAACGTACGAGCAAAGGGAAAAAATAGCTATACGATTATCAAGGGGAACTATTAAACACTATACACTGACACTCAGTGCTGTATAGATAAGATTTTTATATGGGGGGGGGGGTTCAGTGCTATAGATAGAAATTTAATATGGCCTATGTGAGGTCATCATTAGTTATAATATTGAGGTAAACATCAAGAAAGTGTAAATGATTATTATATTATTTTTATATACTATAATTAATTTATAACAATATATCAATTTTTCTCGGTTTCTTAGATAATTCATCCAGTATCCGATGTTCAAGGGGGGCAAGTTGAACCCCCTAAACCCCCCACCCCCGTGTCTACGGCCCTGCTGACACTGTTCAGGAACCGCTGTCGTACTCGGAGACGTTTTATTAAAAAATAAAAAATTCGACCGAGTCGAAAACCCAGAGCGGACACTGTACGAATTATATATTGTACCGTGGTCGTGCAGGTGATGATATTAAACGAATAAATAAAATAATTTTTCCGGTACACGTAAATAATAATATAGGATTTCGTTAAAATCGAATATTATTTACATTTTAATAATTTTAAACCGAACGAAACGTTATTATTTTACACAAAATATACGTAATGCGACACATAAATTATATAGTTAGTTTATTTATTTGTTTTCGGATTATAATACGGTGTGCAATAACGCATTTGTCGAACCAATATAACGCGAATTATTTTCAGAAAATCCGATCGATACGCACAAGCGCGATTTTCCCTCGAAAATAAATTATAACGAATGCAATTTATATTATAATATTATCAGCATCGGCGCGGTAGCACATAATAAACGCGTTTTATCCGTTTTGAATTAATAATAATTCCATTCGCGTGAGATGAAAACACGCGTTTTCCGCCGTTCGCGTATTAAACGTTACATAATATATATATATATATATATATATTTCCGATAATAAATTTAAAAAAAAAAAAAATAGAGAAAATCCGTTGTTATTATAACGAACGCGAAACCGTAATATTGTCATTATTAAAATACGTTTTATAATATTATTAGAAACGGTGCCGTTTGAGTTGGGAAAAAAATCGGCAATACCTACGCAAAAGTGTAAAAAAAAAAATTAAAAATTCGCTTTTCGAAAAACTAAAATGTCTCATAAATCTCCCGACACACACTCAACACAACAAATATTGGTCATTTTATTTTAAAAAATTTAATTTAAAAAAAATAATAATAATATATGTTTAAATACGTCCCCGGTTCCCCGAGCGTATCGGCTTAAATAATCTAAAAGAGGATAACGACTAATATAAACGTTTAGAAATCAAAGCGTTTCGTTCGGACGCGATTTTATTAGCTACACAAATCAATGCCGCTCTGAAAACATAAAAAAATTTCGCTTAAACCGTTTTTTTTTTTTTTTGTTTCCACTGCGGAACGCTTAAAAAACAGTGAAAACGTGTCCTCGTGTCCGTACATACCAGTCCTGAGTTTCCAAATAAAATTCAAAAGAGGAAAAGTTTTTTTCTTTTTCAAACAAGATCCCACTACCATCGATTCAAACGCCGAATTTATTAATATCTCCCTCAGTAGTAAAATACGATATTTCACGAAACGCCAACGAGCAGCAGTCAATATCGAATATTTTTTTTGGAGTCCTTATTATGACTCGGCGGGTTCGAGTACGAGAATCTGACCCGGATTACAATATTATTACTTTTTCCACGGAACGGACGTACGAAACACGTGATCTCGTAACTTTCGTTTTGCAGACTCCCAGTGAACGAGCGTCGTCGCGGTTGTTCACGTCGCAGTAACGTTATTTATTGATCATCTCGAGACTGCCACACAATGCCATCGCCGCCGCGGTCTTACACCCGCGGACGTTAAACAAAAACGCGAAACTTATTCCACAGCGCCGGCTCACTCTTTGCAGTCGAATCGCGGAACAAATAATAATAATAAACGGTATTATCGGTGTTATTGATTTCGGTTTAGCCTTTTGGCCACCGTTGCGGTAGAAATCGTTATTCAAAATTCCCGGGTTTTTTTCTCTTTCTTTAAACCGTTGGTCTCGGACTGGCGGTCCATATAGTTTTTCGTTTTCAACGAATTTTCGGATTTTGAAAAAGTGATTTCAACTGTATAAATAATAACGTCGTGCAGCGAGTGAAATTTTTGATTCCGTATCGTCGTATACGCGGTCTGCTTTGAACGTCCCGAAAATGCCTGAACTGAAACTGCAGGTCAAAGAACCTTAACATACACGAATGTAGTGTTTAAACTCTTATAGATTGTTGATTCATCCAGAATACTTTCAGATACGTCCGTGTCTTCGGTTTTTGGCAGACGTTTCGGACTCGTTGCAGTATAGTTACAACTATAATTCGGACCGGTACCTGACTATCGCTCTGAAGATTGTGGACTCCGCAATAAATCCGAAACGTCGGCCAAAAACTACTGAAGACGTGGATATATCTGAAAATATTCTGAATTAAACCTTAACAGAATCACGCGAATACTTCAGTTTTTCACTAAATCTGTCTGGCGTCGATAAACGAATTTTTAATATATATATATAGGTACTTACTATTGCGTCGGCTATTTAATTACCCGTTATTCAACAAACATTAGGAGACGGAGGACAATGTAATATAGTGGTCCAAAGTCGTCCGCTCGAGTCCAGCTGGGAACGAACTGCTTTGCAGGGAAGGAACCCGCCGGCCGCGGCGATATATCGTGTGCTTTACAATATATTGTGCAACTATAACCGCGCACGGACACGTTAAACCAATTTGATAAATGATTTATGCTGATATCGGAAAGTTTTGCTTGATCATTGTATACGGATATAATATATACGTTCGGGTAAAGCTGCCAGGGAGTATAATATACGACGGCCGCGGTCAAATAGGTCGAGGGGAGGTAGAGACGTGTGTCGATATTATTCACTGTGTCGTACCCTGGCCGAGCGGTGAAATATGTAACGCTGCGGCGGGAGGACTATACATCAATACGACGATTTTGATCCAAAAAAGCGAAATTTTTTTATGCCCCCCGTATACGGGACACATGAGCACGGGGTTTTTTTTTTTTTGTATATACTGGCAAAAAAAAGTGTTTTTTTTTTCTCTACATCACGTCATAATAAACGAATCCGTTCAAAACAAATCGATAATACGCCGCGGCTCGATTGTACACGTACGGACAATAAAATTTGAACGCTTAAATTTTATTCGAAAAAATAATTCCGTTTTTGTTCACTTATTACATACTGACCGTCCTGCAGAAATTTGAACTCAATGTTCCTACAAAAAAAAAATAATAATAATAATACTTCCGCGTAAGTATATTTATTATATTATTTCACGCGTGATGAAAAAAAAAATTTGAACTCAAATTCCTATACGGATTTGAACGATTTGACTGCGTAATTTATTTGATTTCGAAAGAGATTGTTTAAGAAGAAATTGTAAAATTTTTTTTCTTTCCTAGTCCAAAATATTATTAGTCGGTTCAGGGCCGGATTTAGGGGGGAGGAGACCTGAGTGGGCCCCACACTTTTGTAATTTACAGATAACAAAAAAAATGGAAATTAATTTTTCCGTATAAAATTGAATTTTCATCAAACAAACAGGCGAAATATGTAAGCGAAAACTTTGTAAAAATAAATTCAAAAAAAAGTTACGGGCGTTTAATTTCAATTATTACTTATACGTATTATTATTTTTATGTTTAAGTCGCTTACACTGATTTTTTTTTACCGATTTGTATTTTTATAACGCGATTCCATAATACGATATAACTTACCAGCTGTTTTGATTGTATTTTTATTTGAGTAAATTAAATAAGTAAATATAGTGTATATATAGGTTCTATACAGACAATATTAAATGTAAAATTTAATAAGCAAAAACATAATAGGTCCTGTTTATTTATTTGGGGGCCCCACATTATATTTCGCCCATAGCCCGTTACGTAAATAGTTAAATCCGGCTCGTGAGTCTGTCATCGAATTCATATAAACGACAAACAACACGTACTCACTGAGATTTCTAGTTTGTACACTGGACAATCGCAATATTTCCAAATATATTATGTACGTAATAATTCGATTTTAATATTATCTTATGTCGTCTATTGTTAAATGACGAGTCGGGTTCGACTGTTTCGTATATACGAACACCGACGCAGAGAAATCCGCAATTATATTGCGTATCGACATGAGCGTGTCGATGATGCAAACGGCGTAGAGAGGCTTTTGCCTCGGAACGACCAGCTTAAATATTCGAAACTCGCGCATATTACGCGTATAACTGTCGAGAACCGTATACGGTTAGACGGCTTAATAATCGCCACCGAACGTTTTGGGAGTTGAAAGTTATTTTAAAGCCTTAAGTCGAGTCGTCTTGATGACCGAAACGAAGCCGCCAGTCGGTATAAGATACACGCCGTTTATAATTGCTTTCGAATCACGCACCAATATTAATGAAACGATTACGATAAATCATATAATTATGGGAATTAAAAAAAATAATAATAATAATTCGATTAATCGAAAAAAAATTGTAAATTCTCGCGTGAATAATATACGTATATATATATATATTAGAAAAATAATACAAGTAAAATTACAAATTCATATATTAATAAAATATAAACAAAATTTAAAAAATTAAAAAATAAATAAATTAATACAAATAATAAATAAAAAGGATATGTAAAAAAATTAAAATTAATACTCGTGAATAATAAAAAAATCTGTATATGTATATATATATATAAACAATAAATATACATACATATATATAAATAAATGTATACTTAAATATACCATACTGCCAATGAGTATTACGTAAAAAATGAAAAAAATATAAGGTTGTTGTATAACAATACGTTTATTTCGACCGGTTTCGACTAAAAGTCATTATAGCAGTATATTATATTTAAGCATAGGCGTGCGCACAGGGTGTGCCGGGTGTGTCGTGGCACACCCCGTGGCCCGTGGCTTTTTGTACAACTTTCATTCATTCGGGGACTTTGTTTGAATTTTAAGCTATAAATAATACAAATTAGAGAAAATAAATTAGGCGCTCTAGCAAAATTTTTTAATATTCTAATGTAGGTTACTAACCACTAGGTATATAGGTATATACTATATTGTAAAAATATATCTAAATGTTGTGAAGCACAACATTTAATCAATAAGTTTTTATGAATTGATATTTTGCATTAAATTTATCCATTTTTTAGGTTGAGAGTTAGGTTAGATTTGCTTAGGCTCATATAAGGGAAAGCGGCCCGATTTTCTTCATGGCACACCCCATACAAAATTCCTGCGCACGCCTATGTATTTAAGTATACACATTTATTTATATATATATGTATATTTATTGTTTATATATATATATACATATACAGATTTTTCATATATTAGTTTATTTTTATTTATTAAATTATAACAACTCGAGTATAGATAAATAATAAAACGAATAATTGTTTAATTTCGATCGTATATTATATTTTTTTTTCTCTACATAACGTCGTGTACCTTAACTAAGACGTAAAAAATAAAACACAATAAAAAAAAAATAATTCGATAATTCAGTTTTATTAAATGCGCAATAAAAAAAAAAAGAGAGTGAAACGCTTCGCACACACCGTGACTGTTGACAATTTACTTTTATATTTTACTATTATTTTCGCAGTCTCGGCTTATTAGGCTTTTTATTGATGTGTTAAATTTTTAATTAACCTATTAAACATTTTTAATTATTTTATCCACGCAACAATAACAAACGCGAAATAATTGCAGTTTTAATATTTATTCGAATTGATGGGACGATGTAACGAAACGAAATCGATACAGTTGAATGATAGCCGAGTCCGAGACTATATCATCTGCGTTTCGATACGCGCGTAACACAACGTACGAATTCATAAAATATACGCGAAACTCGTTTAGAAACGTTTCCATTTAACGAGTCTTTCGTCGTTTTAATTATTTTTATAGCATCGCGTACCGAAAAAATACGTTGCCAGCACCAATGTTCTTTGTCAATTTAACAATATTGTATACGTTGACGGAACAAATCGGTTATTCATTTTGCGCGTAAAGCTGGTTATTTATCACAACTCGCGGACAGTCGTTGTATTGAAAAAATTACGCAAAAATTGTTTGCATAAAATCGCTGTTATACGAAGTGTCGCGCGCGGAGATGTGACGAATGTAAATCATTTTTTGTTTTATTTTTATTTTTTATAAACTAATAATTGTTTACGTAACACTGCGCTACAATTATTGATTTTTTACAACTAAAAAGAAAGAAAAAAATTAAAATTTATTCAATTGGTTTTTTTTTTTTTTTTTGCGAACTCCAAAATATTCATTTTACGAATATCTATCAAAAAATAATAAAAATAAAATTGTTTATTTTTTATTTGTATTTCGTTACAATCGAAATTAAATTAAAAATACATGTTTATTGTGGAGAGCGGAAGTATGAATATACGTATATATAAATTTTTTTTTTTTCAAAAGCAATATTAACTCTTAATAAATATTGAACGGAAGGAAAACTATTTGTCAGAACTCCGTGCATGTGATAACCCGCTGTGCACACTCGACCTATTGTTTTATACTTTTGTTTCGCCTTTTCGACGTCGCTCTATTTTCGTGATAGCCGTTTTATGTGGTTAAGCCATCAAATGATTGGCTACGACGCGAAACAATAAAATCGGTTATTAGTCTATCGTAAACTATGACAATATAAAACAATATCGACACACAAATACAGATAAAAATATGATGTCTGAATTTCATTGAGAACATTTTCAACATAAAACACATCGTCGAAAAATCGTTTGGGAATTTAATAAAAGTATACGTGTTCTATTTGTTGATTTCCAAAAAGCCGTGTGCTTCCCTTCACCTAATAAGCCTCATGAATACACTAGTGGCGTTTGATTTTCCTATCAAGGTAGTTAGGTACGTAGGTAATTGAAGCTGGTAGAAATTAGAATAATGGTGGCACCGGAGGGGTCAGACCCAGTTAAAGCCGCCGCGGGCCTAAGACAACGGAGTCTCTGCATTGTTATCTAATTCAGTGTTGACGGATAAAGCGATTAGAGAAATGAATGTTAGTGGCGGATCAACACTAGGAAACTCGAGGATAAATCTCCTCGCTTACGCTGATGACATACCCAAGCAGATGTAGAACGGACGTGTAAAAAGCCTATAGTGACAACGGTAAAGGTCGGATTGTGGATCAACGACGACGGCGAAACAGAATATATAGTAATAAGTCGATTAGAGATTAAGGAATACCAACAACGACAACGTTTATGAACGTTGAAGAATACGCGTTCAGAAGGGTAACGCATTTCGAGTATTTGGGTCATATTCAAGCCCAAGGCAATGACCTAAAAATGGAAATTACTACGAGAATACAAACGGATAACATAAGCGTTATTTTGGACTTGTAAAAACACTATGCCCGAGATCCGTGTCAAGAAATCTGAAAGTACAAATGTATACGACGTTGATGCGTCCAATAACTTTATACGGCTAAGAGACTAACGGCCCCGTAGAAAAGCGGAAGGATTAAGATTAAGCGTATATTCGAGAGAAGAATATACGGACCCTGTTTCGACGCCCATCGTACAGGAGTTTGGAGAAAAAGGTGTGTAACAATGAACGCTATGAACTGTTGCAAAAACCGGATATTGTAAGAGAAATCTCAAAAGCAAGACTGACCGTGAGCGTGATACGCGCGAAGGAAACGAGGGTCTTTATTAGTAGTAAGGATAATCGTCGAGGAAAAGCCGATCGGTACGCGATCGCTGGTAAAATCGCGTTTGAAACAACACGGAAAAATAGAGTGAAACCCGATTTACAGTGAATGAGTCGATAGGGGTAAAAGGAGAGAGGACGTCGTTTGACGGTATGGTATGTCAATGACTGGAAAACCGAAGAAGAAGAAATTTTATTGCACCTGCAGCAGTTCGCGGCATTCGAAAAATAACCGAAACACGCTTTTCGAAAAGTTTTGAACGGTTTAAGAACGTAAATAACGAAATTGATTTTAAACGCGTCGTAAAACGGTTTTTAGCTGCAGCTGGTTAAAACGTATATTTAGTACGTTTGCGAATCTCGCTGCAAAAACTATCCGAATCCCGAGAGACTAAAGGGGACTGAGAGGAGACTAGCGCGAAACCGCACGCGGTATATATTATTATTATTATTAAAATTACAATGGTACTCGGTCGGTTTAAGATTAATATTTTACGGTCGGTCGGAAAATTAAAATCATATGTGACTGGTCGCAGTTACCATTATATTATGCGGATTAAACGAAAACGAAATAACCGCCTGCGCGAAATCGTCCTATACGCGTCCGCCGTTGCCGGTGACGAGACCGGCGAGCATTTCTCTGGCGGCGAGACTGCACACATTATTGTACAGGACACTGCGGGAGTACATCGGCGGGGAAAAATTTAAGGAAAATAATGTTTAAAAGATTGTTGAATTTTTCGAAAAAAAATTTTTTTTATTATTATTATTACTTTTGACAAAGTAAAAAACGTTTTTTTTTTTTCAATGACAAGTATAAAAAAATACCACAATTATTCCTCTGTGCACCGACAAAGTATACACGTGTGTGTGTGTGTGTGTACTCTGTTCGCGGTATATATTTTAATGTCGTGTACATGCGCGCCGGGCACTCGTGTGTGTGTGTGTGTGTGTGGAGAGGAGTAAATCGATTAACGGCGTGTAGCGTCTGTAAGTCGCAAACCACACGTGACACCCCCGTCTGATGATACTTCGGTCGCCATAGTAACCCCGAGACCGGAGGATTATAACGTACGTTCATCCAGAGCGGAGGAGTGCGCTTGTGTACAGAGTGGTGCGGTGAAACGGAAATTTTTAACGCCATATATATATATATATATATATATATACAGGCTGTTTCGGGTGTATACATTTAGTTATAATATTATTTTCACGTAAAGAAAGAAAAAAAAAATTGTAAATATAGATGCGAATTTCGGAATTTTTTTTTTTTTATTCGTATCTTTGATTTTATAAGAAAAATTTCGCGTTATGAGAATGTTATGGGGTCTTTGAATCGTTCAAATCGGGGATAGGACTGATCGTTTAATTATGTGAATATATAGTTTAGTCGTTCGTGCACGGTTCACCTGTATTGAACTAGCGCTGTTCACCGAACGACTGAACGTTTCGTCGATAGGTATACGCGTGTGATTCATAAGCTCAGAGCAGTGAACGACTTTTCGTATACATCATAAATAGTGAATAATTTAAGAAATGTATAAAAATCGTGTTTTCCTTACGGAATGATATTTATTATATTATCAATATTATTAGTGATAAAAGACGGTACAGTCGGCGTGCGGAAGACGAAAAATAAATACATTTATTATCGTTCGTCCGTTATTCTGTTCACTCGGATGAATAGTCCAATCGAACTAGTTCGTTTTTGAACGACACACCTCTAGTTCAAATACACCTCACAAAAAAACGCTCCTTAAAGTCTATTAACACTATGTATGCAGTATATAAGTTTCAAACATCTGTTTTTTTTTGAAAAAGAAACCAAAAATTCTAACAATTTCTTTTGAAATATCCATTTATGCATATGTATGTGGATACATTGGAAAAGACGCGTACATTTATTCGTTAATTATTCTTGACCGCAGTCGCCGTCGCGCGTGTTTTCATTTTTCTAAGAGTCAAAAAACTATTCCTTCGATAAGAGCGAAATTTAAAAAAAAAAAATGCCGGATCTGGGATATTCCATTATTGAAGTCGCGCCTATTGGAAAATTTCGCGCGTTATTAACTGATCACAAAACGATGCGGTTTTGATTTATTGCCAAAGTCATATTTTTACACAATTAAAATCAAAAATTTTTCCGACACTTGTCTGGAGATAAAAGTCGATTTTTTTTTTATATCCAAATAAAATTCGGCTCTATACAATACACACAATTTAATTTTTTTTTTTTTTTGTTACCAGATACTAACACCGTTCCGGTCAATGGCAGTTGTCCGAAAATGATAACAGATTTGAGATTGATAAAGGTTTGAACTCGACAAAGTACTGCCAACCATTGCTAACAAAATTATATTTACGTTTCACAACACACTACAAAATTCCAAATACTCTATAGACTATAACATAAACAAATATAATTATTATCCTCTGTTAATATCATAATATAACTTTTATCATATAGCAAAACAGTACACATACAAAAGGAAAAAAAACATTGGTCTTTAAATTTTTGAAAATGTTATGTTGGTACAAATTCGACGCCGCCATTTTCGATCTCATATCTGTTATCATTTTCGGACAACTGCCCCCGACCCACACCGTTCGTAGAGCAGAAAATTTAGTTGTCACGGAGCGGGGTGGTATGGTGAAGAACGCTTTAACCGCGGTGGACAGTTTACGTGAAGAATTCCCGCGTCGTCACGTCGTATTCCCCCCCCCCCGAGTTTAGTACGTGGAACGCATATTTTGTATAATTCTCGTATTTGAAACAAAACGAGCCACCGCGCGTATGCATTCCGTTTCTATTTTTCTGTTTTTTTTTTTACCAACTCTGTTATGTAAAATAACCGATTTTGGTGCTAACATAACGTACTACGAGCACGTCGTTTCGTGTCCTGCTGTTATCACAAAGTAAATAATAAAACACGATAAATATCGTGGAAAAAATTATATTTCATCGTATCCTCCACGACTTTTATGTCTTACAGAATGCGTACGGCGGCCTCCTATCTGTGGTCATGTTTTGTTTGATTCCGTGCGTATACTGAGTTCAGTTCGTCCGTTGTTTTCTGGTCCGAGACTTCAACGTTTACCGCCCAAAGCGGCCGGAAAAAATATTTTTTTCTTTTTAAATGAGGGAATTTGAAACGTCTAAAGTCGGATTCGGTCTCCCATAAACCGTTGCCGATCCGTGCGGATAGTGCGCGTATTCCCACCGAAATAAACGATTTTTCGACCAGACAACGCTTTTTTTTAAATAAACGATATTTTACGACGGCCGACGAGCTCGTAAACAGTATAAAAATGTTTGGTAAAAAAAAAAAATAATAAAAAGCGTTTCCCTGCACCACCCTGTATATTCTATACGTATACAATTTCGCCCCGTCCCCCGCGGTACGATAGTCGTCGGCCGCCGCCGCCGGCACCGCCACGGGCTTCACCGCCGCCGCCGCCGATAAACGCGCGCGCCCAGCTATCGCCTCCGCCATCGCCGCCTTACGCCGACGGTATCTACTTCGCGCTCGACCGCCGACGCCGCCGAGAGTTATGGCGTAGCACACTGGGCGCGCGCGCGCCTACCCGGCCCGGCGGTGACACGGCCGGTGCCGTGACGACCAAAAAAAAAAACCCCCCTCACCAGGAAGAGACGCGCAAAAATCGAATAAACCGCGGTATACGAGTGAGACAGAAATAAATCTGGAGGATAACGTAATTATTGTACGAGACTTTTCGGCGGTGTAACGGTCGAAAGGAGTACCGGCCAGGGGGTCTGACAACGTTCTTAAAAAAAAAAAAACGCGTGTAAAACGTCTCGAGGCGTAGTATATGATTGCGCGCTAGAAAACACACTGAGACGAGGCGTTTACGAAAAAAAAAAAAAAGACTTCTTCTGGACCGCAGGAGATTTACAATAAATATACCGATGAAGTAGTTGTCGGGAGAAAAGGGGGTGGAAAAAATTAGGGTCTATTATATAGAGACTCGACAGTGGTATATAAAGAAGCAAAAAAAAACCGCTAGATACTCGAAAGGAAATCCGTTCTCTTTGGACGAGCGCGACAGGAGATAACGCGGCAAAAAATTAGAAAAACGACGAAACGCGACGAGTTTCTATTTTTTTATATATAAATGTAAAAAAATTACTCTGAATTCATCAGTACGTCGGACATTATCCGTGACATAATATATGTACTGAAGAAGAAAGGACGTCATCCGGAGACCTGATGAGCAGACGCATAGCGTTTTTTATTCGTTACTCTTGTGCGCGGCGGGATTCGCACAAAAATGCGCTAAAAAAATTACATTTAAATAGAACTGACTGTCAAAGCGCCTTCACTGGAAGGTTTCTTTATTGCGTCGTATTCATGTCATAAAATCTTTCATTACTCACACCACTATAATTGTTCGAATACGTAACAGATTGTGGAAATAAATATTTAAAGTTATAAAAAAAAAAAAAATGATATTTAAATAGTAAACTAATACTTATATTTTAACAATTCTGTAGAAAAACCGCTGCAGTCGGTGTATCCGATAAAATCGTGAATACCGATATACACGGAGTTTTCTCCGCGTTTTTTTTTAAATTATTGTAAAACGAAAATCGTATACATTTTATTATTTTTTTTTTTTGTGCCAAAACTTTCGCGAACACTATTTACGCGACGAACAAGATTGATTACGAACGTAACCGCGTGGAAATAATTCGTTCGCAATAATAAAATGCGCGTTTTTTTTTTTTTGAACGGAATTTATTAATTTTTTTCCAACCCCCCATCTTTAATTATTTTTAATATACATATACCGCGGATATCCGCATATATATATATATACTATTATATAAAATTGTAAGGGGTTTTCTACGACCGCGCTAACCGAGAAAACTACTGAACAGATTTGGCTGAAATTTTTTACTGTTATTCCTATTGGCAATCTGCTGAAGGTTTTAGTACCACTTTTGTTAATAAAAAAAACAAGTCTGGAGGGGGTGTATTGTATTTAAATGTTCCAATTTTCCGACGACAATATTTAACATTTTTCCAATTTTTTCCCCACAGGGTAGTACCAAATACCCTCCTGAGTGTCACCATGTCACCCGACTTTTCATTTTTTTTTTTTGTCTGACGGGAGGGATTGTACATTTATGTTCCGATTTTGTTACGACACTATTTAACTTTTTCCCATTTTTTTTTTTTTTGCACAGAGTGGTTCCAAATACTTTTCCGATTGTCTCCACGTCACTGTTTTTTTCATTTTTTGTCTGCGGAGGGGAGGGGAGGGCAAGTGTTTGCATTATAACGTTATAACAAATACTCCTACGAGTGATCTATTATTCACAGTTTAATTTTATTCGTTATTACAAATATAATATAATCGTTTACGCACTCTGTCGTAAATAAACACTTGCCGAAATTCTAAACTATAGTCGGGGCAACGAAAAACGAGCGCTGGCCCCCGCGACCCGTTGTTTATGCCCGCCGTTACGGCCGAGATTCGTGCGCATAGTGTTATAGTTGTTTTTGAATATCTCAGCGCGTCTGTTTTTAGACTTAAAAATGTTTAAAAAATTAAATAATACCTATATATTATAAATAATTTGATAATTTAAAAAACACCAACAGATCACGGGCGAAGCCGTGACGGGTCGGCTAGTATATATATATATATATATATATACACGGGTATACGAAAACGTATAGTGAAATCAAGCGTTGAAGGGTATACAGACACAGAAATTCAAAATTTAATTAAGACCGGAGAATTTTTACTGGAAAAATGATTTGCGCGCGTATATAATATAGTCGTGTAATACAATATTATCGTACGCGCCCGTTTATCGACTGCGTCGTTCCGCCGCCGCCGCCGCCGCCGCCGTCTCGTCACACCGCGCGGCAGCGGCGACGTTATTAAATTACGTTTCGTTTTGTCGCAGTTTTCGATTATTATTTTTCGCGAGCGCGCCCCCCGCGGTACCGCAGCTTCCCCTGTGCCACGGCCGTAATAAAATATCGTTTTTAAAAACAATATCATTGTGTTTATCGCTGTATTACATAATATTTTCTAATATAAAAAAAAAAATCGCTTTTAATATCGTTATTTTTTATTAGCACCGTTTTTTTTAAATTCAATCCGTGCCGTCTTTTTGTTTTTCGTATCGATAACACTTGTTAAATAAATCAAAGAGCATTTTTTTGGGGGATGGGCCGCGACACTATACGAGCTGAGATTTATTTATATGTTTGTACGTTTTGTGCAGCGCAGTGATAATACCAGTGGTTGACTTGGGGGAGGGGCGTGGGGGGACTGAGTACCCATTCTATTTTTTCAGATATTTGAGCGTACCCTTACTATTTTTTTTAAAGAGGAACGCGGGGGACGGTCAGTGCTTGATTTGCAGTGGACTGAGTACATCAATTAATTTTTGAACATTCTAGCGTACACCTACTTTTTAAAAGGGAACGCATGGGACAGGTTTTTATTAAATTTTTTGTTTTTATAAAATTGCTCAACTTATACTTTCGTATTAAATACATAAAGCTTACGAAATGTTTTAATATTTACAAAATGTATTGATATCAGATATCTCATATCTCACACGTGATAACTGATAAGTAGCCATCAATGATAACCATTCATTATCTATTAATTCAGGTACTTTAATAATTACTATATTCCTTATTCTGTTTTGTTGTGATACGTGTTTATGGTTTTATATTAATGCTTTTTAGGGGACCGTAAAAGGGGTTGTGGGGGGCGAAGTCCCCCTCGGTAATGTGAGGGATGTTAAAATGCTAGGGACGCTACTCTTTAAAAAGTAGCTAGAGTACCACTACTACTTTTTTCCCAAGTCAAGCACTGGATAATACATATTCCAAAGCCTCCGCCCGAATTATCGTCAGACTCCGGCCATAACTAAAATACTCTGACGATTCGTAATCGAAACGTTTTTCTTGTTTTTTCAATCCAAAGATTATCACAAATTTTTGTCCCCACAAAAACGTCCTCTCCGTGCCACGCGTATTCACACGAATCATGCGCGTAGTCCTTCTATATAGTTCATTCCTTCGGTTATTAAACTGATTCGTCACCCGTGTCTGAACGCGTGCCCCGTCATCTGCCATCTCCTTTCCTTTAGACTAGCTTTTACCGTTTTTTTTCTTCTTCTCTATTGTCTTTAAGACGTCCTCGTTTCCGACTTATTCCTTTGCATCAACTGCACCACATTTCTAGTGAGACTCCAGCACATCTTTTATTTATCGTCCGTGTCTCGCAACCGCGTAACGCCTACACTCCAGACACATATACGTTTTTATTAGCTTCGTTTCGTAGTCCATTCATTTACGAACTACTGTCAGTGATTTCTTCTTTTTTTCGAGGGAAATCCTTTTCGCTTGGCCTAGTCCGCTCCTGATTTCCTTTATGGATTCGTCTGTTATATTGCTGCCTGAGTAAACGGTTAACTTGGACGATTTCTTTATTTTCCTGCAGCGTTATATTTACGGATGGTATATTTTGTAGCATATACTAATGTTTTTTGGTCTTCGAAATCGAAACGTATCATCACTTGCGAATACGTTTTTTTTTTTTTTTTTACTCGATTTCGTCGGAAAATTTTAATAAAAATCAAAAACTAAATAAATTATTTACAGCGTTTGGACGAAAAACGATATCGTCTTATTACGCGTTATCCCGCACAAATCCCAAAACACTCGTCTCGTACCACCAGCCTCTCGTGATATATAACGGCGTGTACGTATATACGCGTAAAAAAAAACACAGAAACTGTGTTCAACAAATAATTTATTATTAACCGGAGCTCGGGATTTGTATGCACATTCGTTTTCGTTCGAAAAGCAACTGGAAGAATTTTGATTCGATAAAAATTTGTTTTACGACGTTTCGATTTTAAATTAAAAAAATTTTAAACGCGTATTTTTGCGATATTTCCGTTTTTTTTCCTATAGACGCGTTTCTATAAGATTTTTTTTTGGGTTTTTCACATTTCTCTTAAATATTTCTTTTAATAATATATAAAAAAACTTTTTTCAATCAAACCATTGATATGATATATGTGTTATCCTCGTGATATTTTTTACTATTTTTTCACTATTATAATAAATATAGTTAAATTTTTACAAGTACGCGTTCGAGATTGCATATTGTGGCTTCAAAACGTATATTTAACTATATTTTTTTTGAGCTTACATTTTTATGTTTTTTTTTTTTCAATGCATAAAGTCCCGAGTCCTACAGATAATAACACAGAGTAAAACATAATCGGAATGATAAATTTTCATTGGCGTATACACTACGCGTTTAATTGTTGAAAAGTATTTCTCCATCGACAAGAACCGACATTACGAGATTTAACGGTAAAATACTCTTTTAATTTGTTAAATCTCTCGCCGTTCGCGGCTTGTGAATAATATTTAAGTACGCCTACGTAATTCGTTGTCGAAGTTTAAACGCGTTTAAGTAACGATATTTTTTAATTTTTTTATTCGCGCGGCTTTTCCCTCGATATTGTACGACACATCGAAACAAATAGAACAATATTTTGAACGGTTTTTTTTTATTTATTTATTTACTCGGATTTACAAATAGGCGTGTATAATATTACGGGTTAACTCGCACGGATCGAATAACTCGCGGCAGAAAGTGCCAGAGCGCTGTACGGTTTTCGCGTGTATCACCCAAACTTTATAAACGACTTTGAACGCCCCGGCGCGTTGTGTTCCGTCTCGATTTCTGTATTTTATGTCGTGCACGCGAACTTCCTAATCCTCGTAAACTCCAGCAAAACGGCAAGTAACCGTTTAATTATTCCGGTTCGAAAACCGGACGTATATTTTATAATAAAAGTATATAATCGGTACCTGGCGGTTGCACAACAGTGACGGCACGGCCACCGAAATTTCAGAAATATTTTTCGACGCGCGATTTCCTATACGTTGATCCGAATAACGTATAAATTAAAAATATAATCGCTTCAATTCGTAGTTCATAACCACGAATGTGGTCGTGTGGTATGCAATGATATATTTTTACGACCATCGTGTATACACCGACAACGGATTAACAATACCGTGTCGTACTGATAATGTCTTGTGACGAAAATGTTTTCAATTGATCGCTACGCTGACAAATTGAAAATATAATTATTTGATATCTCGACCTTAGTTTGGATGAAAAAAGAGAAAATTAAAATCTCCTTGTATATTTTACACACAAAAAAAAACGACCAAAATACGGTAAAAGAAAGTTTTTTTTGGCCCTGGCAACTAATAAAAAAACTCGTAAATGTTTAAAAAATTACTACGTACTCACAGAGTCGTATAAAGTATTCCGTTTTAGTTTTTCTTTTTAATACGTTAGATGCTTATACAAATACTTTTAACGTCAATTGATAATATTTATTATAGTTTTCATAAGTATTTCTTCACTACATCTACTCCTAAAGTCGTATAATTTTTTTTTTTTGTGGAAATATGTCCGAGACTTGAGAATATCGAATTCGTAGAGAATTTTAATAAGTCCATGCGTAACAACTACACATGAAACGACTAACCCATTTTCTACACTGCAATTAAAAATCTATTTACGCCTTACTGATTGATGCTATGATTTTAAAATCAAATATATAAGTCTATATACGTAAATCGCCTGTTCTCGATTCGTGCAATTATACGACTGTAAACGTCCAAAACTCCGGGCCGGGGACATATATTTTTTCAACGAGAATTGCAGTATTCACGTCGAAGTCGAACGAATCTAAAATAATATATTTGACGTTGGCTGTACGTTTTCGTCGAAACAAAACGAAATGTATAATCCGTTTGTTTTTTTCTTCAAAATTATACGCGATGTAATACAATTTATGTTTTAAAATTGCGCGAATTATCGATAGCTGTGAAATGGTAAAATTATTACATTTAATAATTTGTTGTCCGATGCTAAAAATCCTAAACGATACGCACTATACATTATATGGCCGATATTGTTCAATAAGAACAATAGGAGAAAAAAATGCCTGTCATATAATAACGGCTTCCATTTTATCGAACACGACGGCCAAACCCGTTTTCTAACGCATTAAAACGTTCATTTTCAAATAATATTTATATAGACTATTCGATTTTTCCATTAAAATTAAAACGATAATTATAAATAACGGATACTACGTAAAACGATTTCCCGTTTAAATATTATAATTATATTTTATAGGAAATTCAATAAACAATAAAAAAAAAACGCGTAATACTATAATACGCGGCCTGCGGAATAGGTTATACAGCTACGAAATTAGACGTATTGGAATCACAGTCACTACTAAAACGTGTAATTAAATTAAATTTTATTTGAAATAAATGTGGGACGATTCGGAATTTAAAAAAAAAAAAAAGGCGATAATAATAAAAGTCGTGAAAAATAAACGCGAGAATAAACTGAATAAAAACGTGTTCGCTACGGTGATTTATGCATTTTTAACTTGTACTAGGCGCATTTATTTCAAACTGAAATTATCACTTTTCGAGAAGTTACATTTCGCTATTATTTTTTTCGTTCGTTGCGCGTTCTCGTTTATTTATTAACACGACTTTTGGTGTATAAAAGCGAGATACACATTTTTAATTTAAAACTATCATAATTATGACGTTCGCTTAAACGTTTTATTCCGAGTAAAGTATTTCCCCTTCAGGAAAATATCGTCTCGTGATCCTCGTAGTCGCTTCAACAACAAAACAACAAACAGACACACTGAGCGTTTAAGTATTTACAAGAAGTAAGTTTTCAGAAAGTTTTAAGATTTTTTACTCCTGATATAAAAAATATATATATAGATATTAATGTAAGTACTTTCGGAAACAATTATTTCGGAAATTTAATTATAAAATGTAGTGTACGATACCGCGATCTCACAATATTTAAGATATATTATAACTAACTTAACCCATATATTATTGTATAATAAGTAATATAAATACGGGTATTATTAAATTTCATCTATTTACATAATATTTTCTTATCGACTAGCTTGTAAAAAAAGTCCTCTAACGCCACGCTCGAACACACACCTTGAATTAATTTAAACTTTAGTTAAAAATATACCAAGATTTGTTATAAAAATCCACATCAATTAGATCACAGATCCTATTTATAATAAATACAATTCGACTGTTTTGCATTTTTACGGGATTTTAATCCGCGACCTTAAACCAGTGGCTTTTATACATGATGTCCAAGGGGGAGCGAAAATGGAGCCAACCCCCTCTACTAATGAAATATCCACATCGACGAGTAATAACCAAGAAGAAAGATCTATTAATATACCGAGACGAAATGCATATGTAGAAAAAGGAAAAACAGCGTGCATGGAACGTAAACGAAATAACAATAAAACGGAAAAAGAAAGTAGTCACTAGATAGCACTGCGACACAACATGAAGGGCGTGGCAGAAAGGCGCATATAAATAGCGGTCAGTCTCAAATACCACACACACACACACAGCAGTCAGACGCGAACTACGTTGTTCACGTCTGACCGCCGAGACTACACTGAGATGGTTTCGGACCGCTATTTATAAGCGCCTTACTGCCACGCCCTCTATGTTGTGTCGTAGCGCTATCTGGTGACTACTTTCTTTTTCCGTTTTATTACGGTCGGCTGACGCGCTATGTCGGTATATGCTGGTGTTTAGTTTGACGCTAACCGAGCGACCGATCGTACGCGCGTACGTTATGCAATATTTATTTTCAATTTTTTTTTTATTATTTCGCATGTTTCAATGAAACGAAATGAACGCGAGGATTCGTCATTCCTCGTTGTACACTCGTTTACACGTTTAATCGTTTATTTTACACGTTTGTTATTTATTTAACGTTTACTCGTTTACTCACATTTACACGTTTACTCGTTTACACTGTTCACGACCGACCGAGTTTATTGTCAGCTAAGCATTAAACGCTCAATCACGACCGACGATCAGCGCGTACCGTACTGAACTCTTATGCCAACCGTATACATAGATGTTCAAAGGAGTGGGGCATAACCATAATATAATTCGATCAACTTACATGACACAAATCGGTGCTGATAGATCAGTGATATATTAATTTAAAACAAGGTGTAAAGAAATCATCTCTAAAAAAAAATTTTAAAGAGCTGATCTTAATTTCGAAAAAACATGTTATACTATTAACATGACTTTTAACATAGATAATGACTTAGAGAGTTAAGTATACAACATAATATTTATATAAATTCAGTTTTAGAAGAATTACACATATGCATATATATAAAGGTATATTAAATATAATATTAATAAAATAGCCCATATTTTTTTTTTAACAATTTAATTTGCTATGTACACAATTTTCGCTGTATTTTGTAACTCTACATATTTTTTTTTTTTTTGTAATATTTATCATTTCTCTATGTAATTTGTATTCTATTGTATTCTTTTGCGCTTAATGTCAGCTTATGATGACTTTTTATCAAAACCGATAGTAAATAAACAAATTTAATACAACAAATTTCTATATTTTCATAATACACTCTTTGGCTTGATTGTATATTGATATATACATATATTTATAAATATATATATATATATTTTATTTGATATATACGAATTTATTAATTTTTTTACATCCTTTTATAAACTCATACGATAATATTATTATAGTAACGTACCAATATATACTGTCTACCGCTGGTAACAAACATACACTTCTACTGTTTGTTTTTTTTTAATATTTATATAAAAAGGAATGTTTTTAAAAGAATGAAAATTTTGTTTTTCTAAACAGTTGTAAAAAATATATTAACTATACGTCGTGTATATCGTCTACGGTATTTTAGTACAATAATAATATTTATTGGAATTGCAAAGTAATTGTAACCAATAGTTTCTAATGTTTCTGTAATAAAGCGTTTTACACAACATAATTTGTTAAAGTATAAAATTAACACTCTCCGAAAAGTTTCAATGGTCATGAGTTACATTTTATGAGTCAAGCGTAGATTTTGAACGATTACAAACCACTGCACGTTATCAAAAAAATATTTCGAGAAAAAAATGTGTTTTAAATACGTTTGGATAAAAGCGTCTTTATAAAAAGAAACCAAGAGTTTTTAATAATACTATATAAAAAATAAATAATAAAAAGTGCACAGGCAAACGAAAGGCCGAGGGAAAGGAAAGCCGCAGAGAACGCGCTGTTAAGTGTACCGCGAAAACACAGAAAATGTTCAAAAATTAAAATGCGTATAAAGATAAAACCGTTTCACCGGGGGGAAAAAAAACCTTATGAAGGTATGCACAATCGAACGTCAGACACCAAATTTTTACACAAAATAAATTACAATATTATCTATACACAATACCAGAGCTGTTTATTTTTAAAAATCTTAAGAAGTTACGAGATTAGAAAAAAAAAATGATAAAAATTGTATTCGTAAAACGCTTATAACATTAAAGGAATTTAAAAAAATATTTTCAAAGAAATTAGCTATCCGTAGGTAATATTTTAATTTATTTTTTGTATAAAAACTCCTTCCTTTCCTGCGCGAAACGATTGTTTTGATGAAAATCATAATATGAGCGTACCGGGGCCGGTGGTATGTACATTTGCAATAAAAAAAAAAATCAGCAATTTGGATTGCATGGTCTTCTAAACGTTATCGTTCTAAAAAGTCCTTCCCCTACTCGCCTCGCCGGAAGCACTGGACACTCCAAAAAAAAAAATGAGTCCAATATTTTCCCGCAATCAATCACCGTCAGTCACCGTTTACACGTGTTTTTCGTTAATATTCTTCTCCCCGTATTCAATTAATTGCCTTCCGCGGCGATGCAACTCGTAACCTGACATTTTTTTATTACTATACTTGGTATAATATAATATTAAATTTTTTATTTATATCGTGCAAGTACTTGAGTGTAAAATAATTAGTGACTCCTAGACTCCTAATTTACGTGGAAAGATTGTGTTCCTATAATATAACATCGCATCACGTTTTTCCGCCGCGTCGGATAACATCGATCATTCCGCTCTGGAATGAAATGCGTGCAGATACATCGGTAAGTGTATATGTCTCATTTATTTTTAACACGTGCAGACGAAAAGTTACTTATACCTTAATCCTCGTCTCTTCGTACCTATAGACATATCTATATCTATAGATATCTATATATCTATATATCTATCAGTGGCGTAATTAGAAATTTGTTCTGGGGGATGACTTTTTTCCCTCGTTTTTCATTACAGTGCAATGGGAAACTTCACACACCCTTTTCATACTATAAATTTTCTTGTTATGTACATATTATACTACAAATCAGTGAAAAAACACGGTCGTCGCTGCGGCGACCCCGTCCCGCGCGTACGTACACGTACCCATACTGACGAAAGATACGCGCGGCAACAATATTTAAACATTATGATAAAAAAGCGATTTTAAGTAAAGTATAAAAATAGGAAAAAATAAGAAAAATTTTGACTCTACAATAGATGATGACAGTTCTTAGTTTTTTTTTTTTACATGATTAAAAAAAGGCTCCGGGGGAGGATCTATCCCCTCATCCCCCCCTTAATTACGCCCCTGATATCTATATATATATGTATAGATAGCGTTGCCATCGCCGTTCCGATGTAACTGGCAACGAAGGTATAGAAGTGGGGGACCTGGCCGGGTGGTGAATAGAGATGACGTCATGGTAACGCTCTCGGTGTCGCACAAATTTACAGAACGACCCCAGCCATAAGACGTATACATGTCAAAAAATCGAAGTAGTGGGGGGGGGAGGGAGAGCGTCCGTGGCCTGATCTCGATTTCTCGATCTTGTGCCGCCGCAACGGTCGGGCTGGATTCTGCAGTGGCGCGTCAACGGGTTCTGTTAAAACGGTGATAATTCGGACGGATTTGAATTTCGTTTCTTTTTTTTTTTCTTTCTCGCTCACAACAATATTAATATTGTTATCAATTACGTATTCGCGGTACGAGTAGCCGGTTTTTCAGCTGCTGCTGCTGCTGCTGCTGCTGCGAGGAATAGGCAGCGGCGGCGTTTATCGTTTTTTTTCTTTCTTCCCCCCCCCCCCCGACGAGGTTCGGTGGGGAGCGGCCCCGACCGGCTGCGCGCGATTTTGCCGTACACGCGACGGACCGACGGCTGGCTCTGTGCACCGCGCACGGTGACCTAGTTTTTTCCGCCGTACATTTCGCACATCGCGTTTTCCCCGGGTCAACCGTGTGTACGGCCGCTTGTAATGCGTGCTCTTATCGCGCCAACGCCGGCACCGCTCCGCCCTGCGGGCCCGGGGCCTACTACACTCGAATTTACAACAGTCGACCTAACGGCGCATGTGCGCCAGCCACACTATACACACACACACAATGCTCGTAACGCGTGGCTGGTGGTAAACGGTAATAAATTATAAATTTTTTTTTTTTTTTTGCCCAGAGAATATTTAAATGTGCTTTGCGGAATGGAAATTATAACACAACGGCGTAATTTATAGGAAATAATAATCATTTTTTTTTTTTTTAGATTCTCAGTAGAACGTATTGGTTTTACATTATATTACATTATCCGCATGTGGGGCTCCTTAGCGTGCAATCTGCGGCTCTTTGGAGTACGCATCAATTTGAGGCTTATTACCGCGTTTTTAATACCTACCAATTCCCGATGAAATTGTTTAGTGAAATACACGTTATTATTGTACTACGGCGTGTTTTTTTTTTATCAGTGCGGCTCTTTGAAAATCGCGATTTCGCAATTTTTAAAAAATCGCTCATTTACACTAAAAGGTTCCGGACCCCTGTTTTACAACGACGATGCGTTTTTTTTTTTATACAAATATAAAATGATATACATATATATTATAAAAAATAACAATATAAATATTAAAATTATAGTATATATTAAAAAAATAGTATATATATATATAAAGAAACAAATGCCTAGAGTATTTGATAATGTTTTAGAAAGTAACGACTATAGTTTCGACCATACACATTATATAATACAGAGACCGCGATTAGAGAAAGAAGTACGGAGCAAAGATATGTGCGAGAGAGAAAGAGCCATTTGAGGTTTTTTCATGGATGAATAAACAATCACGTATCACCATGATACGGATCCGGATAATATCTTGCTGTCACAATATTGTTTTATCATCCATGAAAAAACCTCTTCCAAGTCTGTCTCTCTCATAGACCTATTAACGATAGTTTACACTGGTCGTTCGCGGTCTGTATACAATATTATATGTCTATGGTTTCGACCATATAAGTCATCATGTGGGTATACACTGTACATTAATCGCGTCGAAAGGCGCAGTCATTCGGCATCCGTTTATAGGTTAATCGCATAAATTAATATATTGGAACGGGTGCGAAATAAATTTTTATCATATACCGCACATATCGTCAAAATCGACCATGCAAGACACAACGACTATAGTCACTCGTTCGATCAAACCATTGCTTTCATCTGACGCCGCCGATCTCGAATTCATTACTGCATCCGTTCTCAACGGTACCTTAAGATGCACCTATACCTGAAATGTTATCAACTATTAAATTTCTTCTTATCGTTCCAGATACCTGACGCTTCGTTCCTTATATTCCTTCTCATTCGTACGGCCATGACCGCGTCCTTTACACCGAACGCTTCGTTCAATTGGATTTAGTTATAATAGTTAATCTAATTTTATACACGCATTAATATTCTTCAAATGTTCGAATTTAATTTATTTCAACTCGTTTGTCAACCTATATAAAATTACCGTTCGGCCGTTAATAAACAAACAAAACAAAAAAAATAAAATCTCTTAACAATCGAGCTAATTACACGTGTATAAATAAAATTAAAGGCACGCCTGCTGGTTTCCTGTACGCGCGTAGGTACAGCGGCGCTCCAGCGACGACGTCCATCAATCAGTTTGCTTGGGATTCAGACGAGACGAATAATATATAACCGGGCGGTTACGACGGATAGAGGAGAAGACGTGACGAGACGACGGGGCAAAGTAATACTCTATACTCGTTTTGAAAAGGCCTATAGGTGGTGGTGGTGGTGGTGGTGGTGGTTACATTACTGCCGCAGGGAGTTTTGACTTAATAACGCACATAATTCGCCGACTCGACACGTTCATTTCCGATATTCCTCGTTCAATATAACGGGCTCGCGAACCAATATATACGACCCGGAGATGGATGGGGGTGGGGTATGTGCAGGGAGATGTCGAAAAGCCTCCTCCGTCACGGTTAAAAACGTGACAAAATAACTATTGTCCCTGCAGGCGACGACGACGACGGTGCAGGGATGAGATGCGTACGAAAGGATGCCTGTGATGCGGGGGGAGAGAGAGAGAGAGTGAGAAATGTTATACGCGCACGCGTCAAAACGATCGAGTTTTCTCGTTCCCATCCCACACTTTGACGTTTTCTCCTTTTTCCAGTGGCCGCGACCCGAGCAAAAAAATAAATAAAACATCGATGATTAATGACACGCCTTTGTCTTAACGCGCGACCCGAATTTTAATCGAAAAACAGCGAATTTATCGGGGGATCGAATTTGAATGCCCTATAAAAATTTAAAGAAAAAAAAATGCGTTTATCGCCTAAAAATTCGAAAATATTTCCTAACAAAAGAAAATTCGCATTAAACAAATTACATTTCTTTATTTTGCACGGTTATAAAATCATTTTTCTGATAAGTTGATAAAAGGCCAGTATAGGCCGGATTAGACGTTAAGACGAATTTAAGGATCGTTTTGTTTAAAAAACCAATACAGCTGCGGTGTTGTAACGCATCGAAATCCGCGTACTGACCAATTATAACGCGACGAAAGAAGAAAACTACACTTTTTCACACTGTCTATATAAAAATTAATATTTTTTTCTCTAAAATATTTTTCCGTCGCTAAAACTTCGCGTCAATACGTGTCTATTTTCTACCCTTTCGTGTACACGTTAACCGAATAAAAACATTACACGTAAATCGTAATAAACCGCAGTGTACTGTTTTTATTAGCGCGTATACACATATACGTTTGCTACAACCATGGCGAAATAAAGAACTCGAATTAACTATTTTCTTATAGTACCGCCGGATTTCTGAAAAACAAAGAGATTGTCTGTTATCGTCTTGTTTGTTACGAAAAATCAATAGTCACCAGTGCCGGATTTAACAGCAGTGTGTAACCGTTTCGGTTGACAAATGATACATTTCCATTTCTATACATGAGAATATATATATTTTTTTAACATTTAAAATTCTATATACTTTTATATCGCGGCCATATTAATTCTGTAGGAAATGGTTAGAGTATACAGTACAAATGTAATTGATTTTTTTTTTATATAAATCGTGCGATTTAAAAGAGTTTTTTTTTTAAAACGAGCGTTTTTGAAGATCACGTGATACGATCGTGTCTCAAAAACCATATATCTCAACTCTAATTTTTCAATTCTATTTTGTTTTTTAACACTTAACCGCGACCAAACGTGTATTCGAAAATCGTAGCTAAATAAAAAGAAAACGTCGTTTGACAATAATAATAATAATAATGAATTTGGCACCATTTCATCGCGGGTAAATTAAAACATGACAAAATTTTGAGTCCTGCAGTTATTCGTATTTAATGTAAATCCTTCGCTTTAGGTTTGCCGGCCGACACTCAAACTCTTAAATCTCGTTCTGCTTTTGGTGTTTTTTTTTTTTTTAATAAAAAGAAACAATTTAAAATCCGTGAAATACGAACGAAAACGTAATCGTTTTTTTTGTTTAATAAATTATAAAATAATTGTGTAGAAGTAAATAGACGAATGAACAAAACACGAGGCGCTGAAAACAAAATTAAAGTGTTTCTAACACGTAAAAGGATTTATAATTAATTAATCACACTATATATACACAATACACATATTATGTACACTTGTAAAATATGTTGAAAATGAAAATTGTCAATATGTTTATAAGACCAATTTCCATATATCATTGTAATGTAATTAGTGAACTGAAAATGCCATTTAACTGACGATACACACGATATCGCCGTTCAGGTTTTCTTCGTGTAAATCTCGTTGGATATTTAATTAACGAATTTGAAAATCGTCATAACACCGTGCAGTAATTTTCTAACGCAATAAAACATAATTAATTCGATATACGCGAGTGTTCTGCTGCGTGAACAATAACGAGCGTAACAACTTCCTCGGTAAATCACTGTTCGAAACGGAGAGCTGAAAATAAATTGAATTAACGACAATTTTAACGTGAAATACACACGACCGAATGAAATTAGGTCAAGTATCCGTTGGGGCAAAAAAAAAAAAAGTAATAATAATAGAAGAAAACGTGCTATAGACGCGTGTCGATTTCAATCAGTTTTCACCGTGACTTCAACGACAACGACGAAAAAAAATTTTTGAGAAAAAACTCAATAGAAAGTGAAAAAAAACCGCCTCTTCCTATGTAAAATTACTTTTTCTCATACACGCCTAACCGCATAATAATATACGTATTATACAATCGAAATTCACGAATATTTATCATCGAACATCGCAGGGTTCCATAATATTCGGTATTTAATAGTAGTAGTGCACCGTATATTTACTTATATGAACATCGAAAATCAGATTAACGTAAACGTTGTACTTTTAATAACCAAAATATATGAGATTATAATTTAAAAGTCTATTGCACTCTTACAACATTATTCATTCGCGTTATCCGTTATTGTACGATTCGTCTCGTAAAGATTCCGCGGTAAAATATTAAAAACTTTTTTTTTTTTCACCATAAAACAAAGTACCAATGGTGGACTCGTTCCGAAATCATTCTTTTAGCGTGCCTGCACTGAAAATTCCATACAAACAACATAATAAGCGGTCTTGTAAACGTTCATATATAAATAATAATTCAAACTTTTTAGGAGAACTCCGGGAATATACACGAGTGGTCATATGTAACGACAATTACACGGATCCCAGTGGGCCGCGGCGAAACGATTCGTTTAACACGGGACACTTAACTCGGAACGTTTTTTTTTTACTTTTTTGACGTTTAAAAAACAACTACACAAAGTTGTAGGAAATACGCTTTTGACCGAATAAAATATAACGTTTTCAGAATACAAGAAAAAAATATATAAAACTCTCGCATTTCTTTAAAAATCGGCTACGGCGATAATGATACGTAGCGCCGGCGGCAACCGTATACAGCTATTAAATTGATATCGATAATGCGACGTTTGAATATGACGATTTGAAATATATTGAAACAATATATATTATTAATTTATATAAAAAAATGTTCGTTTTTATTATTAAAAATATAACGTACATTACAGTTTAACAAAAAAAAAAAATACAATTCACGCGAGAAGGAACACAAATAATTACGGTGAATTATCAAAAACGAAAATGTCTAAAGGAATAAAAACGATTAATTGCGATTAAATACAAAACGAAAATGCGCGGATTTTCGTATTAACAAAACCGACAAAATAATAAACAGTAATATGGGTTGTAGTAATCGTCATGATGATAATAATAATAGTAAAAAAAAAATATATATATATAATTAAAAATTAGGTGAGAAGAACGAAATCTTCCGAAACCATAGACATATTCCAGAAATTCGACAGTTCAAACCGGTGTGAATTTCCCCTCAAAAATGGTACCGGTGTGAATTTTAGAAACTCTTAAAAGTAACCGGTTTCATAATTTAGTGATACCGGTTACATTTTTCCTGACCGGATCGTCGATGTGGTTACTAATACCGGTGCTGATGGTATTCCTCCTATTAACGATTCTTCCCTACACGACTATATCATGTCACTTATCACATAGATAAGAAATCATAAACGTGGGCACGCGGTTTTATTTATAGAAAAAATGCTATGAAAGTGTGAACCGCATTTGATAGCTACATTTGGAGGGGTTATCCCAATCGTTACAACGGATTTCCTCCTTAAACCGGTACAAAATAATCTGTGTCTTAATAGTAACCGGTATCAATCATCGATAACCAATAACACACACCGGTTTGAACTATCGAATTTCTGGATTAGCTCATGAACCGTGCATAGAGAGAGAGAGAGGTCAGGGGGTCGATATAGAGCGAAAGAGACAGAGCTACGAGTTGGGACGGTCTACTATCACTTTATTTTTTGTTTACTGACTATTGACTACTATGACAATTTATTTACCGTAATCGACAGTTATTGATAAATGAATATAAATAATACATGGACGAAACAAATGGATTAGTTTTTTTTCCGTGTAATTCCCAATCCGTATCTCTCTCTCTCTGACTCTCGTACATATATTTTATGTCAACGATCTCTCTTACTCTATACAATACGTAACTGATAACGAATGGACGGGAGGTGTGGAATGCGCGGTTAATACGTCTGTGGGAACAACCGACAATTAATGCACGCGATTCGAGAATCCGCTCACCGAGTATCCACACCGAATTCCAGTGGATTCCTGGCCTCGCCAATGTCGCTGTGAGAAAATCTCTCTCGGTGCTCCTCCTCAAGTCGGTACACTCGGAATACAGAAAGTGAGACGCATTAATTAAAAAGAACGCGGGAGTGTGCACAAATAAATACGCGAAGAATTTTCAGATAACCCGTGGGACACGCATTGTTATATTGTGTTATGTACACAGAAAACGATATTCAATTATCGCAGACAATCGAACAATACTGCATTGTGCGAATCAAACAGACGTCGTCGCGCGAATATCCAAAGCCTGTTTATTCGCCGTCAAAAACATAATGATGTAGTCGAGCAAAATATTACGCCGTGCTGCAGTAATTATTACGAAATTATTATACGTACGGGTAATAATAATAATTAAATGTATTATTTCTATTCGGTACAGTTAGCGCTGCAGTTGGTACATATAATTTATACGAATTCTACATTTCCGACCGACTTCAAAGGGTTTTATTTTTTAATATTTGCGCGTACCCGCGCGCGTTCTGTCGCCGTTTCGACGAGCGCGGGACACGTTAAAATGTAACCGTGTATACTGTAGGTACGGCCATACCAATTAAATATGATATCGAAAATTGATTCGATTTCAAACGAACCACGCGAATTTTTTTTTTTTGTTGCAAACGAATTTGTCGAAACGAATAGCACGGCAATATTGTCGCAATTTCACTGGCGCCGGACGTCGGCAAAAACGAACGGTGTGGCGCACAAAAATCACAATTAAAACGGGTAAATGAAACCCACACGTTTACAGTTTGGACTGATTTTCAGTCGTTTTTAACGCGTGCCGCTGCAACGACGGTCGCGTCCTCGGTAATTTCATCTCATTATACGGTCCGACGAGTATGTTTTTATAGCGTTATTTTTTTAAAAATCGCAATTATAGCGATGATTTGTACTTTGTTTCTATGAAAATGAAGTCAATTTATTAGCTGGTGTGCGTAGTTATTTCTTTCACACGTTTAAATCGTTCAAATAACGTTTAAAATATTTCAATAACGATATCGCGCGGTACGCAGTTATCTGCAAAATTTTTAGCCAGTGGATTATTTCTTTTTTTCAACTATTTTTTACAACATATTTTCCGATTATCGATAAAACCGTAATATTTAATCCGTGTGATGATAAACAATCTGAACTCGGTAACTCTATTGTCCTGCGCATTTGGAAGTCGCATGTGTTTAGCTTGTAACTTATTTGACTTTTGTCGTTGTGAAAGAGACTTTCAGAGGAAACCCAAACAGTAAATGTTTGAATTGGAAGGACCTAACGGACGGATCATGGGATCATATGCGTTATGAAGGCGAATTTCCTTCCGAAAACTTCTATAGAATCCCGGTATCCGTAAGACGCTTTTTCTGCACTATTCTCTCGAAAAATCCATGAAGATCTTCCCCGAGACCCATTTGAGACGGAAATATAAACGTGCTTAAACGTTAAGATGGTTTGTGCGTTTGGCCTTTTATTTTTATTTTCGATAAAAGAATTCCCATATATGTAATACGCCACGTCGATCGATGATCATAACAACACATATTATGTGAATACATACTGTGAATAATATACGCGTGAGTCTGCGTGTAAATCATATAACCGTGCCCGTGCAGTGAAATTATAAAAGTCCCGAAATAATAACAATTATTATAATATTAAACGATTACCTACCACAGTTATAATAATCGTTTCGTATTATTATTAATTGATAGTATAAAATTGCGCTTTGAAAAAAAAAATACACATGGTTTCACAGTATTTACGATTGTAAAATGTATGAAATATTTTTAAAATACAATAACCTAACGTGACAAATACAAACACGCATATAATACTCATATAATTTATAGGTTAGGTTAAACTATACACGCTCCATTTATAATAGTAAATCCAATTTTCTAACTCGTTCGTACCGTAAGTATTTTATTTTTATTATTTATAAGAGAAAAACTTTTTACGCGCGTATACAATTTAATATTCTGTGTTGTAGTATTGAGGAAATATAACTGAAACAACACAAAATAAAAATATTGAAGTAACAACAGAGATGGTTGACAAATGAATTTAAAACAAAAAAAATTTCCCGATCGAAAGAAATTGATAATGGATTTGATAAGGGAAATTTTTCGGAGGATTACTTAATTAATGAAGAAACGCGATTCGATTGCACTGAAAAAAAGTTAGCGAGCTCTTTTAGCTTAGAGGGCAGGACGAATTATTGAAAAACGTGAGAAGTATCACATTTCAGACGACCATCGTAAAAGGAATAATAAGGAAAATCATTTAAAAAATGACAAAAGGAATGAAACGGGAGACTAATATGTTAGTGAGGGAATTTATGAACGTATTTTAAATGAAAACCAAAAAATCCGCAATCTCGTTACCAATAATACCGATATGGTTAAGGATCCATTGAAGTTTAATGTAAAGACCTTAGTTGGCGAGAAGAGAAAAAGAGTCGGCCATATTTGAAAAATGATTTAAGGTAAAGACGTTAAAGGAGAAGAACTTAATGACGTATGACGCAATGAGAAAGAGCCTAGAGATGTTATGATGAAGAGAGCTTCTGGAAGAGCAAGTCATTGAGTACTAAATGAAGATAAATACTGGTAACACAGAAAACTGACGAGTATAAGGATGGAATGGAATTGTGTTTCTTTAAGATTCTTTAAGGAGAAACGTATAACTTCTCAATCGTCCAGCTCGTATATCCAGTGGAGGAACACAGTGTTCGATTTCAAGAGTAGGCGAGGAAATAAAGCGAAAGAACATACGTAGGTTCCTTTTTTTTTTCACGTTTTTATAAATTACAGGCAGTAATATTAAGAATAATAAGAGGTTTGTCCCAGAGATTCTTTCGCCAAGTATTTTTTTTATACATATTTTTTTTTCATCGGGTAATCAATATTTATATAGTCGGACGGACAGCGAGGGTTGTTAGTGCACGAATCATTTCAACTTGTCATTCGCGCACTAACAGTAATCGAAATGTCAGCGAGTGCGGTACGGAGGTGTAATTGATTGTTTCAAAACCATCATATTTTTCGAATCAATTAATAATACTTTATGCTCGTGATATATCCATCGTGATAATTTCCTCCCTTCATTTTTCTCTCGGCCACCGTTCGGCCTGTTGACACGACTAAAGCGAACACAATATTATATATGTATACCTACTCGTTTATTACATCATAATCATCGTCCGATAATAATCAAACGATCTCGCTGTTATAGCTGTTCTAGTACAAACATTATACTCGTACATTATTATTAATATAGAGCTCGGAAATTTTTATATTAAAAAAACACATCATATATGTACGTGTTGAAAATTCGAAATCGATTTTCACAAAAAAAAAAAATTATTTTAGCTTTGGTACGTACGAGCTGTACGCATATAGTTTAGCAAAGGCTCCCAAACTGTGAGTCGCAATAAAATGTTTACGGGTCTCTACGTGTTAAGCTGAAAAATAATTATTATTAATATATTTGAAACTTTTAAGTCAATTCAATAAAAATCAATTTCAATAGTAAATATTTAATGGAGTTCTGGTTTTTTACTGGAAATACGCCTAACACTTTCTGCTATAAAGCTATAAACCTTGCTTCTTCATATAATCTTGGGAAGTTGGATTTTCAGTCATTTTTTTTTTTTACATTTCTTTACCAAATAAATCATACTCTTCATAAAACATTATTACTATGTATAAACTAATTTTTTTTTATTAAAATATATTGTGTTAATATTCTAAATATCCATACCAAAAAAAAAAAAATAAAAATAAAATTGATTTTAGAAGGTCACCTAAATTTGAAAATTGTCAGAAATGGGTCGCACCTAAAAATGTTTGGTAACCTTTGAATAAAGGTATAATCTAATTAATAGAGAGATATAATAAATAATTTATTGACTGTTGCACGTTGTTTTATCGGTGAAATTATTAGTTTCATTCACTTTTCACGTCGCGTCGTTGTTTTGTAATATATTTTACAAATTACAAATATTGTGAAATATGCTCTAAAACTTTATCTATATCAGCGATATCGAGCGACATCCCAAAACACCCGCCACGGATCGATACCCCACCATTTTTTTTTTAATTTAAATTCACAACAAAAATCGCGTAACGAGTTGCGTTTTTAGAGTTAACCTAACCCAAAGCAAAATACGTTTCCTGTTTTCTGTTTATCGTTCGAATAAAGCGATCACGAGCGTTATACCGGGGGCGGCGGCGTACGTGTTATCCGATACGCGAATGCGGTCTTCGCGCCCGGTCGTGGGGCTCGTATGTTAACCGCTATATCGTCACAAACCGCATTATAATAATATGAAGTAAAAGGGAGAACACGATCGCTACAACAGGTGTCGATGGATGGATTAAAGGCGGTTTTCACATTATAATATTATTATATATAAAGTTCAAACCACCGTAAAAACCACGAAATTTCCACTTTGTTTCAATTGAAATTTTATACGGTGGGCTGGGTGAAAAAAATCGCAAATTATTATTTGCAATACTTTTTTTTTTTTTTATACTATCAAATTACAATACTGCAATCATTCGAACCACGAGTTCTCTCGGGCGTTGATATCGGATTCGTATAGCAGCGTTTGACTCTTGCAATCGATAAATTTACCGGGAAGAAAAAAAATGTATTTTTTTTTTTTTTGCTTCGCTTACACTGAAAATACTGTACTGCTACAGTACAATACGGTATGGAACGAAATTTTCAGACGAAACTTTACAACCACGGATTAGACGAATAATACAAATGGATTACTCGCGATGTAATACGAAAAAAAAATGACATCGTTCGGAAGACCACAAATCAGTGTTACCGCACGACAGCACAATACATGTACCTAAAATTTAAACGTTATGTACTCCCGTGAAAATACGTAGAAAATACAAATGTCAATCGAATGAATTAATATAAAAATATATATACCAAACACGATAGAAAAGAATTTTGACTGATTTAAGTTGGATATTAAGAATGTTGACTCGATTACATTTTCACCTGCAGTACCCACATTTGATAAACGTTATTACGATCATATTATTTGAGATAATAAAGGATTTGCGCAATAATATTGTATAATATCAGCGCAATAATTCGTATCGTTGTGCGCGTCTACACTGATTCGTGTCCACCAATCAGAAGAGCGTATTTTGCAATATTCTTTTGTCGCGATCCGAATCAATCGCATACGTGCGGCTACTGTTTTAAAATCTCCTTCGAAGATTATTGACAAAAAAGATTTCATGACGTCCTATTACGCGTGTGTACTCGTGAAACGTGATTTTTTTTTGCGTAGGCGTTTACCCGGAATTCTTTCGCCATCATCACCAAGAAACGTCAAACGTTTTCCAGGATAAAAACGATATATAATAATATCCCTTTCGTTATTTCGTTCTCGTCTGTCGTCACATACTAAAACCTGCTGTAGCACGTCGTGTCAGCCCCCGCAATCGTCCTGTAGTACCTAATACTATATACCGTAATAGAAAAATATTTTTCTCGTATACCGAAAAAAAAAAAAATAGAAAAAAAAACACAATAAAAATAATATTTCATTTATTTTTAAACCGACCGCTGTTAAAAACGTAAAGCGGCGATTTGATATATTACACCAGCGATTCTTATATACTATTTTGTATAGTACGCGGACCCGTGATGAAGAACTTTTTCAAACACTTTACCAATTTTTATCCGTTTATAACGTTTTCTTTTTTTTTTAAATATCTCGCGTTATTATAATGAATATTTTAATGTTTTTTTTTTTTTTATTACACGAATCACACAAGTATAGGTACATACATTTAAAACATAAACGCTTAATAATTACTTTTATTATACTCGATTTTACGCGCGGAAATTCAATATTTTATTTTTATTATACTTAAAATGTGTATTAATAAATTCATAAATCAGTTGTGCGCGGTTGAATTAAAACTTTCGTCAGAGCGTCACACTCGGATATTTGTCGATAATCTTTTTCGATCGACCAGAAACGAAATTCCGATCGGATTGTATTTTTAAACTACTGTTTGTATATAAAAAATAAAAAAACACTGTTTTCTTCCGACCGACGACGCGATGTCAGCCACCACAGCCTATACACGTTCGACGAATATCGTTATTGCCAAAGAGTGCTTATAATCCGGTTTTTTACGTCTGACACAGGAGAGTAAAGTGTAAGTTTCGATGACTCGAGTATCACTTTCAAAATGTACACCGAATAATTCGGATTATCGAGCACGTACGTCGTGTGCGAAGTTTCAAGCGGGCTATTTCGAAATTTCACAAGGCCATATAAAAATATATACGCACACGAGTATTAGTTCATAGTTTTTTATTCTCTTTTTCTTTTTTACGTGTTTTTTTTTTGTCTTTTATCTGTTTAATTGTTTTTTTCTTTCTTTTACTGCTGTTTTATTGTACTACGTATTCTGTAATTTATCACTCGGGAAAGAACAAATTATCGATTATCGGTTACCACCGCGAGTAACCGTAGAATTTAAAACCGCGAATAAAACCACACCGTGTCGTCTGACCTCTTCGGATATGACTCAGGGGCGCAATTTCACGGAAAAAACTGGGGGTGCTAAATGTTATTTTATAGAGTTATCGATGTCTGCGATCCTTCAATAATGACCATTAAACAATTACTTACTTAAATAATGGCTGTGTAAAGTACATTATTATTCGATTACAGTAATTACACGTGATAAACGTAACATATGAATTATTAAACCGTAATCAACTTCAATTTTAAATAATTTAAATATGAGTTTACACTTTATTATAATAACAACATCCTCCTTTCACTTTGAGCAAAAATATTTATTACTTCGTTTACATATCAATTTGATTGGTAAGGTCTTTTCCAACAACGATGATTATTATCTGTGATAAAACTAAAATAGTACTTTGAACGTTGTCACACTGTGCCGGAACGATTTTATCGCCAGTCGCCACACTAATCGAATTGATATGTTATTTTATCAATAACATAATATTATTTATTATATATTATAAATGTATAAAATCATCTGTTGTTGATTTTTTTTTACCAGTCTGTAAGACAACATATTTTCAGTCGTCACACGATAATTCATTTAAACAATATCACAGAACAAAACATTTCTTATGATACTGGTGTTGGTCAATAACCTCGGTACCGCAGAATATAAATAGTGTATTTGACCAATATATTTTATGCTATCAATAAGACAATACGTGTGTGGATTTGGTGATATACGAGTGAATATTTATTTAGTATATCATTTTAATACGAGAAACGCAATTATTATTAAAATTTTTTTTATATATTTAAAATCGGGAAAAATGGCCTCAATTCACAGCTGAGTGCGGTGACCAGGAACGAGCTGTACGAGCGCTTAGACGTAGTATTATAAAACGCGATAATATCGCATCTCAACTTAATATTATTGTCGAGTTGGGTTCCAAAATAGAAGAAGATACTTCGTTAATACCCCTTTTTGAAGCCCGTACACAGGATCTTCATATACTTTTGTCTAATTTCCATACAGAGCAGGATTCTATTTTAGATCAGTTAATACTATTAGATCGAGAATCCGAATTCACAGCAATACACGATCCTATTGAACGCGATGTAATGGAACAATATTATCGTATTAAAGCGGTGATTACCACGATGAATTTAAATACTCCTAGTGTTAATAATTCTGCAATAAATAATTCGAATCAATATAATAATAATATACAACTACCAAAAATCCAACTGCCGTTGTTCGATGGTGATTTATTAAAGTGGTGTTCATTTCGTGACACGTTTATGTCACTCGTACATAAAAATTCAATGCTTTCTGACACTGAAAATTTCATTATTTAATTTCAACGGTATCGGGCACTGCTGCGCCGATTGTTAAATCGGTTCCACTCACCGAAGCGAATTATAGTGTTGCGTGGGGAGCATTACAAGATACTTATGATAACAAACGTTTATTAATAACAAATCATTTAGATATGATTTTCCGAGTTCCTACGATGTCCACTGAAACATTAACGGGTTTGACAGAGTTTTAAGCGTATTTCGTGAAAATATTGCTGCAATACGAGCTTTAGATGTAGAAAATTTAGCAGGATTTTTGTTGTTTTACGTAGCTTCGAGTTTTATCACCAACGACGAAACGATTATTTGAAGCAGAATATCACGTAGTTGATATTCCTGATATAGATTTACTACTAAAGTTTGTTCAGACGCGTTGTCAAATTTTACAAAATTCCGTTCCTAGTCACAATATATTGTCAACTAAAACAACTTCTGTGAAATCTGTAAAAGGTAAAGTTGCTTCATTCGCTGCCACTGTGGATTCTAAGTCATGTAAATGTTGTAAAGGTAGTCACTTTTTACATCAATGTACACAGTTTAGTCAATTACCAGTCTTCCAACGTTTTAAATTTTCTCAGTCACGACATCTATGTATGAATTGCTTAAGCCCACAGCATAAAACGAGAGATTGTACGTCAATACATTCATGCCGTCACTGTTCAGAAAAACACCACACACTGTTACATTTAGAAAAGAAATTACCGAAAGTTACGCTTACGGACAATCCCAATGCTTTATCGATTGCCACAACAACGCCACCAAGTACGAATACAGAAGTATCTTTTAACGGAGTTGCAAGTTCAGCAGGAAAGGTCGTTCTTGGAACAGCTATGATTCGAATTCGAAACTCTATGGGTCAGTTGGTACCTATTCGTGCTTTGATAGATACTGGTTCTCAAATTTCAGTTATTACGAGTGCATGTGTTTCTTTGCTTGGTTTAAAACGTCGCCGATCCCACACTTCAGTAACAGGCTTGTCTCAAACGCGAGTGTCATCGACAAAGGGTTCTACAAGTTGTATATTCACGTCGTGTTATTCAGACTGTCTTAATTTAAAATGTGAACCGTTAATTTTATCAAGAATTATCGGTCCAATGCCATCTTCGCCTTTAAATTCGGCAATTCGTCAAGCATATGGCCATGTTATCTTTGCGGATCCTCATTTCGACAACCCAGCGCCTATCGATTTCTTATTGGGGGCAGATGTGTATCCTTTCATATTAGGAGAGTGTTCACGCGTACTACACACACCTGATTTACCATCTGCATATGAGACTACTTTAGGATGGATTATATTGGGCCAAGATACAAAAACCATTTCTTCGCCACCTGTGTCGCTTTTGTTAACGACTGAACCTTCAATTAGCCAATTGATACGTAGATTTTGGGAGATAGAAGAACCTTCTCCTCCAGTAAGCGGTTTTACAGATGACCAAAAATGCGAAGAACATTTTCAACGGACCACAATTCGTGACTCTAGTGGCCGCTTTTTCGTGTCATTACCATTTCGTGACGATCCTTCGTTGTTGGGGGAATCTCGTTCGGTTGCTATTTCTCGATTTTACAATTTGGAACGTAAATTACAAAGAGAACCCAAGTTATTCGAGGAGTATCAAAAGTTCATGGCAGAATACGAAGAACTTGGTCATATGCAAGTGTCGTCGAACGAAGGAAGATATTACATTCCACACCATGCGGTTGTAAAGTACACAGGGATGCAGTTGAAACTTCGGTGGTTTTCGACGCTTCAGCCAAAACTACGTCTGGAAAATCGTTGAATGAACTTTTGTATGTGGGGCCTAAGTTACAATCCGATATTTCACAATTATTACACCGATGTCGTTTTGTGAAGTATATGATGACAGCGGATATATGTAAAATGTATCGGCAAATTCGAGTTCACAAAGAAGATCGTCCTTTTCAACATATTGTATGGCGTAACAATCCATCTGAAGAGTTGAAAGATTTCGAATTAAATACGGTTACGTACGGTGTGTCATCGTCTCCATTTCAAGCGATAAGGGTTCTGCATCAATTAGAAAAGGAGGATGGTCACAGATACCCGTTTGCACATAAAATATTATCTACACAAACTTATGTTGATGACATCATCACGGGTCACGATGATATATCAGGTGTATTGCGTTGTCGTAATGAACTAATACAATTATTAGATCGAGCCGGTCTAACTTTAAAAAATGGTCATCGAATTGCAAAGAATTGTTAAATCAAATTCTGAAGAAGATCAAGCATCAACAGTTTCCTTCGAATCAAAAGAGGATACATCGTTAAAAATTTTAGGTATGCATTGGGACCCAATTACAGATGCATTCACTTACCATACCTCTACAGTAAACAACAAGTGGACAAAGCGTTCTGTACTATCTGTTATCGCCAAATTATATGATCCTCTCGGAGTATTGGCACCTATAACATTCTGGGCCAAATGTTTTATGCAAACACTTTGGAAATCCGGTCTACAGTGGGATGAGGAATTACCAGTTTCATTGTCAAACACGTGGCAGCAATTTGAATCGGAGCTCCCAATATTATCCCAAATCAAATTACGTCGCTACATCTCTACAACTGATTTGACTTCAGTTCAATTACTTGCCTTTTCTGATGCGTCAGAAAAGGGATATGCAACAATAATATACATTCGATGTGTATATAAGGATGATCGGATATCAGTACGCTTATTAACTTCAAAATCAAAAGTGGCACCATTGAAGATGGAAAAAAGTGAAAGTTCTTTAACTATTCCACGTTTGGAACTATGTGGAGCACTTTTATTGGCACGAACGTTAAATCATTTGATGTTAACTCTGCAGAATGTTATTTCTATTACTTCAGTGCATGCTTGGACAGATTCTCGAGTGGTTCTCTTGGTTAACTACACCACAATCTCATTTTAAAATTTTTGTCACAAATCGATTAGCAAAATAATGGAACTAATACCATCTTGTCAATGGAATTATGTTACATCAGCTTTAAACCCAGCTGATTGTGTTTCTCGAGGTACTTTACCATCCAAAATTATTAATTATAATTTGTATTGGGAAGGACCACAATTTGTACACCAACCAATGAATGAATGGCCAAACATTCAATTTGAAGCTATTCCACTGTCGGAATTACCAGAGGTGAAACAGAAAACATTCTTCCTTTGTGTTCGGTCACCCTAACAGATGAAGATTCTGAGTGGTTCAATCGATTTTCAACATTTAATCGAATGCAGAGGGTCACAGCATATTTGATACGTTTTGGTCGTTATACTAGAAGATTATCTGTGAAAGTTGGTTCATTATCACGAGACGAATTAGACGAAGCATTGGAAATAATTATTCGAAGTACACAAATAAAATATTTTCCTGATATTTTCATAGTCTTCAGATTAAGGATTCAAAATCACACCACGATCTATTGCTCAACTTGCCCCGTTTCTGGATGAAAGAGGTATTATTCGCGTAGGTGGCCGTCTTCGAAATTCTATGGCAATGTTTGATACACAATGTCCAATTTTGATACCAAAAGCATCCACATTAACAACATTACTTATCCGACATTATCATCTAGTCTATCTCCACGCAGGAATGAGACAAATTTCTGCCTTATTATCTAAAAATTTTGGGTAATATGTAGTCGATCTGCTATTCGACGTGTCATCTTCCAATGTGTTGTATGTGCCCGTTATCGGGCAACAACTCCTCAACCAGTGATGGGCAATTTGCCATCTTGCCGCGTAAATTCTTCTCGACCCTTTTCACAACTTGGAATCGATTTTGCTGGGCCGTTTGCGATAAAGGAATCACGTCGGAAAAATGCTAGATCCACAAAATGTTACCTTGCTGTCTATATATGTATGGCAACAAAGGCTGTTCATATTGAAACAGTGTCGGACTTGACTACTGATGCTTTTTAGCTTCGTTGAATCGAGTAATCTCGTAGAGGTATTCCTAGTGATATATTTACGGATTGTGGCACAAATTTCAAAGGTGCTGATCGTCGATTACAACAGATTTTATAGAACAATCTTCGCAAAATTTGTATACCAATGCGATTCCATGTCGTTGGCACTTCAACCCCCGGCAGCACCTCATTTCGGAGGTCTGTGGAAGCGGCAGTAAAGTCCACTAAATTTCATTTGCGAAGGGTAATCGGTAATCAATTGCTAACGTTCGAAGAGTTAACCACGTTAGCTACTCGTATTGAAGCCATCCTCAATTCACGCCCGCTTACAGCATTGTCAACGGACCCCAACGATCTTCAACCTTTGACACCTGGTCATTTCCTCATTGGTCAACCATTGGTCGCTTTGCCGGAAAAGGATGTAACAAACATTCCCCAAAATCGACTTCATCGTTGGGAACTTCTGCAACAACTGCACCAAACTTTTTGGAAACGTTGGTCTAATGAATACCTTACGTCACTACAAGCTAGAACTAAATGGACACGTCACCAACCAAATATTGAAGTGGAAATTTAGTACTGATCAACACTCAAACTTACCCCTACACAATGGAAGTTGGGAAGAGTTGACAAAACCCACCCAGGAGATGATGGAATAGTGCGAGTTGTCACAATACGTACCATGGACGGTCCAATTACGCGACCAGTCGTAAAAGTAATTGTCTTGCCGGTGGACACCTAGTACACAGTTCCTTTTTTAATTTTATCCCATTCAATTTTTCCTTTTGTTTTGTTTATTTATTTATTTATTTTTTTTTTGTTGTACACTTACATATATATATATACTATTATTATTATTATTATTCGTTGTTATATGTATCGTGTACATATAATAACCTACTAAAACTTAAATAAAATACGAAAAAAATTGGGGGTGCTGAGCACACCCAAGCCCCCCACCCACAAATTGCGCCTATGGGATGTGTACAATAATATATTTGGCGTTAAAGATCTTTCGCGGTAAACGAGAGAGAAGAAAAAACGATACTTCCGCGGTGTTATAACACACAAAACGCGACATTTTACGATTTTATAAATTTTCGAGCAAACCCCCCGAATAAACGACTATTACTGGATTTCGACGTTATAATGTATAGATACGCGCGTTATGGGTCAAAAATCGATAGCGGTCCGCGAACGGTTTTGGTCCCGGGCAGAGAGCGAATTGGAGAGTATAATATAACGTGCGCGGCAGAGGCCATTGATCGAACGCCCGAGCGGAAAACCAATAACGCAACTTTTTCGTTTAGGTCATTAAAGCAACGGAGTTATATCGACTTAAAAAGTTCTCTCTTATCGCCGGCCGTTCTTTACGCGTGTTATCCGTTCCTCGTGATGCCAGTGTATCGACCAAACTTTGTTGGCTTTTCATCATATTATAACGCAGCCGTTAATACGTTATATTATTATCGTCATCGCCGCGAGTAGGAGAAAAAAAAAAGGAACGGCGCGAAGAAATATAATTTTTATTATTATTTTTTCGGAATTTTTTTTTTTTTGTTCTCTGATGGTCTTGTGGAAGACGGGGGGCGGGAACGTCGTCGTCGCGCGCCGGTTTTAGTACGCCCCGACGAGCCCGTTAAAAGTTAATAAACTTCCGTTGCGACGTTGTTCGCGCGTTTAACTAAATTAAACGTGCCTCCGCGGTGTGTGTGTGTGTGTGTGTATATCTAGTCGTGTCCGCGTTTCGAAAAAATATTTTATCATCTCCAAACGTTTTATCTTTAATTATTTAAATTGAAATACGCGTATATAGTATAATACTATACCGAAGTTTGTGAAAAAAAAAAAACTAACCTTTTATCACACTATACGCGCGCTGTTTAGTCTAAAATAAATTTAAAAAAAAACGCGCTGTTCGACGGCCGGTGAAAATTTATTGAAATTAATAATTCATTTCGCGTACCTATACAGTACAGTATACGTTGAAAGTATTCGCCGTATAATAACGTAGTTCTATAGGTAATTTTTGTTTTCTAAACCAAGACTATCGAATATCGAAAATCTGATACGTTCGCGTATTTTACACGGCGGTTTAGGTGTTCCGAGCGATTCCACCAAAAAAAAAAAATGTATATTTCATTATTATATAGTGAACGAACGTCCATTATAACTCGGTTATACGCGTTGGAAAAACGAGAGTATACGTAACTCGTTTAGTCATACGCTGCAGTGGCGTCATTTCAGTTTTCGAAAGGGGGAGGCGAAATATTTAACCGGCCCATTTAACTATTTTCCACTTACATTTAGCTCAATACGATTTCTGTTTTACATAATTTTGATATTTTCGTTATCACGGGCACGCGCGAATCGCCCGATATATTTTATTTATTTATTTTATTTTTTTTTTTGGGGCGGGGGGGAGGAGAAAATTCATTATTTTGTCAACTATATAATAAATGTATTATAAATGACTATAATTAGTACTTATGAGATTCAAGTTTTGAAGTTTCCCTTGTCGTATAACATTAAACATGTTAGAAATTACGTTTTGTGACATGTTCTGAACATCTTGTTCAGTTATTTTCCTCTCTTTCTCGCCGTCTTGGTCACACAACCTTTAGCTTTTTTCATTTTTATTTTTTCACGCTTGCTACTCACAAATTATGTATACATAAAACACACGTTCGAAACATTAAAGAACGGCTAAACAAATTCGTTTATGCCGTACGCGATACAGCCATACCAGATTACAGCTGGTACGCGTCGTCAACCGTCAAACGTACATCGTATATTCTTTATAATTTACGCACTGCCTTTAGGTAACGATAACCGTGTTTATCGGAAAAAATCCAGAACTGTGGTAAGCTGTAACCACGAATTAATCGCCTTTAGTCGTGGTTATATGACCTGCATACTTTTAAATTTTATTGGTAATTTAATTTTAATCCACTGTTTGCCACGCGATTTGTTATTACTACTCGTAACTCGATAGTCATTACTTCAGATTTGGTTAGAATAACTATTGTTCAACATCATCTCGGCACAAATCATGTCGGCCCACAATTAACAAGGGGGGCAAATGTCCACCCTGCCCCCACCAAATGACGCCACTGGTCGTACGCTGACAGAGTCAAGATGTCGATACTGTTAAAGAATTGTAGTGAAAAAAAAAATGTTTTTTTTTCAAACAGTTATCGCGAGCGGTATTAATTACGATTAACAATTTTCCAAAATTTTTTTTTTCTTCTCTAAACAATATTGTTGAAATATTTCGTTTGAACTATCCCGAGCGTTTTTTTTTTTTGTCATTTTTTTCCGAATACAAAAATATAAGCGAAAAAATCTCAGTCATCAGAATATGTTTGCGCTAATGTACGCGGACTTTGGTAAAATTATTTTATATTTAAATCGAACACTGCGTACTCGAGTTCGCCTCGTGAAAATATAATCGAAAATATTAAAATAAACGTACTAAACAGTTGTAATGAAATTGTTCCATATAGTACCGTTGAAACGAGTGTTTCAAATGTTTAAAAAATAAATCCGTAGTATATAATATATGCGTGCGCGTCGATCGATTACATGTTGTCCTTTTATACTCGATTTAATATTTAATTGTTTAGACGTTTGACGTTTACGCGGTGCGTTTATAAAAACTCGTTTTATTATAAAAAATTAAAAAATCATACGCTACGGTAGCTTCGGTTTCGATTTTAAATTTCCAGTCGTATTATTATTATTATTATTATTATACAACGATGATTACATATATACACCGAGATTTCAAACGTATTTTATTCCGTTATTTTTGTATTTTTATTCGTTATTGAATCGTTCGCCGACTGTTTGTATAGAGCGTTTTAAAACGCATTTATAACCCCGTTTAAAGTCACGCCTTAAACGAATGTAAACAATTTACTAATTTTATAAACGGCGACTCGGACGTTTTTTTCTTCAAAACACGAAACTGAAACGAATAAAAACGCTCTTTCGAATTCGTATTATACGTCGATTATCGACTGGGGGAAGTCGCTTTTTCAGCTAATCCGTCGGAAACGGGGTAACACGTATTACGCGTTTTAATTACAATAATAAATTTACATTCGATGGGTTAGCTTGTAGTTATCGCGCCTCGAAGTGCGACGTGTAATTTTCACTGGGCGTGAAAATCGCTGAAAAAGCGTCTCCGGTAGAGCGGGTTTTCGGTCCAAATCACTACAACGGTATATTGTACAGACATCGTATTTTACGTTATAAATATTATACTCGCGAAATATTCGTCGGAATTTAAAAATCAATATTTATATAGTATTCCGTGAGAATTCACGATTGAAATCCTCGGGTCGCCCCATTTGAAAATCCAAAGTTTATATAGCAGTTGTAAAAAAAAAAAATTATAAATTGTGAGAATACATGGCGATAACTCACTGAAAAGTATATATTTTTTAAAATGATGTGTGCTCCCGAAATATGACTAGGATCGTGTCAAAAAATAATAATAATAATCACTCCGCACAAATACGTTGCGACACGAATTTTTTTCTACATTTTATTCGTCTATATATATATATATGTATATAGACATTGAACACATTTTAATATTAAAAAAAAAGTGCGCCTTTCGAATCTTTTTTTCTCGGAGAAAAGAAACATTTTTAACAGTTGTTCGGAACATCGGAGAAAAGTATTCCGAATAAAATTTTCCGGGATACTGTACACGAACGCCGTTTTACACGCACGCGGACGAGGAAACATAAAATTGTCGAATTAATTAAAAAATAAAAATTAATTTAGCGCACAATTTTAACGTTATGTCTGTATACAATACGATATTAAATTCCGGGGAGAGGAGTGCAAACGATCTGCGCTGTATACCGAGCGTAAATATACGTAATTTTTTTTATTTCTATGTTTTTCGACAAATTCTTTTGGACCGATAATTATGTAACTTCTATAAAATCCGTTTTTCCACGGCCCCCACGCCCGTTATAATAACGAAACAATATTCAAAAGCCTATACTGGAGTCGTGAATTACAGGTTTTTATTATAATAGTTTACGACACAAATTTTAATAATAATTCATAATTATATGGAATACAGAATATTTGAAATAGATTACGACTTAATACGGACTACCGGCCGTAATCTTAGTACAGGTGGTGGGTGTAGAGAAATTACTTTTGTCTTTTGCACACATTTCGGTGACGGGGTTCTGCAGTCCATGAAGTTCTTAATAAGCGGTTGTTTGAAAAGTGATTTTTTTTTTTATATCAGAATAATTGAAAATCGATAATCAAACGAAAATCCGTGCTATAATATATTTCGTTGTAAAGTATACGAGTATCAGATACTATTATCCATAGGCCTCTATATAGTACGTAGCTTATCGTTATTTTCTTTTTTTTTTTTCAAAGTCGTGTTAAAAAAGATTTCGCTTTAGAAATGCGTAATTTTTTTTTTTTTTTTACTCGGTATTTTGTAAATCGGGGCCCGTTCCAATACGATTTGCCCCGGGCCACGCAAAATCTATAGCACCAGCACTGCGCGTTTCACATACGCGTATATTGTTGTACGGTAAAAAAAAAATTGCGTGTGCTTAAGACCACACGACAGAAGTGAAAACTTCAACATGGCGAAATTAATAATACGAAATACAAGTTTATAATATTGTGTACAACATGCGTGTATAATATTAAATTACGTTCAAGAAAAAATAAATAAATAAATAAATTATACTAAAAAATTATTTGAAATAAAATGTGATTATTGGTATGGCGCACACTGTTTTCACGTCGATACTGAATGCGACTGATGCGTCGTGCTCTCTCATGTAACGTTCATTCGGGTTAGTTCGGTTTATTGAGTATAGGAGTCGAATTCTGCCGAGCGAGTGTAGCAGTGACGCTTCGACCACAGATAAGATAAAACCAGATGGTTCACTCTTTAAAATTTCCTATTCAGCCCATGTAATTCTCAAAAATGTAAACAAACTAAAACCTCCTGAGATCAGTGTCATCACTGAGAGGGAAAAAAATTTTTTTTATGAGTTCCTTAAATGCACAGCACTGATTTTTACTGTTTACTATGCGTCCCGCTATTGTACTAACGCCCGCCGCCTATACTCGTTCAATCGTTCACTTGCAATTTATGTTTTTTCCGACCTACACGTGTAAAACGCATTATAGCAAGTACAGCAAGCATTTTAAATTTTTTAACACATATACTAAAGTTATTGGACACAATAATAATATTATTGTAGACAAATATGTACAGTAATTTAATTTATCGTATGTGCACATACTGATCTCAGGAGGGTCGAATTATCAGTAAATCAAAGAGTGAACCATCTGGTTTTATCTTATCTGTGCTTCGACTATCATTCTCTATCGCTCTGCTGACTGTTCCTCTCACGCTTATAGTCGACTCGAGCCGACTTCACCCGGATGAGCGTTACATAGCCGAGCTGTGACGGCTCAAGTACCCACAAAAAGCGCTAAACGCGCCTAAAGAAGTTTTCACTTGAAAAACTGGTAAATCGTTAAAGAACAGTTTTAAAATCCCGAGATTTTGTTTTTTTTTTTTTCTAATAAAATATTTAATTTACCGAGTAATTAAATACGCAGCCGTTTAGTAGACTCGGAGTAGCGGAAATGTTTTTTTTTATTATTATTATTATTAACTCGTACGGGTCGTATTTATTGCGTTTTTAACTTTGAATTGAGGCGATTTCTTTTTTTTCATTAACTCGCCCGCCAAATAAAATTGTCAATAAAATTCGTTAAAGGGTTTATTTATTTTTATTTTTTATTCGTCGCGGTATAACGTTAAAATAAACGACGTTTCTCGTCCGGACCGCTTTCGCGCGAGATAATAAATTTCTGAAACAATATATAAACACCAGAGCGAAAGACGCGGACGGATCTCCTCTATACGCGCGTACACGATTTTTATATTTATACACCACTGCAGGTCCGAAGCCTCGTACATTATATTTATACACAGACGTGTGTGTCCATTTATAACGTTTGCCGAACCGGAGTGGTCAGACGCCCCCCATACCGTCTAATATATTATATTATTATAGAAATAATATACACACGCGGCGGTCGCGTTATCGGGAAACCAACATAAATCACCCGTCTCTCCGTTCGCGGACCGTTTTTCGCCCGAAAAATATCGACGGCACGGAGCTGGCGGGTTTTCTACGAGGTGTGTCCGTTTCGTACGTTTTTTTTGGGGGAAGAGGGAGTCGAGGAAAAAAAAATTCTCCTCCCCGTTTTCTCCCCCCCCCCCGCCGGTATAAACGGATTTAAACCGCACTTTCCATACGGTATATATATTCGGCTAGGTCCGAAACGTTTTCTTTTTTTTTAACGGCCTCAGTAAAACACACACGAGTAAATCCGTGGTTTGAAAACATATCGACTGGGCTGCACAATGGGACATGTATCAGTGGCGTATACACGATTTTTCAATGTGGCGGTGTGGGGGGATCAGGGCCGGATTTAGGTATGTGGTGGCCTAAGGAATCTTATAAAAACACTTATAAAAAAAAAGATCGTAGGGGGATCTGATCCCCACATCCACCACTCGTATACGCCCCTGGACGTGTATATGGACACGCGGCTTGGTTCGCTTATGGTAAGACCGTCGATGATAACGTACTTCCTGAGTACAGTGCGAATTAAAGATTTTAGAGTTTTTTTTTATTACTATAAATTTTGCGAGCGGACAGCTTCGGTGTAATAGTATTAATAAATGAAATAACGCCTGAAAAAAAAAAAGCTTTGTCGAAAAACGTGAAATGTTTATTATAAACGATTTTCGAGATTTTTTTTTCAATAATGTAGTCGAAGTATTTTCCAAGCCTTAAAACCGAAAAATTACCGTCTCTTTTATGGAACAACTATAAAAATCTATACGATTGCTATAAACGAAAAAAATTACTGAAAAAAAACAATCGAAAAAAAATGGTCTCTGTATAAAGTACACCGACTAGACGCGATTCGCTACCGGGTGCAGTACCCACACCTTCCGGTAGAAATTTTGAGTAAAGATATGTAAAAAAAAAAAAAAAAGACACGCATCATTGGAAAAAAAAAATCAATACTATAATAGCTCCGCTCCAGAATCTAAAACGTCGAATTCCACACAAAAGGTATCGGCGATTCAATGTTCCCCCCCCCTCGCGCGATGCACCGGAGAAAACGCTGTTTTTTTTTATTTCCACGAAGATCGTTCGCTTTTCCGTCGTTCCTTCGAGAGACGGCTCAGGAAAACTTTCCGTTTTATAGGTCCCGTGCTCGACGTAATTGAAGGAAAACGCTTGTACCTACTCTCGTTCCTATGCGGTTTTTGGAGAAATAAAAATTAATTCACTCTTTCGGGCGCTGTCCTGCCTCATCAGTTCTCCTAGTGGTGTTTTCCACGTGAAAACCGAAATTTTCGTCGAGAAATCGCCGAAGAACCCGGTGGCGTCTCGAATTTTCTCTGATCGAATCCCCCAGTTGGCACGACACCAAAACGTTCATTATATTACACTGTTGTAGACGACCGCGGCCACACGCCCGCGCGATCGATAGAGCGGCGTCTCTTCTACGGGACCACGTTTTCCCCAGGACAAAGGTCCTGACATTTTTTTTAATTTTTTTTTTTTTTAGAGATTTGTCGCAGCGAAATCGCCCAGTCGCAGTGGCGTCGTTCGGCTGAACGCGGGCGATTTTAGGAATTGGCAGCGTCCGAAATACGAACCAGTCGTCGTGCAGACTCCCGCAGTATTTTTCACCCGAAGACTCTCGCAGCATATCGCCGTCTGTCTCGATTCCGCACTTTTCCGCGATTTCTCAAAAAATTCAATACGAAAATAAAATTGGTGGGAAACATGGGCGCAATTTAAATGAATTTAGCCCCCTCAAATATTTCGAATTCTTCTTTAATTCATATTGAAAAAGACATTTCTAAAGAACCTAATATACGGAAGATATTTTAAATAAAATTCGCCCTTTCAAATCACCGCATACGATTATATAAGTATTATTACGAGTACTTTTATAAATATTTTTGAAATTAAGTTTTTATTTATTAAAAAAATTGCCAGGTTCGAAATATATGAAGAAACACACGATTTTTTTTTATAACAATGTATAAAAATATGTTTTAATAGGAAGTTGTGATTAGAGGTGTTTTTTTTTTTTTGGAAATTTTAGCCCCCTCAAATTCAAAACCCGAATTGCGCCTATGGCGGGAAAAACGACCGCGGCGTAATTGTAACGCGACAGCGAGCCGATCGGAAACGAAACGCGTATATTGTGCAGCGGGTAAATAATTCGTTTTGTTAGCGTCGTGGTCATACGCGTGTATAAATTTTTTTTCTATATAAAACACCGATCGCTTTCACTTCTCAATTCACTCGTTCCGCCGGCCGCCGCCAATTCCGAGGCCGAGTCTAAATAACAATTTCAAAACGGTCATTTTTCTACCGTAAAAACAGATTTATTATTGAATTACTCGTGAACCGCGGTGTACGTAGGTACACGCAATACACGCTTCGATATTACTACGAGACCGTTTGAAATTAAAGTTTCGAAAACGACATAAGTCAAATAAGTTTTATATTATTATTTTAGTGAAATATATAGTCTCAAAGACAATTTAAAACCACAAATTACGAATGTCATAAACCTTAAAAATAAACGTGTAAAAGTACAGAAAAAAGTTAAATTTCTGGAGTTATAAAGTCATTTGTGGTTTGTATAAAATTTCAATTCGATGACTCGTGTTGTTTTTGAAATGACCGATTCAATTGTGAATAACGAAAAGTTTTTAAGCGGCGACGACGACGTTGCAGCCGTATCATCGTACGTTGAATGTACCGCGTGGACCGTATACACCAGCGTTTCCCAAATAACGGGTCGCAGGCTTAATAAAATTCTCATATTAAATATTGTTATTTATCATTTTGTTTGATAATTTGAACTTTTTAGCAAAAATAAATTCATCAATACGAATGACTATTATTTACAACAATTATTATTGAGATTATCAACTGGACTTTATGAAAAACCCGTATGACATTCAAATGTGTTTTGTTTTGCATTTTTTTTTTTTACAAAACGATAAATGTAAAATATTATGGTGGGTCACGAAGGGAAAAAATATTAATTACCGGGCCAGGTCAAACAAGAGTTTGGGAAACGTTGGTATACACCAATCCAGAATAGGTGGTGCACTATCTCGACATACACCAGCTACATATAGACACTCGTCCATTTGCCAAAATTCATCAGTTGATTTTACTAAATTCATAAATTCCATTACCCATATCGTACCTATATATCAAACTGATAAATATAAGAGTAGGTACTATATAAGAGTATTTTTTTACAATTTAGTCTCCCGGAGACGCAGTACACGATTTCAGAAGGGAATTCGTTTGTGTGCACGCGACCAGTGGCGCACATTTTATGGGTCGATGGGGTCGACCCTAAAAGGGTGGGTGGTGTAATTCTGGTGTTATGGAGCTAAAAATGTAAATAATATATTTTTAATCATAATTAATAATATGGCGCGCGCAAGGTTGACATTGGGTGTCCACTAGTCGTCTACTGGGTGGTTGGTGGCCAGGCGTGTAAAATATCGTTAGACCCGTCAACGAGCAGTTCAGTGTGCGCCACTGCGCGCGACATTGTAATGACGAGTGCTCCGCCACGGTCGGGTCAGGCGACCCCCGAGGTGACCGAGTAAAAAACGCCAAGTCACACTTACCTTGCACGAATCGCACGTCATGGCCGAGTACGTCTGATTGCAATCGTACCTGGCCAGCACGTCGTTGAACTGGCACGACATGGCGGCCGCGAGATCGTCCATCCGGATCGCGTCTTCGACCTGTTCGCGACACGATTTCTGGTCGTTGTACGGCTTCTGCATGACCGACTCGACGGTGTGATGGCAACAGTGTCTGAGCCGGTAGCGGCGCAGACGGCCGGCGGTCAGGTACGCGCTCCGGTCGTCCGGGCACATTGTATTTATGAGCTCCTCGCTGGCGTATTCAAGGCACTGATGATTACTATTATTATTATTATTATTATTATTATTTTTATTTTTATTATCGTAATTATTATTATTTATTATTATTATTATTATTATTATTATTATTATTATTATCGGAATGGTCGGCGTCGACGGTGTCGCACGGGCGACGGTTCGCCGCGGGACACGACGAATACGGCGGCGGGCCCGGGCCCTCCTTGATGTGTTCGGAGCACGGGGGCCACCGGGACGACACGTTCACCAGTTCGTACGACGACGCGGTGTCGGCCGCCGGGCACGCCGTCGCGTTGACCGGGGCCGAGGTGGCGGTGACGGTGGCGGCCGACATCGCCGGCGGCGGCGGCGGCGGCGGTGACGGCGGGGCGGCGGTCTTGTGAGCAGCAGCGGTGACCGCGACGGTGGCCGTGACGGTGGCCGAGGCGGCGACGGAAGCGGCCGCGGCGGCCACGGCGGACGTCGATGAGGCGCCGGCTGCGGTCATGACCAGCGCTGCGAGCACCACCAGCCAAATAACGACGAGACGAACGAGACCGCCGCCGGTGCTGGCAGCGCGCATTGTACCGCCGGGACCGGCGCCACCACTCTATCACAACCGATCCGGCCGTTTCGCCGCGGAATCCGCATTTTTTCTTCTTGTACCTGCAACACGCGTTGAAAAGGAAAAAAAAACGGACACCCGATTAGTAGTCGTTCCGGTGTCAAACAGTTTAAATCGGGCACGTGGTGGGAGGGCATAAGTACGGCCGGGCCCGTACTGGCCGCTCTTATAGGGCGGTTGCTGAATCCTTTAAGGGCGCCTAAAAAAAATTTTTTTTTTTCATTTTAGAGGTCTAAATATTACCGATTAAGAATCTTAATCGGTTTGGAAGAACAAACCGAGAACCAACAAACCGCATGAAAACAAATTGGCAATGACGACACCAAAATGTCTATGCGACTATGAACGGTGTACCTATTGTATACATGTGAAAAAAAAACATTTTTTAATAATATATTATATCATTGAATTTTATCCAGTTGTAATTGGAAAATTATCGAAGTCAATATTTCTCCAAAATCTATTTAATATAGACGTAATTTCTTTAAATTCAATGGGCGCATTGTGCCTCGTAATTTTAAAGGGCGCATCGTACATCTGCCCGGTTGCCCGGTGGGCCAGTACGGGCCTGAGTACGGCCAAGGCCGGCGAAATCTATGGGCGATCGCCCAGGGCGCTGATTCCAAAGGAGCGCTATATACGCTGACAAGAATAAGACTGATATATTTTTTTTAATCATTATTATTTATTTTGAAAACAAAAATTTTACTTTACTCGTGCTGCCATTAATTTACGTAAATTTCGTAGAATAACTAAATTATTATTTTTAATTGAAATTGTTTATTTTCATAAAGGCGATTTGAGTAATGACGCCCTCATTGTTTACTCGAAACGTACTGTCGACGTTTATACGTAAAAAAAAATATATGTGGAATATTTTTTTTTTTGAATGGTTCAAAAATAAATTGATTAATAACCAATATTATTTGAATATATATGTTAATAAATCAATTCGTAATAAAACAATTTATAACTTCGATTATTTTTATTCTCTGCGACGTTTTTTTTAATTTTTAGTCGTACTGCGTTTTTATAATAATTACCGTAGCAACACATGGGATACCTGATTAGAAAATTTACAACGTTGTTTCATAAATATCTTTGTTAAAAAAAAAATACAATCATTTTTTTTTCAAAAGGGCGCCTAACGGTGATTTAGCCCAGGGCGCTGGTACGAGTAGCCCCGGTCCCGAGTACGGCACAATATATAGCATCGGTTTTAAACGAAAACTGTATGGTAAAGCGTTTCAAATACGCTCGTAGACCGTTTATCCTAAAAAAAAAAAAACATTTACTCTGATTGTTTTAACCCTTCAGATCCGAATTTACCGAAATAAAAACATTTTTTTTTTTCGTCAAATTTGTTTTGATACGGACTAGAATTAGAGTAAAATATAATATTGATTATATAATTATTTTCGAATTCTACGGAAATTTTCCAGCAAACTCGATTACGTACGATTGACCAAATATAATGCGTCAACAACGCGATTGTAATAAATACAACTGTATTGTCGTGTCTCTTTTATACAGAGGACACTGCAGTGTCCGAACCGTTTTCTGTGTAAAACGACGACAATTTGTTAATCGACTAAAAACAAACATTTCCCCCAATCGATTCGGTCGCGTCTGAGAACGTGTTCGTTGTTCTTACGTATTGTGTGATTAGATTCAAACTAAAAACGAGGCGTTTCGATAAGTACACGAAATTACTGTGAGCCGTTGCGTAGGTAATAATTACCATCAATTATTATTGCGCCTCTGAACCGGCTCCGTTATTCCACGTGAATCGCTCATTCGTACAATACAATAAAATAACACCCGATAACAGTGGCGTATTTGAGACTTCACCTCAGGGAGGGCGATGATAAAAAAACTCCCCCCTTCCCACCAATAAAAAAAATTATATGTAGGAATATAATTATTGAACAGAACACATTTTATTTATTATCATTTTATTTATTTAATTTACAAAACTAAGTCTATATTTCTTTTTTTACTATTAGCAAATGTATCAATTACATCATCTACATATTTTAATGTTATAGTATGGTGAATATTAAGCAATGCCAAACCCGTTAGGCGATCTTGCCCCATTTTTTTATCTCAGCCAATATAATATAAAATAATATAATTTTTTTAAATCTCTCGGGGGGCGATTGCCCCTATCGCCCCCCTCAAATACGCCACTGCCCGATAATAGCAAACAGTACACGTGAAACGTTCGCTTTCCCGCCCGAATTCAAAACGTGCGTTTTTACACGCTAAATCTAAACGTTTTTTCATAGTATAAAGGTTTTTGGTTTATTCGCACTTCGGAAGTGATAACAGAAGAAGGAAAATCACTCGATTTTTCCCTAACGAAATTGCGTTCGGTCGTTATTAAAAATAAAGCACCTCGTTAACGTCGAAAATAAACCCTTTTTTTTATTTAAACGTCAAAAGACAAAAATCCTTCGAAAACAATAAGAATCGTCACGATTAAAAAAAGAAAGAGAGAAAAAAAACGAAAAATAAAGTTTTAATAATACTGTTAAAATCCAACGTCGTTAGAATTAGGTAAATTAAAAATAAAAAAGTTTATTATAAATTCAACGTTGAATTTCACGGACAAAATCCGCGACTTGAAACATAATTACGTACCGGTTATGGGGGAGAAAAATAAAAGAAATTCGAAAACGTTTTTTTAGAGATAATCGTGAATTTTTTTTTTTTGGTCGTCAATTTTTTTCCAATAATTTCGAATCGATCATTCCCGGACTATTGCCCCGTACTACAATATATAACGTGATTTAGTCGTTATACAGTACCTACTATTTAAACGGGATTCAAACGTTTCAACCAAGAAAACGGTCTTTCACTGGAATATCGTTGGTGTTCCGAGTGTTAAATCACGCCACTGAATAGTAGTTGTGACGCAACAAACCCATATAAATGGCGTACTAGTGTTTCGGGTGTGTGCGAAATGCGCGCGTATACAATGCGTGGATTTCGGACGCTTTCCATGATGCGCTAAGGACGCGTTGGAAGTGTTAAATATGATAGAAGAACCAAGACAAATGAACAGAATGATGGAAATAAGAAAAACGAAGTTTTTGGGACACATTATGAGACATAACACGTTCATTACAAATATCATGGAAGGGAAGATAAACGGGAAAAGAGGAAGAGGACGGCCGAGAGAAACAAATCTGGGGAATATGAAGAAGCTACTATCTCTAGTAAGCTATGAAGAAATTAAAAGGCTAGCAGATAAAAGAGAAGATTGGTTGAAGCGACAAGGCGAAGCCTTTAGATAAAAAAAAAAAAAAAAAGGACGCGTAAAAAAGGCTCGTGTTAAAACCTGTGCTGGGATCGTTATTCGGAAACCGAAGTATATACGGTCGAAAAACGTGGCTAAAACGAGCGAAAAAAGCTCGTGTAAATCGCGATAAAAAATATATATATATATATATTAATCGTTCGTAACGAACCTGGGAAAAATTTTAAAAACAAAATATCCGACGACAAAATCTACGTAAAAGAAAATAAATTATGTCGTTACCGACTTGTCTGGGAAAAAATTATTAAAATTACAAAACGCGAAATGATTACGGTAAGTGGTGGCGGTGGCGTAGCGATGGTTCCTCGTCTCTTGTAAAATAATCATCCCATCTCACTAATTGAACGATTTCAGTGCACGACCCGAATCGCGGTGCAGCTAGTATAGAGAATATTAAAAACGTGTTCTTTTATTTCGTTTTCGGCCCGGAAAAAGGCATCAGCCCGTTTTCGTGCGATCAAAGTAGACGAATAATTTAATTAATTTCGATTTTAAACGTAAACAATCGAACGTCGTATACGTATTCGAAATCACGTGTGACGAAATGTGACCACCTGCACGCGTTTATTCATATTGAAAATATCGTTTTTCTTCCAATAAACGCGCCTGGCCGACGTCGTAGATTTTAATAATTCCCATAACGGATTCACGAAATATAGTGTCTATCAATAATATCAGAAATAGTTTTATGAAAAGGACAAAATGCATCGCGAGAACCCCTAATGAAGAGAGAATCGAGAGATGGAGGGAAAAATAGGAAACGAAACGGCGTGGATAATGCCACGCAGAAGACCTGGCACCTGGACACAATAATAAATGGGTGATATGGAGAAGATTAAACCGCCTACGAACCAAAGTGGGACGATGTAAAAACAACCTAAAAAAAAATGGGGCTACTTAGAAGCATCATCAGCGCTGTGTGAGTGTGGTAAAGAACAAACAACAATGGACCATCTACTGAAATGTAGCAAATGTCCAATCACGTGTAATGACAAGGACCTTATAGAAGCAAACCAGAACGCAATAAATATGGCCCAGTACAACTTGGATAACAAAGACTAAAACTACCAAAGCAACTAAGATTTACCAATATATATTTATGTGTTATTTTAAATTCTAATCCTAATGTTACCCTTGTTTACTTGTTTATTTTATTCTATTGTGTGTTATAACTGTGCTGCTGCCTAACACGAAATAATAATAATAATAATAACGGATTCACATCGGTCGTCACCGGATTCTGGACACAGAGTATCCGTACACACACACTTATTCCCGGACACGTGTCAGGGACGGGTTTTACTGCTCGCCAAGGGGGGGAGGCGAATATTGCACGGAGATAGATGCACGCAACACCTACGACCAATGATATTTTATAGCAATTAATTGATACATAATACAATAATAATTCCTAAAAATTTTGTCGATTTTGTTTTATAAAATACTGAAAATGATTCGGCGTTTCTATTGTCATACGTCTTGTGCCTATCATAGCCGGATATTAACGCAATTGTATATTAAACGAATGAACAAATATAATATTATCTATGCCTGATGATAGTCAGACGGGGCATGCGTTACCGGTAGTGATTAATGATTGAGTGACGTATGCCGGTGGGCGCCGGATGGTGGCTTTAACGTGACTGTCGAAAACCACAAGCGGCTGCTGCCGACGACATTCCAATACTTTTAGAAAAAAAACACTTATTATTAGACTTTTTTTCATTGTTATCTAAACGATATGTAGCAATTCTGATTTGGAACGTGGATCTTGACATAAATCTTATATATTTAAACGTAATGAGAAAGACACGTCCCGAGGGGAGAGGGGCGATTGCCCCCTTCGCCTCCTCCCCTTAAACCCGCCTCTGACACGTGTATTCGACGAATATAAATTTTATAACACATATTAATTACGAATTATACAGATATTCGCTAGATTTTCGAGTAAATATTTTGCTACGGCGGCGGCGGTGGCTCTAGGACAGGGGTCCGGAACCTTTCAGTGTAAATGATCAAAAAATTGCGAAATCGTGATTTTCAAAGAGCCGCACTGATAAAAAAAAAAACACGCCATAGTAGTTACAATAATAACGTCTAATATATTTCACTAAACAATTTCATCGGGAATTGGTAGGCGTTAAAAACAGTAACAAGTCTTAAATCGATGCATGCACCAAAGAGCAGCAGATTGCATACTAAGGAGCCACATGCTCCGGCTCCGGAGCCGCAGGTTCCCGATCCCTGTTCTAGGACGACGATCTCGTTTCGAACGAACCCGGTGAGTACCGGTAAAACGTCACGTTCACATCCGTCTTTCCGGAGAATTCCTCCGTGAAATACCGACGAGTGCCCAGATCTTGGGCCGATTATAATAATCATAATAATACGACGAGTGCACCCTTTCACCCCGTGTGGCACTATATTTTCCGCTCGTCCGCGATAAAAAACGCGAAATTGTAATTTCATCGGCCCCGTCGAGTGTCGGGGAGCGCGCTGAAGAGTTATTATCGCGCTCGTGCGACGAGTACACTTTTATTATTATGTAGGACGAGAAGAAAGGCGCAGGCAGCCGCCGGCTCGTTAAAGGATTTGCACATTTCGTATATATATATAAGATCGTCTAGTGTCGAGAGAAGAAAAAAAAAAATAAGAATATCTAAATCTCGTTTATAACGCGTTTTAAAGCGATTTTTTTTTTTTTTTTTAACAATACTTTGAAAGTGTAAAAAGAAAAAAAATAATATCTCCCCCCTCCCCCCGAGCGTTTCTCGCCAATACAATATACGAGTGTATATATTTCAATACTCTCAGACGTTTCTTTTTCAAAATAAATATGAAATTTTTAAAAAAAAAATCGCGAAAGTTTTTCGTGACAAATTTCCAAACAATTACGTATATGTAACGCTTAGGGCCATTAAAAATTTACCACAAAACAGACGCGTAGTGTGTTGTTGACGTTTGCGAAATATCGTCTTTTTTTTTTTTATACAAAATTCCGTAAATTCTCCCGAAAAAATACGTTAATATAAGTAAACATTTTTTTTTTTTTTTATATTCTTGCGCTCAAAGTAGTACCTATTATATAGTGCAGTGGTGTGTATTTACAGAGAATTTACAGTGAAAAACACACTCCTCCCCAGGACCAAAATTTAAAAATATTATTTCGCATTGATCAATATTTTATCGATATTAACACGTGTGACGATACCGTCGACACATATTATAGTCGATCAAAAAAAAAAAAAACCATCAAATTCTTTATTTAAAAGAAAAAAACGGTCACGACGAATATTTCATCGATATCGCAAAAGTGTAGGATGTGTAAAGAATCGGAAAGATCTACTCGAAGAATTCTACATCACGGTTATTGATGTATATTTATTCGTTTCTATACGAATAAAATATTAATTTAAATTTTTTTTTTTTTCGTTACTTTTATAGTAGAAAAGTCTTAATGGTGAATATTGCACGTATAAAAACCGAAGGAATTCTCACTGAATTCTTCTAAAGAAAAACGACATTTTGGAAATCGCATTAAAATTTTCTTTTTTCTAAATTCTAATGAATTTACCGAAATAACCGAGTCCTCAATTATTACTCGATGAGTAATTTATTACTATTCGATTTACATGTGTACATGGGTATCTTTTGTAATTTATTACTAAAAAAAAAAAATATTTTTATTCATAATATTATGTAAGCGTTCGTTTATAAAACGGGCACGAAATTTTAAAAAAAACCCCTTGCCCGATAGAGAGAAATCGAAAATTCGCCACTGGTATAGTGATGCAAACCAGTCGATTGAATTCCATTTTTATTTTAGTAAACGGTGAAACTCGAATGTTCGTTAAAAACAAACGAATTTTTCGTGGATTTAATTCGCTTGTTCTGATTCCGATTTTAATTTCTAGACATCTTAAAGAAAAGTTTTCGAAATCCACATAAAAAAAAAACACCGCGTTTCCAACGGTTTGCAGCTGATATACTGTAGAATTTTTTTCTTTTTATTTTTTATACACGCTCGCTTCGGGTACACTCCGGGTCGTCTTTAGTATTAACACGAGGCAAACATTTTGTTTTTTTTTTTCTGTATAACTTATGAGGTACTTGACGAAAACGTTTCTAAAACCTTTCCCCGTTAACCGAAACCCTTATTCGAATTTAAAACAAAGGATCACCGCATGACGTGTCTAAACACGACCCGTTTAATATATATATATATACGCATTCGCGGTGACGTGCGCGAAACCCGAATCAGCCGTCAGATTATACTTTTCCGAGCCTTTATATCCCGCGTTCGAGGATCAGACACACACACACAAAAAAAAAAAAGGAAAGAAAAAACAGCAGCGGTGGACAAGTTCCAGTGTCCGATTGCGATCTCGAATTGCTTTCGGATCTCTAAAAGCCGTTTCTCGGGCATTCGAAAACAACATTGTGTGTAAATATTATAAAAATTACCATACGCGTGCACCGTGTGATCTCAGACATAGATCGCAAGTCGGCTGGATCACTACAAACGAAACATAAAAAATAACTGAAATACGAGTAGGCCACAGCGAATCGATCGATCGAACAGTAACTTTTCGTCAACGAGATATACCAAAAATTTCCAGTCTTTTTGTACGCCTTTATCTCTTCCACATCGGAACATTTTTACAACGTTTTTTCCCATTAAAAAAAGGCCGGGGTTCGACGAAAAATCGTCTAATTCGTTTTTCAACTCCAGTCTCACACTGCAGTATCGAGGTTGAGTTTTTCAGCGAACGAGATACAATTGCTGCAGTTGTGCGTCTAATTCCGGGACGGAAAACGTTGATAGAATAGTTGATAACTCGCTGGTCTGCTGCGTTGATCACTTTTTGAATTTTCAGAACATTTCTACGTGTTCGGCTCGTCGAACCAGTGTGAAAAGTCAACTCTCGTCTCACAAACATGCACACGTTGTTCGGAATCTTCCCCCCCCCCTCACGGTCACAATCACAATAACCGACGTTTATGGCGTGCTAATATAGACGTAGGAAATGGAGAACAATTTGACTGCTTTCAAAAACCTACAACATTACTCGGTTCTGCGTACACTGTAATCAAACGAGACGTCCACTTGTCACTCTCTCGTTTAAAGTATAAATAATCCGGTATTGTATATAAACATTAACCCTTCGGGAAAAAATTCCCTGTCAATTTTCCTGTCCCTTCTAGTAGTAACATAATACGCGCTGCAAAACGATAACCCGCCAAGCAGTGTACAAAAGCGAAAACGTACGAGCGGATGTAATTTTTTTTATATTATACCGTGGCACTTGTAAAAAAATACCCCGCGATATTGTGTGCTTTGGGCGTTACTTCCTGGTCACATTATACCGTTACTATACTATATCGTCCGCGACCTGGTAAATGATAATAAATTACTGCGGGCCGTCAAAACGTTACTGCTGCACACGCTGAAACAATATATACGATATAATAATAAAATTATGATTATGACGAGAACGAAACAAAGCTGACGACGGAGAGAGTCTCCACGAAGAGCACACTATTGCGCGATTAATTAATTACACTTGTCCAATCCTGCTCAGGAGAACGTATAACACAGCGGGGTGTTTACTACGGGAGGAAGTGTTTTCTGGTACAACCCTTCTCCTTCCCAGAATTAAAAGGTCAATTTAGAAAAAAAAAAATTATTATATTGCGGATTTCTTTCCGTCTCGCGAAATAGTATGGTTTTGAAGACTTGCGAGAAATCGCCGAAAGTCTTGCCCGAGGAATTTATACCGTTTTTTGTTATTAAATAAAACGTTAATTTAAAATTGGTTATTTTCAACGGGAACCGATTAACGGTATTTTATTGTTCTCACTGAATTCTCCTATAAAAATAGACGTTCTCGATTATTTGACGAGTAATTTTATGCTATTTTCTCTGTATATTATTATAGGCATCTGTTTTATTTAATTTATTACTAGAAAAAAATATTTTAATTCAAAATACTATATAAAGTAGTTTACAGTGAGGACGGATTTTCTGTGTTTTATTATTTTAATGCCTCCCTCTCTCTCGCAGAGGGTACGCCACTATTTTAGTATTTCAATCACTTTATTATGTTTCGGGGGTTAGAAACTCCCTGTTTTAATAATATGTATTATCGTTAATATTTAACGTGTTTAACTATTTAATCGTGTAAACGCGTCGAGTGACTTGATATGATGCGTTTTTTGTGTCAATTGTATTCAATCCGATAACATATTACTGCCAGTATATAGTAAGAACTGTGAGAAAACATGAAAATGAAATTGCAGGGGAAAACGTCTCGTTCGAATTCGAATTTCTCCAAATATAAAAATGTAATTTTGAACGGACAGATTTTAGAAGGTTTTTTTTACTTGAAATATTCACATTGCACACCTGTAATTACTGCTACACTTACATTTCGTACCTGCAATACACGATTTACTACGGGTTTAAACGAAAACGTTTTCCACGGGGAATGGAAGTGCACAGTTTTTTTTAACTGTTTTTTTAACGTTTTTTACGTTCAGCCTCCAGTAAAAATGAAATTTTTACAAAATTTCGTAGCCGGGAAAAATCGTATTTATTCGAGTACAAACGACCGAACACACCGCGGAAAACGCAATTTTTTTTTTCAATTTGTGTCCAAATTCAGCCAAATTTTAACAAAAAAAAACTACAATATTCCGAACGGCGCCGGAGGAAGAGTTCGTGTACAATCGACCGTTTTATTCTCATATTTTTTTGACCGACGAGAGAATTTACAATATAACCGTTACGCAGTGTATAGTGTATGCCGTAGAAATATGCGTTTTATATTTTATAATCATTTCTATCAGTTGGAATACGGCGACAGAGTTTTCGTCTTTTCCCATGTATTCGGCACGCGGAATACGCGTACTTTGGATTGGACTGAAACGATCGAGATCGAGCTTTCAGAGGAGTCTGAAAGACCTACTGGACCGAACGGATATTGCCGAGTGGACGGCGAACCGAAAAAGAAATTGCTACGCGAATATTCGGTCGTTTCTGTTAGTCCGTACATAATATAAGCATAATATTACGAATTACTGGTATACCAATCGGGTAGATTTTCGCGGTGACGCGCTTCGTTTGAACGTACGTACTGTTAACTGCTCTTACAGCGTTAATCCCATCCGTCCCCCTGTACAGTGTTTACTGCCGGAGACGAATGTTCGCTTCGCTATTCGAGTTCGAAATAACTCTACTACGAGGAATGAAAAAAAAAAAAAATACCCGGACGCGACGGAAAAACAACGAGTATGAGCGTGAAATTTTGTTTTAAACCACAGGGACAAAATTCTAGCGAGCCCTTTAGCCTTTTTAACCCGTTTTTGTACGGTTCAAACGATTCAAAGAAGACGGGATATCCAATATAAATGACAACGTACTGGTCCGGCGGTAGACCAGTATACAAATAACGAATGAATCGCGCAGTCTTTGTGAAATTATTGCTGTATGTCAAGCGATTGTACGTTATTAAAATCCGTATTCCGAACGGATTGGTTTAACGGCGCGTTTTTCTTCTGATACCCGAAAGTGGTGCCAGAAGGAGCGCTCTCCCCGATCTTTTACGGTCATAGTTTGGCGGCGAATTGCTTTTTACACAGAGATCGTTTTTCGATTTAAGCCTCGTCGCATTCGATTATCCCGGCTTGTAAGTTCTTGAAACTATAACGGTTGTGCGGAAACTGTAAGTGTTGTAACGCGACTGTCTACAATAATAGGGACGAAAAAAAAGAAAAAGTGAAAATAAACAAATATTACGGGCCCGTAGCTCGGCTGGGTTTTATCGAACGCGACGGTTTGTCGGATTGCCTTCGCGAGTAATAACGAAAATTTCATCGTCATCGACAGCTTAACGGGGTCCATTAATAGGACCTGCGCTGCCACTGGTATATAAGCCTCTCCATTTTTCTCCGTCCAGCATCGCATTCTCTTCTAGCGGTCTCGTATTCTTTTTTAACCGCGCGTCTTTCCGTCTCGTCCTTGGTGTTCCAAGTTTTTTTATTTATTTTTCCTATCGCGACGTTCTTTAATAAATCTCCGTCGAAAATTAAAAAAAAAAAAATATTTTATATATCTTTAACCGAGTAATTCGCTCGATCCGCGACACACCGGGTGCCTTAAAATTTTTTTATCGTTTTCCCCCGTTTCGACTGGCGGCCGGTTTTTTTTTTCGACTCTATTAAAACGTTCGAGGCGAATTTTTCTCGCGCACGCTGCGTCCTCCCGCCGCCCGACGCACGATCTTCGCGGGACGGCCCAATACCCGCGCGCCGTCACTCGCGCGTTACGTAAGCCCGTCGTCGACAAAGTACCCGACAGCAGCAGCAGCACGTTTTCCCCGCACACGCGTCTCTGTACTCGGCCATTTTATATTATCCACGCGGGCGCCCGCGCTCGCGGTGAGGAGGCTGGAGATTACGTAACACGCGCTTTGTCGTAACTACCGGTAAGACGAATTGGGGGTGGGGGCTGACGGGACGAAGGGCGGCGCCGCCCGAAGACAAAAAAAAAAAACGATAATTTAAGCGTAATTTATATATAAAAAAAAATTAATAATTTTCAACGTTATTTTTACTTGACGGACGACGAGCCGGCGGTGAGTGTAAAAGTAGTGGTTGTAGTGACAGTAGTAGTAGTAGTAGTGGTGGTGGTGGTGGTGGTGGTGGCGGTGGTGACGACGACGCGCAGTAGTAGTAATAGTAGCGTTCAAGTGCAAACGACGACGGTCTCGAGACTGCGGTGATGCGTTGTAGCGTCGGGTCGACGCCAGAGATCATGTCGTGTCGCCGGGCTGGTGACCCGCACAATCGACCATAACAACCGTAAGGCCTGCACGACGTCGGCTGTGCTGCTGCTGCCGATGGTGATCCGCTGGCCGCACACGACGACGATGCCGTAACACGGTGCTGCGAGCTACGCGGCGGCGGTGGCCCATAATATCAGTGTGGATGATGGTGGTGTTGGTGTCGGTGGTGATGGTGGTGGTGGTGGTGGCGTACCGCGGTTGACCACCGTGACGCCGCCGCCGCCGCCGCCGCCGTTGTCGTGGCCGCCACCGCCGCGGCGACCGTTATCGTCGTACCGGCGACACCGGTGCCGGCCGTTTCGGTACGCATGGACGACGACGAGGACGCGCGGACGATGCGCGGTTGTCGTCGACGGACACGCGCACAGACCGGACCGCGTACGGTGGCTAAAACCGTCACAAAACAATATTATAAATAAACGCCGCCTACGGACGTTGGGATTACGCGCGCGTTCCACGACCGTTTGGATTGTGTGTTCCGTCGAAACACTGTACCACCGCGGTATTGTTGTCGGGTGTGTACAGAAAGAAGAAAAAAAAATTTCTCGATTTTATTCTTTACGAATACGGCGAAATATTAACGGAAAACAGCAGTAGTAGCAGTAAACGCGATTAATAATAACCGACGGGGGGGAAACGAAAACGCCGTTAGTATAATATGTACTGGCGTGTGTACACCGGGCCGAAAACTCGGTAACGTGGGTCCGCACACACGACACGACACACACACAAACAACGTACGCGCGCGACCGTTCCGCGTTCGACACTCCGCGCGTCCGCCCGCGTACACGCACGAACCGCGGCGAATCACACGCAAGCGTGCAAAACTTTGCGCGGGTGGGAGGGCACCACACTGCGGCGCGCTGGCCCTACGCCGCGGCCGCCGCCGCCGGGGTACCCACACAATACAGCCGGTATCAGCTAGTGGCGGCGGCGGCGGCGGCGGCGCCGGCGCGCGCCAAACGCGCAGAACCGTCTTTGCCGCCGCCGCCGCCGACGACGATCGATAGGACGCGCGCGCGCCACAACGGCCCCGGCGGCCGACGCGTCGGCGGCACTCGGCGGCCACACGGGGTTTTTGCCGGCGCGCGCACGCGCGCGGTTCACCAGTGTTTTATCGGCCGTCGACTCGCCGCGGGGCGGCGGTTAGTGGCGCGGAAGGAGGTGAACGAGGCGCACGGAGCCGCCGCCGCCGCGTCGGCCCGAGATGGGACCGGATGATGACGAGAAAGAAAGAAGAAAAAAAAAAACCTCTAATAGATAATGTGTTCACTTTCTTACCCGCCCGCTAACCGTATCCCACGCGCCGTGTCCCCGACCGCCGCACACGACTCCGTTGTTCGTCCGCGCGATCCGTCTGTTCACCGCGCGCCACCCACATCGCCCGTCGTCGTCCCCCCTCACCCGTGACCCGCTCTGCTCTCACACACACACACACACGCCGCTTTTCTACGACCGCGCGACTACTATTCGCGCACTCCGCCGCGGCCGGACGCACGCAATCACGTCACCGTATACAAATTAAATAAATAACCAAATCCCCTGGAATATCGAACGGAATTCCGTACGGTATTGGTTGCAGTTGCGTACATACGGGGGGGGGGTTTTCGGGTTCAAACCCCCCCCCAGGACCAAAAAAAAAAAATTGTGATATTATTATAAGGCCCGTTGCGCGTTATAACGTGTTTTAATTTTTACACTCTACAACGGTGCACAGGTATTGTGTGCACTATCGGCTCCTACTCATAAATTCCTTCATGCGCCGTTTAAAGGGATGGTTTTAGTGTTGGTTATTTTTTTTAAACCCCCCCCCCCCAGAACAAATTTGAATGTACGCCACTGATTGGTTGTATAACGACTATGGTCGAGGAGCAGTGGTCAAAGCGGTATATGAGTGATATGAGGGGATATACGTCATCCGTCCACTTTTTTTTTTTTTTTTTTAGTTAGCATATTCCATCCCCTCCCCCTCCAACTTATTTTGTTTAAAATCATTCATTCCTCTTTAAATTTTTTTTTTTTTTTTATAAGAACTATTCGGTTTTCTAAAACATTCAGTTGATCTGAACGTCACTCAATCACAATCATGAGAAATATTTCACCGTCAGTATAGGGTCGGTGTAAAGAACCATTTGCTGTAAAAATCCTTTTTTTTCCCTTATTTTTTACCAATATGGACCGTTTACAACTTTGCCTCCCCACCTTTCAAAACTTGAAATAAAGACACTGCTTCTATCCTCCCACTTATATTTCGGTGCACTGACTACGAGTAATTCAAAATAGGCTCTGTAATTAGAACGACTGTCGAGGATAATGCTCGAGAGGCCACTGCAGCAGCGAAGAAGACAACGACTGCGTTGCGCGTGGAAAGGATCCGACCGGATACACCGCGGACGGTAACGGCAGAATAGATGGACGGATGGAGAGGAATTCGTTTGGCAGTACGGTCTCGATGACCGAGAACCCGAGAAATTAAGCAAATAAGTGATTCAACGGTAGAAAACCGTTTAAAAATTACCAGAATCGGCGTCTGTATCGAGAAGTCCTGTACTGACGCGAAAAGAAGATATTTCTTCTTAATATTTTGTATTAGTTTTATACGACAAGCCGCGCGAGATGCGTTTGCCGTTTTCAACGGAGCTGATCAAACGATCCGACATACGGTCGAAGAGTGTTCAAACACAAAATTCGAAGGCGGAATGGCGAAAACTGCACGAAGCCGGGACGGAAGCGATAAAAAATGGTTAATAGATCTGGATATACTATTATACAATGAACGTGCTATTATTGTCATATTTTTTTTTTTTTATTTAGAACTCTTAGTATATATACTATTAAGTTCGACAATTAAATGATTGTCATATTTAAAAATGTCAAACCTTCGAACGTTTAAATGCTTATATTATTTTAATCGTGTTAATTATTTATTCACTTATTTAGTATTTATCTATTGTTATTGTTATTACTATAATTATTCAATGCTTTATAATTACTTACATTGTCATATTAGCATTAGTTAATACCTTGTGTCAATTTAAATTTAGCCGATTGTCGTTTGCGAAATAAATCAAATAACGGAATCCGACGTGACCGTCGAGAATCGATGTGTTATAATATTAGGATTGTGGTAACGATGAGTTTTACGGGTTGTGTTCGGGTCCAGGCGAAGATTCTGGAAACCCGGAAATTCTCCGACAGACCGTTTATTCGGCGGATTTTTTTTTTTGCCGATAATAGTGTTTTGACTCGGAAAAAAAATCCGTGTAGCGAAAAATTTGTCGGTTTCCTCCGTGCTGCTGCTGCTGTTTATATTGCAACGCTCAACCGCGCCGAAATTGCCTACCCAAGAGCGCCGTGCGCGACCATTCCAGTTTCATCCGAAATCAAATCAAAGTAGCCGCGTGATAATATATTTTATGGCCGCCGAACAACGTTTATCGCGAAAAACATAATATCGTCTTTTTCCTCGTATCCCGTGGCGAATCGACGGACCGGCTACAAAAAAAAAATAAATAAATAATTTCTGATTCCGTCATCGCCGAATTTTACTATACCATAAAAAAAAAAACGCCGCGTATACTACACACACGAGACGGTGTTGAGCTTTACTCGGAGGCGATAAATCGACATCAAACAGCCGCAGACTGTAACGGCTGACGGTCAAAGCGTAATTAAAATTGTTCGCGTTCTATAACAAAACGATTAACGGTTTTCAATTATTTCGGCTTTATTTAGAGGTGAAAACGAGCAGGCGCGGATCCAGACGGCACCCCCTTACCCGCAGGTTAAAAACAAATATTATACACTATATATATGCAGGGCCGGATCGGCCCATCGGGATACCGGGAAACTTCCCGGTGGGCCGGTATCCTTGAGGGCTGCTATGGCCGCAAAAAATTTTTAATTTTGCTAGAAATTATCGTGAATTTTTAAATTTTAAATTATATTGATACAGAAGGAATCGTTGATAAGTTAAAAAATAAAAGTGCATTACTCAATAAAGAACTCTCTTGAATTTAATAGTTTTGCTATATTATTTATGTGCAAATTTTATTTTAATAAACATAAAAGTCAGTAAAATAAAATAGTACGTTTTAAAATTGTATATGGGGGAGCAGTAGCGTATATAGAAATTAATTTCTGGGGGGGGGGGGGTTATATAAAAAAATTTATTTAATCAATATTATAAATTAACTTTATTTTAGTAATTATACCATATACCAACCACACATTTCGGGGGGGGATGGATTGAACCGCAGATTGCCTTAAAAAAAAACACGAGTAATATTTGTTTTTACGTATAATATTAGATATTATAATATAGAGGGATGGTCTAAATAATTTTCCCGGGCCGAAAAAATTCTGCCAATCCGTCTCTGACTATATGTCTATATATACGTATTTTTCAATGGGCCGGGTACGTTTATAAACTAAATTGGTAACAAAAAAAAACTGTTAAGTAATTTTCCTTTTTTCTTGTAAATAAATAGGGATTTGTTTTAGACGTATTTTTAAAGTTGTCATCACTTGTGTTTATCCTTTTAAATATTTAGCACGTTATTAGGACTAAAAAAAAGGTCATGCCATCAGGATGGAGTATACGGAATACAATACCTTAACCTAAGCACCCCCCATAAAAAATCCTAGATCCGCCACTGAAAACGAGTGATTCCATATCGACATTACACGGTCGGGTTATTCCAGTTTGAATATCCGGTCTAATTGTCATTCGCGTATTGTGATTGTGTGTTATATTCATAGATAATACATAATGTATAGGCCATGTGTATACAATATGTGTAGCGGGCAGCGTTCCTGAATAAAGAAGAGAGATAGCAGTATTAAAACCATATCTTCTATCCTACTCAGCAAGAAATTATTTTTTGTTCCATGAAATAATAATTTGTTCCACGGAATAATAATTAAAAAATAGTGTATTCTGTTATCAACGTATCGGTAATCTAAATAATTGCTGAGTGAGACAGAAAATTCGGGAACGCCTGATAACGAATATGGCCTATCCATTATGTATTATCTATGGTTATATTATACACGTACTCCGCCGAATTAATGCGTTCTCATTTAGTCGCCGCAAACAATATCACTACGGAGACGGAGAGTTTTCTTCGAGTTTTCCCCGTAAACGTATTGCGGATTTCGGTCTAAAACCACGGATCTCTGCAGTGACACCGTCATCGTCATCATCACCATCGTCGTCTGTAGGAGTTTCGGCCACCGCGCTCCAATTTTTTCGGTCGTGAATCCCCTTTCAGACTCAGTCGGTCACTTCCGATCTCTCTGCAGGGTCTCGTCATAACCAAGCCCGGATTAAGACCTCAAAGGGCCCAGGAGCCGATATTTAGTTGTGGGCCCCCATCAATGAAAAAAACCGATTTTTGTTCTAATCCCTGCTCGAACCTTATAATATTGGCTGCATTGACGCGTACACATGACTTTATAAAATAACACAGTTTAAAATATTATATTAGGCGTGCCATTTGATCAATTAATTTTTGTTTCATAAATACCCGTTAAAACATTAAATTTTATGCCTGTTAAATAAATATACCTGTACAGATTTAATGAATTACACCTGTTTCATTTAAAATGACACATTTATTTAATATTTTTGTTGACTGTTGTCGGCACTCGTCAGTGGTTATCTTTCGGGAAAAACAATATAAATATTCTAAAAATAAACAATAATCGAAAACACCGCTTGGTAACGTTTGTTCATTGGCGGTGATCGGGAAGGTGATAAACGGAACTGTGGCGCGTATTATACATTTATGATTTAATTTAAAATGACCTCTGTAAAATACCAATTCGATGATGCAATTTGCTACCGGAAACAAAGTATGACTGTAGAGATCGGAGCACTCTTTCTGGTAAAATTTGTTGGTACAGACACGAAATAGAAAAAAAAAAATAGAAACACATCATTGTACTCGTAAAACCAATAGATTCCTTGCTCCGCTCAGAATCTAAAAAAATATGTTTATACAAATTATCACTCGAAAAATTATGGACCCTTTATATATTTGGGCCCCGGGTCCCTTGCCCCTCCCCCTTAATCCGGGCCTGTGGGGCTATTCTGTAACTCGATAACGTGTTAACGAATTAATTCGATAAGAGCTTCTTATTGAAATTTTAAAAATGTATCGAATTTTGTTGTTGACATCGTGATTCTGTAAATGACTCTATCGATACCTTGCGCTTACAAAGTGTATGCCCACCAAAATGATAAGAAATCGATAGCTAACGACAATTTTCTGGGAATTTATAAATCGTTTCGATAGCTTAACGAACCGAAAGTTGTCGTTAACAGGTCTTATCGAGTTACAGACCAGAGGTACAGAGCCTATTCTTAACCCGTCGTCGTTATCAAGTTCGTTTTCGTGATTTCTCTTATTTTTTTTTTCTTTTTCCCATCACCCGAAGGCAGCAATTTGACCCGTTACCGAAAACGGTTATCCCGCAATATATAGACACGCGTAAATCTCGTAAAACGTCGTCGTCGATTCCTTTTTTCGAGACTTTGCGCGCGTACGAAAATAGAACTCGATGTTCGACCACGTGTGGTGATTTAATATTCCGCGTTCCGGCGTGACGTATTTACAGTCAGTGTTCGACATTTCGGCGTCTCGTTTATAACGCGCATGAATATCGTTATAACCAGTGGCGTGCCCAGGAATTTTCAATGGGGGAAATTATAAGTAAATAGTAATAATATATTTTAAATTTTAATGAATTGTCATATGGTCAAATACCACAAACTCAAATGTTTATGTTTCAAGCTCTCCAAAATCGTTCGTAGCTTATAATCGTGTACATTTGTAAATTGTTCTATAATTAAAATTAATTTAAATTATAACACACTAATACCAAGTTGTTCAATTAATATAACATATATTATGTATATAGTGAATGTTTATTGTCGTCATAAGTAACAAATTTTTGCTAATAACTAATGAAAAGTATTATAAGTAATGACTCTATAAAACTGCAGCTCTTATAACTATAATAAGTTGTTTTCTGTAGGTCGGCAAAAAAGACAATGGGGGGGGGGATACAACCCCTAACCTCCCTCCCCCCTGAGCACGCCACTGATTATAACACGGTGTGGCTCGACAACTGCATACTATTATAACACGTGAAACGATTCAATTCTCCGCGCGATATAGTTGTTACGGACACATCGCGGATGCTGCGCGCAAACGTTTCTTTTTCTTCCCCCTGCTTTTTTTTTCTCGTCCTTTCAATGATACGTCTATAATAAGACATTCAAAACGGTATACCGTCTAACGACACGGTACGCTGTCGTTGGAACGGAAAAGAAAAACGACGCAGTGCAGCAGTGTTTTGTCAATTATATAATGATAACTCGTCTGTGCGTGCGCTAGTGTTATAATAACGCGACAATATTATACGCGAATACGTATATAATGAATTGCTTCAGAGTCGTATGACAAAACGACGTGTATATATATATATAATTTCATTAAAAACGAATTATGCATAAATCCAAATTTTGACCTACTCTAACTCGGTCAGTTTTGTGAATAGAAAAAAAAACTTTAAATACAAAAAATGTTTAAAAAGAAAAAAAATAATCTATCCGAATATGTAGAAAAAAAATAGTGTTTCCATTTTAAAAAAAATGTAAGTTGTATTGCGCATGCGCACACCAAAAGTGTTGAAAATTTGAAATTTATCTGACAAATATGTATTTTTAGGTACTCCCTATATCACCTCCCGAAAACCCCATTTCTGCAATACAAGGTCATCCACCTGAGATATTTATAGTGTTATACCTTAAATCGTCATCACACTGTATATATACTACAATATAGGTGCTCACCAGAAAAAAAAGCGCGAATAATTCGTATTCCACTGCAGGCCGAAGAGGCGATAATCGTATTTTTTTTTTTTCATATATAATAAAAAATATAGCGCGAAGTTGAAATCGGTAAGAAAATTTCAGTTGGATTTCGTTTATAGAACAGAGTGATTTATCGATTTTTGAACAACACTATAACACCCAGGTGCCGAGTATACACATATATTGACAGCGTTCGGCTAATGCGTGCAGGCTGTCACCGCGGTATATACGTTTATACGTGGTAAATATTGTGGTGTCGTCGGTCGGTTGACGGTCAAAGTCATACGCGCGTGTCAGGCCGCGATGATGGACCGAAATAATAACGTTTGATTATTATTAATAAGAAAAAAAATTCTATAAAATTTCGTTTTTCAAAAACATTTTTTTTTCGTCGATTTTTATATAGTAAAAAAAAAATTTTTTTTTAAACCGTTAAATGATGTTTTCAAATCTATAATGTTGAACGAGATACGCTCCACACGAAAAGATTTCTGTGAAAAGTAACGCTATAATATCTTAGAATTGTTTTTTTTTTCTAATATTAATACTTTGTTTTGCAAACGAAAACGTTTAAAATACGATAATTATATTATAATGTTATAATAAGATTATATAGGATAGTATTTTACGCGGATTGCAGACTGCAGTGATCATATTTTGATGCAGATCACACAGAGTAAAATAACGTTTTTCGCGAACACACGATTTTCTATAATGACATGACGATTTATAAAAATCGAATGGTTTTTTTTTTTTAGATTTTAATAATTAAACATATTTCATAGGAAATCGAGTACCAGCTAATATCACGCGGCAACTGATAATTTCTTCACAAACGCACTGAAATTTGATATGCGGATTTTATTGTTAGCCGTGAAGTGTATAATTTTTTTTTTTTTTAATTTTTATATTTGAATACGTATAACAACACTATATAAAAACTTTTACGAACATTAAAACAATTATTACATTTCAAACAAATTAATAAGTTTAAACATATTATCGTGTACGATTATTGTTCGGAAAAAACGTAAAAAAATATAAAAGAATTGCGCGTTATACCAAAACGTTTTAAGAACAATATAAGCAAAGATGTTCAAGAATTAATTCGTTTAACTATACTACGATATTCGTGTAGAATCGTCGGTCATCTTGATTATATGAGTTCTCCTCGGGAAAAGATTTTTAATTGATATGTTAACATCGAAAAAGTTTTGATTCGAAAAGTTCACTTTAAAAAGGCTTCGTGTATGGACCCATCCCGCGAGGTCCTACGAGATTTTTCTTAAAAATTTTTTTTTTTTTTTCAAATTATTCTACTTAATTATTTTTCTGATAAAATTGTACGAAACCCAATAAAAATAAAGTCTACAATTTTTTTTTTACATTTAAATCTGATAAATCATATTCGGTATATATATTAGAAATATTAAAAAAAAAAAAAAATGTTTTTTTTTTTTTAAACTCTAAAAACGTGTTTCCAAACAATTTTTTTCTTCAATGCGGCGGGCGGCGTGATACGTGGGTGACCGTCGATTGATTCACGATTCGCCTCACGCTATAAAATGCCTCGAAACGCGGATCGAGTAATAAAAAATTTTTTTACATATATACGCTCGAATAGCAGCAAAATATCGACATTTTCCAATAGTTTTCTGGGGGAAAACGTCTGAAAAAAAATGAAAAAAAAACTCGTAACGTCCAGTTCACCTGGAGATTATATATCAACGATACCCGCAGACGATTCGGATTCGATAAAAATAAAAAAATTACTTTACAAGAAATTCGAACGCACGAATAAAATGGTATACAAAAATATAGTGATAATTGTGACTTTTATAGTTTTACAAACTTGGATCATTCGCACGGGAAATTTTAAACGTTTTTTTACGAGGAAGTTTATGTTGAAAACGTTTAAAATATAGAGAGGAGGAGGAGGAGGAGAAAAGTATGAAATTGAATTTTCTCCCGGTAAAACGACTTTCAGAAGAAATGCGTAATAATCGTATAAAAGAATAAAAATAAGTTCATTTCTTAATATCTCGCTCGACATAAATAAACGATGCGTATACATACGTGTAACGCGTATGTAGCGAGTAATAATTGTTTTTATTCGCGGTGGATAAAAAAAAACACGAAAATAATAAAAACGTATACTGCTACGACTAAAAGCTATAGTATGAAAATATCGTTTTTGAAATAAATAATTTGAATTGAACACACGCGCGTAACAATACGGTTAACTATGGCGCATGTGTTAAAAAAAAAAAATTTTTTTTTTTATTCAATAAAATTTTATATTTTACTATCACAGTAAAAAAAACAACAAGAGTATACGACGGACACTGCGAGCTGACAACGTCGCGTACAATAATTTCTACCTCATCTCTACCCGATAATCACCGCAGCTCGTTATTTTATTTTTTTTAATTCTAAAAAATTTTAAATCCTCAGTTTTGGAAAAAAAAACTGAACGCGTGTAATGTAACCAATTATGGATAATGATTAAAACAATCGGAAAAAGTGAATATAATAGTTATTTTTAAACGATTTTGCCGTGAAAAAAAATGAATGATTCCGTTTGAGTTATTACCGCGCATGAACTCTGCAGTACCACCGCGATATCGTGAACAGCCGGAGAACCGAATAAAATGCCGTCTTAAAATACGAGAGTACGAAGAAATTTGACGGGAAAATTAATAAAATAAATATGTTTAAAAAAAAAAAAAACGGTAAACCGCGGCGTTTCAAAAAGACTAAAAAAGAAAAATGTGTAGAATTTCAGGAGCGGTGTTAGACACTACGGGAACAAGCGCTGACGTGAAGACGTAATTTCTTGTATAACAAATAAATTTTGTGGTCCATTATTGATTCGTACGAGCGGGAAAATTGTTAAACGTCTTACTGCGAGCGTGTAATAATTTATAACGATACGTATATATATAATCGAGTGTTCGTTTTGTTTCTTGCTTAAAAATATTGTACCGAGCATAACATTAAAATGTCTGAAACGTCAGATAATTATAGCGAAAACAAGAGGTACAAATACGGACGTTATTTACTTTGTTTTTTTTCCCCTCTCCATCGTTTTCGTTCAAAAATAATAACATTATAGTCTATACACATAAAAACCGCTCAAATCTTTCTCGGCGACTATAATAATTTGATAATAATTTTCACCAGCGCATTATAAACCATTATCGTTGTCCAGACGGTTTCTTGGCATCCTTTTGCGCGATATCCTACACACACGTATATATACACACATAATATGTATACCGTTCAGTTTGTCGCCCCGTTAAGAAGCCACTCATCCTTTTTGTAGATAAATTTAATCGAGCCGATAGTGTTTTCCAGCAGAATTTACGGTGTAATGTTTGAGAGAAAATTATTGCACTAGCCGAGATCTAATATACGTTTCCGAGAACAGTGAAATCTCGTACTGAAAACAGCGCCAATCGGCTATGCAGCTACTGCAGCACGCGGTCCACGCGAGAGGCCCGGTTTTTATTGCGCTGTGCCTCCCGCGACTGCTTACACGGCCATTGTTTCGCAATATAAATGTAAATATATTTTTATATTTTAAACAATACGTGGTCTCGACATAATCAGAAAGTTATCACATAAAAAAAAATGTAAATATGTAAATGATAAGAAACTTTTTTTTTTTTACTACATTTAATAATTACTCAGTAAAAAAACTTTAAACCATCAAAAATATGAGTTCATAGTTTCAAACACACACACACACACACAAGAAAAAAAAATCTTTAAAAAAAAATTAATAATTACAAATCCTTTATATAGAACAAAAAATAAAGACAATGCTTTAAAAAAGTAATAAAAAAAAAAATATTCAAAAACGGGAAATTTACTAGTGATTATAATTATAATTGATGATGGTAAACGTTCAATTGTAGCGAAAAACAAAATTCTAATATTGAAAAAATAATTTGAAATCATTTTTTCTATTTTTACATTTACTGACTTGTAATCATAAAACACGAAAAACGATTACCCAAGGAAATGATATTATATTTATTATCGATAACGTTTAACAAAGACGAACGATTCCGAGTTTACGACAATTCATTTTAATAACAAAAAACTCGTCTGTCGATTATATCGCGGAGAGTGGAATTTTGAACGTTACAATAATCGCTGATCAATCATGGAGCCGACGACAAAGAATAGACTTTGGACGAGATTCCGAAAAGTTTTGTCGAAGATTTTCCCGGAGGAACGGACGTGCGAAGAGTGCGGAGACTCTCGCGTGTAAGGCCGAGACGGCGTGTCAAACGGAATTCGTGATGACAACCAGTGCCGTCCTAACCACCAATAATGCCCTAGGGCAATAATATTTGACGCCCCCCCCCCCATAAAAAAAATGTACGACTAACGTAATATCTAATTATATAATTTTATATATTTTAATAGTGAATACATTCATCCTCGAAATCATCATATAGATATAAGGAAAATTAATATCTAAAATAAAACAACAAATTTTTTCTTTTTGTCATTCATTTTTTTGACGCCCCCTGCACTCATAATACTTTGGACGCCCTAGGGCACTTGCCCCATTTGCCCTCCCCCCTAGCTGGGACGGCTATGATGACAACGTGTGTGTGTGTGTGTGTGTGAACGAATGCGGAGACGGGAACCGAATGGCGTTTAGTGAAAATTCGACTGAGCTGAAATCGGAACGTCTGAGCCTGTTGTACGCAGAGTCGAAGTCGAGAAACGAGCGGATGGTGGGCGATTCGGATGTGCGACTTGAAGGCCAGGACGACCGAACTGGAAGCCGGAACCCTAAAGTCGCAGACGATCGAGCGAGAACAGGCGGAAAACGTCGGGAATTCTTTATTTGAGAACCCAATAAGGCTGACCGCCGAACTGTCCGAGTTAAAACTGAAAACAGACTTGGCCGTCCAGACGGCGCAGGAAACCGAATGGACGGTCCAATCGGCCCAACGACGAGCTGAGTCAGCCGTCTATTCGGCAGAACTACGGGACGTTCAAGAAGCTTAAACATCTTGGCATACTCTCTTCGGCCGTGGCCGACCTGGAGTCCGTATTGTCGGCGCGTGTGGCTGACATGCGCGACCCGACGTTCTGCATACGGTAATTGAAAAACTGCAATTCGTATTGGCAGAAGAGAAGGACGGTGGCGATGCTGCAGATGAATACTAAAACATATAAAAAGGCAAATGTATATATATATATATATATATATAGATATAGGTACGAGGAGACGTGGACTAAGCTATTGGTAACTTTTTGTCACGTGTAAAAAATAAATGAGATGTATACATATACCGATGTATCTGCATGCAGTGTAAATACTCCTGTTATTATTATTGTTAGGTGCACAATAATTTCGTGTTAATGTAAAAACCTGTATAAATGAAAAACGATTAATCCTAATTTCCCTCCCCCCCCCCGTCTTCAGCGGACAAAGAGTGAACGATAAACAATAATTTATTGTAATCGTATGATATTCGATCTGAGGAGAACCGGGGCCACGCCCCGGAGCAGCGAGCGAAGACTCCGGCTGCACTTAATGAGTTCCTTTCCCCTCGCCACGTTATTCGTTACACGGTTGACAATCACAAATCGCCGTATTCCGCCAGTGTAGCGTAGTGTATTTTTTAAACACCGAGACGCCCTGCAAGAGGCCTGACGGTGGCATTACGAGGAGCTTAAACCGTGATTAACGACTCATTGACCTGCAACGCGTACCGCATTATATTATGACTATTCTCGTTTTACATCGCGACACTACATAATAATATAATATATTATGTGATTATATGTTTTAAAAACGCTGAATAGTTTCAATCAACACGGCCGGATGGTATTAAAAATTTATCAAAACTTCCGTTACGTATAAAAAAAATATCCTAAGTACTGTTGTACATTTTCCGCGCGTACTGCGAGTATTAATAATTACTACATTTTTTTTTTTTTTCCAGAAAATTTCGTTAAAACGTCAAGATATAATATTATCCCGGCGGGAATTTACAAATTCGAATGTATATCTAGTCGTAATAAAATGTATGTCGGTAAAACGAATAGGAATTTTAAAACGAGACAAGTGAGAATAAAAAAAAAAAACACTTTTCTGCAAAAACAATATTGCAAAAAAAATTTTGCGAAACGTGTTTCAGAAAAAAAATATCGGTTCTAATATACTTTTGATAAAGATAAAGACTTAGAAATTTCAAACGTTATTTAATTTTTCGTTTTCACTCACTATTTTTTTTATTAATAATATTATTATTCGTCTGCCCGCAGACTACCGAGAACATTTGTTTAAAAGAAAAAAAATACCTTTTAAAGTATCAAAAAAAAACACATAATTTTAATAATACTAACAAATTGAGTGGGTATACTTGTTTTGAAATTTATTATACTGCGGATAATAGGATGTTCGTTTTAACAAATAGCGTACACATTTTTTTTTACAAAGAAACAGCATTCGTTTTGAAATATAGTGTATAGTCGTATACAAGTTGTTTTAAAAAAAAAAATAAAGCGTAATATCGCGTACACCTTTTTTTCACACCGACCGTAGAATAGGACGTGTAGTCGTACCTATCTATAATTTTCGGCGAGTCAGTGCAGTGCCGTCACGATTTTATATCATATTTGTTATCATTAGGGATGAGAAGTTATAGGAAGAAAAATTGGCGAAATATGCACAAAAAAAACGAAAATATGCATACAAATTTTAATATATAAATATAGATAAGATCTGACAATAATTACCAGTGTCTCGATAAGTATTATATATATTTCAATTTGACGAACACACGATAATACGTACGACGGTGCACAAAACCAAAATAAATTTTATACGACACGTATTATAAAAATTGACTAAATATGCATTTTTATGCACGAAAAAACGTTGAATATGCTATTCTTAAAAAATTTACCCAAATATGCAAAAAAAAATCACAAAAACCAACTCGCTAGGTTATGAAACGGATTTATAGCTCACCTATAGCTACGAATAGAAAGCATAGACAAAAATATGCAAGTCCTATAATACTTCTCATCCCCAGTTATCGCGAATAATTAACCGTCAAACAACGATAATCCTGCGATATCGACCGGTTATTTTTTTCTACGAATTTTCACGGGTGTCGTACGCACCCCGTACAATATGACATTTTAATATTTTATGTCAAGTGTAACACTGGCCTACGTGATCGGGCGAGCCACGGAATTTGCCGCTGACCAAGCTCGGCGATTCTACACGGTACTGGTGTACCTAACGACCAGTGCCAGAGCATCGTATATAATATAATTCCGCAGAGCGTCTTATAATTATTTCTACAACTCGTGTTGATTTAGATTATTGTTTAAGTCGAATAGTTGGTTAATCCGATAAAAGTAAACTTAACACAAATTCTGTTGTCCTTTAAAACCTATCACAGTCAGTAACACGCTGAAAAGTTCTCTCGTGGATCGCGTCACGGGATTCTCCGCAACGGCGACGACGTTTCATCGTCGGAAGAATCGCGGAACTCGATGGCGGCCGTCCTTCCAAATCGTTGTTTTTTTTATTATTATTATTATTAATATTATATAATCGGTTCTGACGTATAACCGAAATATTCGTCAGCCGACGACTTACGAAAGACCAAAAAAAAAAACGTTCGTTTCGAAACACCTTCACCCAGACACTGCAACCTCTTCTATTCTACGCCCTCTAAAGCCTGGTCCACACGGTGAGAGTAAAACGTGATAGTTACTATCGCGAGAGTGTGTGAGAGTTTACTATCACTAGAGACTGTGTCCACACGTTGATAGTTGAGTATAATAGTAAAGGTCTGTGACCTTGTCACAAGCTTTCCACTCTAAACAAGTCTGAAAATGTCGGAAATTAATTATGGTATAATTGATGTTATTGAAAAAATAATAAAACTAAAAAGAATTTCATCAAATAAAAAAGGATTTGGGTTAAGAAATGGTTATTGAGAAGGAATTTTGAAATTTAAAGGAAAGGAATTTAAATTTTGAGTCACTTTGAAATATTTTAATAGTTTGAATATGTTGTCTGTAAATTGATAAAGTTAAACAATTGATAATATATTTATACTCTCATGATAGTGAAAAAAGTGCGATAGTACATGTTTCCACGGTGATAGTTGCTACCACTTTCACGAGAGCTACTCTCAACTATCATGCATGCATGATAGTGCGAGAGTCGCTCTCGTGAGAGTGCGATAGTCACTATCGCCCTGTTCACACGATGATACTCTCATGATAGTAACTCTCGCGATAGCAACTATCACGTTTTACTCTCACCGTGTGGACCAGGCTTGTAGATTAGATAGGAGAAATTGATCACGTTTTTTTTTTTTTGTATACTTCACGGGTGTTACGAGTGTTTAGCCATTAAACATAATTTAATAAATACGAATTGTAATACGCGATGACTGCTTGCGCCTCCCAAGCAATGCGTTCGCGGTCCCCATCACGTTTGGAAACACTGAACTACACTAATTATATTAGTGCGGGCTCTTTGTTTTCTCTTCGAAACGAACGAATAGCTAATGCGTCGTCCGTCGTGGAGGAAAAAAATCCGAATAATTTCCTATAACCATTTCGATAAAAATGAAAAAAAATGAATACAAAATTATAAACGTATACAGTAATATTATTGATTTCTTAGTAAATAATATATTACAATTAACGTAACGCGTTTCTCTGTGTTGTATAATAAACAACATCCGTTCCTATTGTGCGCGCGCGCGTGTGTCTATAATTTTCAAAATAAACTCAAGACAATATTTAATTACGTACAGACGTAGCCGTATATTAATATTATAATATGAATAAATACACCTTTTCACGTGTCACGTGGGAATATAATGGATACATTGATTTTGATTGGCTTTTGATGTCGTAACACCGAGTCGTGCGTATTGAACGCCGCGCAGCCGACTATTGAGCGCGCGCATGAATCAAAAACTTTAATGAACACGATTTCACGTGCATGCACACGTCTTAATAGCTTTTGTCTTGGGGGTTTTAAGACAATAATCGTCGGGCACAACGAATACTGGGAACGAGAGAAAATATCGTTATTGTCGGTTCGGAGTAAGCTAACCGTAGAAAAAAAGAAAAAGACGTTTTAAATTCTACGCCTTCTTCCGCCGTTGTTCTCCGGTAAATAACGTGCCGGCGACAATTATTATTATTATTAATGCGTTTTCTTTGTTAACACGCGTATTTTAAGCCTCGATACGAGCAAGTTTTGCAATATTAAACAAATTTTCAATATTATCGACTGCCGTGTAAAAAATAAATCTTAATTTTACCTATAATATAGATTTTTTTTTTTAGTTGGCAATTTTCTTTTAAATCCGTTTTTAAATTCACACTCGCACGTATATATAAATAGAAGAGGTAGTGTGTGCCAGCAGGTTCGAAAAATCGTCTCGTCCGGTTTCGATGTTGATTCCGTCCGATTGACGAAATCGAAAGGTTTAAAACAAAAAACACACAACTCGTTTCTTATTAAATTCCCTGGATTTCGATCCGAAAACTCGACGTTTTACTAAATTCAAAATCAAAAAAAAAAATATTATTATCATTTCTAATACGCTATATAATATTTTGTTCGAAATATTTAAACTAAACCGTTGTAAATCGGACGTATCGAAAATGTCGTTACATTAAATTCCAATTTCGAACACTCTGTAATATAAAAAAAAATTAACGTAATTCATTTTCCGTACTCTAAAATTCTAGTTTTAAACTACGTTGAAGAGTTCATACGCGTTTAAAGTACACCTCGAACACAACCTACTGTCCTGTTTTATAAAATATCACAACCTAACAAAAAAAAAAAATATATAAATATACTTTACTTAAATATTTTCAATCCAACGCCGATTTTAAATACATCATTTACACATTATTATTATTTTTAATCGTTTAAAATTTTAAAACACGTGATAAACGCGTAAAATAATTGATTTGAAATTAAAGTCGACACAAATCTCGTCCTAATTTTATAAACGTGCAATCGATAATAATAATTATCTAACCATGTCGTAATAAAGGAATGGTCTAAAATTTCGTCTTAACTCGAAGCAAGATTATACGCGCGCCAAACGTTACGTTTCATAATTTAATTTGACAATCGTAATATTACATTTTCTTTTCCCGCTCAACTATCATACTCGGATTAAATAATGATTTTTATAAATCAACGTTCCACGAATGAATCGTGTGGACCGTTCGATAGCTCGTCTTATATTGTAGTTTATATTAAAAAAAAAAAAAAATTATAGTAAAATACCGTTATTCTTTTCGAATTTCATCCTTTTTAATTCACTTTTTACATTATGAAAAATTGTTCTTAATCATATTTCACATGATTGATGTATATATTTGCATTTCGCCCGCTCTTTTCCAATAGATTGTTCATATCATTACATCGTACCGGCGAAATCTCCGAACAATATACCTAACGCAGTTACGCTCTGCGGGGAATTAAAAACTTTCCGCCAAACGCATAAAGGTGTCCGTGAGAGAATCACCGTTGAAAAACTTTATATACTTAAAAATTAAATACAATGTATATATTATTCGGATATTCTGTGATTTCATAGTGATGTTAAGACGCTTATGTATTAAAATAAAATATTTGCTAAGACAGGAATTTTGGAAAAAAATTCTGAAAAAACATAACATTTAAACTCGTATTTTTTTTCTGCTTTTTTAATCGAGAGCATCGACATTTTTTACCACAATAAATCTCTAAAAATATTCTTGCGTCGAAACAAAAAAAAATGTTGGCAATTAATTCATTCCTCGTAAATGCTAAGTTCGCTAAACGCGAAAGTTTTAAAGTGCTAGACTGAGTACAACGCGTATTTTCTAAAATTTTACTCCATTGCAGTAATAAAAGTGATGACTATTTGAGGTGCGTGCTGCGTTGAAGGTTCTAGTGGTTTTTTTTTTTTTTAATTCAACGTTGAAAAAAGAGTGCCGGTAAACGATTGTTAACGCGTCCAGTATACGTAACATTACACGCAATTATTATTTATTTATTTTTTGAATAATGTAAAAAAAAAAAATCTACTAGAAATATAAAAGATTTATTTTCAGAAATAGTTTACAGTACAATTGCATTAATAAATCGATTTGACATCGCGTCTAGTACCAAATATTATATCCAACAAAGAGTTCTCTTTTATTTGAGTCGCGGAACAATAATATATATGACTTTTTACAGTATGTTCCATAAAAGTCTAATGCTTTTTTAACGATGACCACCAAAAAAAAAAAAACGACGTAATTCGCTTTTTAGTAATTAGAGTAGAGATATTATGTTTTCTTTAAACCTAAAAAAAGAATTAAAAAATACACATTTAAACGTATATAAAAATGGAATGTACGATTTTACATTTAACGTGAATTAAACCCGAACGCGTTGATATTATTGTTATTATTAATGTTGTTCAATAGGATTTTTTTTTTTTTGATTATAAGCAAGTTCTGCAAATCTCTCATTAGGTTTTCTAATAATATTCATCCTCTTCATCTATTATTGAATATCTCACTGTTCTAGATTTAAGGCTCTTTCTCACGGTCTCAGTTCGTCTCTTTGACTTCTTCTCCTTGTATCGCGACTCAATTACGGCGAATTGTTAATTTTTCAGTCAGGGTTTTTGTATTAAACTTCTACAAATCCCTGACTATGCTTGGGTATTATTCGTAATCATATAGCGGATTCTTTGGTTTCCAACCGAAACGGTTTTGTTATTCCCACCACAATTGAAAATTCTTTTTTCTCCTTCTATTAAATCATGTTATTCTCGTTTTTAGTGTAATATAAATAACACACCAGCGTCCTTTGCCTTCCATTATCGCGTGTTTTATATTCTCTTCGCTTCGATTTCATAATCTCTCCCAAAATCGACTTTCTCGTCTTCGTTCAGGTCATAACTTCGGTCTCCCGGCCCGTTCCTACTATCTTTAAATAATTCTCATTCTCGTTCATTCCACGATGTGATCATCGGCAATTCTTCCAGTCTCTTTTAACGGCTTGCCTTTCTATTTAAGCGACAATAGCTCACTATACTAAACTTGTTTCTTTCTTGTCGAATTCTCTCTTCGCGTCACCATTTATTTTCGAATCTTCCGAATACTTCCTTATCGAATCCATTATTGATTTATTTCAGTCAGAATCTCTTTTGAATTCTAATTTACATGTAGTCTTTGTTGATATTTCATAGATTTTTTCATTTATATTCATCTTATTATTTTACCTTCATTTTTTTTTTTTAATATTATCATTTAATTTCATTAGGTAGAGTTGTATAATTTAAATATTACCCTTTATTTTAAAAATAAAAAAAAATGGTGTGCAAACATCAAAGAATAAGGTAGGATAATAAGAATAAGAATAAAAAGATATTGAACGATACGTTCGTGAGACTGTGAGAGTGTTTAGTTTAAAAATATAACCGTAATTAATTATTATAATTCTTTTTTTGTTGTATTTAAAATAACCTAAATCTTTTTTTTCCATGTAATTTTTCGATAAATCCTCGTAGCGCACTCTTATTTATTTATATTGTACAGTTTATAAATAATTCTTAACATTATTTGCCGTCTGTCAGTCAGTCCGTGGCAGGAACCTACTTTATTACACACACACACACACACACACACACACACACACACACACACACACGTGTATATATACATATCCACTCGAGTTACGTACATTTTTTTCTTCGGTTTTCGAGGTGTCACACGAGTCTTGATGGTCGAGAGCCCCGGCTGTCGAGAGCAACATAATATACACATGTGTACTGCAGCGTTCGTCGGGCGTATTGGCGAGTGGACTACTTGAATCCCAGTGAAAAACGATCACGTCGCACGTTTCACGTCATATATTTTCGCAATCACCAGCCGAATATAATAATAATAATAATAATAATAATAATAATAATAATAATAATAATAATTTTTAATATATTTAATTGATATTAAATAATTAAATATTAAATATTTAATTATTTAATTAATAATAATTATAATAATAAAATTAATATAATAATATAATAATAATAATAATAATAATAATAATAATATTATTATTATTATTATTATTATTATTATTATTATTATTATTTCTACATATTATTATATAACGTAATGAAAAGAAAAACTCATACCAGTCTTTAGCGAAATTCGCTATTCCTTCTCATGTTATCGTGAAAGTTAAAATTTTAAGTTAAATTACTGAAACACGTCCTAAAGATTTGAAATGTTCAATTGCCTGTTATATTATACACAGAAAAAAAATATATATATTTAACCATTTTTGATCTGTTGTAACAGAATTTCAGAAATGATTCGATATTCGGCAGCACCTGAGAATGAAATGATTCTGTGCGTGTGTCCAAATCGAAATTGTTCGGAAAACGCATTTTAAAATTCTGCTTTTCCTTTTCCTAAAATATTTTATTATTCTATCAGCTTGAATTATAAATAAAGTTGTGAACATTATTTTTGTCTATAGTTTCAAACACTTTTATCTGGAAAAATATAACGAATTTAATTTTAATTTAATAAAATGTAATTCGTCATTTCCTCGAGTACTTCAACGGTCGATTTAAAATCGAATTATTTTCTATAGTTCAAACGTTATATTATAACGAAATAATTTTTATTTTTAACGCGAATATTTTTTTTTTTTTGTAAAATGTAAAATATTTTGAAAGTTTTTTTTATTTTTCTTATCCATCAAACGAAACTGTATAGAATTGATACCGCATATTACATTGGACCACCGATTCCAATAATCCGAACACATCACGAAAAACGAATTTTTCTTCATTATATTCGTTTCTATATTATATTCTTTTCCGCCGTCGAGTAATCTGTCATACACTTTTTTTTTTTTTTTTTAAATATTAAGATTGATATAATTGTCAGAGTCACAAACTTATAAGTTTTTGTTTCTGTTTTTTTTCTTAACAAAAATAAGCTTTTAAGTAATCATTTTTACCGTACCCCGAAAACATTGATAACTTTTGCGTACAAAAACGAAACAAAATCAATGTATTAAAATTATTTTCAAAATTACAAGCGCTAAAACGACGCACGTAGTGTTTATTATAGATTTTCATATAGTGCGTTTTTTTACAAAATGGAATACGCATATTCTCCAGACTAATTGGATAGATTACATTTTGTGAAAAAAAAAAAAAAAAAACATAGAAATACGCGTGAAAACTTTCAAAAAGTAAAACCGATCGATTTCCTATAGGACAGCGGAAGAAACGCGATAACGAAACTCTTAAAAACCCGTTCGCGAAACGATTAATATTATAAATTATTGTTATTTAGCCAAATAAAAAAAAAAAAAAAACGTACAAAATATTCGCGTTGTATATTGAGTAGTCGATGACTAAATCCGTTACTTTCCTGTAGTTTCGAGGAGAATACGCGTTCCCTTCGTGTCCGCGTGTCCGTCCATAAAATTCGTTACCGTGGTTACCAGTACCGTCGATATTGCGGATATTTGATAATGCGTACAAGTATATTATATAAATATGTTTTTTTCATCACACACACACACACACACATCAAATGCTTATAAATTATTATAACCCACATAAATCAAAGATAGAAATCTTGAGTTGAGCAACGCTCGTAGATCTTTTCTTTCGCTTTTAAAAAAAAAAAATATATATATTTATATCGAACTTGCAGTATATAAAATTTAATAACCGTAATACGCCTCGCGCGGTTAAACGTCAAAAGTGTTAACAGAAGCCGTTTTCAACTGGTCGAGTTTAAAAAGCTAAAACGCGAAACAAAATTATTACTGAAACGTTCGGGTATTCAGCGCGAAATCACTTTACAAAAAAAAAAAAAAAAAAATTCCTGTAAATCGCCTTTTAACACGTGAAGTACACACTTTTGTGGTTATAAACTGTTAATATTTCGTAAGGTACGCGAAGTGCGGTCGTTTCGGTTGTTAACGCTTTCATAATATACTCGTAACAATCAACTCGTTCGGTTCGGTCAGGTTGGATCTGACTTGAGCCGACCGTCGACGACTATTGTTTTATATAATTTCTAGTTTTATTTTTGTGATAAAACGATTTGCGATAAAGTTATTGCTGTTGTTAAGCCGCGAGTATTAACTATACTAAAAAACGATTTTTCACCGTTGAATCGTTAACATGAAAATTACGAATAATTTATTTTTCATTTTCACGGTTTTCTTTTTTTTTTTTTTTTGTACGAGGACGGAGATTAATCTTTTCAAAAAGAAAAAATATCAATCGATATTGAAATACTATAAATTTCCCCAAAAGCTTATTACGAATAAAAAAATTTGTTTAACGGATATTTTTACGCGTCTCCAAGAGCATAATATAATGTAATTTTTTTTTTTTTTTTTTTGCTTTAGTGCCAAGTGCCGAACACTGTTCGTGGAGAATTTGCGTTTCGGATAAACGTTAATATTGCATATTGATCAAGACGAATGTCAACGATACGTTACGTATATGAAAATTATGGTGATAATTTATCCTTTCTGGTGTGTTTATTGCGCTGGGATTGTCGAGGGTAACGCGAAGCTGCGCGTTTTCACACCCACGGAGATGTGCGACGCGTTTGACGCGCCTGGCTGGCGGCTGGCTGACGGTGCAGCTTTGCATACCTTGACGGATGAGTTGCGGTCTTGGATAATTAGATACACGTCGCGTTACGCTTACTTTCCAAGTATAAACTTACTTTTCCGGATAATCGTAAATGGTATATATATACATACAAGTATTATTTATGCGCTTAAGCAGGCGTTTCGCCGTTTCTGAACGTATAACATAATGCGTTTTAACGCGCACGAGAAATGTCTCCGAGACATTCAATTGAAAATGCTTACATAATTTTATTTAAAAAAAAAAAATGGACGCGTTATTTTTTTATTTAGCATACGGCACGTGATCACGTACAATAGACTAATGATTATAGGGATAGCAGGGGCGAACGCGGGAAAAAATTTCGTTGTGGGTTTTTGAAAAAATGTAAAATTATTAGTTGCTCTAATTATTATTATATACTCTTACATATACGTCGCAGCATAACTTTCAAATTTTTTCAGACGTTTCGTAGGGGGTTTGAACCCCCAAAACCCCTACCTGCGTTCGCCTCTAAGGGATAGAGACTTAGAGAAGTTTGCTCGTTTTTTTTTTTTTTTTTAGTAATAATTTAGAACATAACTTAGTGGCATAGAAATTTGTTTCGTAATACTAGGAGCTCATAAAAAAAAAAAATGTTCTCTCACGCGTTAAAGCAGATCATTATTCTTCTGTATTCGAATTTCAGACAATCGTACAAACACGTATTTGTTCGGCCGACCACAATTATTCACATATATATATATATGTATTTATAAAAGGCCTATTACCTTTTCTTGTCTACATATGAATATACATATAAAAAGACTTTTTGCCTTTTTATATACAGTGGATTCCGCTTAATGTGGGCACGTTGGGACCAGTACTGTTTGCCCACATTAAGTGGTTGCCCATAAAAACCGAAATTAGTAAAAAAAAAAAAAATTTGAAATTCACGGAACTGACTGAGTATATACATACATACGTACACCTAACCGACCGATAGCGACCAATTACAGAACAGTTACTCATTTTGTGGTAGTGGCGTGTTGTTCCGCCGCTGATAACGATGCGCGACGTGGTGCCATTACGGTCAATGGCAGTTGTCCGAAAATGATAACAGATTTGAGATTGATAAAGGTTTGAACTCGACAAAGTACTGCCGACCATTGCTAACAAAATTATATTTACGTTTCACAACACACTACAAAATTCCAAATACTCTATAGACTATAACATAAATAAATATAATTATTATCATCTGTTAATATCATAATATAACTTTTATCATATAGCAAAACAGTACACATACAAAAGGAAAAAAAAACATTGGTGTTTAAATTTTTGAAAATGTTATGTTGGTACAAATTCGACGCCGCCATTTTCGATCCTCATATCTGTTATCATTTTCGGACAACTGCCCCCGACCCGTGCCATTAATCTATTCTGTGGTGGTTATTCTTCTTATTTGAAAAAGCCCATATTATTCGCTGTTGTTGTTTGGTCACCGTTTATATCGTCAAACTGATTTTTGGTTTAATGATTTTTATTACTTTTGATACATTACAATCTTATCGACACAATTAATGGTGTAATCTTATCTGTGTAGTATATACTCAATATCGTTTATATTAAGCTATAATATGAAAACTGCCCACATTATTAAGCGGTGTTTTTTAACCTTGTTAACATACATTGGATTCGGGACCAGACCATTATGCCCATATTAGGCGGCTGCCCACATTAACCGGTGGTCACATTAAGCGGAATCCACTGTATTTACCATTCATCTGTATCGTCGCCGCCGTCCTTCTCTTCTGCCAATACGAGTTGCAGTTTTTCAATTACCGTCTGCAGAACGTCGGGTCGCATGTCAGGCACGCGCGACGACAATACGGACTCCAGGTAGGCCACGGCCGAAGACAGTACGTCAAGATGTCCGGCCTGTTGAGCGTCCCGCAGTTCTGCCGAACAGACGGCCGACTCGGCTTTTCGTCGCGCCGACCGGACCATCGATTCGGTTTCCTGCGCCGTCTGGACGGCCAAGTCCGTTTTCAGTTTTAACTCGGACAGCTCGGCGGTCAGCCTGCTGTTCTCAACCAGAGAATTCTCGACGTTTTCCGCCTGTTCTCGCTCGATCGTCTGCGACTTTAGGATTCCGGCTTCCAGTTCGGTCGTCCGGGCCTTCAAGTCGCACAGTTCCGCTTCCAACTCGCAAATCGCTACGCTCTGACGGTGGTTTTCCTGCTGCACGTCGCAAAATTCGGCCACCATCCGCTCGTTTCTGGACTTAGACTCTGCGTACAACAGGTTCAGACGTTCCGATTTCAGCTCATCCGAATTCTCGTTAAACGCCGTTCGGTTCTCGTCTCCGCATTCGTTCACACACGCCGTTGTCGTCACGAATTCCGTTTGACACGCCGCCGTCTCGGCCTTACACGCAAGACGGTTCGTTTCCACGCTCTTCGCGCGTCCGTTCCTCCGGTAAATCTTCGACAAACCTTTTCGGAATCTCGTCCAACGTCCACTTTTTGTCGTCGGTTCCATATGATTGATTGATCAGCGATTATTGTAACGTTCAAAATTCGATTCCCGGCGATTAATCGACAGACGAGTATTTCGTTTTGTTTTGAAACGAATAATCGTCGTAAATTTCCGAAACGTCGTTCGACTTTGTTAAACGTTATCGATAATAATAAATGTAATACACGTCGTTTCCTTGGATGTTCGGTTTTCATGCGTTTTTTTTTTTGTTATAAGCCGACCGGTGAAACGTTTTCCCTCTTTTAAATTTTATAATTTTATTTCGTAAAAGGTTTTAGCCGTTTCGAATAATTATAGGGTTATTTTAAATCTATCGAATTTTATTGTACCCTTTGAATTTACGTTTATTATTTATTATTACCTGATTTTTTTTCCTTTATCTTCACTCGGTAAATGTATTTAAAAACACTGAATAAAAGGAAATATTAAAACGTTTGGTTTGCACTAATTCGTAAATGGTTTATTTGAACACAAATCACAGTTTGATACAAATTTAAATATTAATAACGATTTTCACACTGTATATACATACGTCACGGTTTTTTTTTTATAAGAATTTAAATATTAATAGCGATTTTGAACGATTACTACGTACGTCTCGGTTGCGCCTACGTATGTTGAAACACCGTGTTAATACGAGTAACAATAAAAATATCTCATTCGCGGTTGCGCAAAGATGCAGTGAAACACCGCAAACAAAACGGACTTTTTACTACTTTACCTTCTTTACCTCAAGGCCACGGTCGCACTTTAAGTGAAACACCGTTAAGAGGTAAAGGAAGGAAAATGTGGTAAAAGAAAAAGTCGAATAAAACAATAAATCCGGGCCCTACTTTTGTATAATTTTAACCACTTAAACGTATGAGAGGTTATTCGATATTTACATATATTTTACACGATTAAATACGATTAATTATTACATTCGAGTTAAACGCCATCTATCGACCGTTTCTTACAATGGATATCGCGTCAGCTGACTGCTCTCGCAGTCACCGAAGCGTGATGCGTCACTGGACAAAAATACTTATACACGTTCCGATATTTTATACACCGCAGTGGCGTAACTACGGGATGGCAAGGCACGGCAATGCCCCGGGGCCCTGGACTTGAAGAGGCCCTCGACCATCGTAAATAGGTGCATAAAAAAATACATACTAATACTAATACTAAAAAAAAAAAACACTTGATACTGCCCCGGGGACCCAAATTTATAGTTACGCCACTGATACACCGTTATAATATATTAATATATCGTCTAATATAAGAATAGGAAAATTTTAAAAACTCACCGGTGCCGCGGGTGTTGGTTGTACGTCGCACAAATGAAATGACTCGGATGAAAATTTTTACGGTTTTGTTAGTACTGTGAATTTAGCGCGTTAAAGTAATAACAGTCTCGAAAAACCACGAGCAAAGCGTAAACTGAATTCGTTTGTCGAGTGCAAATCCGTAAACGTACACGAGTATTCGCGACATACGCAAAATTATATACATTTTTGTAGATTAAACACGTTTTTTTTTGATATTTTGCACAGCAGGCCTTCGCGGTTCACGTTCGCCCGGAAATAGCTCGGACCGGAGCCGTCTGTCCGACTTGAAAGCCCACGGCCACGTCTATACGAGCTGGACGGAGGCGAAACAACGGTTACGTACGCGTACGTTAAACGTCGACCGCGAGATTTAAAAAGATTAAACCGTCGAACGTCCTCGACTAAAATGTCCGGTCGAATACTGCATTTCGTATTACACATTCAGTGGCCGTGTCAAATCTTCTAAGTCGTGCTTTCGTCGAGAATCGCGTGGGTCTTAAAAAATTATTTCTATACGTGACCGTCGATTAATTAACACGACGTGGACGTTTGCAGTTTACGCCGGAGTCCAAATAATTACGTGTTTTTACGGTGTGACGAAGTTTGGAAATTCAAACCGCTTACCACGAAACCCGTTTTATCAGCCGTATGATCCGTAGAACACTCGTTTTCTCAGACGAGTTTAGTTTAGAAACTCTGCATTTAGCGATTTTTTTTTTTTTTGTATACATAAGCAGGGGCGGATTGGAGAGAGATTTCGGCCCGGGAAAATAAAAATTAGCGGCCCGCATATTGAATATTTGCAAAAAATACTCTTAATATTTGAACGTTATAGAATATCTTTATGGATACAAACACGCGAAATCCGTGATAGGTAAAAATACCTAAAAACTTTTTTCTATTATGCTATAGAAATATCATACGTGATTAAATTATGTACTTCAATAATAAACTTTGTTTCATAATCTTGAATTTGATAATCACCATCATGTTTTTTCTCTCCATCTAATATCTTATACGCTTCCGAGATCTTAAAACGGAAAATTCAATTTCAATCTCATATATAACATTTTGCTGAAATAAAATTGTTTAGAATTTTTCGAATATAATGTCTAAAAATTTTTAGAAATTATTTTAGCTCCATTAAAATCCTATCGAATTTGTTTTAAATCCCAAATTAACCCACTAACCATTTCTTGACAGTACAATTCCTTTTTTTTTTTAAAAAGATATTTCGAACATATTATTTAAATGCAGTTAATATTGTTGAATAACATAAACATGTTTTTTTTTTAAAAATATTATTTTAATAATTAAAATTTTGCTTTAGATGCACAAATCGATCCAAATTTTTTATAGTATTCAGTGCTGAAATAACCTCAAAGTATATAAATCTTCATCTTTTTACCTTTTATTTTTAAATTTTACTCTGATACGTCACAAAAATTACTCCATATAGTATCATATACTACCGCCGAATTCCCGGCAGCCCAATCCCCCTGTACACAAGACACAACAAATGTAACGATTCGATTTTTTTTTATTAACGCCGAAGTCTCACCGGATGATTGCTCGTATTGATAAAATTCAGGTTAAGAACTTTATTTTCGTCAAAAATAATAATAATAATAATAACGAACTGACGAATTTCGCCTGCAGCTCATCCCTTCAAATTATTCGCCATTAACGTCTCACGTATCCCATTCTTTCTCATATTTCTAACTAGGGTTTTTATATTAAATTTTCACGGGTCCCTAGCCGCGCGTACGTGTTATTATTTGGTAATGAGATCGCGGATTATTCGACTTTCAATTATTTGAAAAATCTCGAACATTCCGGTTTATTACTCCGTCGCCCAATTAAAATTCCCCAATCTAATTTTTCTCCTTTCCTCTGCAAAACCCGCATTCTTCTCGTTTTTTTTCTTCTTTGTATCATAAACGAAACGTATGCGACCAGCATCCTTCGCCTCTCGTCATCACTCTGCTTTTATTTTCTCTTCGCTTCGATTCACACTCTCGCCGTTCCTCGCGAAACAAATGTTTTATCCTGCCGTCTTCGTTCGGGTCATAATCCCGACTCCCGTTCCGTTCTTTCTCCTTATCGCCGTTACTCCGCGATGATCTCCAAAAAAAAAAAAAAATGTGATTTTTCTCCGATAATATTCGTCCGACTCTTTTTCCAAGCGACAGTAACGCTAAAAACTTTTTTTGAGCCGTACACTTTTTTGCTCTATTTTTTTAACACTATTTAACAAAAAAAAAGTCGTTTTACATAATCCGTCCAACGCTTTTCTGCATTGAAAGAGTACGATATGAAAATAACGATTTTTGTTTGACGTTATTTTCTAAAAGCCCTTTGAGCGGATTGAAAGCGGGCATTTTCTCTCTTCGTTTTACACACACACACGCGAAACACAGCAAAATAGACGTTATTCTTATTTCCAACGTACCGATCGATTTGGTAGTGCGATAAGAAATTTGAATTCGTCGTGAAGTCTACCCGAGAACGACTTCCCAAATTTTTTAATTTTTGTTTTCGTAAATCCTTAAAAAATTAATTGAACCAATCTTGAATAATAAAAAAAAGAAAATTGCTAATAATCAACTTTTGATGGTCTTAATATAAAAAAAAAAAGTGGCCAAGTCGTTCTACAGTAAAATCCACGAGGAATGCAAATCTGTTTTCAAAATCCTAATCGCGTCACCAGATGGATCGTTGGAAACGTCTATTTTGCCGTGTTTCGTGTGTGTGTGTGTGTGTGTGTGTGTGTAAGACGAAGAGAGAAAACGTCCGCTTTCAATCCCCTTAACGTATAACGCGCGCGAACGTGTTTAATTACCCGTTATTGCGCCGGAAAGTTTTCACGGGGCGCCCGCCGCCCTGTTTCGCACCTCCGGCCACGACTGCGCGTTTAAACAAACCTATACACGACAGCGATTCACCGAGTGGAACGGAAAACTTTCCCCGGCCGTCGCGATAACCTATACCTACACGCACGGGCCCAGGGGCGACACTGCGGGCTCGTGACTATAGGGCGACGTTTTCCCGGGAGGGTGTAAAGCGATCATTACCCGCGGCGCCCCGTCCCCCCCCCGGCCACCAAACCTTATAAAATATATGTGTCGTGTACAGTAGAGGGTGCAACGGATTTTCACTGCCCTCTAAACTCCAAAAAAAAAAATTTTTCTTTCTCCACACATCTATTTCGATATGTCGAAATTGTATTTCGTCGATCGCTATTACATATTGTATATATATATATAATAGCGAATTTCAATGCGTATTACAACAATATTACAGTGGCGATATAACAGAATTAAAAATATTACGGTGTTCTCGATTAAATAATACATATGTATATGTCTAATAGAAATAAAGTATGAAATTCACAACGACATATTATAGATAATGTAAAAAAAAATTATATTATTTTGAGCTCAGAAATACGTTAAATACAGTCTTGTAAAGTATTTGAGTAAAAGTATTCAAATACTTTTATGGTACTCAAATACGTATTTTCAAATACTTTTAATAAGAGTATTTGTAAGTAGTATTCTAAATACTTTTTTAGTGATATCTGTATTTAAAATCAAATACGTTTTTTAAATCTTTTTTTAGTGACACGAACTAATAATGAAACAAAATTTTCGTCATTTTTCGTAATAATTATTTATGATAAGTTGGCAAACTATTTTGGTCGTGGATATCGTCGTTCACTGATGGTTTTTTCCGTTCAAGTCGATGTAGGTAAACCCGATTTATGTGTTATCCCCGGTCGCGACAGGTCGAACTCCATTAGTTTTAATAAGAGTCTAACCATTGGTAAAACGAATGTTAAAAACAATTTTAAATTACAAGTATTCGAAAGTATTTGTAAATATTTTTACTAAGTATCTGTATTTATACTCGAATACATTTCTTATTAAGTATTTAAATACTTTTAAAAACAAGTACCTGCGTATCTGTATTTGAATACTTTTAAAAAGTATCTTTTACAAGACCGGTTAAATAAATAAATCGATACGTGAGACGGTCATCCTTCTGGTTCGACAAAAAATACGATAAAATATTGATTAATCACTGACAAAAAAAAAATAAAAAAATAGAAAACTAGCCTTTTTGATTAAAAAAAAAAAACCTACAATTCGACAATATTATTTTCAAAAAAAAAATAAAATTGCCTAATAGATATACGTAAATTTATTGACGGTTACGCTGCGAACAGGCAATACTGTCACGCGTCATACGATGTGGTATCATGTGGTATCACGTTTGAAATTACTCGGTACATTTGTGTACGAACAGGTGCTTATTTTTTTTTTTTTTTGTCTAAAACGCGATTTATAAAACGGAAACGGAGTGATTTCGAGTAGTCCATCAGAGGCGGGAAGAAAAACTGCAGTTGTTTTTCTACAGTTTTAATAAAAAAATCGACCCGATCGCCCTGCACAGCTGGGTACACGTAATTAATAAGTAAAAAAAAAAAGGTGGTCGGGTAAATCTGGTGAAATTCTAGTTTCTTAATTACGAGACGAATTCGCATAACGTATTCACGAACTCTTTCGATTAAAAGCCCGTCCAAACATTTTTAAATCGCGTATAAATAATGACTCGTAATATTACAAACTCGAACCGGCTAGGCGAAATTCTACGTTTTTTCTCTCTCTCTCTCTCTCTCTATTAACGACGAAAATTCGCGAGGCCGCGAAAACGTGTTAGGCAATCGTACACTTTTCTCCCGTGACAATACTCTGTTTCCAGCTTTATCGTCTCTCACGACTTTATATGTGGAAAAATACAAAAAAATTTGTTGGTACTCACGCGTAAAAAGTGCTATAATCCCTGCTGTATTCGATAGATTACTGTTTATGCTCGAAATCAGCGCGGTTTTTATTTAAATAAACGTTTTAGAAATGAAAATGTTATTCCCCTCGCGTGTCTGGAAACGTTATTTTTGCTCAAATATTAAACGAATCCCCCCTCCCTCCAAATAATTCAATAAAAACGCTTTTTTTTTTCCAGGCTGCGGGGCCAGCAGATTGTATACAAGTCCGTTTCTCCGCCCCTCGGACTTGACCGCCACTGCAGTTTGTGATTGACTCGTCGTATTTGTACTCAAACTTCTGGTCGGTACTAATATTAATTTATTACTCACGCAAGTAATAAATAACGAAGGATTTCGGCTCGGAAACGCGTTCGTCGTCGTCATAAACGGCACCACCTGCAGCCCTGAATAAAATTTCGATCCGCCCGTAGTACACCCACGGTACAAGGCGATTAATTTACTAGTCCACAAGACCTGATTTAATTAAAAGTTATACCGGCGAAATTTTTTTTTAAAAAAACCCTTTTCGTTTGTTATTTTCGTTACGAGTCCGACACGAGAGCGATTTATATTTGGCCGCAGATAATTTAGAAAATTTTTCAAGCGCCACGAAATTGTACGATAACTACGTACCAATGAGTTCGGAGAACGTGAATGCATTTTTTTGTATTTTAAATTCTGAACGGAGCCAGGAATATATTGGTTTTACAACGATGTAGTGTGTGTGTTTTTTTTTTATGTCCGTATCCAAAACTTCTACCGGAAGGAGTATCTTTACAGTCATAGTCCTTTTTTTGCCCCGTTAGCAAATCGCACACAGTTCGGATACTTTAGAGAGGTCATTTTTCGGTTTTCTCAAACGGGCCTAAAAAATACAAAGTGGAAAAACTACCGGAAAATCAGATAAAAACGCGATTTCGTCGCAATCGATTATTGTCTCGTCGTTATTCCTTCGTAATTTCGAAACTAATTGTTACATAGAAACTTGAAATATTCACCGAATATGTAACCTTATATTGTATATTAGAGGGAAAAAAATGTTTTCTTCAATTTTGGGCTATTTATAGCAATTAAATATTTTGAGGTATTTTTAATTCATAAAAGAAGTAATTTTCGGTTTAAAAATTTAATACAGCGTCAGAAGTATTTCAACTGAAATATATTGAAAAAATCTAGAAAATCGTTTGTCACAATTTTCTGTAATAAACATTACAGGTTTTTCGACAAAGTGTATTTTATTTTTTGTGGAAAAAATTACGTTTGTTCAAAACTAATGGTCCTAGAGTCTAGCAATTTTTACCGAATACACGTCAATTTGTACTATATATTAAAGAAAACAATTTTTTAAATGTTTAGCTCCCAAGGTTTTTTTTTTTTTTGTAAGAAATTATGTACTGTAAGGTACATCGTAAATTATGTACACTATATACACACTTTATTATTGTATATTATTAATAATGAATAATAATATTACACCGAATAACTCCGCTCAGAATCGTTTTATCGATTATATAACAAAATTCTAAAAATATTTATCCGAGTAATTCACACATTATTTCCACACAGTATTTCCGCTACGTTTTTTCGTATTCGTTAAATTTTATTATGTATAATTATTACATTATTATACGTTTATAACATTGTACGCCGACTGAAAATATTGGCGAATCGCGAGCGCGTTCCCAAAATCGAACTAAATACGACTGCTGCGCATATAAACTGATTAATATACCGAGCAGAAAAAGAGAGGATTATTTTCATATTGCGCGTATTGTTTTAATGAAAAAATAAATAAATAAACCGCCGACCCAAAGGGAACGTCTTAATTTATTCATAATTGTTTAGTGCAATTTTCTGGATTTGGTTTATTCGTGCGAAATATAGGTCATCGTTATTGATAAACGGCTAAATATATTTTTATTCTCCGATTTTAAAACGTCTCGTTTATTCAGCAAAAAAAAAAAAAAACAAGCACAATACTTATACACTACATTGTGCTACGTTTTATTGGTCATTATTATTATTATTTTATTTTTTTTACTGTCAAAAAAAAGAAATCAATTTCGTCGCGTAAATAATTTTTCTCTAACGAATTTCTATTGAAATTTTTAATTTTGTTTTTTTTATCATACAAAAAAAATACGTTTTAATTAATACTTTTAGAATTAAAAAAAAAAAAAAAACGTATATTTTTTTTTGTTGTTGTGAAGATCGTAAAAGATTTTCCATATTAATCGTTGGACGAAAAGAAAAATCGATACTTATCTTAAACACGCCGCGGCAAAATCCGTGATTTATTCGTGGATAATGAATTGCGTCGAACACACGCGCGTATGAATAATCTTACATACATTTATATAATATAAATCCGCGATCGTTACTCTAAAATAATTGATTTATATCCGATTGGTTTTAAACACCAACTTAAAACTAAAACGTGGAACGTTATTTACACAATAATTACGGTATTACGATGCGATTAAAACATATATATATATATACAAACACGCATTTGAATATAATGAAATTGTTTTTTTTTTTTTTGTACATACATAAATGGATTTCGTTTGCGCGTATAGACAATATAGCGTAATAATATTCGCATCAGAGGCGTAATTACGGGCGGCGGGAGAGGATATGAGCGATGGTCCTGCCCGAAACCGGCTTTCTTTTTTACATAACGTATTATGTAAATGTACAAAAAAATGCCCACAGATGTATATAGAAGTAAAAACAGACCGAGTATACTCTCGATGAATTAGCCGAAAACCCGAGAAAATTCGAAAGAAAATTTTTGTAACGAAATACGTCGTGGGGGCCGGTGCGTTACTGGTGTAATTTTTTTTCGATAATTTTTTTTTTTGAAAAGAGGAAAACATTTTTTTAGGACGCTTCGCACTTGGATTCTCGACATTTTATTTTTAAAAGGTGTACAGTTTGAATACGAACGATTTTCACAGTATTTAAAAAAAAAAAAATTTTTTTTTTCTAATAAGGCAATCTAAAATCGAATACTCCCCGTAGGAAGTCTTCCGTTTTCCAACAACAACAGCGAAATTATCGATAACCACTCTAGGATGTGTGAGAGTTTTTCCTGTAAAGCGCGTAAAAAAAAACTTACAAATCGTCTGTGTTTCGGCCCCTTTTATTGAAATATATAGAAACGAACGGGAAGGCCCTTAAAGAAAACCGTAAATCTTAACGCGTTGATCGTCAGCGTTGGAAGGCCGGTTAACGATACGTCCCCTCCCGCGCGTAACAAACCACTGGTAATTGCGCCACCGATTCACGCGATAAATATATATAAATTAAATAAATATAAATAAATTGTACAAAATATTATCATACAGTATAAAAAAACACAATGTAATGTGTTTATCACAGTTGATTTCTCGCGCGGCTGTGTAACTGGAAGCGTGGAACGGTCGAACGGATTACGACGAGCCGGAGCCGGTGTTCAGAAGACGTACCGCCACCAGCAGCACAACGCGGTCAAGACGAGAAGCGCGAATTCGACCGAACGTTTTGACGAACCGTTTCTGGCGAACCTCGACGGCGGTGTCTCGTTAAATTTTCTAGAATCGTCTTGAAAAACACAAAAAAAAAAAAACAGTAAAATTTTCGCCGTTTTCCTCTGTAAAACGTATAAAAATTATAATATTGAAAAAAAAAAACCCCCCCGTTTGCCGTTTCGGGACGAGCGACGAGATCGACGCAGCTGCAGTCACTCGAATTATTATATTATTTCACCGGGACACTTGTCGCCGCTATCGAATATTATATATAACGTGTACGGCAGCCCCTTGTGAGCCACTTGACCTTATCGATTGGGAGACGACCTCTAGCCCGCGGCGTTATCGAGGCGCCACCTAGCCGGGCCCGTCTTATTTTGAGAGGAACACAATGTTTTTAAAAAACGTTTTTTTTAATTCGTCGGCCCGATATCGGGTGCGGCTTGACCGCCGCCGGTTTTTTTTTTCTAACGAAAAAGATTTTTAACGATTTTTTTTTTTTTTTTTATATAATCATTTACTCGCTAAAGTTCGGTCTCGTTTCGCCCGATTCAGACCCGACGAAATTCGACTCGAGCGCGTTAAACGATTTTATTTGCCCACCCCAGCGAGCTGTTTTCACGACACTTCCGAGGGAAAATCGACTCGGCGCGATTTCGGCGGATCCGAAGAAGAAACCGGGCTTAAAATGTTTTTTTATAGTGAATTTTTTTTTTTTTTTTATGAATTCGATTTTTAGAAGAAAGAAGAAGGAAAAAAACTGTTCGTTCGCCGTCCGCGCCGACAAGAAGTTTATAACAACAGACCGAAAACGTATTATTGTCGTACCGTTATTTCGAACGATCGTATAACGTTACAATATTGTAATAAAAATAATCGATTTATTGTATATTCGATCGATTCTATTGTTCGAAATCAATGAGAGAAATAAAAATAAATTGCGCGCGCAAATCGCTCGTCGCAGAGACGTGCGAACAGAACTCTCACCGGGGAACGTGAATTTCACCGAAGACACGATTTTATCACGGCTCAAAACGAGTACCGGTCTCGTATCACAAACGTCGTGATGAATGGCGTTAACAATGGACGTTGTGTGGAATACGGCCTGCACGGTGACTGTTGTTTTTTTGTGACAAGTAATATGTGCGCGCGCGCGCGCGCGAAAAAACAACGAAAAACCGTCCGAGGTAAATTCGAAAGAAAAAAGAAAGCGTCGAGCGTCAAACTTTATTCGAAAAAACGAAGGACAATGGATTTAATAGGATTTATAGAATAAGGACGGATCGAGGCAGACGTGGCAACACCACTTTATTCAGACGGGGCGTGACTCAGACTCCGTTACGTGAACGTCCAAAACCGTCTCCGGCGCATAGCCCCGGGACAAAATGTGAGGGAAACGTCGAACAACTCCACAATACCCATAGTAGCAGATGCAAAACGCTGGTTAAAAGAATCGAAAATCCGCGTATAATGTTCGCCACCGTGTTATGTATTTTTTTTTTTTTTAATTTCTTTGTCGAATATTTATTTCCATTTTTAGATTTAGTTATTATTAATACATTCATTTTTATATTATTTATTTATTTACTATATATCATAGCCGACACGCGTGTCATACGCAAAAAAAAAAAATAATAAAAAAATCTGTCTTCAATTCGCAGCAGTATTTTAACCGGTATTCAAGTTACAAATCAATAACGTCTCCGAAATCGACTTTTCCAGCTTTTTATATAAAACCGAAATAACCGATGATGGAAATATTCTCGGTTCGTTTCCGAGCCCTAAAAACGAAACCGAATCGATATCCCCCGGTCAGCTAACGTCATACGCACGAATTGATATACGATTTATCATCACATATAACACGGGTACTGAGAGTACGAAATGATTGCGCGGCAATTACGTTCAATAATTATATATTTTTTTAAGAGAAAAAAGAATAATAGTTTGTAATTTCTTCAATTTTTTTTTTTTTAAGGGCTCTTCACACGTAAGTATAATCGACTAAGCTTCGTCTTCGTCGGTTCTTCGAATCTTTTCCCCCGCGCACACCGTCCCTACATTAAATCGTCCCACATGTTTTTTTTTCCATAAACCCATAGTCGTTTATCTTGCTTTCGCGGTTTTTTCTTTCCCCCGTTATTTTAGCACCACATAACAAATTGCATTTTTCTATAAGAATTTATTTTTGTTTTCATAATTGTTTCGTAGTAAAAAACTCAAAACTATTTCTCCATAAAGAACCGTCAACGTATTGTTATTGAATTTTATCACGCGCCTACATATATAATAGGTCTTGAATCTATATATATATATATATAGATGAGGTCTCATAAATGTGTGTAATAATACGACAGGGATTTCAGATTTCAAATACAGGCACCTACGAACATTTAAGACGATATTTCCACCCGAAAGTCACTTCGAATACAAAATTATAGGTGAAAACGTTGACGTAGTGTGTTTAGGATGTTTTAAACAGACTATAAAACGTGTAATAGGAGTGCTTGTGTAGATACATTTTTTTTTTTTGCAGTAAAATATAAATAACAATCAAAACACAGTAACGGAATAATTTTGTAATTATAAATCGAATGACCGTTGGTCATTTTAAAAAGCCCAATAAAATTAGAAAAACGTTTGACTTATACGTTTATATTGTACGTAATAAGATAAATAATATGAAGCCGGAAGAAAAGAAAAACAGAAATCTCATTTTTTTTTTTTTTTTGTATTCTGGCCTATTGATCGAATTGCATTATTGTCTAAACCCCAAATCAAATTGTACACAAGCTTCGCCGTTCTGAACCTCCATTACCGTCGTATCGCTTGAACGGTACGTCGTCTACAGTCGTGGTCCTCAAGTCAGATATATATCTCGTCTCAGTGAGGAAAAGGACATTTCGTTTTTAACGGATCAATGTGAAAACGCTTGCAGTAACGTTCAAACAGCCCGTGTTGACGAGAACGGACGATCCGAGAGTTCATATATTCGGACTAGAAGAGTCGAGTGTGTCCAATGATGTCGACGAGTTTTAAGCCAACCATAAAGAATAGCAACGAAAAAATCTGGAATGTTGATTAATAACGACGTAATAAAACGTTTGAATACCGTGCAGGGGAAGTGTATCAATAACAATATTGTATATAGTAATCGATAATCTTGTCGAAACACGCCTGGTCTAATTTTAACCAAAAAACATTGATTTACCTACACTGGGCGTATTGAATTAATGGTTTTACTTCGGGCCGTTATTATTGTGTATAAAATTTTTTTTAAAACGAGTCTTGGAGACATTGTGCAGATGTGTAAACGTCGCGTGAGCGGTAAAAACGGAACGGAATTGCGATTGATTTGTGAATATCGGTACATTTATTCAAAGTAATTTCGATAATGAATAATATTATTAGTTGTCGTGACAACGGTTTACACAATTCCGTCCCGTTTCCCGAGATTTACTCTCGTAGCGCCGTAACAGATGTTTACACGTCAAAATTATGTCTTCAAAAGACATTTCGCCGCGACCTCGCTAAAAAAAAAAAAAAATTTTTTTAAAAATCATCGGAGGTACATCGCTCCTGCGGTATGGTATGACAAAATCAACTCGTCATATTATTATTATTACCAGCGCTTGTTGTACGCGATATTGAAACGGATATGGAATCGATTATAAAAAATCGTTTGGAATAAATGTAAAAAAAAAAAACGCACGAATCTGAGGTGTTTTTGCACTTTATTTCCTCCAAACAATATTTCGATTTTCACTTAAAAATCCGTAAAATTCGAACAACGTACAAAAATAATAATAATAATAATACTACGCGAGACATCGCGTATTACACATAATATTATCGAGGCCAAGGGGAAAATAAAATTACAATAAAAAAATTAAATTAGCGTACTACGAAACGCGAACGTATCTACAACAATATTTATATACGTGTATATTATATTATAGAAACGACGAATATTATTATATTAATTTCAAACGATAAAAAAATAATAATAATAAAACGTAATATAACAATAAAAAAAAAAAAAACGTGTTATTAAGTACGTTATTTTACAAAAAAAAAAAAAATTCTATTAAATATATAATATGACGTCGCGTCTTCTTAAATAATACGTGTATTATAATATAGAGGTACATATATTATTAGTATAACGACGTGTTAAATTCAGTCTCTTAAGAAAGTTCATCCGACGCGTGGAACTCGCGCGGTACCTATATACACTATAGTCCTGCAGGAAATAAATACCGGAAAACGTTATATTTTTTTTTTCTTCCTCTTTTTTTGTTTCTCTCGTACACGCGCACATACAGACGAATAAAAAAAAAAACGATAATTGTATATTTGAATTTTCTTCATTTTTTTTTTTTTGAACCAGATATCCGCGCGCAGTCGGACGGTCGGATAAACTTCCCCGTGCAGGTGTCCGCGGCTGTATTTTGGCACTGTTTTACTTGCTTGGGACGAAACGCGCGCGCGTTTCACAAAACGTCACGAAAATTTCACGAAACAAATCCCACGCGCGCGCGCGCGTATCACATTTTCAAAACGCCCGCCGCGTGCTTTCCACCTCCTCCGCCGCCGCCGCCGCCACTGCCGCCGTTTCCTTCTTCTGTCAACACAATATACACGTCATCCGAGAATACCGGCCGTTATTATTATTAAAGATAATTCCGTTTGGCGGGACGGGAGGTTTTATTATTATTATTAAATATATATATTTTCATTTTTTTTTTTATATATTATATTGACTTTTTTTTCTCGAGACCGTCACGTCTCGATATTTATTAATATTACGTCCACCGGCGCGGCGGCCGTCCAGCGCACAGTTTACACTGCAGCACCTATATACGAGTATATACCGCTGCAGCGCAATAAAAGCGCACGAATATTACATTTTTTTTTTTTTTACGATTTTTCGGTATATAATATTTTTTATAGTTTCGATGCGAAAAACAACGAAAAAAAAAAAAAACGAAGCGCGACGTCCTGCATTTATACCAGGAAAATAAACTGTCGAAAAAGCGAGTGCTGCAGCGCCGAAAATGCCAAAGGATATGATGTGCTGCACGAACAGCGTCGTGTTTTCATCCGTTATCATAACATAATTTGGTTAGTTATCTTCGCCGTGAACGTTTTGCGCGCCGACATGGCGAAATTATTTTTTTTTTTTACGTCTATAAAATCATTATACATACTCATCACCGTGCGTTTCGTGCGTATCCGTTTCTATAGTCTCGTCGTCGACTGTGTTAATATAATATACAAACGCTTTGAACTACCCGGGTTGATGATACGCGTTACGATAATATAATAATGCTATAGACATGCTTCTGCGCCGCCGTGTTCTGACGACGTCTCGTTCGCGAGAAGGCGGGGAAAAAAAAGAAGCGACTGGTTTTTTTTTGTTGTTTTTTTTTTTTTTTTTTGGTAAAAAACGAAACAAGACAACTGACACCCGCGAAAATATCAATAAATATTATATACACACCGTTTTATGCATAGTAAATAATAATTGATCACAACAAACATCGTGTCGCGCGACAATATCGTACAATATTTACAGCGCGCTAATATAATGCAATATATTTACCAAAGGACACTATATATATATATATACGTCATATATATTTCGGGTAAGGATTTTCAATCCGTATTGTCGTCGGTTCGGGGGCGGAGGAATCGGTATTGGCCGAGTAGAAAAAAAAAAAAATCACTCTATTTATTTTCAATTTATTGTTTTCGTCCGTGTTGTCGGCGAATTGACAGCACTCCTTTCAAGTACATTTTTACTGTACTCTATTCCGAAATAAATAGAGGCTTTCTCGAAATTTGTGTGTGTGTGAAAACAACCGCCGTTCGATAATTCGCGTTTTATTTTAAAAAAAAAAAAAAGTCCGAAAAAATACTAATAAAATTATTTATTAAGATATTTTTTTTTAATGTTTTAAACGTGTAAATTGAGAAAAAAATTTAACGAAATGCGCTTTAAAATGTTTTAAAAAAATATATTATTTCGGTGAAAGGACAACGCTACAACAAGCTCCCTGCCCCAGTGCATCATGCATCGAGAATACCACCTCGCCGTGTAACAACTCGCCACCCAGCAAACGTGCAGTTTAATTTCGTACAAATGCGATTGGAAAACGACCGTTTCTATAAGGTCCGTTACGGTCTGTGCCCGTATTCGTCTCGTCGTTATTCCTGTACGCGTAGTCATAATATGTCGTGCCGACCGCCGAGTGTTTGAAAAAAAAAATTACAAATCCGTCGAAACTGCCACCCTTCGCCCTCGTTTTTACTCTAATATATTTATAAAAAAATGTATACCAAAAGTCGGCGACTTGCGATGCCCGTAGGTTTTTTCTATTTCAATAATTTATAAAATTTATAAAAACAAATTTTTTTTAGAAAAAAGTGAATAACTAAAAGTGTCGGTCAAAAGTTTGGATCGTACCCGGTGTCCGTCCGATAAAAACGTATAACGAGTCGAATATTTACAAGGCAAAAGGAAATTTTTTCTCGTATTTTTAAACGTGTTAAATGGTTTCAGACTCAATGGAAATTACGCACACAAAATCGAAAAATCTTACATCATTTTCCCGGTGTTGGATATGTGCATTCTCTTGTGAAACGTTTGCGATACGCCATTCAAACAGAGTCTAAAAATGTATTTTATCAAATGAATTTTCAACGGATATTGTCTATAACAAATTAAACTATTCCAGAAATCATCTCGAAACGGACATTTTATTGTAATATTTACAAACGTGAAAGTCATAGACGTATTTAGAGTAAGGAAATTCTGCGAATTTTTTTTTTTTTCCCCCCGGTAGCTAATAGTTGTTTTTTTCCGACGTTTTAACGCGGTCCTCGAAGAGAATTTAAAATGGTAAAAAACCGACTTCCACTCGGATTTTAGCGAGAAAAAAATTGTCGAACACTCATTCCGGCCGCCCCGTACAGGAATCGAAAACGAATCGGCACAGAAATAAAAAAGTAATAATAATAACAATGAAAAAAAGAAGCTCACCCGCGTCCAATATCAAATCTCCGACGTCCACGTTTTGATTGCCCTTATGATCCCGTCGCACCTCCGTCCACGTCGGATGCAGCACACTGGACGCGGCCGTCTGCACTTCCTGATGGTGTCCCTTGTTCTCGGCCCTGCAACCGAACCACCAGTAGCCAGCGTTCCTGGGGAACGGCGGGTCCGCCGTATCGACCTGTGAACATAGGAAACGGAACGGGGGCCACGTGAACGTTTGTCACAAACCTGTTTTTTTTTCTACCGTTTTTCCACTCTAAAAAAAAAAATCTTCAAACAAAAACGGCTAAACCGCGAATTTTCAATTTGTTTTCGCGCCAAGCGTCACAAGAAACGACTGCATCATCTACCTGTATGATCTATTGTCAAATATTTCTTGTCGGACCGGAAAACGGATCACACGGTGCTACATAAAAACAAAAATAATAGCTTCCTCGCTCAGAATCTATAAAACAGTACGAATCGGGAAGAAATCATTCGTTTTTCGTGTAAACGAATGAAACCGAACACGATAGAGGCAGGGGCGTATTTACGGGAGGGTCGACGGGGCTCCAGCCCCCCCCCCCCGAAATGCCAGGAACTTTCTTTACATAGGATGTAATATTTTTTTAATACATTTCTAATATATGTAATTGTTTTTAAAATGTTGAGAATTTGATAATTTGTCATGATTTTAAGATTTAATCTTGGATTAGAATTTAGAAATAATTCAACAATGATATTTACTCAACTCTTCCCTCCCAAAAAAAAAAAAATATTTCTAAATACGCCCCTGGAGAGAGGCCTAAAACACGCGCTTTCTTTTTCTACGAGAAAATTTCTCTGGAATATCACGTCAGTCTCCGTGTCCGTGACGTAGTAGTAGGTCGTACACGAGAAAAGAACACATCGTATACCGGGGGTGGGGGGTCTCCATTATTCCAGTTAACCCGAATTTTATTTCAAATTTTCGTGACGCACATACGACAACGTCACGTGTCGATAAATACAAAATATTCGTCGTTAAGAATTTATGAAATTCGATATTCGGGAGAGTTTTTAAACGGTTTCTTTTTTTTTTTTTTTGGAGCTGGGGAGAGGGACGAGGTTTTATTTCGGCGCGAAACGCAATATTACAGTAAAGGGGGAAACGGTCGTATATATTTTTTTTTTTATCATTCAGAACCTAGTGTGTTTTATTATTGTCCGCTTATATTATATATATATATACTGACCGCAAACGTCCTGTCGTTGAATCTGTAATAATTCTCGTCTTTGAAAAAATACGTATAGCCGTTGGTGTAGTGCAGCGCCGCGTCTATGTTGTCCGGTATGCCGTCCCAGTTGCTGATCGGTTTCGGGTACGTACTCTTCACCGGCGGTTTTTGAACCGGGTCGAATTTCCAAAATTTCGTTCCTACGACGTACACAAACGGGCGAATGTAATTAACTTTTTTTTTTCGAAATCATATTGATCGAGGGTGACCAACAGGTCGAGTCGATCGCGACTCCCTTTCGTATTTTCTTGAAATTTCGGATTTTTTTCAGAAAACAAATAAAATATTTTTTTTTTTGAAAATTTGTGTACCTTTGTTTAACCCACGAGTGTAAAAATTAGGTATAGAAAAGTATTGTAAATAAAAGTAATAAAAAAAAGTGTAACACGGCATGTATGTAAAATATATTTTTGTTTATTAACAACCTTTTTTTTTTTTTTTGGTCGATCGCGACAACCTGGGAAAACTCAAGAGGTCGATCACAAATCTATTAAATTTGGCCGCCCCTGATATAGATCGTCAGAAGTGAGCTTGGGAATTAAATACGATTCTTATAAATATGCGAACGTACCAATACGCATTTAATATCAGAAAGGCGTAATAAATTACACGGGGGGGGGGGCAGGGGAGAATATAAGAAAAAAAACACTTGTCCGAGTTGTGATAACTATTCGTGAAAGCGTACTGAGGATTCTCTTTTGAAAATTAATTTATACCGATTTCTCGGTAGGTGCCTACATAAGAACGTAATTTTTTTTTTTTAATATCTAATTAATTCCGAAAAAAAAAAGTTCGAAAATAAAAACGCTGCCGGTTTTCGTGTATTTTATACAGCGACGATTAAAGCCAATTCGAAACATGTTCGTGTATAAAACAATTTTCATACACACGATTAATACGCTCTTATACGTGTTATAATACAAGGTCGTATTCGTGTATTGAATTCAGTAAATCACGCGATTCGCGATTTATTCTCAAAACTAGTGTATAAAACTTGTCCGGAGAGTCAATGGCGTGTAAAGAACCCCCCCCCAGAAATATGTATTTTAATTAAAACGGTATTATTAAGCTCAAGTGAAATTAGAAGAGCTAAAAATGAATAATGTAATTTTTAAACAAATCGGACGGTTATCAAATTGTCGAGTGTTTATCGACTTATAATTTCGTTTATCATAAACTGTAATTATTAAGTACAAAAAAAAACTAATAAATATAGGTAAAAAAAAAAAATACTTCCGAAGTCAATTGTCTGGTAAGAGTCTAAAGCAGTCAACGTTACTTTACGCGTATTACAACAAAATATTACTATTTTCATTAAAATTATAATTTTCAACGATTTTTTTTCTTTCCTATATACGATTTTTCGAATATTAATATTCGGTTCAGTAACGTGTTTTCAAAAAATAAAAATAAATATTTGAAAATACGCGTAACGCATTTAGAATATGATTTTTGAAATAAAATTATCCGCAGTTGAAAAGTTTAAAAACTAAAATCAAATTATTCAAATCAAACAATTATATTGTTTTAATCGATTTATTCACTATAAAATAAAATATATCAATGCAATGTATAAACACGTTATAGGTACCTAATGACTCTTGTAAAGGGAGAAAGTTTTGAAAATATTTATCTTTATAATAATTACTGCGCGGTTGCGGCTACGGAACGAAATTTAGACGACTAAACGACTGTTAAATCCGCCACTTCAAAGAGTTTAATGAAACGAAATAATCCATTACACTCGTATTATATTAGTGTGTTGTATTATTTACTACGACCTCGTTTGAAAACGCTGTTATACATTTCGCGTCCAAACGTTTGAATTAAATAGCGATATCGAAATATTAGCGATGATCCGGGAAATACTGTAAAATCTCGCGATAAATCGATAATTTTTTTTTTCAATGTGCATTTCCATAAATATTGAAATCGGATATTATTTTTAAAAAAAAAAAAAATACGAGGAAAAAATCACCGGGGTCTCGGAAAACGGGTATAACAAATACGCGTAAAATAATATAATATACCGTATAGTATTCACCCGTTCACATTATAAATAACTATTGCAGATACGTTCGATTTGGTGTTTTTAAATCCGTCAAGCGTAAATTTCGACTATTATTATTACCGTCGAAGAAATTACCGGATTTCAAAAAAAAAGAAAAGAAAAACACACTAATAGTAGTCGTTGTTTTGCTTGGATATAGTGTGTGTTACACGAGCGCAAGTGGAAAATATACTATTTTTAATAGTTAATATAATAATATGTGTGGTCAAATCATACGCGCAAAGTACAGCCCGCAAGAGCCAAAAAGGACCTTTCCCACTCAGAAACGGACTCGTTTTTTTAAATTTTTTTTTTTACATTCGTCCGCCGATCGAGTAATTATTTTAATATTTTACTATAAATTTTTAACGAATTCGTCAATTGTTTAATACACACGGCTGTTGTAAATAAACGCATAATAATCTCGTCGTATCAGCCGTAAAATAAAATTATATTTTACCTTTTAATTCAATGGACAATATTCAGACATTCGTCGATACGAATCATAAGCGAATACCTATATTTTGGTTTTTATTTTCCGTTATTTAATTTATTTAGTTTTAACTACGTCTTCTAGAGTCGGACAGAAAAAGAGACGGTTATTTTCGATTTTTAACCTCTCGGGTGGTGGGGGGGGGAAGGAAATTCGGCTTTACGGAGAGTCGTATTTATTTCGAGTCTTGTCCTGAATTTTTTATTTTTTTTTCAAATGAATACATTCGTCTACTTAAGTCCTATTATACGACCCACTTTGACGTTGTTCACGTTTCTTACTTCTTGTGTTCAATAGAATATACCGTTGGACGTAATACGCGCGGTAAAATATCACTGTAAAAGAAAAAAAAGGAAACGCGAATTTTCTGACGACGCCGAACCATTACCTTTGAAGAAGTAAATCTTTCCGTTGCCGCTCCACACCAGTGCCGCATCGACGTTGTCCGGGATGCCGGCAAAGCCCTCGGCAATGTCCTTGGGGTATCCGTCGTCCATGGACGTGCCCGTGTACTTCCAGTACTTCGGGCCCTTGAAGAAGTAAGTCTTACCGTTCTTGTACGTGAACGCGGCGTCTATGTTGCCGGGCAGGCCGGACCACGTGCCAGCGATAGATTTTGGAAACCCTTGGGCGAGCCCGTCGTTGGTCAGCTTCCAGTAATAATCGCCTGCGGGCCAGCGAATAACGCGCGCAGAGAGAAAGGCGATAAAATTAATTGTGTTCTCGATGAAACGATAGAGTGAATATTATGTATTAGTTAAACACATGATATAGTATTACAACTTTGATAGCACCGACTTTCTCGAAACGTCAAACGTTGAAAATGGCCGACTTTATTTTCATCAAAATAGCGTTAGGAATTTTTTTTTCCCCCGATAAAAGTCGAACAATAATAATAATTTCGGGTATATAAAATTATGAAATATTCTAAAATCGTAAACACGGACCTCTCCGAGATAAAAAAAAAAATAGGTCACAATAACCCGCGTACCTTTGAAAACGAAAGTCTCGCCATCGGCCGAATTGAAAGCCGCGTCGACTTTGGTGTCCGCGCACAGTTCGGCGTCACTTCCTTCCGTGCCCGGCGGCTCTTGGGTGGTCGTTTTCTTGCCGGAACCCTGTCCGGTACTGTCTTCGTCGCTGTCCGATCCTTCGCTCGCACCGTACAACGCCTGAGGAAACGTTTACAACACATAGAACACCATTGTCAGGCAGGCGTGACATCTCATCATGAAGAAAACGACTCCGATACGAACTACCGACTATCCTACCTGAATCGCTTCGACGTCGTCGCTGTCCAAGTTGAACGACGGGTTGTAACCTCGGTAAAACGGCGCCATCAACGCGGAACGGACGTCCGAGTGAGACAATCCCAACGAGTGACCGAATTCGTGAGCCGCTACTTGGAACAAGTTGGTGCCTGGAAAAAAAAACCATCCGAAAACGTGTGTAATCTTCTAAAGAAATTGTATTCGTTTTCGTACCTATACAATATACGCTACGAGACGGATTACTACAGTATGTAACAAAAAAAAAAACCCCCGTATTCGAATTTATTGGATTTTTCGTTGAACGTTTTATATGAGTTTTAAAGACGAACGAACGCTTGGGTTTCGTATAACGTTCGGTCAGGCCAAAATAAAATCAATTTTTTAATATCTCGTATAGACGACAAACCAAACGAGTCGAGTTCTCTATACTCTTGCGACAGTTACTGTTATATTTTGTATACAAACGCGCGTTTGAATTATAAATTATTCGCAACATTTTCGAAGCTTTTCCGTGTTGTTAGTTGAAAAAATTAACGTTTAAAAGTACGTGTTCGTGTAAATTTTGCAAAATTAATAACATTTTAGATTCTGACCGAATACAGACTTATATAGACTCTATTATAACCTGTTCGTTTTACACTAATATTTAAGGTTTTCAGAGAAATTCCTGAGTTGAATTGAATACGGAACATGACATTATCTAAACTAATAATGTTTTTAATCTCAAGTATCGTTATTTATTAATAATTATAACGTCCCTGCCATGCTTTTATAAGGCAAAAACGACTTATAAACGCTCGGAACGAAATGCGTTTATAATAAATTACGATATACTTTACCTTTAAACGAACCAATGGACCATTTTTCTGAATCGTCGAAATGAGCATCGCCGCCGTAAACCGGAAAGAAGGCGTGTGCCAAAGTACCGCCGGGTCCATCGAACGGATCTCCATCGCCGTGTTCACCTTTTTCGAATCTGATTTCGATATGTACCTGATTGACAATAGATCGTATTAGGAAAAAAAAAATGGCACTTGATTAAATTATTATCTACGAAACCAGCTATTCGATTTTACGAATCGCCAAACACGAAAACGAAATGAATAACGCGTATACAAAAATTTTTGTTTATTTATCGAAATAAACGTAACAAAATTACGTTTTTTTTTTCCTTTTTTTCAAAAAATGATTATCAAACGTAATATTTTTAGCATAATTTGTATAGTCTCGTTAGGAATTCAATTCAATATAGAACGCGTAATATCGATGACGTGAAATATTACCGTCGCTTTTACATGTACATATACGGAAACCGTGTACTATTATTATCGATCTGCTTTGAATTTGTCGGCGAAAACGAATAATTTATTTCACGTTAGTAAACATTAACGTCTCGTAACATTCAACCAATCTTACTTGTCCGCTCCTTTTATGTGTGAAAGTCAACGGTGTAACGTCTGACCACACGTTAAACGCTTTTCGGATTTCCTCGTCCGTTTCCTCCTTGCCCACCTGTCTGGGATACTTGGATATCTTATACGTCAAGTCTTTCACCCTCCACCTGCTACCTATAAACACATTGTATTACATTACATATATATACATATATAATTAAACGTATATGTAAATTATACACAACAGGATGCGTGTCATTTTGCCTACGGTTTGATGATCAAGCAGGACAAAACGAAAAATTTTTTTTTGTTTTTAATGATAATTATTAAAATGTTTAAATCTCTCGGGACTTGAACATCGTCAAAAAAAAAAAAATAAAACGAATGGACTTTTTTTTTCATAAATAAACTACTTTTTTTTAAGGATTTTATTGAAATAGAAAAATAACGGAAACATTATAAGAACCGATAATTTCCCCGCCGTATCTACTGTACGGTATACGTATATATACGTAATAAATTGTATTTATTTCCGATAAACGCTGAAATCCGGCCGCGAATCAAATGTATTCCGGTTATTTATATAAAAATTTAAAACAATATTATTTTATCGACTAAATTTTAAACGTTTAAAATTAATCGGTATAACGTAATCGAAGAAAAAAAATATTTGTGCTTTCATCACCGGAATTTTATTACAAATTTCCGTCGAAAAATTGCCCGCGAAAATTGCGCGCGTTTTCATCGTTTCATCTTTTCATCGTTTTGTCGAAAATTTCATTTTAACACTTTTGTAATTCACGCTTTTTTTTCTTCTTCTTCTTCTAAACCCCTGCGTACAAAGACACGTAGTAATACGTACACACTGTACATACACCTGCAGCGCATAATATACAGTGTGTAAATAGACATCTGTGCGACACACGACACCGAATAATTAGAGAAGATTAATCGGTTGTGTTGCAAGAGAACAACACGCATAATAATAATAATTATTATTATTATGCGCGCGGCTCGTATAAGTAACAATTTTCGCGTGACAAATATAATATTGTCTCATTTCCTTGATCCTACCGGCGTGTTTCTCGGTCGTGTTTTACGTTATTACGATATAATATTATGTATACCTAATATTATATAAGTACGCTACTTTTGATATTTTCGAAACGAAACGGCGTGTATGTACATTGTACACAACGGCAGAGGCGAAACAGGCAATTGTCCCCTCCACAACGCAGTTTACAAAAAAAAAAAAATATATATATGTAAATTTTATAGTAAAATGAAATATTCATCTCCCGTAGTAGGTACGTGGAATTCCGTAAAAACAAATTTTGTTTTCACTGTATTCGCGTGTTTTTCAACTGCGAGTAATTAAACGATATTCGGGAAAAAACTGAATCAATTTCTCGTTTTGACGTGCGCGTATGTCGTCGGTGTGTTGATTTATAAAATCAACGAAAAAGTGTACATATGTATTTTATCTTAAATTTATTATTATTTTCGTTATAATTATCGTTAAAAAAAAAATGATAATATTTAACGGGAGGAAAAAAAATTTCCAATTTTTTTTTTTTTAACGTTTATCGACAAAATATATATTGTATTAACCTCAAACGATTCGAATTGAACAATAACGATATTTTTAATTTAAAAACAGCCGTTTAACAATAATTGTATCCCTACAAAGCTTTGGACACGAGACTATATGAGCATATATTTATAAAGCCATAATAACAATATTTTATTTTATTATAATAATCAACTCGTGTGTGTGTGTGTGTATGCAATATATTGTGTGTGCACCGAGCGAAAAACGATTGGTATATAACAGCAGCGCAGGTACGGCGGACCTGTCGGATTTTTCATGGAAATTCGTTTCATTTCAACCGCGTATACTCATACAAGCGTAAAAATGTTTAATATTACTTAAACGATTTTTTTTTTTTTTTTTTTTATACATATTATTTTTTTCCCCCGTAAACCAGCTGTACATAAAAATCGAAATTCAATTGGTCACGGCGTCACACGATAATTTCACGACGCTACGATATAGAGGAAATTGTATCAATAGACTGTTCGTATACACGCGTTTTGTGACGAAACATGTGTAACGATTGTTTTGTCGGGTTTTCTTTATTTATTTATTTTTTTTATATTATTATTACTATTATTGTCGTTTATTTTAATATATATATATATATATATACATGACACAAGGAAGGTGCTGTTTTCAATAAACTGTTGGTTTATATAAACGAAAACTGAAATGAGAATCTTTTCTTTTTTTTTTTTTCACTCATAATACCGCGTATTCGCCCGCGTTTTTAAGACAATTATATTCGTATTGAAACAAGTCTATTGACACACTCGTGAACCAAAAGAAATGGAACCGTTTGAAAAAAAAATAAGGAAAATTATACGAACTTTATCATTTTTTTTTTTTTTTTAATAAAATCACGTTGAGTATACTACGTTTTCAAAACAATTATTTAACATTTATTGTATACTTTATTACAGGGATGGCGAACCTATATGTCACGCGTGTCACAGAGCGACACGCCAATTTAAATATAATTCATAATTAAAATTAGCACTTTCAATATTGACTATGTTTGGTTCTACGCATATACATGCGAGCAGCTATTTTCCTCCATGAATTTAATTGAATCGACATTAAGAAATCGTCTTGGAACAGATATCAGTGCAGCGTGTATTCAATTGAAATCTACTAATTATAATCCCGGGATTGATTCATTAGCTGAACAAATGCAACAACAGATTACTCAATTAAAAACTAATTTTTGTAATATTATTAAAACATATTTCTTACAAATTTTGTTACTGTTTAAAATTGTGTGTTTTGTATTAATGTGTAATAGTAAAAATAATGTAAAGTCTAAACGTAACAACAAATAAAATTCTGTTCATGTGTTTAATCAATTATTATTTAAGCAAACAAAAAAAAAAAAAAAGGTCAGCAACGTTTCTGACACGCGAGGCAAATAAAATCAAACCGAAAATTTTAATTTGACACGCGATTATCAAAAGGTTCGCCATCTCTGCTATATTGACACGATGTAGTAGAGAAAAATCGAAATATACGTTATAATAATCGTAAAATAGAAATATGTACTGAACAGTGCAGTTTTAATTACGTCGGACGTTTTTTTTTTGCAAATTTTAAAAAATATAAAATGCGTTTGATTCGAGTTAAAAGTGTAATAAATATTTGAACGATACCTTTTCATAAAATAAAAAAATATATTTAAAAAAAAGTTTTTCACGGTCACCTATAATCGTGAACGTATTGTTACACAATATATTATTATTTACGTGTACGCTACGCGAATAGTAATAGTTGGCCTAGGTGAAGTCGTACATAATATAAGCGTGTACAGTGTGCATCGCAGAACGTCCATTATTACATGTTATTGTTTCGGTTTTCGGCTACGGGGGGAACACAATGATGATCGCGTTTCTATCCGACCGGATATTCCGAACATCCGAGTCGCGCAGTGTTTGTATGTATTCTGTAATTTCGCGTGTACGTGGAGAAGGGCAAATTTCGATAACTACGAGATAGTTTAGGTGACTATGATTTGATAATAGTGCACAATAATATTAATAATAATAATAGTACCGAAACTGGGCGTAGACGAGTTAAAAGTAAAAAAAAAAATTAATTTAGGTAATTAAAAGTATCAGTAAAAAGTAGTGAATACAATTATTTAGAAAAGTATTCGAATATTTTAAAAAAAAAAAGTGTTTAAGTATTCGAATACTTCTGTTCGAAATATAAAGCATTCGAATATTCTAGAAGACTGTGAGTTACGGGTTATTGTAACTTAATACGCCGCTATTATTTTCACTCCGATGTATCGCGAACATAACGGGTTATTATTAATCAAATCCACGAAGTTAATTAGAAAAGTTAAATTTTGTTTTATATATATATATAATAAAATATAATTTTTTTTAAACTATTTCACGAGGCTAAGCACAAGTCACAAGAGAAAAAAGAAACAAACATTTCGAAGACAACGGTTTCTCGCGCGATTTTTGTATTATACGAGTATTATTAAAAATAGACGTTTTAACTCTTAACCGAGTAAAGTTACTTTTTCTCGAAATTAATTTTAAAATTTTTCAAGTTAGTAAAAAAAAATAAAAAAAAAATACGAGTAATTTTTTTTTTTTTACTTAACTCAACGTTATTCGACTTAACTTTACCCAGTTAAAAAATAGTTTTTTTTTTAATAAACTCAAAACTCTAAGCAGTTCCATCTTTTTTTTTTTTTGTAACTCTTCAATAACTATATTTAAACAAATATAATTTATGTATTGAAAACAACTTGTCCAGCCTTGGCGATACATGAAAATCGTCCGAATTGTTGTATTGCAGAACTAGGCTACAGACATTATATAAGAATTGTCTATAATGAAAATAGATATATTTTATATAAAAAAAGAAAAAATATATGTATATTCGATAAAATGTGACCCAGACCACGTTGAATAACACCAGTACGCACCAGATATTTTTTTTTTTTTTAGGGACTGCTTGTATTACGTATATATATATATATACACGTGTGCATATGAAAAAAGCAATATTGCGTTGTCTGCTCGTAATATCTAATAATATTATATTATACATGTGTAACGTGCACGTTTTTCTCTCTCTCTGTGTGTGTGTGTTTTTTTTTTGTCCAGAACCGCGGACAAGACAAGTGGAAAATTGTTCGAACTTGACAAAAAAAAAATATATATATAATCATAAAAGAGATTTAACGCGCACGCGTTTTATTTTCGTATTATGTATATATATTTTTTTTTTATAAAATTGGCAGTTCTTTTTTAAAAACGCGTAATACGCGAGCGGAGGGAACGTTTATTTCTTATATATACTTATACCTGTATAACATCAATGACAATTATTTTTTTTTTTTTACACGGCCTATAAATTTATTTATTTATATTTACTGTCGCGGTAGAAATATGCGGAAATTTTTTTTTTATTTTCTGTGCACACCGCGTATACAATAATAATATGATGTCATCGAAATTTTGCATATATATATTATATTTCCCTCTTCCCAAATCGACGACGAGTGTTTCGCGCGAAAATGACGGCGGCGGGCCGTAGCCACGCGAAAACGGAACTCGTGCAGAATATTATAACCTGTTGCGCGAAAATAACGGTTATCCACACGGAACGTAAACGGTGAGGGGTTTTCGAAATACTATAATATTCATTTATTTCGGTCATCCGCACACAGTAAGGCGGCCGTGACCAGACCGAAGAAATTCGAATTTCGTTTTCTCGTTTTACAGGAACGTTCAGTCGGTCTGCAGGTGAGGAGCGGAACTATATAGAAACGTATTACTGTTGGTTTTACAATGATTTTTACAATTTTTTTTTTTTTTATCCAAAAATCGTGCCAGTAGGAGTGCTTTCGAGAGGTAGTTTTTACCGATTTTCTCAATACTTTTATCCAGAATAAAAAAACTACCGAAAAGCTACACCACGAAAACCAATGTAAATTCGTCGAAATCGATTATCGCGTTATTTCCGTTCGTCGTTTTGAAACTAACGCGGTTGTTAGAAACTCGAGAAATATGTGATTTATATTAGGGAAGCAAAAAGAATTTCCGAAGAAATTACTTTCAATTTTGAACTATTCGTACAGGCTGTACGAATAGTATTATAGCGATTATAGATTTTCAGGTATTCGATTCATAAAAAGAGGTGGTGATTTTTTTGGTTTTAAGGCTTGAAAAAACAATGCCAGATGTATACTTCAACTGTATTATTAAAAAAAAAAAATCTTGAAAACCGTTATAGTCACAATTTTTTTATACAAAAACGTTTCGAGTTTTTCGACAAAGTAATTTTTTGTATGTGAAAATCACGAGTAATTTCATAAGCTCAGAATCGTTTTATCTCATCGAACGCAATGATTTATACAATAATTGCTTTGAAATTTACGTAGTAATAAAAATTTTCCTCGACACAGCGCGTCATTTCAATCGTATTTTATATTCCTCGGAAATATCCACACACTGCACACAACGAATACTATTCGTCGTAACCGGTTTTTTTATTTTTATTATGAACGATCGGAAAACACCGAAAAAAAAAAACACCGCCTCTCGTAACAGAGTCGAACGCGGTTTAGGGAAACCTTCGAGATTCGTGCACAATTTTATAACGTTTTCTCGCCAGTTTCGTCAACGATTCAAACACATCATTATTAATGCGATAACAAATTAATACGATTACTATTGCTGTATATTTACCTTGTAAAGCGTATCTTCTAGACCTGGAATCCGTGGCGAATCCGACTTTATCTCGAACGCCGCATCTGGGCATGCTCATGTAGTGAAGCGTCTCGTCATCCAAGTGACCTTCGAAAACACAAACGACGTGATTAATATGAACGAGTCGCAGCCGTATAATACACAATATTATACTCAAAATAATAAATACACCACGTCTACGATGCGTGTACAACATAGAGACGCACGCGTGCAGTAAAATAACAATATAATAAATTATAGGCGATTCGTATGTCCGTTACGTCTGTACGCGTATTAAATTGTGTAATTTTCAATAAAAAAAACACACGTTCAGTTATACAATTTACAGTTTATTTACGTTAGCGATAAAATTGTATTTATTATTGTCTTAAGAAATCGGTCGGTTTTCTCGAGAAAAAAAAAACAAAAAAAATTTCGAAAAATATTTTACGAATAATTATTATTTAATCTCGGCGCAGCGATCGTCGCGGAAGAATATAACTATTGGTCAAAGGCAATTTCATTACAAGCATTCCATCGCATTCGCGCGAGTCTGTCGCACGACGACACGCTGATTATGCTATTATAATATCAAATCATTGATGAGTCAATCTTCCGTGTCGTGCGAGACGTGAGTGCAATAACGAAATGTTATATTCCTGCATAGAGTTATATTTCGGTTTTTTTTAAACGTTAATCGTGAATTACACGTCGGGTCAAAAATTTATTAAAAATTATTATTAAACGACGGATTTAAACGGAAACCTAATATTCGTACCGAAAAATATAATCGTTTTTTTTTTTATCAATCGGTTTTCAGTTTATCCGACGTGTATCCGTTGCATTATTCGTTATCAAGGCTATGGATTTATATTTTTAAAAAAAAAACTGTTATAATATGTGCGCGCAATTATATTGTACTGAAAAACTGGCAAAATATACGTTTAAAACGCCCATATTTAACGCCCAAAATGTACACGAAATACACGAAAAATTAAAAATTAAAAAAAAACATTTACGCTAAATTATTATTAATTCAAAAACTATACAGTTTGATAAAAACAATTTTTTTTTTTTACGTATTTTAAACGGGGCGTATTTATGGGGAAGCTGATAGGGCTCCAGCCCCCCCCCCCGAATTTTCAGGAACTTTCTTTACTAATTCCTATGTCTTATGGCATATAGGATGTAATACTTTTAATAAATTCCTCAATAATTTACTCAATGCCTCAGCCCCCCAAAAAAAAATTTCTAAATACGCCCCTGTAGTATATATTATGTAAACTAATAAACTCGTATAATGAAAGCGACGAAAATAATAAGCAGCTAACCAACTTATGTAAACGAAAAAATCCAATACCTAACCGACCAAAAATAATTTTTTTACGCGAAAAAAAATCACATTTTGATCGAAACCAACGACCAACAGAAAATTGTTTAACCTGTCAGATGGACCGAAAAAATATTTGTATTGATTAAGAATGATAAAAAAATTAACTTTAATAGAAATCGCGCGTTTACACGTCGTGTTTCGCGTTCTCAAATACGCAAAAAAACAACATTAATTAACAACTGGAGTCGAACGATTTTCTTTGGAAAAAAAAAATTTCCATAAAAAAAAACCACGAGAATCCGTATTAAATCCATATAACCCCCGTTATTATAAACGATATTTTGAAAAACCAATAGAGATTTGAGTTATTCGAATCGAGCGAATATTTTTAATCGAATTAACCTGCAGCCTCCGCCTCATAATCCGAACACACATTTCTGGAGTCCGCTCGAATAATATTACCACCGTACGGAATTTTCCGAACATTTCAAAATATTCACGTTCGAATTTTTTTTTTTGTTTTTTTGAAATCTTCGGTCTCCGTCACCTTCTGCAGACTGAATTCGAACATGGATTCTCAAACTGGGAGACGTTACGTAATTTCAGGGAAAGCGTGAAAGTTTTTTTAAAAAAAATCAGGTTTTTATTGAAATTCGCACACCTCAGAGTGAACAAAAAAAAAATCGTTAGATAGAAGTCAATTTTTTAAAAATTTAGACATTTTCGAATTTCTAAATTTTAAGACTATGCTATTGCGCTTGCGAAAACGATATTAGAACTTCGCTTGATACGTTTTATCTCGAAGAGAATTTCACGAGCTTTTCAATGGGTTTATCACTAATCACCCCGTATACCCGTGTACTCGCTGAACTCAATACATGGAACGCGCATAATTCTCGTATATGATAAATGGACCTCTATACAGTGAGCCGCCCATATGCATTCCGTTTCTATTTTTCTGTTTTTGTTACCAACTTTGTTATGTAAAAACAACCGATTTTGGTGCTAACGTCGGTACTATGAACACACGTCGTTTTGTGTCCTGTTATCTCAAAGTAGTAAATAATGAAATGTGATAAAATATCATGGAAAAAAAACTGTTTTTCATCGTATTCTCCATGACTTTTATACCTTATAGAATGCATATGGCGGCGGCCTCCTGTCTGGGATCGTGTTTTGATCGATATACGCGTTCCGCGCGTATTGAGTTCGGTGACTATATATACGATCCAATAGAGGGGGACATGAGAGTTTGAGAAGCCCTGTTTTAAAATAACTACTAAAAAATACGGGGGAGGAGGAATATTGTGGTGACTCGGCGGAGTATGATTGAAAAAAAAAAAATTCCGTCGAATACGGGGAAACCGTTGCGCGTAGGAAAAAAAACCCGTGCGCGGAACACGCGTTTTTCGATTTGACCGAGTTTTTTTCGTTTCAAGGTGTACCGGAAAAAATATTACTACCGCTGTAGTCTCGCGTATTGCGTATCGATACGTGTGTGTGTGTACGAAGGAGACAAAAAAATGTGTATTTTAAACGTTTATTATTGGGGGGAGAAAAAAAAGATATTTTTTTTAATAACGTCAAAAAATAAAAAAACCGTGACAGTGGCTATCGAACGAGCGCGTTAAGGAAGGTCGTTAATCTCCGTACATACCCACGCCCTTGGTGCTCGCCGCGGAATGAATCATCGAATCATCGTGATCTCCTCCGCAGCGCGACGATTACTACATTTTTTCTTTTTTCTGTACTCACTACGAGTGTACGTTTAATAATAATAAAGTTAATTTTTTTTTATATATGTGTACATAATAATTATTGTACATACGCGCTATCGTACTGCTAAATAATTCCGTCATTATAAAAGCCGTGATTTTATTTTATTTTGTGTACCGGCCTTGCAGCGGCGAATCTACAAAAAAAAAAAAATGGCCCGGCCGGACATTTAAAATTAGGGCCCGCAGCTACACTTAATTATAATGTTGAACAGGGTTGAGTGAGAGGAGTATTCTACCCCCAAAAAAAAAAAAATTAATCGTTGACGTAATACTTCCAACTCTAAACTGTAATAAAAATTGCTTCAATTACTCAAAAACGACATAAACACTGAATAGGTACAAATAAATAAAACACAATATTAGATATGCGTTCGAATTGAATTATTGAAATCAATGTGATCTAGTGTCAACCCTGTATTATTTTCGCCAAGGGGTCCCCCCACGCGGCCGGGGCCAGGTCGGACACGTCCGGGTTAGATACGCCGTTGCGGCCTTCTGATTTAACATTGAATTTTGTTCATTTATATTTTCAATAATGTATGACTGTCCCGCGTTTCTATTATTTTATATTATTTTCTGCCTTTTTCTTTCTCTCTCTCTCGAAAATGTATAGTCGCGTGTCATTTTATTTTATATTTCGCACGCGTTCAACGTAACGTTATTTATATACCTCGTATACAACATTATTGTCGAGATATATATAAAATTATAGTTAAAATAAAAAATGAAAAAAACGCGTATTTGGAGAAGAAAAAACAAACGTATATTATACTGTTATTATATAGAAACCACCGGGCGCGTTGCTGCGAGAATAATAATAATTATTACGACGAGCGTCACGAGTTTTGCAATGTAAATGCACGCGCGCACACAGAGACCGTTTTCAGGTTCACTGACACGTAGTCGCGCGCGAATATATTCTCTTTAAGAGTATGATATTAAAAATAATAATAATAATAATAATAATCGCAGGAAAAGAACTCTCGAAGGCTACACACACACACAACCGAGCGTACGTACGTATGACACGGAAATTTTTTTTTTTTTTTGCACAAAAATCAATATCACACGATATATCGCATTTTTTTTATTTCTTAAATTTTCTTCGCGAATTACAAACGTTTTTACCACTCTTTTTTTATACGTAACTTTTTGAGATTTTTTTTTTTTTTAAACAGTTATCGCGCAATATTTATTTTGAGTGCGTGAGAATTTCGTGTCTTGAGTGTATATTATACTAAAAAAAAATAACCCCCCGGTGGCGTTCGCGGGGTTTCAATTTTTTTCAAACGTTTTCTGCCGTTCTCTTTGAAACGGTTTCCTTTTTTTCTTGTGTGTGTCGTCCTATATTAACGATACACCCGCACCGGTCGACGTCGGACGAGTCAGCCAAACGAACATAATAATACGCTCTCTGCAGCTTCTTACCCGTCAGATTCAGTCCGGCGAACGACTGGAACTCCATCAGCGCTCTGGCCATCGTTTCCTCGGACATGATGTGACCGGAACTCGGGTTTTTCATCGAAGGACTCAAGTAACCGAACTGTGACAAATACATCTGCAAAACACACCGCCGATATTTATATACCGTTTTCTACGATTATTATTTGAAATGTCGTTCGCGTTATTCCTACAATTCTGCGCCAACAAGTAAGTCCCCCACCCACACACACACACAATTACGACTTGCGATTATAGATTGAAAATCGAGGGGGGAGAAAAAAAACGTTTTTACGAAATTGGCGAACGAATTGTAGGAAAAATTTGTCTATAACGTTAAAACGAATAAAACGTTTTACAAAAAAATAATAACATGTGTACCGTGAGACGGGAACGCGTAATGAAATTCGATAATTTAATATTGAGTGTCGATTGATTTTTTTTTAATTTTTTTTCGGTACTGACCATCGCTTGGGCGTCCGTTTGTACGCCGACGGCGTATCCCGCGGTCGTGCAGGCCAAGAGCACGAACGCAAAGACACGAGATTCGCTGCTGCAAGTGGTCATGACGTTGCTATGTTCTCTATTCGAAAACGTTTTGTTCCGCGAACTTCTTCGACACGGGGTCGAGTGGAATTTTCGCGTGCGCGGCGTACGACAGTATACCGGAATCGCCCAAAAAAACTGTTTAATTCACAAAACAAAAAAAAAAAAAAATACGGTTTTTGGCGCGAAATTTTTTTTCCTCCCTTCGTCGGCGTGGGGAAAAAAATCACACGATCGCGTGCTAATTTCCGTAGAAGAGAAAAAAAATCGACAACCGCCGATTTCAACGCGCGCGCCAACAACGTCAACGAGCAAAACGACGACCGTCAATCCCGTTTGCGAGGCTCGTGTCACGACTCTGCGGCCGCTTCGCACGGTCCACCGCCTATTATATCGGCGGCTCTCCCCACACCATACGAGACGTCGAAAAAAACCGATTTGTACACCGCCGCCGCCGCCGCCGCACGCCGCGCACAGGTACACACCACAAACACTATAACGTACGGCCGGCGCGGGTTAGGTTACCACGGTCCGTCGATCGCGGTGTACGCTCGCGGCGCGGTAACCCGATTTTCAGAAACCGATTATTTTCTTTTTCCAAATTCTGGCACTGGTCTCGCGCCGATTTTTATGTCTGCACAATCCGCGTAGTTTTTACGAATAATAATAATCCTGCACGGAAAAAAATAATTACGTTTAGTAAATAGTTCGTGAAATTATAGACGTTATAGCCTTTTGTGTTATAACTACAACAATACAATTTAGTTATGAGTACTAATTTAAAATTGTTGAATTGTTTAAATTGTACCAACACTATTTTTAATTAACTCAACTACATGAATTAGTTAAACATTATATAACTATAATAAAATGTCAAAATATTAGTATAAATTAGTTACAACAACTATAAATATAGTTGACCAACATAAATTGTAGTTGATACAACTGTCTACCACAACAAAATATAAATACAACGTTTGAACTATAGTCATTAAATTTGCAGGAGGGAAAAGTTTCAGGTTATGTCATGCCAATATTATTTCACATTTTCGTATTCCAACGTATTTTGTCCGCAGCGCATGAGTTGTACATAATTTGCGTATTATTATTTTATTTTTAATAATTGACAAAATTTATTTCAATTGCAATGGATGATTTTGTTACAAAATTTTAAATGATTTAAATATTCCAAATCATATAATTAATCGTTTTAAAGGTAAGTGATTTTTTATTTAATAACTATAAAGGTAACAGCTATATATAGCTGTAGTATAGTTAGTTTACATTCTTAAGTCTGTTCTACAAATCATATACGTAGAATACTATCAAACACTTAGCATCACATAAAAATATAATATACGTTTTATTTTTATTTAAAACTACTTTATACAGTAAGATAATAATGCTTGTCACAGTTATTTCAACTATTGTCTTTAGTTAAATTCACCTTGCAATATAGACAGAAACAAGTTAATTTTATAATAATATTAACTATAACATTTAGTAAAACTTACTTTATTACACAAGGTAGAGTAACTATAATATTATAGTTAATTTAACATTTTAAAATGTTCGTATTAACAACTTGTATTATGTTTAAATCAACTATTCACACGCAACTAAACGCATTTAGTACTGGTAACTTTTGAAATAGATTATTGTCCCTATATCAACCCGGGATTATGGTTAAGGAAGTCATTTAAATGGTTGGAGCAACCAATTATTTTTTTCCGTGTGTTCCTACTTCGGTACCAAAAAAAACCGTCTGTTTCGGTCTCTATTCTTATCCTTGACCGCAGGCTCGGGTAGTATTTTTTAAATACTTTTTTCGAAATCATTCTGAATACTGCAGTATTCGGAATATCTTCTTTTTTTTTAATTTTAAATCGAATATATTTTTAAAACAATAATAACTTGAAAATTTAAAAAGTTTCGCGGAAAAAAAATACGAGTAGCAACTAGTATAGCACGGGTAGACGATTAAATCAATAATCTTGCTACGTTTGGTGTTTGAACCCAGCCTTATTCAAATATATATTTTGATTACACTGTTTTATAATATATTCTATGACTAATTGGTACTGGGTATCCTTAATTTACGCGTTATAGTCGTGTTTATTTATAAATACACAGAATTTTTAAAAAAGAAATCATTAAACGCCCTACACACGAATCGACGACTGTTTGTATTCGATTAAATAATAATATAATACTACTATACTATACGATTGATATTCGTATTACAGAAAACTAGTAAAAAAATTCTGAATACTTTTTGCGAAGTATTCAAAATATTTAGGCACGAATTATTCGAATATACATATTCTGAATACTCTTTTTCGAAGTATTCGGGATATGTATTCCAAATACTTTTAAAAAATATTTTACCCGAGTCTGCTTGACCGTAAACTTGACTGGTCGCATCGCGTTCATTCCAAAATAATAACCCGTAAACCGACGTCTAGTAGAACACTTCAGCCACTACGGCATAAAAACGCTAAAAACCAATCTACACACCAAACTCATATGTATATTATATGGTATACGGGGTGCGGCAAAAAAGTGTAAAATTAACAAATTCGAGTTCTATACAATCTAAGCGCCTTCGCAGAATTCCCAATGCCCTTTTTTTATATATATATCAAACGATACGATTCGTAGGTTAAAATTCTAAAAATTAAAAATAATATTCGTCTTAAACGTTATAAGAAGAAAAAAACTCGTGTTACACACGTTTCTCACGTGAAATTCTCGCGAATTAAAGTACGAAATACGATTTTTTTTTTATAAAAATTAAAAGCGCCGCCGTCCGTCTAATTGACATTTTATGAAAATAATAATAAATCGGTAATCTGACCTCGTTTTAGGTAAAAAAAAAAAATTGTCTGGTAACTATTATGAGGACGGTCAAATTATATTATGCCCGGCCGGGTGACATAATTATATAATTTGTAGATCCGACACGATGCATACGAGGCGCATACCAAACAGGTTTTTCGCCTCGAAAACAAAAATACTAATTTTATTCTAAAAGTCTTACTGTTGCCGGTACTTAAAAAGAAATTTCAATAATTCATTTTCATTTTCCGCTTGTAGCGCGTCCATTATTATAATGTTTATATTATACAATAATTATCGTTTTTTTTGTCCCCCATATATAATGTCATTGATTATAAATATTACTATAGATTGCTCACTGCAATATAAAATTTGTTGCGCGATAAATGGCGGATGCCGCTATGCAGCACTCCGCGCTGTATTTTAGTTATGGCGGGTGCCGCAATAATCGCTAGTGAGGAACTAATCGACTGTGTGTTGTTACCACGATAGATAATTTACCATCAAAAACCAAGATTTTAATATTTATAATTATCTTTAAATAATAACATTGATTATATATAATCTCTCTGATATAATCAATGATAATTACATTGCACGAAGCACAGTTACTTATGACTACGGAATATAGTGTACATGACATTCAAAAGGGGAGCGAAAACAGAGCATAACCATAGCATAATTGTTGGACCAACTTGCATGACACAAGTCGGTGCTGTTAGGCCAGAGACATACTAAATTTAAAAATATCAAATCCCATGGGGGAACGATCCACCTATCGCCCCCCTCTCTTATAACCGCCACTGGTACTGTTGTAGGGTGCCAAAATTCATAGAGCTAAACTGCCCATTCGACATTTCCTATCACCCATTTTGGGTCCTACTGCCCGTTAGAATAAGGCCTGCTAATATACTATTAAGTACGCACAACGCTGTTATAATGTTTTGGTAGTTATTGAAGAGAAAAAGTTGAAAAGTGCAGGCACGAATTTTGTTATGGAATACTAGTAGAGGAAAAGAATAGTAAAAATGTTTGCACGCAAACACATTAGGACAATTGGATTGTTTTCAATTAAAAAAAAAATTCACCTCCCTTTCACCACGATAATTATTCTTTATTGTACTTGATAGATGAAAAGTATAAAATATACATTTTTACCCCTCCCCCCTCCTCCTCACTTGAGACTTGTCAAGGACCGCCACTGGCAATACGTCTGCTGGAAGTTCAAAATACTTGTTATCCAATATTCCGAACACTGTTATTTTAATATTTTTTTAAGAATTTTAGCGTAATATTTTGTTTTAAATACTTTTTAAAAGTATTTCATCCGACTGCAGGCAGTTTTGTATTATTAATTTGTACGTACGATGATAAGTTCGATCCGCGTGTTCCGCACCAAACGAGAGAATTCGCAAACTGCACCGATTTAATTAGAATTCGCAAATATTATTATTATCGCATCGAATACGTTGAAAATGAACCGATTCAGTTTTCTTTTTTTTTGCATAACACGCGACGAAACACCGTTTGACAGACATTTTTTTTCGCTCTCCGTTTAAACTAATTCAGAATTATTTTAATTATTTTCTTCGCTCGAAAGTACACGATTTAATAGTGTCTTAATGACGCGTGTCGTGGGCGCATTTGTCATGAATTCATTAAATGTTCGAATAATCGTCATGTGTAAGGACCTGTCGACGAAAAAAAAATAGTGTTTAAAAATTATTAACACAAAAAGTAACGATTTTAATTATCCGGAAACAAAACAGAAGTAATATAATAATGTTAATCTGGTATCCTTTTTTTTTTTTTTAAAATATTTTTAAAAGCAATAACTTTTAAAATTTTGTTTTTTTCAACAGCACTGTTTTGAAAAAAATTAACTATACGAACGATCTGAGTTTCGTTCAGTTTAGTTAATATAGGTTACGTGCATTTCAAATAGGTATTGAAACAAACGTTTATCGTTTTCCTCGTATTTAAATCAATTTTTTTCAACAACCGAGTATATAAAAATTCAACGCTTTTCGCAAAACGGTAAAAATATAAAAACGTAATCGCGCGACAATATTATTGCGCGTGTTAAATGTAATTAATTAAACCGAAATATTATGTGAAAGTTTACACTGACGTGGCAAGAATTTGAAATCGAAAAAGTGTCCGCGGGATAACTCGTATTACGCGTCAGATATTTTTTCGAGAAAAAAAAAAAACTGAAAAACAGTAAAAATTATGCGCGAGAATAATCGACAAAATAATACGTATTAAGTAAACGCCAAAAAATTCGGTGTTTACGTTTTATAAACGAAGATAATAATATTACGTGGCGAACGCTTCGCCTATAAAAAAAAAATCGTTTATAAATATTATAATTTCATATGTTACAACTGGTGTACGATTTGAATAATGCGCGTAACACAATATAGTTGTAATGACAATAATAATCGTTGGAATGTATAGCGCGAAAAAAATTTAAAATAACGTGCGCTTTTAATTTTTCCGAGCACCAAAGTGGAACCGTCGATTCGGTTCGGACAATTTTATTATTAAATTCGTAATGAAATTTGAATTCGCGAAAAATTTAAACGGTAAAAAACAGAGAATTAAATTTATAAAACTGAACTGCTGCAGTCACGCGATATCGGCTGTCTGATATAGAAATTATTGTATGGCGGCTAGTGACGTATATATATTTTTCTACAAATTTTCTTCCCCGCTCACAATAAGCTATTCACGTTTGGAAGAGAAAAAAAACAGCCGTGTCATTTATCATTGTTCCGAAAGTAATAATAATGCATTTTATATTTATTATATACGTATATGCTGATGACAGTACCTACTGCAGTATTTTTTTATCCGAAATGAATGTTCTAAAGACTGCGTGTGTCTACAGATAAATGAACTCGAAATCTCGGTTAACGAATGATCCGCGCGTACATCATCAATATCTATTGACTGCAGAGTGTGAAAACAGAGTGTGGCTACACAACAACATTGTATTTCGTTTGGAAAACAAATTTCTAATAAAACTTTTTTTTATATTACAAATAACGAAGTACACCGTATAAATACGATTGTGCGGAAAACGAGAAATTTTGTGTTAAGGGGCTGCAAATTAGACGCGTATTTCAACGCAATAACGTCTGAAACGTTTTTTTTTTTTTTTGTTCAAAACTTGGAAGAATAAAAAATAAATTCAGAACGATCAGTTCCCGGGACAATTTAACAGCACTTACTGTATCGGCGTCTGAAAACGATAATTTAGAAATAATAAATTTTGATAACTGAATTTGACAAGTGTAAAGCAAGAAAAAAATGTTAATTTTGTAGTTTTTTTTTTAAATCAAATTATAGTTTATGAAACGTTTTTTTTTTTTTTATATCGAAGAGATGGGGCCTCACGGAAAACGTTGGCCCCGGGGCCTCGAATCAATCCGTGCTTGAACGTCTCGATGTAATATTTATTAAAATCGCGAGCCAATGAAATGATTCGCATATAAAATTTTCTAACGGATGTTAAAAATTATGCTTATTATTATTCAATATTCAATTATCTAATCCTGTTTACGAGTTAACCGATAAACTATAAAACACAATTTTTTTTTTCACTCCGAAACCCATACCCGTCTGCAGTTTCTGAAACGACCGATAAAAAAAATTACTGATTAGTATTTTACGGAATAACAGAAATTTTACAGCCAGATTTCACAGCATCGACATAATTTATTTTGAAATAAAAAATTTCAATAGACAATTATTCGTGTTATGTTGACCGAGTTGTGCGTTCGTCGTTTTCGCAAATACATTTTATAGCGAAAAATATTTGCTTATAAATTCCCGAAATAAAAATAACGACGTTCGTACGAATATATTATGATTTGTCGAAACGACGACGAAATCCGGGTTTTCTCAGCAACTTCCACACCGATTCACATGAAATTTCGTACACGCGATAGCGGATAACTGCGAAGACGTCCGAATTTTAACGTTTCAAAAGTCGAAATACCGAAGACTTTGGAATTAAAAGCGTATATCAAATTACATTATTTATACACGATTTCCGTAATCTCGGGCTTAACCTATTTTAAAATTCACGTTTCGCAGGTCTCGCGGACTAGTTCTGAACAAAGTTGCGATTGGTACGTGTGGGAACAACTGAACTTACAGCGAGGATTTACTGTTTGATGTCCGACCCTATCCTATGCGTGAATTGTAAGAAAATACTTTTGGCTAAAGCCTGAAGAACTGAAACGCTCAGAACGATAATATCGTTAAAACGAATAAATCAATAATTTAATCACACGAAATTAGTGTGTGTCGAATACAAAAAAAAAAATTGTTTCTGACAAAATTTAAAACCGCGGTCTTTTCAATAATTTGTTTTAACCTTTGAAATGCGCTACGGTCGGGAACCGAGAGACCTACCGCCTACCTATAACCGCAATATTATTTTACTGAAAACGGATTGCCGCCGTAAATTGTATTATACACCAATTATTATTATTATTAGTTTAAATGTTTCCATAGTTTTGATACAGGAAACGTTTCTGTGTTTTTCTCCGGTATAATTGATTTAATTTGAAGAAAATTCGTTTACATATTATTATTCATTAGTTTAACGTATTAATCGTTTAAATATTATATATATATATATATATGTGTATTTAATGACTACTTATTATGCGTGTTATACAGACTTTTCCACAGGCGCACTGAGAACCGATCGATCCGGGGAGAGAGATGAAAATTATAGCGACCCTACGCTAGAATGACCTGAATTCAGGCCAGACCTCCTCAACAATTTAATTGCGATTCAAGTGCGACCTAGATTATTTTAAACGAATAAGAGCACTTTTACGAACTATATACGTATAGTACCGGCGGAGTATCAGTTCCGATTTATCCAACCGATAACGAACACGTGTAGCAAAAAAAAAATAATTGAAAAATATTTCAACGTCGCACGTTCTATCGATAATAACTATACGACTTAACGTTATTAATAAAACATTTTTTTTTATTAAACGTAACAAGTACGTTTAAGTTGACTCTTTTCAATAGGTGAAAATGCCTGTTTCACGTATTCAAATAATATATCTCTCGTCCTCCAGCATTGATTTTTTTTTTTTATCAACGCCAAAGATTCTAATTTTTCTTTTTTTTTTGCTAAACACCTTTTCACACTAGAAATCGTGTCCAGAACCAGAATCTTTTAATACGGATTCGTTTTTTAAATTTGAAAATATTCAGTGTTTTTGTTTCTCGCATGGTGCGAGCGCTCCGAATTCACTTTTACCCTCTCTCTCTGCCGCGACGCGACAGAATCGGCGAGCTGCTTTAATTATTTAATTTCGTCGACTCGCCGGTCTTAAATCTCAATGTTTATAATAAATTTAAAAAGCGAGCAGTTATATTAAACGTACCAGATACGAAGTGACCGATTTTGCAGCGACCATGCAAAAAGATTTATGTCACCAACTCCCCTGGTCTGTCCGTCTATATGGACTTTACGCATTAATTTTACTGGAACACACGAAGTTTTTCGACGAAAATTCTAATATTTTCAAACGATTCGTTCGTTCGAAAATACTGACTGTGTATATTTTATATTTCACAGCGCATTTCTTTTTTTCTTTTTTACATATCAATAACGTATTTGCGAGTACACTATTTGTATCAATAAATTTTATAGAACGGTGTTTGGAATTTTTCTTATTGTCAATAGTATAGTATTAGTAATAATAGCAGTACTTAAAGTAACTAAATGACAAAAATATTATCAAAGCGTATTCCTTTAAATAAATATGATTTAAACACAATATCAATAGAATACATGGAAAAATTAAAGAAAATCTAAACGAATAAGTAAATTTAATTAACTGTTGCGTAGGCAGTGTAAAATATCGAAATATATTATCGGGGAAATTCGCCAGAATAATGAATAACAATGTAAACAATATTAAAAATCGCATTCAACACTGATAATAATAATTTAATTAAACCAATTACAATATAAAATAAAAAACAATTTGCGCATAACAGTTTTAACGAATTAAATTATCCCGGAATTAAACGTACAGTTGTAATGATAAAACGAATAGAAATTTTAAAACGAAATATAAAAATAATACACGTATCTGAAATACAATTTTTTTAAAAAGCTAAACAGAATTCAAATTTTACGAAACTCGTTTTAGAAAATAATCTTACTATTAATTTTAATATATAGACATATAATGACTTGGAAACTTTAAATATATACAACACAATAAATTCAGTTCTGCAGGGGAGAATAACACATACGAGTATAAAGAAATTAAACGTGGTAAATTTAAAAATATATTTAAAAAAACCGATTTTAGAAATAATGTTTTATATCAATTAAATAACGCGCCGTGTACTCATTTTCTTAGCTGCTTTTTATTTATTTTTTTTTTTATTGTTATAATTTTCTCTACGTAATTTATTCGTTTTTTCAATATTTTATTCCGTTTTCGTTTTCTTATTCGTTCACTATATACGCCTGACGACAACGTTTTGTCGGAACAACTGCTCTCTGTATTTCTTCATAATGTTCACTCGTTGGCTGTATATATTATTAAAACATTATATAATTTTTTTTTTTTTATATAGATTTACAAATTTTAAATATAACGTATTTTTACGGACCGTCGGTTATTATTATTATTATTATTATTATTATTATTATTATTATTATTATTATTATTATTATTATTATTATTATTATTATTATTATTATTATTATTATTATTATTATTATTATTATTATTATTATTATTATTATTATTATTATTATTATTATTATTATTATTATTATTATTATTATTATTATTATTATTATTATTATTATTATTATTATTATTATTATTATTATTATTATTATTATTATTATTATTGTTATTATTATTATTATTATTGTCGATTAATAACAACGGTTAAGAACACAGTGTGTGTGTAGTGAACCGCGTGGTAAAATGAAATATGTATTATAATTGTTATAATATCGTTTTGAAATAGACGTCGGCCGAATAATTTACACGGATTGTGACCTAATTTTCGCAACCGCTTGAACCGACGACCACCGCCCCATTGCACTCCGCGAAATCTTATCACACACACACCTATCTGTCAGATTTTGCGCGCCAAGTGCTCTCTCTCTCTCTCTCTCTCTCTCTCTCTCTCTCTCTCTCTCTCTCTCTCTCTCTATCTATCTCTCGCCCCGCGCGTCTTTTAATTGAAGAAACGATGACGAACTAATTCAATTCCGCGGACGCAAATGCTTCCGTTCCGAGCGGTAAGCACATAACAAAAGGTCCTTTCAAAATGACAAATCGTGTTTATCCTGCGCAGCGTGCGCGCGTATTACACGCGTATTACCAGACGATGAGTGTGCGCGTTTTATTTTATCTCGCCGAACGCGTTTCGCCAGTGTAATCCGTTTTTTTTTTTTTGATTATTATTATTATTATTATTGGACGGAATTTCTAAAAAAAAAAATATTTATATTAATCGATTCTCGGACGAGAATTCCGAAATCAGTTTCGTACACGTCCACTAAAATGCATATAAGTACATAATATTTTTTTTTACATTCTGACCTGTTGGTTTTACAATTGCGTTTTTTTTTATTTTTCTGCGTACAACTATTTTCGACTAGGAGCTGGGAAGCAGTTCATTACACACGCGCGCGCACGCGTACCCGTTTTCCGATAGCAAATCACGCTGTAGTATAGAAATTTAATTTGTCGATATTTTCTCGTTAGCGTTTCTAAAACGCGGCGCAAAAAAAAAGCTAAAAAAAAAAAAAAATTATGTTAAAAACGGCAAAATTCATTATTGTATTTCTCCAGCGTTTCGAAAATAATCGTTTTATAGTCTCGAAATATACACCGAATACGTAAGTAGGTATATATGCGTAATATTTTATACCACGTTCACGCTTTACTTCGACTGTATTGAAAATAAATCTTAAGAAACGATTTTTATCGCCGTTTTAATTTGTTCGACAAAGCGTAGTATTCATTTCGATGGGAAATGAATATCGAAATTAAACTTTTTTTTTTTTTTTAATTATACAATAAAAACGTTAACGTATAAATATCGACATTTATTGTAATTATAAAATAATATCATACGCCGGAGCTCCGTTCGGAATCGTTTTATCGAATGCAACGATTGAATCGGTCATTTCAAAAACAACATAAGTCAAATAAGTTGTATATTATTTTAGTGAAATATAGTCAAAGATAGACAATTTAAAACCACAAATTATGAATGTCATAAACCTTAAAAATAAATGTGTAAAGTGGTAAAAGTACAAAAAAAAGTTAAATTTCTGGAGTTATGAAGTTATTTGTGGTTTGTATAAAATTTCAATTTGATGACTTATGTTGTTTTTGAAATAACCGATTCGATTATTATTATTATTGTTTTCAAATTTATATATAATAGTATAATAAACTCTATACTAAAAAAACTCTACGAAACTGTCTAATTCACTAAAATCAATATTTCATTAATATATACGAGCCAATAATAATAATATACAGGCAAACGTCGAAAGTCACGTGTTATAATAGTACACGGAAATTTTTTTTTTCATAATTTTCGCGATAATACGCGCGCGAGTTTTATCGATTTTGGCGCGTCTCTAATAATATTCGTTTTACGGCTATTTTTAAAACTGCAATTTACGACGGTAAAAAATCGATACGCGTTAATTTATTTTTATGTGATACTTCCAGGGCGTTCGCCCATCGCCCGGTGCAAGTGGGTAAAAATCAGGAAAACCGTCCATAACTTACGGTATATATTTTTTTAATTTTTACTAATAAAAATTCGCGTTATTAAGCGTAAAAAAAAAATCCCAGTCTCCTGTATAAACGTCCTGAAATACGCGAAACACGTGCAGGGGTTTTAAAACGCGTATAGGTGTAATAATTAAACGCAACGTCTGCGCGAAGTTTAAACACACACACACGAAACAAAACTGTATATAATCCGAACTCGCGCGTAATAGTCACTGTAAAGAGGTAACAAAAAACTTTTAAAACTCACTAATTTTATTATACCTGCCACACGGCTCGAGTAATTTGCCTGCCGGCCGAACACAGTCATGCCGCACAGTGCGAATTCAATTCAAACGTCTCGTAATTACGTTTAATTTATTTTGCTTTAAGGAGACAAATCCGTTTGAACATACATCAGGAAACTTTTTTTTTTGCTTCTTCGAGAAACGTTAGACAATATATTATATTTTTATATATTTATACGCCGCAGTGGACCCGCGCCGAGATTTCGCCACCACGTTCGTTTTGGCGAAAAACGGGAAATAATGCGGTTTTTTTTCTTTTGAAGGGGGAATATACGACCGAAAGAGTTGTATTATATATATTTACTATTTTATATTTATTTAGTATTTTTTTTTTTTTTTAGTAAGAAAAACGCGACAATAAACGTTAAAAAAATTACATACACGTTCCGGATCTGTGAATACGATAAAAAAAAAAAAACGTTATAAACGAATGTCTTTGCCAGGGAGATATTATATTTTGTGTCGTTATTATTGCGACAAATAGTGCGACACGTTATAATACGAAAAATGCGCTAAAATCCTTACCGCGGAAGCGATTAAGTCCGGACTTATATATTTTTTTTTTTTTTCTTATACCACTCTCAAAACTCTCGTCTAATGTCAGTCCGTAAAACGCGATTAGTGTTTTTTTTTTGCTGAGGTAGGGAGGACCGTTTAAATCAAAAACAAAAATAAATAAAAAAAATACGAGTATATACGCGTTATTTCGTCATTTTTTTTGTATACCACCGTAAAAATCAACGATATCTAGGCTGTAGCTGGTGTGTATACACTCGAGGACACGAAAAAAAAATTCTAAATTAAACTCGTCGTCTCTTTCTCCAGGAAAAAAAAAACCTCTACTTAACGGACACCGTATTACGACGACGACGCGTGTGTTTTCGCGTTTCGGTTTTCTATTTCGTTATTATTTTTATATATAATAATGACGCGTCAATAATAATGATAATCACATTATTGCGTTTCCTTACATTTATATATTATAACCGCTGCGAATAAAAATATTAAACGTATTTTATACGGAATAAACGACGATATTAAAAATACGTTTTTTACCGGTTTTTTTTAATTCTTTTGACTTCTTAAGAGAATGAAAAAACGTTTCCGAAAAACGGCTCTATTATATTATTATCGTATAATTTATTTTGCGTAAAAATCCGGTGTTTTATTGACCTCTTCCTTTTCCCGTGAAACGATTTTTAATGGTAAATTTTCAATTTTTTTTTTTTCTGTACTTTAGCGTTACACCTAACAACGCCAGAGGCGTACCTAATTATGGGGGGGATATGGGGGATGGATCCCCTCCCCATGGGCTTTCTTTTTATATAACATATTATCTAATACACAAAAAGTATAATGAGAAATTTTAATAATTAAACACAATAAAAACAATTTTTTTTTTTCTGTTAACAAAGTATCTATCTTATTTCGTAATAAATAATAATCCTCAAATTACGGACCGCGATAACCACTATAACTACTGGTACGGTGCATTTAGGTTGGGTCGCCGAAGAAAGGTTTACCCATATTCAAATGTTGAAGTAAAAACAGACCAAGTACTCGATGATAAATCGGCTAAAAAAAAACGGAGAAAATTATAAATTTTATTATAAAATATATCGTTTTTGTTGAAGAAAATAATAAAACCGTAAAATACGTGTATTGTTCACTCTAACTTTGATATCAGTGTTGGAAGTGTTCTTACAAATTATGGGTTATCCAAATGATGAATCGTACATCCCATCCCGTATAACATTCGTAATTACGCCACTGAACAGCGCGTTCCCTCCCGTTCGTCTAAAGGCGTATACGAAAACGACGAAAAGTCTTGTAATATTTTTAAAAAAATACTCGGTAGAATAACAATACGATGACATGTGTTCTGCGTCATAATGACTGCATTATTTTCGTACGGCGACGAAGACATTGTGATTCAATGGCGTAGCCTGCAGAGAGAGGTCTACTGCAGTAGCTAGCGTCTCAGAAGTGTTTTTGAATTCATATATCATTGCCAATATCTCGATAAATATAAAAATAAAAAAAAAGTACAATTACAACGCGTCCTGTGGAGGATATTATTGCTTTGAATTGTTGAACGTCGATACTATGGTAGTCAGAACTCGCACTCCTTTTTGTTTCCCCACACTCGCGATCGGTGTTGTTAAAAAAATAAATTGTTTTATATCATACGTAGTTTCGGTGAACGTTACAATGCAAATCGCGTTGGGACGACGACAAATTATCGTTTGACTAAAATATTAAATCGTCATCGATGGTTCTCGAAATTTTCGCACTCGGTCGAATTTCCTTAGAACCTTATCGTGTTCGGAGACAGAGAAGTGCAGAACAATCGTTATCTACATAGTAATGCGTGACAAAACACGTTACAATATAATATTATCATAACTACAACGCAAATACAAAAAAAAAAATAATTTTTTTTCTCGAAATATCCGTAAGTATATAATATCTTCGTGCATACGTAATTGTGTTTTTATTATTTAATTTTTTTTTTTACCTATAAAAATATGTCATTTGATTTGTTTTCGCGTTTCGCGTTAATTTTGCTTCGATAACGCGTTGTTTCCAATAATAATAACAATCATTTTCTCGAGCAAATCAATTCGAGTCGCACCTACAATCAACACGCAAAAACAACGGGGGGATCAACTGGTCCGACTCAGTGAAATATACCTCTGAATCACCGTCTGCAGTTCGCCAGACAAGTCAACAAAGCCAAGGCAGTCAATTCAATACTATTCCCAATCATCGACTCAAAAAGTCCGCTGCCGACGAATACAAAACGCCAAATCTACAAGATATCAATAAGACCGATTTTGACCTACGCGACAGCTAACATATCGGACACTAAATGGAGAACCTTGGGGAAAGAATCCAGTGCACAACCCTCAGGAGGACAGTAACATGAGTCGAACCGTTTGTCAACAACCCGTACCGTCGGAGACTCGACGAACCTGCCTACAATCAAGATGGTCATCCAACGCCAATAATCCTCGCAGACAGACTAAGGCACGAGCACCACACGATCACCCGACCTTCGCGCAAAAGAACGACAGAGAACGCGACCGCTCGACATTAACACCGCAGCATAACAAATAAACATCAATAAATCAAGACTCTCACCTGCGACCAGCCACTGACGACTCATAGACGCGCAGACATCATGTTCCCCGGAAGAAACCAAAGCTTGGAACAGAAAATCAATCCACTGCCGCAATACAAAAAAAAAATAATAATAATAATAATCGTACTTATACATGATATTTTACCGAAACGAAACGCGCAGCAATTCTGCTCTCGCGATAAACGCTATTCTATTTCTCGTCACTCCGTATAATATTATATAGTAAACATATATATATGTATTTATAAAAGCTCCCCCGCGAACACGTCGATTTTTTTTTTCCGATATCGCCTCGGAGATTTTTGCGATTGGACCGCAAATTGAATTGCAGCGTATACGCGCAGCAGCAGCAGCAGCAGCAGCAGCAGATAAGTAAAAGTGTAATAACAGTAGTGCGCGTGTACGCGGATGTTTTCGAAAAAAAAAAATAAAAAAAAAAATAAAAACAAAAAGGCAATTCTACTCTGGTTTATATATTTTACGATATATATGCGCCTACAAGGATACGTAATAATAATACGGAGATCATATTTATATATACAGTGGCGTATTTACGGGGAAGGTTTCGTGTCAACTCCTGTCAACCTCCTGCAGAACGAAAATTTCGATTTATAATATTATTGCGCAATGGCCAATTGTGTTGTGTAATATTAACGCGTTTACATATGTATAGTCGACAATAACGAACACACGTGATAACTCTCTACATAGTTATAAAGAAAACGGTTACGATGAAAATTTTCACCAGTGTCGCACAAAAGAATCTGCGACGAAGATCTACGGGAAATCGGAAAGACTCACTTATATATTTGATATGCATACATATATTTAATAATAATTATTCGTTTTTATTATATTATAAATAAAACGTTAAAAATCGTTAGAAGACTCAATGGCGCCGTTTACTGAACTCTATTACAATAAAAACAGACGTTTGGAATTTTTATTGTAATATTCTGTTTATCGAAATTCTAACAAATACACCAGATTTCTATTACTCGGCGCGTAATTATTATTACTATATCTGTTTTACATAATTTATTACTAAAAAAAAAAAAACAAAAAATATATTTCTATTAGAAATATTATGCGAAATCGTTTATTTACAATGGAGCGACGACGTTTTCGTTTCAATTTAATTTGATATTTTTTTTTTTTTATTATTATTAAATTTAATTTTAAAGCCTCCCTCCCGCTCAGAGAAACATTTAAAGTAAGCCACTGCATAATTTTTATTCTCTTCGGATAACGACCACAGTCGCGTTGTCGGCCTTATAAATTATTAAATCGGTATTGCGTGGAAAACGGGTGCTATAGTCACCGACACGACATCAATCGCGACGGTAGCTCGTTCGGTTAGGAAACCATATAATGCGAGCAACGTTTAAATGTTGAAAAACATTAGTTTTTTTTTTTGTCCACTCTAGTCGTAGTTTCTTAACGTTTCTAAACGTAATTATATTTTGTCAAATTTTAGAAATTTTTCCGTGAAATCCAATATTTTCTTTAACTCGATAAAATCGATATTCTCGTTTTTTTTTCTTTAAACTCCAGCCTACTAAAACGAAATGTCTCGGAGTTTAAAAATTGTATTAACGTTTATTTATTCGCTTTCTCTCTCTCTCTCTCTCTCTCACACACACACACACACACACATCGAACGAATGAAATCATTATAACGAGTCGTATATAGAGTAGGAAATTAAAATATTCTCTTATATAATAATAATTACATGCGTTCGGAAACGACTTTGGAAAACATTCGGCCAACAAAACACAACACACGTCATATCCAAAACCCCGTGTACACAGTTCGGCAAACCTTGATGGAAAAAAAAAAATGTTTAAAATACGTCACGTAGAGAGAGCCCCGCACACGCGCGGCTTACCAATAAATTAATGGCCCGTCAATCCGTGCATAAATACAACAGAATATAATAATAATTATGTATATTAGCTCCGCGAAGTGTCTATATATATATATATATATATATGAACACACAACGAGTGTCTTTATATCGAGTATCGGCGGGGTGAAAAAAATTATACAAAAGAATTCGCCTCGTTTTTTTTTTTTTTATTATTTATTCTACCGATTGTAAAAATTTTATACGATTCGTTTATAAAACACTGTACACAATGTGCTGTTATATACGATTCGAGTGCAATATAATTATGTGTTCGAATAATAATTATCGCGCCGCCGCAGTAGCAATGATCGTTTAATTGATACCGAGTTACACAATATAATATATACGCGTTTTCATTAATATTAATCGTTCGATTTTTTTTTATTATTATTAATTAGTCGAGAAAACACACACACGCGGTTATCATAATATTATATAAATATTGTACAGTCATACGACCGGACGACAACAATGTATAACATGGATTACTATTATCACAAATTATTATAGTTTTTTTAATCGAATCGAACAAATAGCTTTGTAACGCGACTTTTCGCTCGATACGAGCGGTACTTTTTTTAATGGTTTTTTTTTACATGTTTATTAATAAAATTTCGTATGTCCGCAAAGCGCACCGATTTAAAACGAAAATTATTACGGAAATCAGCGGTTTTAAATTAAACATTTATATAATATATATATAACACACGGCGTATGAAGATCAAGGACTGTAGGAAATGGCCACGTTGTTTTGTTCAGTAGTGTTGTACACGTAATGCGCATATTATAGTGGTCGCGTCGAATGTGCAATCAGATACGTATTATACACAGTATGTTTTCATAACGACGAAAACCGTTTGAAAATATATTTTAAAACGTGTAAAAATAGGTAACAATAATATATAACTCACGTGCGTACAGTGTAAAAATAATTTTAAAAAAAAATTTGAAAATTTCGTTCGTTAATAATTGAAAATTGGTACTATTGCTGTAAATACAATGTCGGCGAAAAAAACCGTGAAATTCAATAACGAAATATACGTACAAAGTATATATGCGCTCGTATACAAATCGTTACAATTAACTATACGGACGCTATACTATACTCACGAATAACTTTAAGCCGTTGTCTTATTAGGTTATATTTTTATATATTATTTTATAATTTATAACTTATGGCTAAATCTAAAGACTTAAATGTGTGATTTTTCCTACACCGGCTACTAAATTCTAACTGTATAATACACTTTCCTTCTAACCCCACGTTACAACCAATAACAGAACGTCTGATTATTAGTATACCGTGTCACTATATAGACTGAACCTGTTTGACGGGCATTCCGCTTTGTATTTTTTTTTTTTTACACAAAAGTTGTTCTCTCTCTCTATAGTTTCCTCTGCGTCTATATATAACGTGAATTTCAGACCCATCGATTTTTTTTTTTCTGAAAATATAAATACTGTTAAAATATTCTAACCGAAACTCTATTAAAAGTGTATTTCGAGCGTATTTAAACAAAAAAGTACGGTACGTTTTTTTTACACATGTCGGCCGTACTCATATATTTTAATAATCGTTTTTCAATATAATAACACGTAGTTTAGTACAACACCCGGCGGGGTGTGTTCCGTCGAAATTCGAGGTACGAGAAATTAATAATTAATTATTATCCGTTTTAAACATTAAGCAGCCGTCGATTTTTGTTCTATCGTATAATATTCCTCGGAATACGTATACTCGGATTTTGGCCATTGAATTTTCCGACACGGTAAGTATTTTTTTTTTTTTTTAATAAATATTTTCGCTGCGTATACTCTATCGCGACGAAACGCGAGTTATTAGGATTAACGACCGATACACAATATGTTTTTTTCTTATGGAAAAAAGATTTTAAAAACAATATTATTATTATGTACCTATACGCGTGAAAATTGTCTTCTACATCGTTATAAGTTATGCGGACAAGTGCTTGGTGTGAGCTTTTGCCTCGTGTACGACTCTGTTGTAATAGTCGTGTTTTGGACTGAAGTCGGAAAATCTAATAATTGCGCCGCTACACAGTTCTTAAACCGTAACGTTCATGTTGAATTTAGAATTTCATCGCGCATCAAGACGAGCGAATTGGTCCCCGAGATCTCTCGTCGATTTTTTTTTCTACTCGATTACTACTGCAAAAAATACGGATATTTCGGTTTGAAATTATAAATCTAAGAAAAATCCCGACGAGACAGCATGTCGTAGGTGGAAAAATGCAGATTTTTTTTAATTGCTGATAATAATGTTAAGTGTTTAAACTATAAATTTCAACAGTTGAACGTCACACGATTCGTTACATATTTATTATGTCGTCCGTTTAAAGGTAGACGGGGAGACGACAAACGAGCGCGATTTAAATATTTTAACATAACGCAGCATTAATATCGTTATATAATATAGACGCAGTCGATATTTTGCGCAATGCGCGTAAATACAATAATTATTATGTTCTGTTAGACAATTCGTGAAATTGTTGTCGATTAAATTGTTACGTTTCTACGTTAAAAAAAAAAACAATATTTTTTTTTTTAATTATAAGGAAATCGGAATGAAAAATTATAATATCCTAATTTTTCTGTTTTTATTAATTTTTTTTTAATTAATATTTATAGAAAAACGTTAGTAGGTAAAACTTTTAATTAGATCACGTCCGTCGATTTAATTTCTAAAGCTTAAATAAATTCGATGTTATTCCGCAGTAGCCACCGGCACTCGTTCAAAGACCCGCGTTCTCTCGTGGATCGTATATTGCAAATGATAATAATTATTGTCATTTTCATCAAATCGGTGGCCAATCAAACGACTCGTGTTTATTAAAAAAAAAAAATGTCTAAAGCCAAAATTTTTGTCGGGTCATTAATATATTATTTTGATTATTATTAACTCCTATTGTCGGGCGGTTAACACTGTTTGCGGGTTATTCAAATAACGCTTTGTGTTAAGGTTTTTCTGAACAAATTGCACACAGAAATCGCCACAGAGCGCTGCATTATAAGCCGAGTCGGAATATTGAGCTCTTTCAATAGTGTCTTTGTCACTGTTCCAGCGGTGGATGAAATAATTATGCGGTATGAATTTTAACTACATCGACTCCCCGCGTCTCTTTAATCTCCATAGCTAGATCTTGATATTTTTACGGTTTCTCATTGTAGGTCGAAGTGAGATTGTGTGAGTTCACCACAGCATAATCGACGAGATGGTCTGTTTTTTTTTTCTTTTTTATTCCACAGGACTATTTATCCGGTCTATCGCGTGGCAGGGATCGGTCTGTTGATGTAGATCTGTTCCAAAATTAATATTATTATTATTATTATTTATGTATTTACGGAGTAATGTATTATAGAGGACGTACGTCTGTCGCGCGTATCGTTGTCATCCGTTTCTCTGTATTATATAAACTATTATTATTATCCGTTTGCAGGTTGACTAATTGCGGGACACACTCGATGGAGATGACTCACTGTATAGCGTTTCCGTCGAGAACCGAATACTCCGGTTACGCAGTAGGCGTAATGAAAAAAAAAAACGTAAATAACAAAAAAAAAAAAAACAATGTCACGTTGTTAACGTAGGACGTGAAACGACGCGCGCGTGCCACCGTCGCGGACTTCTATGTTTATGACAACGTCTCAATAATAATAGAGGCGCGTACACCGCGATTCCGATTCGATGACGAAACGCGATTTTAATCGATTATTAATATATATATATTATAGTGCACAGTGCACTTAACCAATCTTCGGTCTACTCATTGGAATAATTTGCCAGGTAATTTCGCCTCCAGCTTCAAAACCATCTCCCCTAGAATGCCGAATAAAGTCTGGTTCGATAATTTAAGATTATCTAGACGTTCCATTGTGTATTTTAACCGTTTACGCACGGGACACTCACTGTTACCCGCCCATTCATATAAACTGAGCCTCAATGTCTCCCCTTTGTGTGCATTGCACCCAAACTAATGCATTTGTGATCTCCCTCACACTGTATTCGATTGTCCCTCCCTGTGCGCACAGCGTCTTTCATTATTTAATTCCCTCAAATCGTTAAATATTTTAATCGATCTCCCTTCTGTCCTTAATTCTAAATCCGAACTAGTAGTTCATCTGATCGTGTCATTTATCTTGGAAGCTGGCTTCATGATTTAACGTTTCTACTTCTTATTAATCTATTTATTTATTTGTTTTTCTTTTTTCTTGTTATTATTATAATCTTTGTTTTTTTTCTCTCTTAATAACTAGTTTTTAGTTACACATTTTATACAATTGTCGAGCTATTATAGTGTGTCTAAAGGCTAAATAAAAAAATATATATATATATATTATAGTGACGGAATAAAGCGTCTCGCAGTTTTATTCGCGGTATAGGCGCTAATTAACGTCGATTTTAAGTGGATACAATTTTTTTTTTTTTAAACACTCAATAAAAATAAATTCAATCGTTCGGTCGTAAATCAACGTGAGAACGTATATTATCGAGATCTCGACAGTCGACGTATTAAATATATTGTTGAGTCAATAATACATATTATGACTCGACAATATAATATGTTATTATTGCGTTATATATAAAAAATATATTATGAGAACATAGGCGAAATGTATTATTACCGATCGAGTGAATCGGATAATAATACGGTTTTTTTTTTTACTGCGAAACAAAACGCGCGTTTCACCGCAATCGCGCGCGTTTATAATATAATACTATAATACACGTTCTGCGCTGCAGAATTTACGAATTAATGTACTACGGATTTACGGATATCGTATTTTTTTTTTTTATATTTATCGTTACCAAATATCGTTGAAAATTTCCAAAAAAAAAAATTACAAAAAAAATTTAAATTAACGGAAATAGATTTCAAAATATCCCGGCGTCGGCCCGCGACCGACTGCAGCGGAGAAGTCCGATCGCCGCAATGTCACAACGTTCGTTCGCCGCGTTTTTACACTCTGCTAAACACTAGCAAAAAATAAATAAAAAAATAAAAAAAAAAAACCGTGTGCCGCCCGCGGCCGTGCGCGAGCACACGACGCGTAGTGAAAACGGGTCCACCGTGCTGGCGGGTCACACGCGAATACGGTAATGATGCAACGGCGCGAGACAAGCGCGTTATTATTTAATGGAACGGTAAACATGCGGATTAGCCTGCGAATCGAATGACTGACGCAATAGTTTCGCGTGAGATGTGAAAACCGTGTTTATTTCTCTCGGCAAAAATAAAAACGTGTTTTACCGGACCTTTTTCGACAACTGCTCTCTCGTGATTCAGGGCTCGGAAGTTGTTTCGCATTTTTTTTTGTGGAACTTCTTAGACGACGCTTTCTCAGTCGGAAATTAGCACGCGAATCTAAATAACTCTCTCTCTCTCTCTTCTCTTCATTGGCATTTACAACTCTTCAAGAGTTTTTGCCGCCACCGACACCGCCTTCCACTCCTCTCGATTTTGTATTTTTTCTCCCCAAATTTAGTATCCCTGTAGTTTCTCTAAATCCCGCTTTACCCCATCTATCCATCGCTTCTTTGGACGTCCTCTTGGCCTTTTTCCTGTGGGTTTCCATTCAGCCGCCGCTTCAAGGTACTCTGAGTTAGACCTTCTCATCACGTGCCCAAACCATTGTATTCTTTACAAAGTTGGTTATCCTTGGTAATCCTGTCAACTCTCGGGTCTCTTTGTTCTTCCTTCTACGCCAACCCCCAACACCGAATCTAAATAACACTAATTTTTATTTTTTTTTTTTTTTGGCTTTTAAAGTCATTACTAGATGAATTTTCCACTAGTATTTAAAGAGAAAAATAACGAGTTTATTGAAAACCCACTGTTAAATTGTATCTTATATCATTCGTCAAATAACGCGTGTACCTATTGTCGTTGCGCTCGCTAATTGTGCTAATTATGCTTCACTTCTTATCGTTTCGAAAATTCTAAACGGTGAAGAAGGTTCAAAAGAACGTTTTCCCGATCACCTCAGTGCTGAAGATACGGCTCGTTTTAAATTTGCTCCGATTACTTCGGTGGACGCAGAGAGAAGTCTTTCAAAATATAAATATTTATTATCCGATAATCGCGTCGTTTGTTTAACTTCGAGAACGTCATATAAGCTCTAATATATATATATACGTAGTACATAATGCGATAATTTTGAATAATTTGGTACAAGGTTTTATAATTCGTATTTTATAAATATTAAAAAAAAAAACAATTTTTATTTTTATTAATTTTAAAATATATATAAAACCAATTATTTGTAATTTTTTTTAAGTTCATTTTTTACGGTCATTTTTATGTCATATTTGCATTTGAGTCATAAATAACCGCGAACTCCGTTCTACGCGCTTATGATAGTATAAATACCATGACCAAAAAAAAAAAGGCTTCAAAAGTCGTATTATACTCATAATATTATGTGGAGACACGGGCAAACAAAACAAAAACGGTAGTAGAAGAATCGATAAGAGCATTTGAAATGCCGTGCTATATATTGTAAGAGGCGCATATATGCGCGCAAAAGGTTAACTGCAGTGCAGGACGGATATACAATGATCGAGTACTGTACGTCGAATAAACGAACAATCAGTGGCGTACGCAGAATTTTCAAACGAGGAAAGAGGCTTGAAAATAAATAAATGTTCAGTAGACACAAGATTATGTTTGATATAAAGGAAAAACTTGTCCATCTCTGCGCATTGCATCGGTTCCCCCGGCCCACGTTTGACATATATTATGATATAATATTAACCGTGCCCCCCGGCCACAGTCTTATCGACATATAAATAAAACTGTTTACTTGCGAGCATATGGTGTATACCTTGCTTAGGACCGCTATAATCATTAATAACATGAAACGTAAAAAAAAAACAGAATTATACGAGCAATGGCCCCTTAGCCCCCCTTGTGTACGCCACTGCGAACGATGATAAACATAAAATCGAGAAAATCGCAATGATTAGGCCTGCACACTCCGCAGTGTAATAGACGCGTTGTCCTGAAAGGAATTATGCCTGGAAAAAAATGAACAGGACTGAGAACTGGATCCGAAACATATAGACTCTTAAAGGAAAATAGAACTGACAGAGCTGAAACGAAAGCGAACGGTACATTGTAATACCTGCAGCACTGGCGCCACGTCGGTCAATGTCAATTTTTTTTTTTTTTTTTATCAAAATCACTAGTTTATTTTAAAAAAATGTTTTCTATTTTACTTTTGATAAACTTTTCTCAGACCTCACTGACGATGATAACAAATCACTAGAGATTATTTTTAAAGTCTATGTGCAAGAAATGAAACTATATAAACATACATTACAATGCCGTCGCGTGTCATACTGTCATCGTAGGTTTCATTTTATCGTTACGATTCCCATATGAAACATACCGCCGACTCGACATTGCAGGGCGTTCTAGCACGGAAAAAGCACAACTTTTTAAAAACTTTTAGTTTTGTTGATCCGTGTGATTTTATTGATTTCTCGTTGTTTGAATTTGAAATCGTGTCACGTGGTGAGGTGAAAGATTGCCCGCCTCGGACTCGCTTTTATAGATTATTACATTTAACGGGAAGACGCATTACAATTGCCGAAAAACAGAAAAAAAAGATTTTAATACTGATTGCGACAATGCACTGCGCAGTAACGTCAAATTATCGCCGATCTAAATATCTGGGCACTTGTTCGTCAATTTCTACTTTTTTTTTCTATATAAACGTCATAAGCACGTGTCGGTTTCCGTTTCGTTTTTTTTTTTTCTATAAGATCAGACGACATTTAACGTTTTCGCTCCTACACCGGAATAAGTGTTTTATTTTTAATTTTAAAACTGTTGCAGGTTTTCAAAAAAAAAAAATTGAAACTCTTTGATTTATGTCGTTACGTTTATTTTATTTTTTCGTCGTTTCGACAGCACAGGTTTGGTAGAACGGAATTTAACTTTTTACTAATTTAATGCCGAACGAAAACATAAGACGTGAAATTATTTATACAAAAAAAAAAAAACTTCCATTTGTCAGTTTCTTCGGGTGTCTCGATAAAACGCGTTTTCGACAATTTTAATTGAAATTTATAATTATAAAATTTGAACGGAATTTACTAGTGTTTTTTTTTTTTAAACGTTCGACGAATTGTTTTCGAACGCGGTTCACCACAAAATAAATATATACTTGAAGCCTAAATTCGATATAAAAATATTGTTTTTTTTTTTTTATGTTAACAATTCCAAGAGATTTTTTTTTTTATTTTACTCCGCGCAGAACTACTGTGTTACAGCCCATAACGTATTGAAATCTCGCGTTGAATATATAAACAGTAATTTTTCACTGTCGCGGTCGTGCAAATTCAACGATAACACCGCAACAACCATAACCGTTGTAGTGTATATGGGGCATGACGATCAGAGACCTACTATACACGCTGCAACAGATATATACATTCATTGCGATATACGGATACGCGATCGTATCGCGAGGCAAATCATTTTATTTTTCGATTTTATTGATGTTCGAACAGTAATCTCGGCTCGGTGAAAATACGGGAAAAAATACATTTGTTTTAAACCGAACGTCCTGATACACTGTGCGATGGCGAAAATAGGCAATTTCGTCTGCCGAACTTCCCCCACCCCCACTTCGGATATAAGATCGGTTCTCTTCTCCTGTAATTGGCATATATTTACCGTGCGAACCTGAACCGAGTAAAATAATAATATGTGTATCGTTATGCGTGAGGAAGGAACGGCGATTGCGACCCGATGAAAAAAAAATGAAAAAGCATTTCATAATATTGCACGATTTTACACGATTCGTTCGGTAATAATCGCAGTATACGATATAAGGCTATAAGACTGTTAGGATAACACGTTAATTTTTTTTTATTTTAATAAAAATGTATACAATTAATAAAAAAAAAATAATAGTAATATTTAAAATTATACTTTACAATACGCGCAAATTATCAATTAAAAATTAAAATAATAAATTTTCAACGAAAAAAAAAATGTTTTAACTATAACGCGAGTGAAAATTTTCGGCTATAAAATGAAAAATGTACGGATTGAAATAGAATTTATAAAATAATTACAGTTTAAACAATATTTTTTTCCCTTCTAAACGGTATCCGACAGTATATCTGATACAGTTTATCTATAAAACAATCGCCAAAACAGTTGCGATTATAACGACTCTTTTTTTTTTCTGATATTATAAACGTGTAACCACGAGGGAAGGATCAATATCTTTTTACAAGAACAAATATGAAATTGTTTTTTAAAGTACATTCGCGTTCGTTCTCTAAATAGATACAAAAACAATTATAGTTCATTTATTTTTTACTTCAAAACCATTTCAGCACTTCCCCTAGAGATGTTTCGGCGGCGGCACATTTTTTTTTTTTTGAAAGCATAGAATTAACGGATTCGATCGATTATAACGAACGTAGCAATTAGTAATTGAAAAATCTTCGTCATCTCCAAAACCGTTCCTCGTCCTCGTATTCGTTGTCTGTACCTATATTGACATACAAACGCGCGTCTTTCACGCGGTCCGTTTTTTGACCGAATTTTTTACAGTGTTAGAGATGATATTTTGTTCATCTGACTGTACGGATTCGATGAGAAACGCGTCTTATATTTTGTTTCAAAATTCCATCCCACTAATAAAAAAATAAAAAAGTCCAATGGGGGGATACGCCACTGGTTATAGCTGCACGAATGAATTATTGCTGTTTTTCTATACACCTATATATGTATATAAGATTGCTCATTTCCAATAGACAAACCGATCCGATATTTGTTTTACGTTGCGGTTAGGCGCCTGTTTAAAATTATTATATCGCGGCGCAGTTTGTTATATATATTTTTTTTTATATATATTCATGGTGTGTGAGTCAATAAATTCTGATTAAACGAATATGGTTCTTTCACGCGATTGTTCTGGAAAAATTGTCTATCTCGTTGTAACGACACGTGCAAACAAACGAAAATCTCGCGTTTTTATTGAACGCGCAACGACGACGACGTAACAAACGATATTAAAAATAGTAGAAACGCGTAATTTATTAGAAAAAAAATAATAAAAATTAATCCCAATCGCGCGTGATTATCGTCGAGATAAAAAGCAAAAGAAAATACGCCTTGTATTATTATTATTATGATAGTAGCTGTGTTTAATAAAAGTAAAATTGGAAATTTTAACACGCACTCGAAATGAATAAAAAAAAAAAATTTGAGAAGATTTTATCGAATAAAGAGATTTAATTTTTTTGCACACCTATTCGAGTGTCATATATAATTCCGTTTATTATACGACCGCGGTTTGTTGCGTCTCTGTGTCGTGACCTCAACAATGCGGTTTTTTTTTTACAAAAATGCGATTTATTTCGATTTTTCGTATTAATATTATAATTGTTTGTCAGTTAAAAACGCGATAATCAGCAGTTCAAGTTTTAATATACTTAATGCAGAAAAATAACGATTTCTTATTCACAAATACATGTATGTGGGAAAATAAAACGTGCTTCCGAGTTGTATTTTTGAGAGAAATCGAACAGAGACAATAATAACGCGAATTCCGACGGTATTGGAACGCGCAGTTTTAATAATATTTTTCAAGTTTTTTTTTTTTGTAGATGAAACGAGAAGTGTGTGTTGAAATTTCTACACTGTCGAGACGTGTTGTTTTAATAAAAATGTTGTATTTAAATTCGTAAGAAAATTGCGGTGTATAATTCTTTTCTGGGCGCGTGGTTTTAAACACGAAAATTACGCTTTACGCTAAATCGGGTTTTTAGAAGGTACATTAATTTTAATTACGAGAACGATTCGACAGTAAGTATACACTACAAAGACAAACGTTTGACAAAAGTTTTTTCTCCCGTAATAAATCTCGTGTAAAAAAAAAAAAAAAACGTTTAAAACGAAACGAGTTCCAGATTTACGAAATCTGTCTCGGCACACGTATTACAAGATCAGGTTATGACAATAGAACAACGAAAAGACGGTGTTTACTTATCTATACGACAGTGGCGGTTATACATGATGTCCAAGGGGGGCGAAAATAGAGTTAACTCCCTTCCATATAATACGTTTGGACCAGCTTATATGACACATGTATATGTATACAGATAGATATAATATACACTATACTGTATATATTATGAGTATGTAATTAGTAATTACTAATTTATATTTATACTATAATAATAATAATAATAATAATAATAATAATAATAATAATAATAATAATAATAATAATAATAATAATAATAATAATAATAATAATAATAATAATAATAATAATAATAATAATAAAAATAAAAAATAATAATAATAATATCAAAACAAAATATTCGAAAATATGCAGATACGTGTCGGTGCTGTTCGGCCAGCGATTTAGATACTAAATTTAAAAATGTCAAATCCCAGAGAAGGGGGGGCGATCCACCTATCGCCCCCCTCCCTTATAACCGCCACTGCTATACGAAGACGCAGTTGATATTGCTTTCGATCGCCGTATTATATACACTTTCAATTAATAAAAAGAAAAAAAAATTTCTCCAGCGTTTCTTTGAAATTTTTTTTGATTTTACTGTCTATAAACGACGCATAAGAATAATTGTAAAATTTCGTAAAACCTATATTGCGCATTATTGATTGTTCGACTTTTATTTATTTGTACGTAATTTCAATGGAAAAAAAACTGGGATAGCCGTGGCCTTTCAAGTCTTATACCCTCTTACACGCGGTTATCATCGAATACTCGTATAATTAAAATAATTCGAACGTTTCGAGCTTATAATATTAACGATTCGACAAATCGAAGGAAAAAAAAATGCCGAAAATAAAATATGAGCAATAATCTTAATTGAAAAGTAAAAAAAAAAAATAATTTGTTTTAAAAATTTTTTAATTATACCTATACACGCAATCGTTATAATGGATATAATAATATTAAACGAAATACGGATTTCTAAGTTCTTGTTTAAAACGTATGATTTCATAGAAAATCGGTAATTACACGAAAATATACGGTTTATCTGGATTAAATTGCGTCCCGAAATATGTTCGCTCTACGTACGGTGACGGTTTTAAATGACAGTCGGCAAACTTATATGTTAAATGCACCGGAAAAATTATTTTAACGCGATTATACGTGTAATATATGCTAATACATTTAATAAGAAGAAGCGCAGAAAAATTAAAACGAATAATGTGTATGAGTGACATTTGAAAAATAATTGTAAGGCGTTCGACGATTTCCGAGTGTTTGTCATATATTTTTATTACTTAACATATATAAAAAAAAAAAACGCCCATTAACAAATATATATGAGTGTGAAAATAATACTTTCAAAATTTAAAAAAAAAACAATCGTTTAGTTTTAAAACTATAATACAGAGATTATAGCGTCCGATATCAAAGCTCTCCTCGTGTTTTTAAATAATCTTGAAAATGAATTTTTAGAATTATTATTTTTATACGTGTTTCGCTTGTACACTACACGCGTAACTACGCCAAAGTCATACATGTGTTTGAATGAATAATATACGAAAATAAAATTTACAAAGTATAAAATGTATACATATATGTAGTGTATATAAATTTTTATTCGATGGTTTTCGTCGGATGATCCAATAAAACCGTGTACGACTCTAGAATGTTAAAAACAAAGACGTTTTAACGTATATCTATGTATACTATAAAATCATGGTCGTTTAGGATATTTTATTGGACGTGGTACAAAAAAAAAAAAAAAAAAATTACAAGTACTGCCCCGTAACAAAAAATAAATAAATAATGTACGCGTAGTCGCTGTATAATAATAATAATAATAATAATAATAATAATAATAATATATAATAACTCCATAATATCCTAGACAAAAAAAAAATTCCATTCGATACACCGCGTGCTTTGATACTTAAGTCGAATTTCGGTCTGTGTCATCTCACACGCGTAATCCGTGGAACGAACAGCGTGCACAACATTCATACATATATATATATATATATATATATAACAATTCTGCATCGGAGCTATTGTCGAAATTTAATTTAATGAATTATTATAAAAATTTAATGAATTTTTACGTATTTATTCGCTTGTTTTTTTTTTTTTAATCAAAATAATAATAAGAACGATTTTAAGAACTCTATGTATATAATGTAATACGAGCGCACAATAAATATTTCGAATTATGACTAAGCACAACGCCGCAACGAATCGATTACCAGAAAATAATAATAACAAAACAAAATATATATAAAATGTAAAAAAAAAAGACAGTTGAAATCCCGAATTTTTTTTTTTCAATAATAATTTACACTTATTGCTTTAAATTATAAATAATTGTGTAAACATTTTGCGTTCACCTGTAGTTCACAACTATTTATAAATATTATACGTACAGGGTTACGCAGTATTTCAGAGCTTGCACTAACGGGCAATTCAAACCGGTATGGGCAGTTGTAATTTACACGTATGGGCAGTGTAGATGCCTAAAAAATGTTAAATACGTGAATAGAGAATAGAAAGTAAAAAAGAAACACAGAGAGGTGTAAAAAGAACAAAAGGGCAAACAACAGGATTATTTCAACGGCGTTTTCTTCGAAGCATCAGATAAAAATAAAATAATCGAAAGTGAAGACAGCGGCGAAGAGGCTTCAGAGAAGAAGAAGAAAAAAGCGTTTTAAATAATTTGTACTCTATAAGAGTTGAAAAATGAATAAATACTAATTACGTCGTATTCGTGTCATTGATTTTCCTAAATACTGGTCGTTGGGCGAGTTATTTTTTTGTTGATCCGTTTGCACAAAAATATTTTCTTAAAACTCCTTAGCACAAGCTCTGCAATACATCTGCAGATATAATACACGTGTACCAAAGATGTATATAATTATATATATATATATATATATCGCATTTCGTATATTGCAGTGAATTCGATTTGTGTACATTTTTCCACTCGCGTCAGGTACGCAAATAAAATAAAATACTCTTTTTCTGCACCTCGACTTTCAATTGCGTACGGCGGATCGAGCAGAAAATCTATAATATGTGATCGAATAAAAAAAAATTCGAAATTTCCGTGGACGTTCCTCGCACACATTTATATAAGATCAGCAAGTCGAGGGGGCGACGTTATTTCATATACTCGTACACACGCGAAAAGGTATTTGTACATTTTTTGTTACGAGAAAAAGTGAAGGGCGTGCGTGCCTTTTTTTTTTTTTTTTTACCCTCTTCCCCCTGTTGTCAAGTCACCAACTTCTGGACAGAGGGAGTATAAATATGTACGAGAGACTCCGCCGATATGTACATAAATAGATTCAAGAGAACGAAAAGCAAATCGGATTTGTTTGCTTTCGATTTCTCGTATTTTTTTTTTTTTTTTCATAATACCGCTTTTCGTATATTATTGACGTGGTCCTCCGCCACTCCGGTCGAAGAAAAGAAATTTTCAAAACTTTCGAGTTTTTCTTTTTTCCATAAATTATTAAAAATATATAATATACGAGATATTTCAGCGCGTTTCTTCTCTACAGTGCATTATCGTATTTCATACCCAAATACCCATAAGCGAAACTAGACGATTTTATTGGGACTGCAGGCCAAACGATAAATACGAATAAAAAAAAAATAAATAAAAAATTCTAATTACAACAATCCATATACGGTATAATAGACTATATATAACACACCTAGAACGTTTGTATATGATCATAGGTGGTCTTGTTTGCTGAATTTTCGATTTCATGTATGTACTTATTTCCCCGCGTCTCGGAAAGTTCGCACATACCCATCACCTGCACTATTTGATCTCCTCGTGCACGTGTCTGTGACTCATCGCAAAATTGTATTCATTGTCCTCAACATCGTACACTGACATTTCTATTGTACCATCGCTACAGCGAATATTTTTTTTTTTTTTTTGTTCCGCATTCAAATGAACTATTCGTTTTCCGTTTCCTGCAGTTTTCAACCTAATACTGCTCTCCTGTATGCTCGAACACATGCAGTGATTGAAAGTATTTTTATCATCTGCGTATTAGTTCGCTCCGTAAATATCTTCTTCTTCTTAGGTAAATGGGTCCCTAGGACCATCCCACACACACACACAACCTTGATTCCAGTTTTCCTTGTCCGATGACTGTATCCTTCAGTCTAAACCTCCTCCTAACGCTTCCACATCCTTCCTTACTACGTTCTCCCATCACAAACGCGGTCTTTTCCCAATAGGATTTTCTTCTATCACTACTCGTATGATTGGATTTTGACTACGCCAAACACGACCAGCCCACTGTAATCTTGTGTTCCTTATCGTTTCCTGTATACTCCATAAATATAATATATATATCTTATTTTTCGATTTTGTAAGGCAATTTCATCTCCTCGAGCTCGTTTCTAAGCTGTTACCTACCCACCGACACCGGGTGAAGATGTGTAAGGATGTAGGACTTAAAACCGGCCAACCTGACACAAAAGGCAAATGTAACAATATCGTTAATTGTCATTATTATAACAATATGCGCGTCCGGTCGGCGAGAGCGTTTTTTACGTTTTCATTTTCAATACGAAATACGCGCTATACGTAATACATAATGTACAGTGCCAAGAATGTAAATATACTTATTATCGTATACCTAATGTTCTTCGTGGCCGCGATACGTTTAACCGAGAAAACGGTGGGAAAAGACTAAAATTCGAATTTTCTTAACGAAAAAAATCGGTCGCCGCCGTCGGGGGGAAATTTTAAAATTGAAAATTATTGTGTTTTGAAAAAACTGCAGTGTCAAACTCGTACGTTTATAGCAACAAAAAAAAAAAAAGTACAGACGAGTGAACGTTTTGAACGTTTACAAGTAAAAAAAAAAAAAAATCTCTCTCTCCTTAATCTTAAATTTTTTCGGAATAAAGAAAAAAAAATAAAAATTAAAATTTTCGATTCGTGCAGCGATTCCGGACTAGTGTCGCGTATCTCGTACATAATTGAATCGGTCATTTCAAAAACGACATAAGTCAAATAAGTTTTATATTATTTCAGTGAAATATAGTCAAAGACAGACAATTTAAAAAACCACAAATTATGAATGTCATAAACCTTAAAAATAAATGTGTAAAGAGGTAAAAGTACAGAAAAAGTTAAATTTCTGGAGTAATGAAGTTATATTTGTGGTTTGTATAAAATTTCAATTTGACGACTTATGTTGTTTTTGAAATGACCGATTCAATTATAAAAATATAATAAATATACATATTGTAGAGAACGAAAAACACGATATTTTTCGTTTCGTTATAATCGCTTGTATTCTCGTTGAATATTATATTTGAAACGCGTTAGTATACGCCGACATACATTGTGCCGGCGAACGGTGCGCTCGTGTATGGATACAACGCGTATATTAATATTATTATATCTATTATATTATGCGTGTGTACAATAATATTAATAATGTAATGTGTGTGTGTCCAATTTGTTGCAGCCGGTCAAACGGTCGGTAATGAACTCGCTCAAAATGGACGTAGTATTATATTTTATTTATTTATATACTCGTATTACAATTCAGAAAAAATAATTCACGGATTTATATATATATATGTATATAAGTACGTCGTTTTTTTTTCTTGCTCATCTTAAGGTCACTGGTTCGAGTCCTGCGTACCAAATTATTTCCGCGTGTTAAACTGTTTGGCAAGCAGACGAAGGACTCGCCTTTTCTATTATATACGTATAATACCTGCACACACACACACACACACACACACATATCTTTGTCGTAAATATTATAACGCGAGAAGCGCATAAACGAACGGCGTATGTTCCTTATACATTTTATTATTATTGTTTATAGGTATTTTTTTTTTTTTTTTTTTTAATATTTTAATGTTCGCTGGAAATCGTTAAAAACAACACGAACCCGCTGAAAAAAAAACCCCACGCGAAATATAAAATATATACGTATAAATTTAAGTACGATTTCCTGCGAGGAGCAGTAAATAGCTGCACGTTATATATTTATTTATAATAAATATCGAAATTAGCTAATAAATATACAACAATACAAGCAATATATATATATGCGTAATGGCAGAAATTTAGCGAAACACGCTATATAAGGATTATTGTTGTTGTTGTTTCGCGTGGTTTTAATTTTCGATGCTTGGAGATTATCGCGGGGTAAAAAGCTATAATATCATGTATACTCGGTTATTATTATTATTATTATTATTATTATTATTATTATTATTATTATTATTATTATATTATTATTATTATTATTATTATTATTATTATTATTATATTATTATATTATATTATTATTATTATTATTATTATTATTATTATATTATTATTATTATTATTATGTATATTATTATTATTATTATTATTATATTATTATTATTATTATTATTATTATTATTATTATTATTATTATTATTATTATTATTATTATTATTATTATTATTATTATTATTATTATTATTATTATTATTATTATTATTATTATTATTATTATTATTATTATTATTATTATTATTATTATTATTATTATTATTATTATTATTATTATTATTATTATTATTATTATTATTATTATTATTATTATTATTATTATTATTATTATTATTATTATTATTATTATTATTATTATTATTATTATTGATCCTGGCCAAACGGGGCTGCAGACCGCGGCTCGTCGCAGTGACGGAAATCTAAAAATAATCTGCCTCGCTCACTGCGTTTTATTCGCTCTGTACCGTAACGGGGGTAAAAAGAGTAATAATAATAAAACTAAAGTGCGCGTGTTTGTATACCCGCCATAAAAAAAAAAGTAAAAAAAAATGATGCCCATTTTAAAACGCGCACAGTTGGTTTCGCGTTTCGGACGTATGGCGACGGCCGTTCGCGTGACTTCACGATCACGTGTACCTTTACGACGAGGTAAAAAGTAATAATAATAAAACTAAAGTGCGCGTGTTTGTATACCCGCCATAAAAAAAAAGTAAAAAAAAAAAATGATGCCCATTTTAAAACGCGCACAGTTGGTTTCGCGTTTCGGACGTATGGCGACGGCCGTTCGCGTGACTTCACGATCACGTGTACCTTTACGACGAGGTAAAAATACAAAATAATTCTCATATTCTTTTTTTTTCCAAATACCGTACAGTAGATGTTTAGGTCGAGCGTACGGCTTTGCGTACATACGCATACACTTTGAATTTTTCGCTTCCGAGCAATAAGGACGACGATGTGTTTGGCGACAACATCGAACGTTGCTGCTGCAGCGCGAGCTGCCAATAATAACCAGAAATTAATATTAAAAAAGTACTGTAAACGTGACATAAATATTATATATCGGACACGCACAAATCACACGTTCCCTATAAAAGAAATTAAAAAAAAAAAAAAGGCGCTTATTGGCGGTTACGTTAATTGTCATCGACCAGTTGCAGTCACTTGTTTCATTGCGCTATATGTGTAAACTCGAACGATTTTTCCTACGTCTGAAATAGCTATATACACGTGCGGCAGGAGCGTATTTAGAAATTGTTTTTGGGGGGCTGAGGCATTGAGTAAATATCATTGTTGAATTATTTCTAAATTCGAATGCAAGACTAAATCTTAAAAATAGGACAAATTACCAAATTCTCAACATTTTAAAAACAACTACATATTAGGAATTTATTAAAAATATTACATCCTATAGCTATAGGGCATAGGAATTAGTAAAGAAAGTTCCTGAGTCGTGCGGCTTGAGTAGTTCGAGTAGTACTGGAAGACATAGAAATTCCCAACGCGCATTAAAATCAAAAAAAAAAAAAATTAAATTAATAATACACGCTTATTACTAATAAATCGAAAAACGCGTGTTGAAAAGTTCTTCCAATATATACCTATACATTAAAAACACACAAAAATAAATAAATAATGGGCTTTTTTTATCGAGTGTTTTTTTTTTTAGCGAGTACGCCAAATACAAATTAAACATTAATACGAATGAATTTTATTATCATTTTTTTTTTTTTTGCTAACCCGCGCGGCATTTATGACATATTATATACGCGTTTTATGGAAGCCAATTCACATAATTGCCCACCCCGAAACGTTTATATAGGTATAAGTACTCGTATATATTATAAATTGTAAAAAAAAAAATTATTCGATTAATTAAAATTATTTGGATTTTAATTTTTGTAAATTGGACAAAGGGGTTTACCGTATATATATCGTAGGGATCGCATATTATACTTCACGTAAACGCGAATGACAAAAAGTTTTCGCCGCGAAATATTACGTTCTGAAACGTTTTATTCGATATAATAATTAATTCTGTTATAAGCGTACGTATACACGTTGAGTTTTTTTTTTCCTCGTAATATCTACTAAACTTTTTGACACGTAAGGGAAGAGCATTTTTTTTTTTTTTTATTATTATTCCGATGAAATATAATAATAATAATAATAAAAAATTCTATTTTCTCCCCGTTTTATGAAACGCTCCTTCGAGAATATATTATTATTATTATTAAGACGGGCCGACGAAATTTAAACGTTGTTTTTTCCCCGAGAACGGACAGTGTTTCGCGTTTAATTTTTGTCGAAAATTCGTTTAAACGCATATAATAAGTCCATTCGTACATGCGTATCAGGGGCGTATTTATGGTGGGGGCTGATGGGGCTTCAGCCTTCCCTCCCCCCTCCGAAATTTCAGGAACTTTCTTTACTAATTCCTATGCCCTATGGCTGTAGGATATAATATTTTTAATAAATCCCTAATACGTAGTTGTTTTAAAAATATTGAGGATTTGGTAGTTTGTCCTATATTTTTAAGATTTAGTCTTGGATTAGAATATTTAGAAATAATTCGACAATGATATTTACTCAATGCCTCAGCCCCCCCCCCAAAAAAAAAAATTTCTAAATACGCCCCTGATGCGTATTGTTAAACAAATCCTTACAAATTATTATGTTAAACGTTGTGTACATTATATCAACACTACTCGTTCGAATATTTAAAAATCAAAGTATATAATAAATATATATGCGCCGTTATAAAACAATATTTTCGCCGTATACAACGACGCTTTTAAATAAATATTTATTTATACCGAGGCGAATGCAGCCCGTTTCTGGATCCGCATATATTATAGAAATTATTGTTATATATTTCGCGTTTATATTAATGTCTGATATAATAACAATAATAATACCTAATTATTATTATTATTATTATTATTTTCTCCCGCGCGCGGTACGACAGAATCGTTTCCACAAATTCTCGTGTAAAAGGGCTAACCCCATTCGGCCTTTATTATACTGTTTAAAAACGTTATCCGTTGTTTTGTACGAATGTAAAACGAGACGTGAATGTTGTTCGATTGGGTCTGTTCTGTGCGGGCATTGCAGCAGCAACAGCAACAGAAGCTTTACAAATATTTACCACACTAATACCGGTTTCAATCTTTTGCCCAGGACTCGGTAAACGATACGTTCCACGCTTGTTGTATACGCGAGAATAATATTTAAAACGTTCTGCGTGTTTCTCGTTTGTCGTATACAGTAATAATATTAGAGGCAGAGGACTCGTGTGAAGCCACGTTGGATAAAATATATTTTTTAAAAATGTATTCGAACGACGACATTTGACGCAATTATAAGGGGACTATAGCTAGGGGACTTAGTCCTCTCCCCACAAAATGCATTCAAATCCCGTCAACATGAACATTTTTTTTTTAACAATAATCCTTTAAAAATATTGTTATAAAAATTTAAAGTGCGTATTTTAACAAAAATATATTTTTTTTTTTTACTACACTACTTTGTGTATTATTAATTTCTAACGCTTGATTATTACACATAAAAATAATTGTTTCTCAAATTATCTCGATATTTCAACAATTTCAATAGTCTTACATACGCTGTTCAGTCTATACGTTATTTTCTGAATTCGAGTTAAAAGAATTAACAATGAATCCGAAACGACTCCGTGTGTTTAGACCTTTTGGTTCGTCCTACTCGTTTTCATTGCCCGAAATCGCTTTTGAATTATTTGGACACTGGAGTCCATCCACCCCTCAACGGATATAAGGCGTACGCGTACAACAACTGTATAATATAGCGTTTTGAGTGTATTACTGCACCAGAACGGGCGTGCGTACATTGCTACAACTGTGATTTTAAAAATTATCCATAAATATTGTAAAATTATTATAACGCCGTCGTTAATATCGTTTTAAACTCCGTACGAATTATGGCTTTGACGTTTATTTACTGCACCGCGTTTCGAATTTGAAATATCTATAAACTATATTTTTAAAAAGCGTATGCTTAGAACGTAATACATACCTATTCCGAATATGGTATTCCGACAAGAAGTCCTGCAAGTACATAATAATATCATTATACGCGTTATACAGTCTAATATATGCGGCACATTGACAGTGGAAACAAATAATAATAATTCACTGTGCATACCTATAAAAATTGTCCGTTATTTCGAAACGTATATAATATATACGGTATACGTTAATTTATGCGATGTGTGTGCGTGTGTGTATGTACAAACTTTACACAATTTGACGTATAAGCGTATAAAATAATGTATAATTTAAAATGTCCGTGTTCTGACACGAATCTGCAGGACAGTCTTTAAAAGCAATTTCGATTGTTTCGAATGTGCCGCGAAGTATACGGAGATATTAAACTACGAACGCGTTTCAATACCGTATTCATAGGCGTGCGCACAGGGTGTGCCGGGTGTGTCGTGGCACACCCCGTGGCCCGTGGCTTTTTGTACAACTTTCATTCATTCGGGGACTTTGTTTGAATTTTAAGCTATAAATAATAAAAATTAGAGAAAATAAATTAGGCGCTCTATAGCAAAATTTTTTAATATTCTAATGTAGGATTTGACTAACCACTAGGTATATACTATATTGTAAAAATATATCTAAATGTTGTGAAGCACAACATTTAATCAATAAGTTTTTATGAATTGATATTTTGCATTAAATTTATCCTTTTTTTAGGTTGAGAGTTAGGTTAGATTTGCTTAGGCTCATATAAGGGAAAGCGGCCCGATTTTCTTCATGGCACACCCCATACAAAATTCCTGCGCACGCCTATGTATACGTATTATAAATTATTAGATTAATACACTTATATTACATATTAAATATATATTGTACGGTTTGTGCGATCGAATCGTCGCGTTTGAAAAACAATCCTGTGGGAATATCAGTTTACAAGTCGTTTTTATAACTTTATAGTATTCATAATAAAAAAATGCGCAAATGGATAGTTTCGAGATTTTATGTAAAAAAAAAAAAAAAAATACGATTAGCCGCATCACGTGATAAAATTTCAGTCTTTGAAATTTGAACTGCACATTTTGTAAAAACGAATTTATACGTATACGTTTGTACCTACTCGTGAACAAAACTTTAAACGCGTCTATGATTTTGTACATTTTTTTTTTTTTTTTTTTCGAAAATACCATTATATTTTTTAAAACGAAAGAAAATTTTGGTTTACGTTTGACGTTTGTTTGAACTATTACAATAATATAACGAAAAGTAGATTTATTTGTTCAAAACACAGTCGTAGTGAGGTTAACGGTTTTATCACATATAGGTATATATTGTCTTAAGAAATTTATTTCTAGATATTCTTATATAAGGCGAAACTTAAAAATTATCGCGTCTGTTCGATTTTAATCATTTTAATCCGAAATCGCGGTAAATGTGAAAAATATGAACCGCCGTCGCGTCGTTATGTATGGGTTAGGTTACGTTAGGTTAGGTACAAAAAAAAACGCATTCTTCCTCGTTCAAACGGCTTTGTTTATCGAATAATATTTACGTAAAATTAATTACAATAATAATTAAAATGGTTTTTTTTTATTCTGTTTTTTTTTATATATATATATATGTATAGGAAAAAATCTGCCATGGAAATAAATCAATTTTTTTTTTTTTTTTTTTTGTCATGACGCTTTGCTGAAAGGCATTTCTTTTTAAGTGTCCTCTCACTAGAAATTTAAATTATAATAATATAAATGACAGAATATCCGACGTTTAACGTAATTATTTTATTTCTATATACAAAAAAAAAAACCACCCGGTAAAAAAAAAATATCTATATATTATTCAACATAACGTTTACGGCCGTTTTTTGTTTATATATTTATACTCGTTTAAAAACGAATGGAATGAAATTAATTCGTATTATATATCGTTAATAATAAATAATTTTCGTTCGAATATGTAATATTAAAAAAAAAAAAAAACACACACAAATAATATCGCTAGAATATTACATAAACGTTATAATATGTCCAAGTTTGCATGTACCTATTGTAAACCTGCAGCGTGTACTCGTTGAACTCTTGCAGAAAAGTACAAAAATTGTCCGTGTCCAAAATATGGAACGCGTGTCGAGACAATTTTTACCGGTTATTTGGCAATTTTCGGGTCATTTATTTTTTTTTTTTTATTATTATTATTGTTATTACGCTTAAGGAAACGCTGGAAAAACGTGTCAAATAAATTATACCGACTCTATTATATAGTTATACGCCACAATTTGCTAACCGGAACGTAACGCGCGTGTCAAGATCGTCCGAGCACACTCATATTATATACTATACATACATCGTGGGTACTATACACGAGAAAAAGTGTTCGTGTACGAAAGAAAAGTAAAAAAAAAAACATATTATTCGCTTCAATCGGCGTCTAAAAATCAAATAAACGACCTATTCTGTATAATATATTATATGTTACGGGTAATGTTAACATTAGCCGGATAATGTCGACATTAGCCGGATAATGTCGACATTAGCCGGATAATATGACATTAGCCGGATAATGTGACATTAGCCAAATGTTGATATTAGCCGCCGTGCATACTGTTAAAATCTCGGATAACGTTAACATTAGCCGGATAATGTGACATCGTCCAAGGACCATTGGCTAACGTATTAACAAATTATAAGAACGTATCAGTCATGTGATTTCAATTCGTTAATTATGTATTTTTTATTCGATAAATAAGATGAATTATTAACTGCCCGTTTTTCGCTCAAAATTTTCTCGCGGAATAAACGATAAAATTCTGTCTTTGTTTCCACTTTATTTTAATAAAAAAAAAAAAAATTAAAAACGCATTTAAAATTTGAACAATTTTGTATTACAAATACATACCTATATCACGCGAATGTGTGAAAACCGACTAGTATATAAAATTATAAAAAAATGAGTTATTATACACTCTGACAGTCCAGCGCTTTATTATTGCGATACTATAGTCTGTACAGAGTGCCAACAAAAACTTTTACATCACTTTTAATATGTATAACTCTTCAAGTCTTAACATTGTCCATTATTGAATGGATAATGTTAACATTATCCGGAAAGTGTTGATATTTTATGTTTATAAACCAAGTATTACACGTTAGCCAAAACGCATGGCCTAATGTCGACATTATCCAAATGTTACCCCGTTACCCGTAACATATACAAAAAAAAAAGCGAATAAAAACCCGTCCGTCTCGTAGACATAAATTTGTAAAATTGAAAGCGCCGATGTACCTATACCGTTGCTGTATATTATTATAAATTTTGCGAAAAACAATAAATCAAATCGCCGCGAAATTTGATGCCTACAGGGCGTTTTTAGACAAACTGTAATTAACGTTAATAAAACGGGGCGCGAGATTTTTATATTCGTACATAAACGCCACGGTGGTGATTTCTAAATAAACTTTTATTAAACACGTATTACGTACCACTACTGCACCTACAAGCGTAAAGGAGTAAATTTTCCTTTTATTTTATAGACGTTCTTTTTTTTTTTTTTTTTTATAGTCTGTAAAATGCGGTTTTATCCGCGGATTTATATCTTAACACGTTTAACCCTGTATACACGTCGTTGCCAACTCATCTTGTCGTTCGTATATATACAGATTGCAGCTACGTAGCCAATATCGTTTTTTTTTTTTTTCTATATTTTTAATAGAGTTTATTGGACATAGAAAAAAAACAACACGTTTTTCGTTTCCTCTATACCACAATAATATTATACGTACAATCGAAATAAACGATAACACAATTAGTGCATTTTGCCAAAATTACAATTTTCAAGAGCCATTATTTACGCCGCGCGTTTACATATAGGTACCCACAAAAAAAGTCACCTTCGTCGACTTCGTAATATTTTAATATTTATAAAAATCGTCAATAAAGTGTACTACTCGTGTAAAAGGCAATTTTTGTTTTTTTTTTAATTTGAAATTTTTTACCGCGTGCTCGCGTATATGGACGCGTGACAATTTTTACATTATTTATTAGTTATTCCCTATATGTATACATCCGAATCATCCGATTCGAAGGTTAATTCCGCGTTTAACGCGCAGATAAATCCAAGTCAATACATGTAAACCTACTCGTATACACATTATATATTTTGTTCGTTATATTTACTACGTATAAACCTATTTTGGCGGAAACGAAAACTTCTTTTTTTTTTTTCTTAACAAACAACCTACTGCGAGTAAACGTGTAAATGTGTAAACGTTAAATAAATAGTAAACGTGTAAAATAAACGAGTAAACGTGTAAACGAGTGTACGACGAGGAAAGATAAATCCTTATTGCGTTCATTTCATTGAAACACGCGAAATAATATTAATAATAATAAATAAATAAATAATAAAGATCGGTCAGCGTTAAACTAAACTCTCGCGTGTACAGACATAGCGCGTCAGCCGACCGTAATAAAACGGGAAAAGAAAGTCGTCACCAGATAGCGCTACGACACGACATAGAGGGCGTGGCAGAAAGGCGCATATAAATAGCGGTCCGAAACCATCGGACCGCTCAGTGTAGTCGCGGCGGTCGGGCGTGTACTACGTTCTCTGTAGATGGGACCTGTAACGGTTTCGAAACGTCGGAACAAAACTGGCAACACGGATATTTCCGAAAAATACATCAACAATACGCGAACCTTTTTCTGCAATGACATTAGAAGACATAGTAGTATAGCAATATTACGGTATTCGAACACAACATTTTAAAAAAAAAAACGTTTCATCGTCAAAATTACAATTTCTATTGATTGTTCAAGACTGATCGCTATTTATATGCGCCTTTCTGCCACGCCCTGTATGTTATTGTATTGTAGCGCTATCTGGTGACTACTTTCTTTTCCCGTTTTATTATAATTATTTCGTTTACATTCCACGCACGTTGTTCTTCCTTTTTCTACATCTACATTTCGTCTCGGTACATTAAAACTTTCTCGGTACACAGTGAGAAAGGGAAAATGCAAACGAAGATGATACGCATACCTATATATCGAATGAGACATCATCGGTCAGTAGAAACCAATAGTGTGACAAAGCACAATAAAACCGTGCAAAGAAGACATACAAACGCGAAGAGGAGACAGAGTACGCGCAGTCAAGGACGGCGGGACCGAGGTCCGGTCCAAGAAGAGGCATTCAGAACGAGATTCGAGGCTGACTGGTCCAGGAAACCGGGCCGGGAAGACGGGTCTACTCTGACAATTAAACGCTAGTTAAGCAAACTGTGGGCCGTAGGCCGCACTAGGCCGATAGACCGACTATTGTATATAAATGTTTGTTTTTGTCTCTACAATAAACGATAGCGGCATCGGGGAAGTAATGCTCACGCAGTTCCTCTGGTGTCGTTGATTTACCAGGAAAAAAAAAAAAGAAGACATACAAATGTCGCATTGAATACTATACTCATCGAGCTTTCTCGATGAGAAACCGATTGATATGCGGAACAAATGCAAAAATGAAAATATGCGTGTTTTGCATCAGGCGCGTAACAGAACGTAGAACAATTGCATCAAATCATAGTAGAACGATAAAAAAAAAAAAAAGAATTATTGAAATTTGGACAGGACAACGTCTGTCGGGTCCGCTAGTTATATATATTATAAGACCGTTAAAACGTCTATATGGTTTAATCTCCCTTCCCCCCCCACACACACACACACACACCATTACGCGCCAGAGGGAAATTGCAAGTATATAAACGCCACTGCAGCTGATTGGGAGACGGTGGTGGAGAAGAACAAATAGCAAACGAAAAACTAAGTAAATTTATACTCTTCATTGGAGGTCTGAATACGTACGCGCATATTTTTACGTCGTTGAAAGTAATAGCGGCGGCGACTGGGAGTCAACGAATCCAACATGAGTCACACAACGCATGGATCGACGTTATTTTATTATACGCGCCAGCACGCGCGAGTGTATTACAGTAATAATAATAATCTGCACGTGATTCACGCGTCGGGTTTTCGGGACCGGTTATCGTTTGTAAAATTTCGTGTAAAATGACTGTCCCGCCGCGACATCCTTCCGGCGACACCATCTGCAGTGCCCCCGATTAATAATTCGGTGAGTCAGATATAATATTTATAGTGTCAGACAGAATTCTCGTTTGTTTTCCGAATGGCGCGTCGAGATTATACCGCAGAAATATAATTTAACGGGTTTTCAAACGACTAATCGACTAATACAAATAACATCGCACGAATCACCACGTCCAGAACACACGCGTGTAATCCTACTACTTTTAATATATAGGCCAATCGGCCTGCTTTTGTTGAAATAGGAATAGTTAACGATATGAACGTAGAAAAAGCTGTATATAGAGATGTATTTGCTAAACTCAAAGAACCCATCGCGGTATATTATATACCCCCTTATTTAAAATATAAATAATTTTTTTCTAGATAGCTTGTACAAAAGATTTAAATATAAAATATAAATGTAAACATTATGCGCTTTACTCCTTTTTTTTTTTGCTGCATTTGTCATCTTCGAGCTTTTCACGCATTTATACTCATTGGTTTTCACGGGTAAAGTAATGAATTATTTATTTTTTAATATTGCTATTATTACTATTTATGTTGATTACGGTTTATTATATCTATGGAAGAAATTAAAAGCAGGATAATGTCCATGAGTACCTACATCTATTTTTATGTGGCCTGGTGAAATTTCAAAACGGCCTGCTTGAAATTCCACATACCCGAAAAAAAAAACTGAAATGACGCCCCTTTTACACATTCCTAACCTAACCTAACCTAACCTAACCTAACAGCAATCGCGACTGCCATATAATTTTTGAGACCAGTGGCTCTCCCAACCATCTCTGGTCGTTCCTTTCAGTCTGAACCTCCATCCAAGTCTCGTATATCTTTTTTCATCACATCTCATACGTGGTCTTCCTGGTGACCTCTTTCCGACTGGGTTATTTTCTACTACTATGTACAGCAAGAGATTCCGACTATGCCACGCGTTTTCAGCCCACTGTAGTCTTCTATTTTTTTTATAACACGTTGGGTCTATGGAAAATTAGTTCCAATTCATTATTTGTTCGTATTCCCCACTCATTAGTGCTATTGTTTATTGTTCCATAGATCATCCTCTCCCAGACTATCAGTTTTCTTTCATATACCTTTCGTAATTATCCACGTTTCCGATCCATACGCGTGACAACCGGACGTACACCTAATAACGTGTATTGTACACGTCTTCAAATCCCTCGATAAAGATTTAGATCCTAGTAATTCTACAAGTTTAATCAAGTAAAACACGACAAGGAACGGCTTTATTGAAATTATTACAAACCATTATAACGGCCGTAGACAATAGTATTTGATTATTATTTACGATTTGACGTGAAGTGTGTGCAATGAAAATTAGTTCCAATTCATTATTTGTTCGTATTCCCCACTCATTAGTGCTATTGTTTATTGTTCCATAGATCATCCTCTCCCAGACTATCAGTTTTCTTTCATATACCTTTCGTAATTATCCACGTTTCCGATCCATACGCGTGACAACCGGACGTACACCTAATAACGTGTATTGTACACGTCTTCAAATCCCTCGATAAAGATTTAGATCCTAGTAATTCTACAAGTCCGTATAAACACGAAAGTAGTGTCCTTGCCGATATTTCCTTTTTTTTTTCAGTTGACACTGATCCCAAGTATTTAAACCACTTGGTTCTTTTGAAATCATTAGGTTCTTATTTACAGGCAGAGATTTATACCTGCAGATTCTCGTCTGCCAACGACCATAAACTTCGTTTCGGTTTCATTTATCTGCACTCCCCCCACTTGTTTGGATAAGCAAACCATCAGTTACCAATGTTAAAACTTTAAATGTACGTTTATGATATGTATATGAAAAAAAAAGACGCAAAAGGAAAGGACAGGTTGGGGATGACACGTTTTTAAGAAAAACAAAATCACTTTTCAATAATATTGTGCAATTTAATCAGTCCAATCACAATACAGGGCCTACCCTTCGATTATCCTCATGAAACTTAAATTTTTATAAATTTCATTTTTCACACTCGAACCAATCAAATGTTGCACAAACAAAATCAACTGAATGGTCGTACCATTTTTTTTTTCTAATCATAATATACTACAATCATGTTCTTTCCAAGTCATGAGAATATAAAAAAAATTGTCATTTGATTCTTTTTTCGTACATAAAAGTTTCGACTGAAAAAAAAAGACGCGTAACTAAAAATCCGTGGGAAACACATAATTGTAGAGTACAATTGTTTTCCTAATTGGACACGAAAAAAAAAAAATACAACAATTCATGACTGATTTTGTAAATTAAATACAGTTTAGTAACATTATTAATGTAATACATTAATATAGTAACATATTATTATAATAATAGTACGATAAAAACAGAAAAAAAAAATTGAGAGTATAAATTATTAAGTTATGTCTCGTGTTTAAGATATATAAAAAAAATAAAGTATGTTACATAAGTTTTTTTTTAGTACTGTACGTACATCAGATTAAATACATGCTATGTTTTTCACATTAATTGTATTGTACATTTTAAAAGTTGTTTAAAACTAAGACAAATTTCATAAATTTATCATTCTTAACCATTTTGATTTGTTACTAAATAACAAAAAAAATAACAAGTGACAGTAATAATAATAAGCCAGGAGTTAAGTTAGGATTCGAAATAAGTTTTGTCAGAATAATAAAACAGAAGGCGGTAAATGTGAAAATCAATTATTAGTCAACAGAAGACTTTGCAATGTTTTTATCTGTTCTGGATTCAACACGGCTATGCACGCATTAAACACCTCTCCGTTTGTCTAAAATCATAAAAAAAAAAATACTGTTAATTACACAATAAAATTTTTTCATACGTGAAGATTAAATTTATTGTATTCACAACAGTAGTAGCTCTCGTGGGGTTCACAGATGAGGTATAAATAATAAACCACCTTGCCCATCATTATAATTTACCACCCCTAATAATTGCTGATTATTTAAATTTTACTTTAATTACATATTACATAAATCACAAAAAAAACTTTTAATATGTATATGCTTAATGCTTATGACCTATAAACAAATAATAAAAATAAGCCCGTTTGTTGGATATTTTAATGAACAACGACGGCCATATAATGACAATTTAAAATGACAATCTGCCCCTAACACCACAATTTAAGCTCTACGTAATATTTTATTTTGCTCCTACATAGACTGAAACAACCAAATGGTGTCCTTTTAATTACTTGTATTTGTTTAACAATCATGATCATTCGTTGGGCGACAGCGTGTGATCTTTCGATTGCATCTCTCAAGAAAGCCTCTGCAATGATCCGTATTAAACTAGGAATATTTGAATTGTTGGCTCCCAATACCATGGGATGGTGATTTTCAATAAGTTTGCACAGGTAACCGTAAACAAATGGAGCTTCGTCAGTATCTTCATAAACTGGTAAATTACACAGCCTAAAAAAAAAATGACAAAATCCTGTTTAGTTTCAAACGTTAATAATTATTCTTTTTTTTTTTTTTTACCAATGTGGTAATATTTCATCGATATTAACGGCTGAGCTGTTGTACTCTAATATTTTGGCAATAGCCGACACAGCATTTTCGGTAGCACTGATATTTTCAGCAGAACGCGCATCGGGGCTACTGATCACCTGCAGAAGGAAGGGCATGATCTCAGCACACACGCCGGCAAAGCTCGGTCCTCCGTACATGCCTAACACCCCACAACCATAAATAGCTGCCTGACGAACTTCACTGTTATAATCCGTAACGTAACCAACCATTGGTTGTAAGAAATATTCTTGGTATTTGGCACAGCCTTGTCCACAGAACTCGATGAGGTCATCGAATACACAAAGGCCCCATTGATGATCGGATGAACTCTTATCGGACTCCTAAATAAACATCACAATATTTAGAAAGTCAAATACATCGAAAAAATGAACACAACCCCAATACTCACCAATAGTTTAGCAAATTGATGTACAATAAGGTCAAAGTACTGGAAGAAATCCGTTTTATACGTGATAAAAAGTGCATGCAGAATATCTGTCATCTTACTCAGCTTGTACACATCATCAGTATCCTCCATGGCTAGTTTTTCCTCGACAACCTGAAAACGTAACGATGTCAAGTCAAATAAACCTAATTAACGTTCAAACACATTTTTTATATATATATATATATATATACCTCATCGTAATCTTCATCTTTGCGTCTTTCAAAACGTTGAATTTCATTTTCAAAATGTGTAGTTAAATTCTTTTCCAATATCAGCAATAAATCTTTCATCCATTTATCTGACAAGCATCCCGCCCCTAATAGTTCTATACACTAAACGGGTTTAAAGAAAACTTTAAAAACTGAAAAACAATCAAAATTTAATCGTTGTTATCATATTTACTTTTCCTAACGCTTCATACATCTCTGCAGCGACATCCGATTCAGGTTCAGATTCAATAGCTTGCAACAGTTCCGGACAAATATAACCCCACATGTGTTGCAAATATTCTGATCCTATTTACAAGGAAAATATTATTAATTTCGATAAAATATCATAAATAACCGACTTGAACACACCTCTAGTTTCCGCACATTCCAAAAGACACGGCATACTTTGAGCAGCGGCTGTTCGTACGTTATCATGGAAATAAAACTTTAACAAAGGCACCATAAGCTTAACTACTTCTTCGGTATATGGAGCAAAACCAGTTTTCAACTCTCGTGCATAACAAACGAGCATTTCACAAGCCGACGCTTTGTCTTCTAGCCCCGAAGTTCTGATACCGAAATTCTGTTGCTCTCCCAAAGGTACAAACTGCCAATCATTGTTATCCGTCATGTTTCCCATATCGTCGTTATCTAATAACGCAACCTCAGGTTTCAGTGAAGCAGCCGCCATGACGGGACCAATGACCAGTGGAAGGTACTGTTCGAATTGTTGGCCTATTGAATAATTAATTCTTTGTGTTAGTAGTAATTCAAAAAACATTTATACTATTATAACGCACCCATGACTTTACACATTCGTGCCCATGACGATATCAAGTACGACGTTTGCGGATCATCTTCTGACAATTTCTCGTCTTTGTTATGTGTCGCTAACATTAAATCCATTATATCACTGGCGTCCGCCAAAAACTATGCGTAAAACATAATACAACAAACGTCAATCAACCACAATAATGTATATTTTTAATTTACATACTTTATCTTGTCCAACAGCCAAACCAATTAAACTAACACATTCTATTGTCTTGCCTCTTAACAGTTTTAATTCTGGTGCAACCGCACTGCATATGATTTGTTTTAAACACGGCATCAAATGATCATAAAACTTAATAAAGTTTCCTTCGCACGTATCTGCTACCGACGCTATAGTTGTTACCATTTGTTCCAATACCAATCGTCTACCTCCACCTTCCATAAGGTCCACAATACGGGCTTGTAATATACTTTCGAGTTTTATCATCATCTGATCCATGTACGATAATAGTATCCTTTTTGGACAATCTTCACAAAAGTTTACAAGAGCAGCACCTATAAACCAATGCCAATAACAAATTTCATTACAAAAACATTAATAAAACGGTGTAATTTATTTTTCATTTAACTCAAAAATACATTACTGAAAACACACTAATCGAATGAAATTCATATTACATTAATAAAAATAACCCATCCCTTGTACATCATTTTAATGATGTCCACATAAAACATTCTTGTTAGTAAAAGGATAATATATATTTGTACAATACATTACCTATGGCAAATTTTTCAGCGATATACGCTCTTATTGAGGATTATTATACTTTGTAAAATATAATGTATCGTTTTAATGTAGCAAATTTTTTTTTTTTTTAACTAATATAAATACTTTATTTTAAATAATACAATTGACAACATTCAAAATATTATTACTCATATTAAATTTTATTCAATTTAAAATACTACTTATATCATAATGAACTCATTGTGAAATTAACTACAAAACACATATTTTTCTCATTTCTAATGACAAAAAAAATAAAAAACTTCAATTTTAAAAAAATATATATATAAATTATATTCGACTCGCTCAATTATTATTATTATATACCATAACTCTTTGTAATGTATATTCATTAAAATAAATCAAACTAACTACAATAGCATTATGTTACTAAACTCAATTGTTAACGTTGATTAACATACTTATACATAATACACTAAATATTTATATAATACTAGAAAGAAAATTTACCCGCATGTGCTTGAACCCTTGGATTCAAATTATCATCCAGCAACAGTAGTATGGCTGGCACAATTTTATCGTGGAATTTCTTTTGAAATGTAGGAGCAAAATCTGCTGCCATTTGACCTATAGCATTGCACATTGCATAACGTACTCTGGGATGCTACGAAAAAATATAAATACGTATTTACGCTCTTGTAAGCGATTCAAATTTAATTTTGTTTATTCAATCAAGTCACTAACTGGGTCTTGTAAGAAATTCAAAATTCCATCCAAAATCTCTTGAAGCATCGGTTGCATTTGCTTATGACAACCTTCGCCTACAGCCGATATCGCCATCAAAGCAGCGTGCCTAAATGAAAAAACAAAACCATTTGATTAATACAAATTTCTATATAAGTGAAGTGTTTAATACCTGTATTTCCAATTGGGATTTGTCAACATGGTTGATACATTACTCAATATATGTGGCAGCATGGTTTTACCACCAAGACCACAGGCCAACCGATCCAATGCAGATTCAGCTATAACACTCATACTAAAAGTTTCAAAAAAAAAAAAATATGTATAAACACACACAAACATATGATCGTTTTAAAACAGAAAACTTAATTACCATTAAAAGATAAATTATAGTTACCTCTCTTGGTCACTTTCATCCGGCTCATCCTGAGCACCCCAGTCGTCTTCGTCTTCAACAGTGGCCATAAGTTCCAACACTTGCACGACTAATATGGAAATGTACTTAGAGGACTCTTTGCGCATCATTGCTGGTGCTGTTTCAGCTAACGTCACAACTACTTCAAGGCACATTTGACGATACGATTCGTTCGCGTCTTCATTTCTGAGATACTATAAGTTTTACAATATAATTCCGAACAACAATTATTCATCACAATTGAATTACCTTTAAACACATCTCTATTATATTCGTTAATTGCGACCTTAAAAATTTGGGTGTATTTTCGGCCAAGTCAATCAACAATTTAATTAGAGAATCGTCGTCTTCGGCTACTAAACTGTCGTTAGTAATCTGTTGAAATAAAAATAAATAAATAGCTTTCACTGTTAAAATTAGATTAAAATTCTTACCCTCATCATGTTGGGTAATAAATCGGTAAATTGTTTTTGAATTTCAATGACTTTCTCGTGGTGTAATATGAAAGCACAAATTGCTTTGACCGCTTGTATTTGCACCTTGAACGTAACGGTAAAATCGTTATAAAATTTACCATCAAAAAATAGATGTAAAACTTACATTTGAATCCGGTACACTTAACGATTGGTGAAGCATTTGTTTAATCACTACCAAATAGTTGGACTGCTGATTACCAAAAACGCCGGGTACACTCCTAATACACGATAAGTAAAAATTAGCAAATTAATTGATTGCAAAAAAGTAAAAAAGTTTACTGACGTGAACATTCTAAGTGCCGAATCTTTCATGTCACTTGAAGGCGAGTTGGCGCATTGAAACAAGAAATTCAAAAATTCTGGCCAGCTATTATTACCGTCTTCGTCCAATTGATTTCTGGCTACCTCCGAAGCAACATCGCACAAGCGACGACGTAACACATCGTTTTTTTCATTATTTACACTTAACAACAAGTTGTCCTTGAATTGTTTTTGATTTTCAGGTGACAACTAATAAAAAAAAAAACAAAAACAGATAGCACACAACGAATAAAAACGCAAAATCAAACCAAACACGTGCTGCACGTACGTTAGAAAAGAATTCTACGAAATCGTTGGCCATGAGTCGGCGTAACATTACGGCCGCCACTTGCTTTTCATCAACATCGCCAGCTTGGTTCTGTATAGCATTAAACAAATACAATACTTTCGACTCCAGAGGTAACCCCTGATAGGTTTCCTGAAACATTTGAAAAACGTTACGATTACAATCTAAAAATAGGAATACGTAAGTCGTATAATAAAAATCCTCCTTAACGAACTACGAAACGTATTAAAATACAATTTCGGATTGACCACCAGTTCAGAGTGTATTAGAACGACGGGACTTTTATTTCGTACGAGTCGCGGTATCGAATTATTGGAACGACTTCAAAGCGGTCGCTGCTGTACGAACAGCAGACTTAGACAAGGTTTACAAAAAAGCAGGTAAACACCCGACGTACATTATTACAACGTAAATGTCGTAACGCGTAGTGCTCGTCGTGACCACGGTCGGCGGACAAAGGTCTTGGCCGTACAGAGCAACAGGTAGTGACAACGTTCGAGGCGCACGTACCGTACGATTCGGCAAAAAACTGTGTACGGACACGTTTGGCGGGACAAAAGGGGAAACGAACGGGACAGCCGACGGTGGTGACCTTGGTGGAAAGGTGCCCCACTCCTCGGGTTAACCTACGTTGTTGTTAATAACAATATTTACCTCGGCCTTCTGCCGTTCCGCGTTGTCCGTGCTCAACAGGCTGGTGAGGATCTGATGGAAATCGTTCATGTCTCCGGCTGCCATGGTTCAACGGACGAAGAATATGAAACGTAGCGGGACGAGCGGCGGTAATGGCGGGCGGTCGGACACGACGAATCGGTCGGGCTCGTGGCGACGACGGCACCGTTGGATTTCGGTTTTTTTCCCCGGCCGATTTGACGACAAAACGTTAATTTTTTTTGCGCCCCGGAAATTATTTTACCGCCGGCGTCGGTGTCGTCGTCGTCGTCGTGATCTCAAACAGAGCAAACGGCGCGGTAAACGGTGAGCAACGGAATGCCGTGTGCGTCGCGGTGACACGCTGCGAACGCGTTGGACACGAAAATGGTGGTTACGATACGAATTACGAATAATAAAGAAAGAAAGAAAGAGAGAGAGAAAAAAAAAACAACCTCAACACACGCTTATTACACAAACGTATTCGGGCGACGGGTAGGGGGAGGGGTGTCCAACGTGCGCGTCAGTGTGACCGGATCGCGGGAGATTCCCGCGGTTTTCGTCCGACCGCACGCACTGACGCCCCGCCGGGGCGTGATAACGAGTTTTGCGGGGTCGCGTTTCATTGCTGCACGGCGGCGGCGGCGGCGGCGGACGGGACGGGACAAACCGTCAAGGTTAGCGTAGTGCAGCAGTGTTGGCGATGAAAAATAACGGCGGCGCGCGATGCGTTTTTTTTTTCTCGTCATTCTCGGGACGGCTTTATGAGCTCGTCGTGACTCACCGGGACGTCGGCCCCGTAGATAATTACTAACGAATTCCTTTATTATCTATTGCCAGCTGCTGCTGCTGCTGCTGCTTGTCGCGTTCCCTCCATAACGTAATACACGTTATTTTATATAACGCGAATGTGGCTGAACCACCGCCAGTAGCGTGCCCAGGAATTTTCAACTTGGGGGATGTTATAAGTAAATAGTAATAATACATTTTAATAAATTGTCATGGTAATACCAAAAACTCAAATGTTTATGTTTCAAGCTCTCCAAAATCGTTTCTACCTTATAATTGTGTACATCTGTAAATTGTTCTCTAATTAAAATGAATTTAAATTATAACACACTAATACCAAGTTGTTCAATTAACATAACATACGTTATATAATATAGTAAATGTTTATTGTCATAAGTATAATAACTAATAAAAAGTATTAATAGTAATGACTATAAAACAGCTCTTATAACTAATAAGTTGTTTTCTGTAGGTCGGAAAAAAAGACAATGGGGGGTGTATAACCCCTAACCTCCCCCCCTGAGCACGCCACTGACCACCACACTTACGGACAAATAAAAATGTCTATTGTAACGGTGTGGGACTTTTTTTTTTTTCTCTATCATTTCGAGTTTACGGATTTTCGTTCGAATTCGATTCCGACACGGACAAACGCGGTTCACGGAAGACCCGTTTCGATACCGGTTTTTATACTCGCCGTATTTTTCTCGACCAAAAGCTTCTATATATATATATTATATACTTGCTTTACTCGTATTGTTAAAATAATTTAATTTCACTTGTAAAATGAATTATACATCATAATACGCTATTGTAATATTATCGGCATTAATATTGCGCGTGAATAGGCGTCCTTAAATTAAAAATTGTCATTTTCGGTTACGAGGTATATGACAATAATATTTGTCGATATAACCGGTATTGGGAAAATTAGAAAAGAGGAGCTCTGCTAACAGAAAAAGAATAATGCGCGTTTTACAAAGAAATTTACTTCGATATAATGTAGGGGACTACGCCCCATCGCTACTTTTACGTAGTAAATCTCCGTTTTGTCCCTCTGTAAAAAAAAAAATATAGTACAGGAGTTCCGTCTCCCTTCGCACTCTCCCTCTCTAATTCGAGCACTGGATATAACACTGTATATTGTATAGGTACATATTACGCCAGTTAGGAAAAATTAAGAACGTCCCCGAGACGATCGTTTGCCGTTTACATAGGGCCGCATTTAAAAGGTGCGGTTCATTCAGGAGGGCGACATATATTTTTTCTCCAGACTCATTTGTCGTCGTTATTATTTTAAATTGTAATGTTTTCTCGTTTTTTCATAACCCAAATCGAAAACATTGTCGTGTCCGGGTCTCGGGACTGCAGAAAGCAATCTCGAGAAAAGAAAAACGTTTACATTTATGTAAACGTGTAACGAAGTTTTAAAAAAAAATTAAATAAATACAATTCAACGGTTGTGGTATTTGTTATAAGAAAATACATTGGCATAACTTTAATTGCAAACCGTTTTGTGATCATAGCTGCACTATAGTGCGGAATTTAGTAATATACAGTCCACGAAAACGGAATTTATTCGAATAAAAATGAAAAACACTTTGTAATTTTTAATCGCGATTCCTATTTCAGTTACCGATAACCGCGGTTGTAGATAAAACATTACCGTAATATAAATACAAAGAAGTTCGTATTATCGTTTTTTTTTGTCTTTGACGTTATCAATGAGATTCCAAATTCTTAACACAATCTTATCAATACTTTGTAATTTTTTTTTTAATAAACACTGAAGTAAACATTTCAACGCTTTTTACAGAAAAGTTCACAAGCGTGAACAAACGTATTACCGTTTAAACTCGATTTAGTGTAATTAATATTAAAACTGTTAGAAGTTAAGGAGAAATAATAATAATAATGGACAAACCACAGAAAATACCCAAAGTCGCCAAGGTATGTACATCAAACGTTATCGACGATCGTTATTTGAAAATATATACAAGAGCTGTAAAAATACTCTTTATTCTTGTTTCAGGTGAAAAATAAGGCGCCAGCAGAGATACAAATCACTGCTGAACAATTGTTAAGAGAAGCGAAGGAGCGAGATCTCGAAATTGTACCGCCTGTAAGTATTAAAATAATGTAGTATATGTATGTATGTAGCGCCGATATACTTTGCTTCACAAATTTGATTATTATTCATCCTGTGTTTGTAATTTACTATTGATTAAAATATTGTATTCAACATTTAGCCTCCAAAACAAAAAATCTCTGATCCAGTAGAATTACGAGATTATCAACACAGAAAACGTCGTGCTTTCGAGGATAATATTCGAAGAAACCGTACAAATATTAGTAATTGGATAAAATATGCTGCTTGGGAAGAAAGTCAAAAAGAAATTCAAAGGTAAACTGTTGTACGGTCAATTTGTATCCAAACAACATCGATACAGCTTTTCCCTCGGACTTTTAACATTCTTATTGCTTTGTACTTTTTTTTTATAAATTATGAATTGTTGGACAACTATAGTGTAATTGTATTTTGCTACTTTTCTGTATACTTCTAAAATTTAGTGTTCTCTAACCTACATACATATTTTTCTTCATTTCGGTTTTATATCATTTTTAGAGCACGTTCAATTTATGAAAGAGCATTAGATACAGACCACCGAAATATAACATTATGGCTGAAATACGCCGAACTAGAAATGCGACATCGACAAATAATGCATGCCAGAAACCTTTGGGATCGTGCTGTTGTCATTATGCCTCGGGCAAATCAGTTTTGGTACAAATACACGTACATGGAAGAGATGTTGGGCAATGTCGCAGGTAAAAAATTGAAATCATTATTATTCGTTTTGTTGATTTTTATGAACGGTTGTATACATTATTATTTTCGTAGGAGCCAGAGCTGTGTTTGAACGGTGGATGGAATGGGAACCTCCAGAACAAGCTTGGTTAACGTATATAAAATTCGAGTTGCGTTATCATGAAGTCGATCGTGCGAGAAAAATTTATAACAATTTCGTCATGGTACACCCAGATGTGACTAATTGGATAAGATATGCCAGGTAAAATGGTAGTGCATACTTAAAATAAACATATTTTTATTTACTTGATTTTTAGGTTTGAAGAACAAAATGGTTTCATTGCAGGAGGAAGAAGTGTATTTGAAAAAGCAGTAGAATTTTTCGGTGATGAACATATCAATGAAAATCTGTTTATTGCGTTCGCAAAATTTGAAGAACGTCAAAAAGAAGTATTCAAATTTATAAAAAAAAAAAAAAATTTTTTCATTTTGTTACCGTACACAATATTTTATTTTATTTTAGCATGAACGTGTAAGAGTTATTTACAAATATGCTTTGGACCATGTCCCCAAAGACAGATGCCATGACATATATAAAGCATATACAATACATGAGAAAAAATTTGGTGATCGAACAGCGATTGAAAACGTTATTAGCAGTAAAAGGAAACTACAATATGAACAAGTATAATATACGAATTCCATTTAATGTAAAAACAGTTTTTAAACTATGTAATTTTTAGGAAGTCAAAAGTAATCCAACAAATTACGATGCATGGTTTGATTACTTAAAATTAGTAGAGAGTGAGGGGAATTTAGAAGTTATTCGAGATACGTATGAACGAGCAGTTGCCAACATACCGCCTTCAAATGTAATTTACTGTTGTTTAATAAACATGTTATTTTTGTATGAAAATTAATTTTCACTTATCGTTTTTTGTAATTTCATATATTTTATTTGTAGGAAAAACATGCGTGGCGTCGTTATGTCTACTTATGGATAAATTACGCTTTATTTGAAGAACTGGAAGCTGAAGACGAAGAGCGTACTCGTGATGTGTATCAGACATTTATATCCACTATACCCCATAAAATATTTACATTTTCAAAAGCGTGGTTATATTATGCACAATTTGAAATACGGCATAAAAATTTAACAGCTGCAAGGAAACGAATGGTAATTTTTAATTGAAATCTTAATGAACTCCGTACATTTATAATTTGTCAACTTTGCAGGGCATCGCATTAGGGTTATGTCCCAGAGATAAACTGTTTAGAGGCTACATTGATTTAGAAATACAATTAAGAGAATTCGAACGGAGTCGAATATTGTATGAAAAATATTTAGAATTTGGACCAGAAAACTGTGTCACTTGGATTCGAGTAAGTATTCTAAATTTGTTTTATTCACTTAAATTGTGTATATTTTGCAGTGTGGTAATTATCATAAGTGACAACTCAAAACAATAATTTTTGTTTTTCTGTACTTTAAGATATTATAGTGAATTTATTCATGTACCTGATATATATATTGGGGAAAAAAATAACTGAATTACAAATATATTTGTCTCTTTTTACTTATTGCAAAAGTGTGCACGTTTCCGAGTGTATTTTGTAACTTGCTTTTTGAAAATGTTTTAATTATGTGATGTGATGTTACACAATTACTTATTTTTTAGTTTGCAGAATTAGAAACAGTATTAGGCGATATTGATCGCGCCAGAGCTATTTATGAATTGGCTGTAAACCAGCAACGTTTAGACATGCCCGAAGTTTTATGGAAATCTTATATTGATTTTGAAACATTGCAAGGTGAAACTGGAAAAGCTAGAAAGTTATATGAAAGACTTCTGGAAAGAACTAATCATTTCAAGGTAATAATATTGTATTAACATTTTGGTTTATATTATTATCTCTACGTAATACATTTTAAGTATAGAAATTCAAATACTTTTTTTTATATGGTAGGTTTGGATGAGCTATGCGCAATTTGAAACTACTTCAGAAGAAGAAGGTATCGATTGTATTTCAGTAGCGAGAAGAGTATTTGAAAGAGGCAATGAAGCGTTACGAAGAGGCGGTACCCCAGAAGAAAGGGAAGGCATTCTACAAGCCTGGTATAGATTTGAAGAAGAAAATGGAGATGAAGATAATAGAAATAAAGTTAAAAATATGTTGCCCAAGAGAATTAAGAAGAGAGTGCCTTATACTTCTGAGAACGGGGTATGAAAACTGAATTAAAATGTTTAAACAAATTGATTTTGTTTTTTAATTTACATTATTTTATTTTGATTTATTTTAGAGAGACAAAGGATGGGAAGAGAAGATAGATTTTATTTTCCCAGAGGACGATGCCGTGAGGCCGAATCTTAAACTTCTAGAAACTGCCAAAGCGTGGAAGAAGAGGAAATTGGAAGAAAATAAAAACGAAGAATCGTAGAAATGTAAACATCAAAACAGCAATAATTTCGAAACTTATTTTATATTTTTTGAAATTACAATATGATCATGTTTTAATCGCAATCGTCTAATCTTACAGGATGTTCTAGTGGTATAATAGATTTTTTCTCGACATCTCTAGAAAGTGCTTTCCTCATATCTAACAAAAAAAAAATACAGATTAAAACATTATTTCTAAAAATAGGTTTTACAAAAGTAACATGTACCGTATGCATCTTCATCGGGATCTCCTGAATAATATTCTAGTACAGTACGATACACTATATATCCCAGGCTCTTGTACATACATATAGCAACTGTATTGCTGACACGTACATATAGATCAACGAACCATGCGTCTTTTCTGAAAATCATTTATAATCCTTAAAATAGTAAATATAATTGATTTTAATATTGAAATATTACTTTTCCGATATTTCTTCTAACCAATTCATTAGAACACCTGCGACACCCAATCTTCTGTACTCCGGTGCAACAGTTAATGCTGTCACGTGCCCGTGCCAACTGTCTGGTTGACCTTCAGACTTTCCCATAACTATAATATAGATTACAAAATAATAAACAGCGAATAAAGAAACTGACGAACGAACAAACCGACAAAATTTTTAAAAAACCTATTATAAATTAACACGAATGAAAATAAAATACACCCGGTTCTTAAAATTTAAATACATTTTTTTTTTTTTATTAAAATGCGTTTCAAGGGTAATGTCAATAAATATAAAACTCACTGTAACCCATTATTTCTCCTGTAGGCGATTCGGCGACTTGAAAATATTCTGGCCAATGGGCGAGATATTGCATGTAGAACGGTATTGCATACTGAACAATGTATATGTTAGGGAAGTTTCTTAGAACAAATGTCGGAAGAATGATATATTAATCGCCAACACAATGTGTATAATACAGTATTTATTTAAATTTAAATGAGAAAACAATAAAGCATTGCATTTATATAATATATATTATCATATAAATATTTTATATAATCAAATTCTTTATGTTTGAAAAAAGGATACAGTTTCTGTCAGCGCATCTAAATTGCTGAAATAATAAAAACATAATTTCAATTATATTCAAACAGTTATTTATTTTATATAAAAAAAAAAACTAAATGTAATCAATCAATTTACAACAAGGTGCCCATTGGGAAATACTGCTAACCTATACTAGTATGAAATTAAAATCCCATTAAGAAAAAAAACTAGACATCGATCATAAGTTATTAATATATTTATATATATGAAATACGCAATATTAGCACATAGTTAAATAAGAAATACGTGTAAAAGTTATACAATTCACATTTCACACTGAAGGAGTTTAACAACGTCTCACTGTGGCGTGTTTATTAACAATCTATAAACGTGCAACACATAAATTGAACCCGGTATTGAGCACTATTAAGCTTCCAGTCGGTTCTGTTTTCAACACGCACAAAAATTAAACTATGACCAATATCGTACATTAAAAATGAATGGAACCAGTAGACCACACAAGTACTTGCTACCTACATTCTAAAAGTGTTCAAGGTTGAAAAAGGTTTTGTATCTATAGACGCATGAACGTCGAGTATTTTGGATTTTTTTTTGTTTAAATATATTTTTAACACGCACGGCAATATAATCGAGTCGGTTTCTAATAAAATAAATATACGGACGCGGTAATTTTAAAGATAAATATTATACGGATAACTTACACATTATTGTATTTGAATAAATCGTCGCAATTGAATGGCCGTAACGTAGTCATTGTGCTCAGAGAAATATATCTATTTGAATTTAAATATTTTTATAATTAATTTTAAAATTAACACTCCGATACTTATTACATGTGTCAATTTAATTGACAAATGACAATATTACAAAATATTGCGTTTGAAAAACAGCAAATCTAGTGATAAACCTTATCAAAACGGTCTGAACACCATATTGTTTTACGAACACTAGAGTACTCTAGTGTTCTTGTTTATATGCCGCCGTTTACGGTTTGCACATCACGTATTTATAAACAAGCAAAAAACTTAGCTCGCGCTTCCTAAAACGCACACTTTTTACAAAAAAATGTTTAATTCGCTTCTTTTTCTTTACCACTATTACCATCACACAAGACCGATTCAAAAAGTTTATCGCACATCTTTTTATTTTTAGTATTTATGTACTATATTGTACATCTTTCCAGAAGTGTGTGTGTGTGTGTGTGTGCACAAAACGTCCTAAACGTCGTCAATAACTTGTTTATACAAATTTACATACAAGTCATACTGATCAGCTGATACTGTTTAAAAATGCAGTTCTGAATTGCCATTGAAAGCCAACGAGAAGCTCAACTTGTGCACTTTACAGTTTAACAAAAGCAATGAATAACACATAGGTAGTAACCAATTGGAAAATGTACAATAGTCAAATACATTTTATTTTTATTTTACAAATTGAATAATTACAAACGATTGAGACAAGTTTTAATCGTTTAATATTTCTGGATGACATCTGAAGTAATTAATTAAAGATGAAGTCACAGCCATCAGCCCGGCGTTTTCAATGTCAACATTAAAACTCACGTAGATGGGAATGGTCGTTTTCAAACTTTTCGTCAATGTAATAGCTATTGACTCCGATCTAATATCTGGGTCTGTAGTGAAAATAGCGCTAGATATTACATTGGTACTATTTCTTTGCATCATGGCTACCGATAGAGATGAAAAATTGTTATCCCGACCGATGACAATGAAAATACAATTATCGAAACGTAATATATGATTATATAAATTCATTCCTAATGTTATTGTAGAGAATTTAAAAAATTTAGTTTTTGGTTTCACAAATTCTATGGTTGCACAATCTTTGTCTGGTTCAAAGCTTTCCACAGGTATGGCTGCACCGTCCCTATTTGTTTCAGTCGTTCTGGATGTGTTCGCAATAAAGTCTACGGGTGCACCATCTTCGTCTGTTTCGGATTTTTCCACTGGTATCTCCATTTTAAATACTATAAAAGTAAATCAATAACATTCATCAATAATAAAGTAATAACAATTAAAACTGTTATAAAGAAAAATATCATAAACATTAACTTGTGTGTGTATATGTAAGGAGGTCGTTATAAGGATATCGTTTGGACATTTAAAATGTATACATTATTATAATTCAATAAACTACACATAAATAAATTAGTTTAGTAGTTTTTTTTTTAAAATAAATATTTCTAAAATTTATATCAAACAACTTATACACGATTTGTATACCAGTAGTATATTATGTAATGATATTTTACAAAACCAGAACGAATTAATTACTAATGGATAAATGTAAAGTCAACATAGTTTTCTAATCTATTTTATAGAAAAGGTAAAATATTATTTAAATTGCAAATTGTGTATATAAGTGTACTAACAATTCAGGAAATGAAATTTTTATGTTTATGGATATTTAACTTTAATTTTATTTTACTTAAAATAACCAAAGTAAATAGTGCGACAAACATGAAACAAATTTTAAAACGTATCATCCGAATTTGTGTTAATTGTAAATTTCAATAATAATTGTAATTGTATTGACAAAATGGTAACATACCTACGGATTTAATATAAAATGTTAACTCGTATTAAATACAGTACGTACCTGCCGTATACAAAATTGAGAGACCAAAATAATCGAGTCACTGTTGCTCAGACCACACTTATAAATTTGTATCTGTTCCCGGTTCAATATGAATTTATTATAATTGTATAAAATAATAGCTATAAAAATATAAAATATATTACACTACCCGTCAAAACAGTTTCCGACTATTCGTTCACCCGGCCGTCATGGATGTTTTGCGACAACGCCAATGTGCGTTCGTTATACAGCTGCTCTTCACGAGACCATAGATAACCGGGAGGTTAAGATAACCAGAGATAACCGTGGTCATGAGTAACTATGGTATTCGTATATACCACGATTCCATTAACTACGGTAGGGATGGGAAAAATGAATCTTTTAAATGATTCGAATCAATTGAATCGACTCACTAAAATGATTCGTTTAAATGATTCGTTCACTTGAATCAATTGAATCATTGATTCAAAATTCAATCAGTAATCTAATAGACCGTTCTAGTGTGACTCACAACTGATATGATAAGACAAATGTCGTGAGGGAACAACAATTAATAATTAATTTATAATATGAAATATGATTCGCAGTGAGTCAGTATTTGGTCGCGTAGAATGTAGATTGATTTAAAATGAAGTTACGAACGAGTCAAGTTCATCGAACGAAATAAATTGACAAATGATTCGTTTTTTCTGAATCTGAGTCGGTACTCGATCGTGTAGATTGATTTAAAATGAAGTTACGAACGAGTCAAGTTCATCGAACGAAATGAATTAACGAACGAATCGTTCGCGAACGACCCATCCCTAAACTACGGTATAATGAGATAGATAACAACGATGGTGCGCGGCGGATTTTTTCATAAATATATCGAATTATCCAAAATGTTTTACGCCGTGTCCGTTGTCCTCGGCAATCGATATTCGTCGACTGGTCCTCAGGGTCCATAAAATTGGTACAGAAAAAAAAATTACACGTATCTATCATAGCGGTCGTAGGAATTCGGTATCGAAATACTGTCGTTTTAACGAGTGCTTAACAATAACACATTGTGTTTTCAGAACTACCAAATTATTTTCCAACAAAATCTTGTATTGGCCTTTGACGTTTTACCTTTACTTCAATACGTATTTTAATTTCCCGAACGATATTTGAAAACGATTTCAGTGGCGCCGATTCGCAATGGTAGCCATTTGGCTTTTTCGACAGTGCTCCAACGCCGTTTATATTAATTAATAAGCGCTCGGAAAGAGTAATAAAATACTCGAAATTTCTCCTATCGTATTTCGGTCTACCGGTGATAAGGTGGCGGCAGAGGACACGCTCGGGTAGGGGCCACAGGTGTTCGCAAGAAAGCACCGCGGTTGGTCGTGTACGCAGAGAATATGTACGCGACGTGATAAAAATGACAAAAAAAAAATTTAACGTTCGCGTAGAATAATTTATTATAATAACGTACGCGCACGGTGGAACGGCACGTAGGTTTTGTTTTCTCCGACAGTCGTTTAATAACATAATTGAAAAATACAATAACGAACGAAAAATAAATAATGATAGAACGTACAAAAAAAAAAAACGACTCTGGACCGATAACGACGGAAGGCGCGGTGTCGGCGGTAATGATGTTTACGACAATCGTCGCGACTATCGAGACGTTATTAATACGAGGAAAAAAAAAATTAATTACCATATAATTCCAAGGTTCGGTACAATTTCAAATTGAGCAGGGGGCCACTCCTAATCTCAGCTACAGTTCGCTATAAATATAATACAATAATAAAAAGTAATCTTTCACAGCAGTTTTGTAACTCGCGCGTGTTAGGGGGAGTGTAAAATATTAAAAGCGTTACTATTTATACGTGTTTATGTGAATAAAAAAAAAGTATACGGGTTTTTTTTCCGTGTATAACTTTATTTAAACAGAACTGAAAAACGTTTAAAAGTCGATTAAATATATTTGCCAACGTTTCCCCCTCGCTTTTTTCCGTTTTGACGTAACTACCGTCGAAATTCAGCGATTTATCGTCATTTTATATCGTTAAATATGTCCGTACTAACTGTCAAAGTGCCTTCACTGGAAGGTTTCTTTATTCCGTATTTTACGCCAAAAATCTTTCATTACTTACACTAATTGTTTCTAATACGTAACAGATTGTGTAAATAAATATTTAAAGTACAAAAAAAAATATATATATATCCGAAAACGGCTTTTCTACGAGTAAAAGAATTTTCGCGTTCTTCCACTATATATAATATATAGAGTCTTGGCCTCGGCCACTGTAGTTAACCCTCGGTGCGGATGGTCAATTTTTTTTATCCCACCAAAAACCCTAAGAAAAGCATATTATATATATTCTTGGTCGTTTAAAATTTCATTTCGTCTGTTGCGCACACGGAGCTGAAATTTAACGAATTTGAGTATTATTCTATAAAAACGATGAAATTACGGGGTAGAACGAAAATATTGTTATTTTTAAAAGTTCCCCCCAGAAAAAAAATCGTATCTACGCCACTGATTTTTCCTATTGTAACGTGGACGCACGGAATTTATTATATTATATAGGAGAGTAGACCGCTGAATCAGGGGCGTAGGTATAGATTATGGAGGGAGTTGACTTTCGATTATTAGTAATTATAGTAGTGAATCCGGGGGTCGGGAAAAAAAATGTCGAGCAAATAATATTGTGTAAAACTTTTGTAAAATTGTATCACAAAAATTCAGTCTACAATTAGGAATGTTTTTTTTTTCATTTTTGTAAAATATTCAACTGAAAAGTCCTTTTTGTACTTGGTACAACAAAATTAAAAAAATTATTTTTATTTACTAATCGCGAGTATTTTTGAAATGGGGTTTGAACCCCCTCCCCCCTTACCTATGCCCCTGACCATAGGCGAAAATCTATTAAATTTTCTGGGGGGCTAACATTTTTAACATCAGTCATAATCAGTCAAATATCCAAAATACATACAAATTATAAAATTTTGGGGGGGGACTTAGCCCCCCCATTTCCGCCTATGCCCCTGACGCTTTCGGTTTCGGTGAAAGGAAAACTAACGAGCACCGGTCCCAACCGAAAAACACAGTAATACGTCCGTATAAGCTAACAACACATTAGCAATAATGATAAAATTCGTCCTTGGCCTTATGTGCGTGTGTGTATATAGTAAGAATAGTAGTGTATGTATAGTAGTTAGTGTGCGCGCGCTCTCGCGTGTGTACACTACTGCACAACAATATGATTATTCTTTATCTCTCTGTACGCTGGTTGGCACTTTGACATGTTATAGTAGTGTGTGGAATCGTTTTCGTGTGTACCGAAAATTCGCCGCCACCGGTCTCGCTAGTTCGCCGTCCAAGTTTACCGGGGCGCCTCGCCCCGCCCGCCCGCCCGTCCGCCCGGCACGTCGATCCCGATTGTTCTCTTTTTTTTTTTTTTCTTGTGGGTGAGAATATCGCGCACCGCGTACCCGATGGAATGATGAGAGCGGTCAGTTCTTTGGGCCGAATCATCAGGCAGAGTTCCAGCACTCGGGGGAATTTACTCGGAGAATTTCCAAAATCCACAGTGATGAACGACTGTAGGCTCGCTCAAGACACGTTTTTGTTTCGTCAGGTACGTCGTGGTTGTTTTTTTTTTTGGTGTTATTTTCACACTCGTACGCCTAATATCTGTGTGTGTGTGTGTGTGTGCGGACAGTTGTTCGATAGAGAATCGTCAACGTACACTTACCTGTTGGCCGATTACGTTGCGAAAGAAGCGATCATTATCGATCCGGTCATCGAACAAGTGGGCCGCGATCACTCGATTCTCAAACGACTCGGTTTGAATCTTTTATACTGCGGTGAGTCATTTATTTTGCTTTATTTCATACGATTTCACTGGTTTATAAAGGAAAACCGTGTTTCAGCCAACACTCACGTGCACGCGGATCACATCACCGGCACCGGTGAACTAAAGAAGTTAATACCGTCGTGTCAGAGTATTATTTCCTTATCTAGTGGAGCTAAAGCGGATGTCTACGTAAAATCGGGAGACGAAATACAGTTTGGACGGTACTCGGTCGAAGTCAGACAAACTCCAGGGCATACTAATGGTAAAAAAAAAATCATAAGTCGATTTAACGATAAATTAATTAACTCGCTCGTCCCTCAAAAAAATAATTACTCTATAACCGATTCCTTCCCACTCATAAAACTCGTTCTCTTTTATTTCGTGTCCGTACCACGATCGACTAATTACTACTATTTTATTATTTTGGGTACATGTGTATTATACAGTGTATTTATATCGTAGTTATTATAAATAATACTCGATTTATTTTCCTAATAAAGCTGGACAGAAAGATATATAATAATTAATATTGTGTTTTTTGAACAAACAATCAATTAATTGTATCTTGTAAATAATTTTTTTTTTTTTTATATATGTATTTTTGGAAAAACTACTTTACCATTAGTGTAATAACAGCCGAATATGTTGGCAATTTTATTTTCCCCTAAATACCCTTGTCTGCACAAAATTTCAATATTTCAATTTCATTTTATAATAATATTTGGCGTTTAATTTAAATTATTAATGAATTAAACAATTTTACAGTCTTCACATTTTTAATTTCTTCAATAAACATGGATGTTATGATTGCTTTTACAATACTATGTGACATACATTTGGTTAAAATTATAGTTCGAATAAATTATTTCATTAAATTCGTATATTCTACAACGACCCGTGTACACTGTAATAATCTAAAGTTAATTGTATTTAGGTTGCGTCACATTTGTTTGTCATGACGAAGCGATAGCGTTCACCGGAGATTGCTTGTTGATTGGTGCTTGTGGGCGCACCGACTTCCAAGAAGGAAACGCTAAAACTCTATATTCTTCTGTTCACGAACAAATATTTTCGCTACCTGATTATTATAAAATATATCCTGCACATGATTATACAGGTATGTTTTATTGATTTTCAACAAGTAGTTCACATTAGACACTGTTTTACATTTTTACGTAATTTAACAATATTGTAGTTTTAAAATAAAAAAAATCTAATAGAAATATAAATTGTTATCAACGTATTTATTAACTGCATAAAATGACAACTATTATCGCAGTTTAACACTTGTATACGTATATACATATATTCTTGGTGTATTTCTAAACTTTTTATCGGACATAATTTCCTTAAAACTTAATGTATTTTGTGAATTATAGAAATTTATTTATTTCAATTTAATTTGATTATACGTTGAATCGCAGGTCAAACTGTTACAACAGTTGGGGAAGAAAAGCATTACAATCCACGTCTTACAATGTCCTTAGATGAATTTATTGAATTGATGAACAATTTAAATTTAGCATATCCAAAATTGATTGGTAAGTATCAAACGTCTCATAAATGAACATTTCAAATATCAATTAATATCTCATTATTTTCAGACATTAGTTTACCATGTAACCTGAAATGTGGTATTCAAGATGAATTTACGAACAATGTTTAATATGTTACCATGCAAAATTAATATAAAATATTGTTAAAAATGTTTAAATATTATTATACCTACTTACATGTGGATAATAAATATTCGGAACAATATGCTCTACTATTGCTGTTCTTTCATTTTTTTTTTTCAAAATTACCCACAAACATTTTTGTATTGAAATACTATATTTTGAAAACCTTGTTCTCCATTTTAAAAACCTAAATTGTTGTACCTATGGTTTCTAAATTTCTAATATTCCACGCAAAACTAATATTGAATATTTGTCTATGCATTTCGATGTACTGAATTAATCATTTTCTAATAATAAATATTTAATATGTATTTTTGGAAAGCACGCGGGCAGGAAAGTGTAATATAAAGGAGTGTTTATTATTTTTTTTTTTTATATCTCTAGTACCGTTTTAAAAAGTTATCACAAATAGTTGGAGGACGTAAAAAAAAACGTAGTTCAGAACAAAAATTTAAGTATAAATCATAAATTATTTGAACAAATTCGGTCAGGATGCCTATTCTAACCATAGATTAAAATGTATATTATATACACACGTATATTTAATTATTTTCTGACTTGATTTATTCGAAATTGCTATAAAAAAAAATAACGGTACCGATAACTTATGGAAATGTAAAACCTTTTCCCTCTGTGATTGACATTATTGATAATCAATAATGATTCGAGATGCTGAGCAGTGACAAACGCAAAGAAAAGTAAGTCGATATTTACATTCTTATAATTTTGATTAAATATACGAGCACGGACAAAATAATATAAAACTACAAAACATAGTAAATATTAACGTATTCGTGGAACGTTATTTAATTTTAAAAGATAATTAAATATTAGAATACTTACCTACGCTATTTTATATAAAGGTATATTTTGCACTCTTTCCGTTACTGCAATATAACATGTTTTACACTAATTATGTCTGGATAAATGAAAATTGTAATGTGCCGTTTAATCTACAATAAATGTGTGGTTCGTTGTTGCATGCTCACAGTTTATCTTGGAATCTTTTTTTAATTATGTTAATGAATCCGCCCAGTCCATTGAAATTATTCATTATAATTATTACCGTTTCTATTTTTGATACGTATTCATCGTGGTCAGTCGTTTATTGTTTGTCCACCATGGACGAAAAAGAAAATAATATTTTTTCAAACGTTTTCACAATTTTTTTCACTGGCGTGGTTAGTGTTGTCGTTGAGATATTCAATGGTAATTAACAATATTATTATTACTATTATTAAAAACTCACAAAAAAAAAAAAAAACTAACATTTATTTGGATTGGAAAATACTACTTTATCTTAATTTGTTTCAACAGGAGAAGGAGAAGGATCAAATTATACAATATTTAATAAATTTAACCAAAATTGCACCAGTGATATGGATTGTTATGATATAGCATTGTTTTGCAATTTAACTATACATTTGTGTCAGTGTGCCGGGTAATTTAAAAATTAATATGTGTTTTTAGTGGTCATCAGTTGAAAATAGGTAAAAATATGTATTGATTACTCGAGTCTTACGTATTACAAGTAGTATAGAAATTCTCCAATGAGCAATAGGTGGTGTCGCAGTAAAGTTATTTGTTATTTATTTTACGGACATTTTTAATATTATTATTATTATTTAATTGTTGAAGTATATAACTTATAGTTCAAATTTCAATAATAATAATAATAATAAAATTATTATTATTATAATTATTAAATCGAATATTTTAAAGATAAAACAAAGATTGTAAATCTAAGAATATATTTTAATTCTTTTAAATCGATAAAAAGAAAAAGAAAAAAAATGGGCATTTATAATCTATATCAATCGGTATTACTACCTATTTCATATATATTACCATTGATTATAATCAATGATATTACTTAGGTATAACTATTTGACATTATTGATTTCAACAGATTTTTCTCTCTAAACAAAACTTCCGGAGTATGTGAAATACAATACAACAATCTGACATATTGGGTAAAACATAATGGAACGGACGATGGAAACAACTGTAAGCTTAAATTCATATATTAATTATGATGTGACTATATCAAAACTATAAATATATAGAATTACATTTATTAGAATTTAGGTATTTTGAATTCTTTTCGTCGTAAGTCATACCATATTTTATAAGCTTTGCCCACTTTGATCATTAAATATTGTTGTTTACAATTTTACAATATCGATAAGCGTTTTATTTTTTTTAGTGATGGCAAAGAATTCAACCTCGTTCGCACTATTAAACGACTTTATACCTACGTTTAAACTGTATTGGATTATCATAAGCACAATGACTATAGCTGTTTTATGTATGTGTGCGTGCGCAGTCTACGCCTGTATCGGTGACAAAGACGAGGACAATTTGTCCGTAGTATCATCATCGTGCAATGGAAATAAAGTGTTACATGAAATCAAACCAACCCCCATGGGAAAATATTGATTACAAAGGTGACCGGATATAAGTTCAGTAAATATACATTTTACATGAATAAAATAATTTAATTTGTTGAAATTTGATCAACATTAAATATTTAAATTAGAAAAAAAAAGAAAGTAGTTTACAAAATGGTATATAAGTATAAAGTCTTTTTTTTTTTTTTTTTAAGGAATATTTTAAAACTCCAATGATTAAAAATGATTAACTCGTCTCCATGCAATTAAAATTAATTATTATTGTAAATGATATTATTTTAGTAGGGGTTTTTTTTTTCTTTCTTTCTGTCTTGTGCTCAGTTATTTTTTTCGTTTTTGTCATCGATTTCGTCTCCGTTCAGATCGGGTAAAACGGTCGTGTTTTCATCGTCCACACTGTCGTCGTCGGGTTTCGTCGACTTTGGTCTAGACTTCTGCCGTTCCGACTTTTTTCGCGGATTTTTCGAAAATTTCGTAATACCTTCTTTGGACTGGGCCTTTGGACAATCGGCTATGAGGTGATCGTGAGCCTTACAGCTGTGACAGCGTTTGGGCATCGGACCCAGCGTGCATTTGGCAGCTATATGATTGGCGAAATCTCCGCAATTATAACATCTGTATTGATAAAAACAATGGACACGATTACAAAATACGAAATATATAATATAAAATTATTGACATCGTTCGTATATACCTCAGTCTTTTTGGAGGATACGCTTTTTTCGATCCTTTACAGTATTGACCTCCTGGCCCGGTGACCAAAGTAGCTTCTAAACCCTTATCCGATTCGTGACATGTAAACTCCACGTGTTCGTTTTCTCTCAGGGATCTAAACCCGTCTTTTTTAATTACTCTCTACAGACATAATATAATATAACGTATACAATATATAATAATATAATAATAATAATAATACGTTATCGTATTTATTTATATATTATACCTGATGAACGAAAACGTCTTTACCGCCGTCGTCCGGAGTGACAAATCCGAAACCTTTTTTCGAGTTGAACCATTTGCAGACACCTCTGCGAACGCCTTCGGGCAGTTCTCCAGTTCCGGGTATTGCGTTCTCGCCGTCGCTTGACGACTGACTGTCGGTTCCGTTATTACTCGGTTTTTTCATCGTTTCCGTCGAATCTTTCGTGTGGGTGATTTTCGATTTGTTTTTATCGTCTTCTGAATGAACTAAAAAATTCGAAAAACAAAACCACGTGTTATTATTTATTGTCGCATATAATGCACATTACATTCGCGTGTATCTGAAATAAGTTTACTTAATTTATTATAAAAAAAAGTCAGTTGTCAGCTTCATAAAAGGCAAAGGATTCAGTGGTTGGGACACGTGATGCGAAGAAGAGAGGATGATATAAGCAGTGCAGTTTTAGTGTGGAAACCGGTGGGAAAAAGATCTCGAGGACAACCCAGGAAAAGACGGTTGGATGTTGTGGAAAAGACCTTAGCAGGATGGAAGTATAAGAACGAAGAACTAGTTCAGGATCCAGAAAAATGGAGGGAGATCGTGATGGCAGTGAAAACTCTTAAAGAGTACTGAGTATGCCAGAGGAAGAAGAAGAAGGAAGAATAAAAAAAACAAAATAGCCATTATATTAGCCAATTTCACGTTATTCAAAATTTAAATCAAAATAATATGTACCTATATAATTTTTTCAATAACAAAGTATTTGTATTTAAATAATTTGTATATATATATATTGTAATATGTCGAATTTAACGGTTTTCATTTTAAATAATAATGACCGTAAAATATTAAATATTTATCATATTTTTATATTTATGTGTCTAATACTAAAATATTCGAAGATGGTATAGTCTTTTATATAATACAGGTACTGCACGTAGTGATTACTGTCTGCTGTGATTAGTATATTTTCTTCTGAACCTAACATTGTTAATTGTATTATATATTTATATACGGAATTGTTGAAGAAGCGTTCCTCTAATTTATTGCACTTATAATTCGTTTGAGTTGGGTAATGTGGACTTGTTTTTTTAATAGGCCGACCACCGACGGAATATTGGTAGGCATATAAATAGTTTTTTATACACGGTCTTGTTTGCCTGCACTAACACCGTGAATTTCTTTTAGTTCTTGACACGATTTTGTTACAGAAAACTTGTCGATTTCTTCTGACTGAGGCAGTGTGAATATTTTCCCACGAAATGAAACAAATGTGCAGGTTATGTGCACCGATACGACACGAAGATCGTCAACTTATAGATATATACCATAGAAAAATATTATATTATACAGAGTGATCACAATTTCGTCTCGCAACGATTTTTGGAATTGTGCGCCCGTTACGCAATTTATATATTATATACACCTACTTGTTATGTGAATTTCTGATAACTATATATTATAGTGTAGTATATGATATGTAAAAATATATAAATTTACCGATTTTTCATCAGTTATATATTATACGCACCATGAATAACATAAAATAATTTATACGTTTATAAACATTTTTATATAGATTAAGACAAAATACGCGCGATTTTATAATATAATTGTACAAAATATTTGAAAAAGTTTCGAAATAACTGATGTACTTATATTAATATATTATTGCAGTATACAATAATAACTGCGTACGTATATACATTTATACGATATGTCAATAGTACAACCATAATAAACTGTTAATGTGTTATACTGCAGATATTAACGTAATAATGTGTATTTTATTGTTTTTCATACATTATATGTGATATATATATTTATATATTTAAAAATGAAATTAAAATACCAGATTTTACAGTGGCACTCAATTATTGTCAAATTCTTATACGATTTATTTATTTTTTTGTTATTGATCGTTTTCGATTATCATAATATTACCGCGCTATAATAGTATAATACGATTAAAAATAGTTTTTCAAGAAAACGATTCGACAGATATTATAATACGCATATTATATAGATTATACAAAAGACACTATTTATAATAACGTAATAAAGTTTAACTGCAGCGTCTGCACTTATAATTAATATAGTATTGAATCGATTTTACTAATAATTTTTTACGTACCATGCACGTCGTATTGTTAGAGGAAATAGAAACGAGATAAATGTATAAAAAATAAAAATTAACTTCTATTAATACTCATCGTAGAGTTTTTAAATCGCTGTATAGGTGGATCTATAAGGCCAAATTATAAAGTAATTGTTTTCTTGCAAATTTTTTTCAAAAAAAAAATCTAACCTCGCTAAAGTTAAGAGCAGATCAATATGTGCAGTTTACCGCTATTTCGTATTAATATTTCTTATGCGTCTAAATTATATAGTTTTTTTTTTTTTTTACGAGAGCCAGGAGGAAATTGTATTAATTTTCGTCCTCTCCCCCACTGGTTTTCTTGCAAAAATAATTTACTGTGAAATATAAAATTGGTCATTCTGCCGTATACGCGTGTATAATATATAGCAATGGATCTGCAGTGTAGACTATACGCGTGAATGGCGCGCATGTATACAAACATTATTACGTATTAAAAACTACATGTTTTTCTGGAGGGGGAGATGCACGTGTTTCCTGGCTACTACGTTGTATTTTATATATATATGTATACACTATTTTATTCAATAAGTATAATTTTTTTTTTCTTTAAATAATTTTCGAAATGTGCCTGTAAGAAAAGAAGGCATTTTTATTTCACTATACATAATATATACATATAATAGAACCCTAACGAAATTTCAAACGATATTATAATCATGTATAGAGAATATAATATAATAATATTGTATAAACCGGTTAAGATGTCCAGCACGACACACGAGCTGCTATATATACAGTCTTTAAGTTATTTTTTGATTGCGAAATTTTATTGAAAACTGGTACGTATAGCTTAAGTATAACATGTATATATATATAATATACAAACTGCAGCAGCACTATACTGATGTAACTATACTCGTATACAAGTATAAAGTAGTCTCTAGAAATTAAACACGATATTCTGTATATCGTATATCTGTATTTTTAATACATTCATTAACAATGCAATACTAATATTTTATAATAATAATTTATATTATTACATAATACTTATATATGTAATTATAATATAAATATATACTATAATTCTGATTTTAGTTTAAAACAATATAGAAATTACAATATTAATTGTAGTATATATATATATTATATATAGGTAAATATGAAGTCCCACTTTAACAATCATTGATAACTACATATATAGGTTATAGGTATAGCACTATAGTAGTATAACTATATAAATATTTGATATATTATTATTACATATCGTTCCTAATTATTGTAAGCGTATAGCTCGTAATGAATATTTTGTATAGGTAATCATCAAAAATATTATATATGATGATATATGTATCAGACGCATAATGTTTCCGTGCGATCAAGCGTTTTGAACCACGATCTTCACAATAATAAGCTACGTATACGTCTTACACGAATATAGCATATATATATATATATATATATATATATATATATTAACCCAAACAGATTAAATTAATCGTTTTTTTTTTTCAATGTATAATTATCCTAAAATTCTATTTAATGTACGCGTGTCGTTATTATATACTAAAACGTAATAGGTACATATTATAATTTATAACCTAATCTAATTAATATTTTCAATTTCATCTTGAACAACTTTTTCGTTTTTTCTTTTTATCAGAATATTAGCTATTAGAATATATATCACACACATATATGCATTTTACATGATATAACGTCGTGTTAATATACAACACAATAATAATATATGTGCAGACTGCGCACCGGATGTAAATTTATGCGGTCTCGCGTGTATATGTATTATCATATATTTATTATTATTATAACGTGAGTTTTTTTAATCTGCAGTATAGTAAATTGTATATAAAATGTTATTGTTATCCATTTCCATTCATATGTACCTACGTATATGTACAGCGGAGAAAACGAATATCGATTATTGGGGGAAAATTTTTTTTAATAGAAATGTATACATCACGCTGCGTATCATCGTCATGTCCGAATTAGTCAGAGAAATCTCGTTATACTCTATATAGTCCAGGAGTTTCCAACCTTTTTTTTTTTTTCGACGACGGGCCGAATCTATAGTTACGTTTCGATATCGGGGGCGCCGGTATTTTTTGGAGAGGAGGTGTATTGAAGAAAAAGGAGAGACGCGAATCATTTGTTATTTCCGTTCTTTGAGAGAGAAAAAACTATCGAAAACGTACCATGTATTATGCATTTTATAATAATTGTACGAAGGAAAGAAAGATCATTTTATCACGCACGTAATAAATTTCAGATCACTAGAGAAATTCGAAATTGATGTCGTCACGAAATTCCTGTGTACTCATCTGCTCGTAGACTTGCTGCAAGTGTTGTTCGTCCGATCAGCAGCGTCGCACGCTATATTGTAAACGCATCAGTCACTTGGACTTTACGTATTTCGTTTTAGAACATTTCTGCTCGCGCACAGATGAGCTCTAAGTGCTAAAATCATCTCTCGCGCGCACATTTTTCGAAATTCGCGGGAAACGCTCCTCCGGCTAAAGAACGCCGCGTACAATTTTCGTCGTCCGGTCTCCTCTCTGAACCGTCTTTGACGCGTGAGCCTCGAGCTGACTTCAAGCTGGAGAGCTCCGGTGGTAGCGTTCCGGATTTTCGAAAATTCTAACGCGCACCGGCGGGTCGCATATTTTAAAGCGGATCTTGCAGTTTAGCAGTTACCTGCAGGGGACTTGCCGACGCTTTGGTTCAAGATCAAAACATCATTCGGCCTATCGACGGGCCAATTATATCAATAATAATCGATATTCTTCAGTAATCTCGATGTACCGTAGGTTGGAGACTCCTGCTCTATAGTATACAGTCCATTTAAGTGTGTGTACACACCGATAAAATGCGCGTTGATGCGTTGATGGATTACGCATTTACACGAGTCCCCGCGAGCAGCATCGTTTCGTATTATAGTAGTGCAGGAACGCGCGTGCGACGAAGAAATCCGGTTTCTGCAGCGCAGGGACAATATTAAATATATACACGCGAGAGGATGATGAGATACGTTTATATATAATAATATGAAAAAAAAAAATATGGCGTACTGCAGTATGAGTCCGACATTCGCTTGTAACGTTTTTTCTTCTCGATATACGGATATGGGTTTCGAATTATTACACACGTATATATGTATATAAACGCGTTACATCACTGCGCAACATATACACATTGCACATATACGTTATATCAGTGGTTACCAATATTATAGTACACCAGCCGGTGTCAAAGTTCCCTCCACCCCCATTTTCCAATGAGTTTCAAATTCGAAACAAATTTTTTTACTTGAAAATTTCAAAGAATAAACGATTTCGCGTTGTGTACCTATAAAAACAAATGTATAATAAATGAAATTTCATTCCACGTTATCGCGCACGCGGTTATAGTATATATTTGCACGCGCGCAGTAAACGTTGAAAAACGCGTACCGTATATTGAAATGTTGTGTAAAAAATGATTCGGCATAAAGAAATTATAAATTTATCCCTTTTTATATATATGCATAACTTTTAGTTTCGAGTTCATGACCTCCGTGGAATTCAGTTTTATTTTATTAATGATGAATTTCCATTTGGAAAGTTTTAAAACAATAACAACATGTTTTATTGTATATTATATACACGCGTGCGCGCGCGATGCATACGAGTTGTAATATTATAGAATGATATATGCCATATTATACCATATGTATAATATATATTATACATGCGCGTTATTATATATACTTATATAGGCGCGTTCGAAGTAAATTATTTTTGTCCTTAAAAAAAAATCGTATATTTTATTTATATGCGTGGCCTGTGTGTATAGAATAATATATTTTTTTAACTTATATAGATATATTGGCGATCCGCAATAATGTATATTGACGACATTTGAAAATCTACAGATTCTTTAGAATCAAACAACGATATATATAACGTGCGCGATACATTAATGAAATTCATTGTACGAAAAACGTTTACGAAGATTCAGGGGCGAACGCAGAAAAAAATGTCGGGAGGTGTTTTTGAAAAATGTAAAATTATTAGGTAATAATATATACCTATACTATCTAAACTCTAACATAATATGTGCAGTCGTAACTAATAACTTTAAAACTTTCTCAGACATTTCGGAGGGGGTTCGAACCCCCAAAACTCCTTCCTGCGTTCGCCTCTGCGAATGTTTGTAACGTATTGTGTGTTAACGAATATTATGTATTATTTTAAATATATTATCAATTAACACGTACCCATCTAACATATTTGTTATTGGGCTATACTATATAAATACTTACTATAGCTGCAGCTATATCGTTTTAAAACAAAATTATTGAATGTTCAGTTTATTTAACACGAAATCGATTATATAATATATTGAACGTATATAATAATAATTAATCCGCTATACTATGTTATAAAATATACACGCTGCACGCGTACCTATAACGAAAAAAAAATTTTTTTTTTCAAATTGAGTTAATATAGCTGCAGGTAGTGAATTGTCTATATATATATATATATAATATATTATCAAAAGACCAAAAACTACACGTTTAAAACGTGGTTTTTTGAGAGAGAAAAGAAATAAAAACGACGACTACCTATATATACAATATATATAGTTGAAAATGTCGGAAAAATAAAAATTCTCGAGTCTATATTATAATATACTGTTCAGCACGTTGTATAGTCGCATTATATATATTATATGTGTATGGGGCGGCGATGGGATGCGTACTATGAAATATCGTGTACATATAGTTATATGGTACCAATATATATATATATACGAATAACAACAATATAACGACAGCGGCAGTGTAATGTGTGCTGCAGCATTGTCGGGGCGGAAAAAAAAAAAAAAGAAATCCGAATACAATCGCAAAAGGTCCGATATTTTTACCAAATAACATTTGGACGAGGCGACATACTGCAGGAGAAAGATACGCGCGTTTTGGGTTTTTGGCAACATGGCGCGTGGTGCAGCCGCGGCGAGGCATATATACGAGTATATATATATATACCATTATATATACCATCTGCATTTCGCCGTCCGTTTGTGTGCCTGCACGTATACCTGCAGCGCACGAGGTTCTGATTTTTCTACCCTTAATAAATATATGTATTAGTCGTGATCGGCCGGCCACCAAAACACCCTATACCACCACTACTACTGCTGCTGCTGCTGCTACACGCGAGAGGGAAGGAGAAAAAATTTTTTTTTTTTCAAAAACGCGCCAGCTGCAAACCGCACCGTCGGAACACTGCAACGCGCACCGCACCGCGCCGATATTTCTTCTTATACGTGCGCGTCACGCGTCGCACGCGGGTATACCGCGTAATATACGCTGCACATTGTATTACGCGCGCGCACAGGATATATGCGGTATATTATACCGCCGGTAGGTGGTATAGGTTAGGTATGCGATTATATATCTCGGCGAGACTGCAGTATATACCGCGCGCTTATAGTAGTATACGCCACTGCAGGTATCACAACAACAGCAACAACCGAATATATATATATATATGGCGGCATTACCGTTTTTCTTGTCGTTGGTATATATATATATATATATATATATATTATATATATAATATTGTTATAAACATTATAAAATATTGTCACCAGCTGCTATGCCGCACTGCAGCGTTAAAATTATAACCAACTGCCGTCGTCCCTGCAGATGCAGCGGCGGGTATTTTCACATCATCGTATTCGTCGAAACTATCTATATATATATATATATGAACCGCGGGCGTCTATATATAATATAAATCCTATCATCTCTAAGACTATATTATATACAACTATACGAAAGGTGGCGGTGCAAAAAAAATTTAAAAATCCTTATAGCTTTTTTAAAATCCCGAAATATTTAACCGTCCGCGCCGTTATATTTACTGCATTTATATATATTCGCGGGCCGCACAATGTTCTCGCGAGAAACAAGAAAACAGATTGTACAAACGCGCGGTCTCTGCATGTTTATTATGCGTTAGGAGTAAATTTAGAAAAAATAAAATAAACGTATACCTCATTTTTTAATCCGTGTAAAATGGCCACCGGCCAATAAAACATGTATATATACGCTGCGAAAACTCTCCAACAATCATATATATACGTACCTGCGTCCTACATATTATATAGGTATACGCGTGTAATATATACTGCGATTACTGCACTCGCGTGAGTTTTTGTTTTTCCATCGATTCAATTATAGTTCGTTTTTCCTTTATATATAGGTATATACTTTGCGTACACACACCGAATTATTATATAATATATAAAACTGTTTTTCACCGCGCGTATATTTGTTATTGTATACCAAAAAAAAAAAATTTTTGGTCGAGATCCGGTGCAACATGTATATATATAATATTGTATATAGAAAAGCAAACGAATTCTCGTTATATACGAGTTAAATGAATATTATAAATATAGATACGAAGTTTGGAATAAAATTTGTTTTTTTTTCCTATATATATATAATATAGCGTCACGAATATATATATACACCTATAAATACACAGCACGTGCACCGGTGATGTATATATATATATATATACACACGCAAACACTACGGAAATTTGTTATTATTTGTTTTATGCGTATATATATATATATATATATAAATAATATTATATACACGCGCCCAATTACGGTAAACACATTTGTAATTGTGTTAATTATTAATAATAATAATAATAATAAAAGCGACCTCGAAAGCGATTACACTGCTCGCGCGCGCGCGGTGTACCTCTATATATTATTTTATGCGTATATACGAGGTCGAATGTTTGAAAACGTACAGAGGCAAAGCGCGTATAATATTCACGCCTATATTTTTTTATTTTTAATATATATATATATGTACCGCGTTCTAATAAATATGCAACGACGACGCGTATATTATATAAAATCGCGTTAATAATAATCGAAATCGCGACTAGTGTCCGGTGTATTTTTGCGAGGGAAAATACAGAAAATACAGAAGAAAAAAAACATTATCTCGTACGTATATTATATATCGTATGTACACGGACTTTGGGAGATCGCGTGTGGAATCGAGAGCAAAAAAAAAAAACTCGACGTTCGTCAAATTCGATAACGAAAAAAAAAATTATTACAGGGGAGAATCGCGTCATAACACCTGATGCAGTACACACCTCTTATATATTATTATATATAGGACGCCATTTATAACAGAGGTACGCATATTAAATAGATATATATAGAATTATAATACGTCTTATGTATTTATATTTATATATCTATACGCGCGTTGCTGTAGTGTTTTTCGGCTTTCCAGTCAACGCTACTATAATATATATCGTTTAATATATATAATATATACGAAACCAAACGAACATATATATATATATACGGATTATCAAAGTACAATATACGAATGTATATATAGAGCGAAGATACTCGAAACGTTTATATAATAGTGCGGCGGCGCGTGATGTTTTTCCTGCGAACATGTGACGCGCGCGTTAATTTTTTTAGAACGCAAAAAAAAAACTAACGCGACTTACTATATTCTAGCAGCAGCACTATCCTCGTACGCATATATATTATAATCCTTTGGAAATAACGAAAATCGTCGTCGACGGGATAGGCCGGCGTAGTGCTGCAGTTAACGCGGCACGAGTCCTTTCTCTCTCTCTCTCTCTCTCTCTCCACCCGAGTGTTAAGTTATTATATTTGAAAAAAATAACCGCCGGGACTTTTAATGCTCGGCAGAGAACTTTATATATATAGACCTCCGAAACGAACGAACGGAACGCAACGCGTATACAGGTACTGCGCATCAGGTGATGCTGCGGTATATTGTGTACCGAGGCGAGTAAATTCTAGTCGTTTATTAATATATATACATGTTTTTTTAAAGACGATATCGCGTTTAAAATCGATATTTTAAAAAAAATTACACGTATACCGGCTGCGGTGTAATATATAACAGCACCGCCGTTTGTACGAAATTCGCGATAGGAAAAAGAAAAAAAATAACGCGCGCGGCGTGCAGCGCCCGTGACTCACCTCCGTTGGAAGACGACGAAGTCGAAAGCGCATTTTCCGTGATCTTTTCGCTCATCGTAGTGGGACGGTCGACCGCGCGTGCTGCAGCGTATATATATATATATATAAAACAACGATATATTATAGGATAGCAACGAAAAAGTTTGTTTGGACACTGTGTATACTACGGTATATCGGAAGAAAAAATAATAATATTTGTATATATTATAATATGTGTACGAATATCAAAAACGGATTATATATAAAAGAACGACGCGCGTATATTTTATACATAAACGTATATATTTTTTTTTAAATATTGTGTACGAGGGGCGATTTTGGGTAAGTCGAGAGGAGAGAAAAAAACGCGAAAAGGAATAAAAAAAAAAAATGTGTATTTTACCGGAATGCGCGTTCGAACCGCGACCGACGTGTATGTCGCGGGGGGTAAAAAATGCGACTATTTTCTCCGTCGATGGCGGTGGCGGCGGCGGCGGCGGCGGGTCACGCGGCAGCGACGGCGGCGGCGGCGGCGGCGGCGATGATAATAATAATAACCGTCAACGCTGCAGCAGCAGCAGCAGCAGCAGCGACGAACGTGCGCGGTGCGGATGACGCGCGCGCGCGCGGCGCGTGTAAATAAATAAATGTATTCGGGCGGCGCGGGGTGGGTATACGTACGGAAATGCCGCGGAAACACCGCGCGCGCGCGTGTGCGATATTCGGCGATGATGGGCCCCGACGACGCGCGAAACGAAGAAATCGCACGATGACTGATTGTAGTAAAATGTAATAAAACGCGAAGCTTTATTAGGAAATATCAAATACGCCTGTTATTGAATTTTACTAATTTATTATAGGTACATTTAATAAAATTGGAAAAATTTATAAGAAAAAAAAAACGGTGCAATGTGTGCGCGCGCGCGCCCGCGTGTGTTCACGTGGACTCTTGCGTGCACTACGCGCGTTTTTCGTCGTCGTCCACGTCGCGTTATTCGACGGACTCCCAAAGGGCCGCCGGCGTATACGGTTAAAAACTTGGTTGTTATCGCCGCCAGAAAAAACGCGCCGTGCGGCGTGTCCGCTTATCGTTATTATAATAATAATAATAATAATAATATATATATGGGCCACGCGTGGCGGCTCTGCTCTTCTATAGCCTATATTACAATGTCGGGGTTGTGTCGCTAGACGCGCGTAAATGTTATAATATGTGCGTGCGCGCGGTAACGGCGGATACGCGGGGCACATTTTTCCCGGAGTGCGAGAGCGCGCCTGATCCCCCAACCGAAGAATGAACCGGCACTGCGCATGCGCCCCGAGTCGTAAATCACTCCCATCCGGCGGGGGCCGGTCACCACTGCAACAGTGGTACATACACATACGCACTATTATAATATATAGTATTTAATAGCAATACGTACTATAGTAGTATATATAGTAGTACTAGTATAGGCAGCTTTAGTGAACAATTTCGAATTTCGGTCCATGAGATGCGTACCGAAATATTAGAAGAATTTTCAAAAATACCTAATATTTTTTAAGTTTCTATATTGTTGTTCGAAAACCGAGAAAGAAATATGCGTCGGATTCGTTATAAATTGTCAATACAAAAACGTCTAACCTCGTTTGAAAATGAAAAAAAAAACAAACATGTTAAAATTGTTTGAAAATCGTTATTTTGTAGAATTATCATTGTTGTTTACTGCTGTTGTTGTTGTTGTTGTTTTATGTGTGTTATAGTTTTACAAAAAATCGAAATCAAATCAATAGCACAAGGTTAGTCGAGCAAATTAACTAAACGCATATATATTCGTATTATATAATATAGTATATTATTGTATTATATATATGTATATATCACATAACACGTAAGAATCACAATACCACTATACAGTTGTTCACACGCAATTATAATGTATAAGTGAATGATCGATGACACTATCTTCAAAACCTTATTGTTTTTCTTCGCTTACTTCGACGTCAAAAAAAACCATGTTTTCCACGTGTTTCCACCTTTAAGAATTTACCAATATTCAAAGTACATAAATGTATCTACAGTCTATATTTGTACTGAATGTCAATACAGATTATACACAAAAGACGAAACTTTCTGCAGACTTTCTATTGTATACTATTTAGTATTTACTTGCCTATATACAGTAACAGTAAACATTTCGCGAGAGAATACAAAAAAAAAAACGAATATCCTTAAGTTGAATAACGACATCATAATTATTCCTATATCGTTTCGTCGTCCAGAACGTATACGCAAGAAGCTAATATACATTTTAAGCGTACACTTCTTAATTAAGAGCGTTTCGATTTTAAATTACTCGCACAAACTGCAAACATTTGAAACCCATTTGAAATCGACTACATACGATGTGTATGATGTGTGTGTGTCTTATGTATACAAATATTTAAAAAATAATAATAAATGCGATTATTTTGGAATTTTAAAATATAATCTCGTAATAATATCCGGTAGTCATTACGTCTTATCGTCATTTGAAATGTACGAGATTACGCACTATATATATACCGGATATTAAAACCATAATACTATTGTACATAGTGTATTAATTTAAAAACGAAATCCCATCAAAGACTATAGATTTCCTTTTCCCTGCATGCGCGTTGAGATCAATTATATATTCAAACGGTTCAATGAAAGAAAAAAAAAACTACTTTTTAATTAAATTCCGTCCTACAAAAATGGTAAACGATTAAGAAAAAAGAAAAATACTTTTTTTTTTGGAAAATTGGATTGTTATATTTTCGAAATTATCTGCAGTAGGTATTTCAGGGCGTATTTGCAGAACGTGTCGTATAGGCATATGCGCGTGGTGCCGCAGTCACACAGAGCTCGGTCAGTCGTCGCTGTATTATAATATATTGTTATATGTACTCGATGGAAACGTTGCAGGCCGGCTTTTGGAATCGTCTCGTATTATCGTGTATATATAACCCGGCGACCGCGTACATGGTGTGTGTGCATAGGTCGCAAGCAGTACCATACGCGCGTCGTCAACGCGCGCACAACACAAACCGGCGCTACCACCGTTTATACTCGCACATATTTTTTCCCCTCCCATTTTTCCGTCCCGAGAAGAAACGTCCTCCTCAACCCTCGGCACCGCCGCCGTCGTCAGCACCCTCTTATTTCGACGTCATATATACGTATATATTTACAAGCAACGCGAAAGGTTTTGGAGGGTATATAATAAATATATTTATATACATGTTATTGTACTGCCTACTTATATATATATATACCTAAGTCTAACCACATAGTTTTCACCCGCGTACCTATAAACGTTTTAAAAACTTCTATATTCTGTTATATATACGCGTATTATATATTATATTATTATGTATATATATATCTATTATGCGTATATATGTATTGGATTTAAATATCAAATATTTTGAGATGTATAACGCGTACAGGCGTACAATACGAATTTTTATGATAAAAAAAAAAAATATATATATATATATTTATACGAGTCTCTTTCTATATAGTAGTGAAACATATAGCCCATAGCCGTATAAAAAGTTGTACTCTATTACGGAAAATATATATATTGGAAAATAATATCAATAGTCGCGTTGCAGATTGTTTTTTTTTTTTTGAAAATATATAGCGGAAAATTATCGCGCTAACGTATTGTTTTTATTAAACCGTTTAGATTTCGATTTCGCGTGGAAAGAAAAAAAATTGTTTTAAATTTTAAACGCGACGGTAACACAAAAATTTGCAGGTTATTTTAGATATTTTTTAAATGTTTTATAACATATATAGTACGTTAATATATACAGGTATATGTTCATACCCGCGATACTGCACCGCTGCGGCGCATCATATCGCTCCGCGCAGGACGACTACGTGCGGCAGGAGAACAGGACGAAGATAACGAAGAGGGGGAAAGGACGCGCGTTTTTGCCGCCAATAACGAGAGATATTTTTGTACACATTGTATATTATAATGGACCATGACCTGCTCGTTCTAGAACCCCACGGGCGCGTGTGCGTTGTATAGGCTGAACAAAAAGGCGCACTGAAACATATTATATTGTGTACGTTTGTGCATACCTATATATACTTTAGTGCTGCACCACTGTCTGCAGCTATTGCAGTAAACTCATCTTCAGTCGTTTATAATATTATATACGATCGTCGGGAAATCGTCAAAACTGCGTACAATGTTATAATATTATGCTTATTTTTTTTTTGGGGGGGGGAGGGGGGTTGTATCATTAATTTGGCTTAAAATACAGTGTTCGGGGAATAATTTGCAAATATATATATATATATACTTAAAAAAAAAAACTATTTTATTTCCCCCAGAAATAATATTATGTTTCCTGCAATGGACATTTATTTGATGAAATATTCGTAATTAATAGTTTGTATAAACGCGAATGTATAAGTTATTATTATAAATATTTGTAATAAATGTCTATAGATCTCAGAAGTTTAGAATGTCATATAGATAGTTAAATAAATGAATATCAGTTTTACACGGTATACATCACTATTATTGAAAATAAAACTTAATTGTTTTGATTTTGTTATTGATAAAATGTAGTAGTTTAAATTTAAATTAAAACTTTTAATTGTATAATTTGATATTCCGAATAATAATTAAGGCAGATTTATATATATTTATATATATATATATATATAATACAAATAATACATTTGGATCAGCTATAATGTACTACTACGACGAGCTATACTCGTAAGCTGTAGCCTCGTAGGAATATGTTATTTCGAATATTTTTTATCATACGTATTATATAAATAGGTATGAGAATTTCAAGAGTACAAAAATATTTAGTTCCAGTAATATTTTTAGTTTTCGTTATTCGATATATAATATATACTACAAGTATATACATATATATACGAGTATATATAGTGTATGTAAAAGGTGCAGTTTACTGCCTATATACCCTACCAGATGTTATATATACGAGTATAATTGTATGTATAATGTATATATAGGATACGTTGAAAAAACGGACGCACGAAAGAAAAAAAATTATATAGGTATATCAATCTACAATACAGATCATTCAGGAAACGGTATTTTTTTTCCAAAGTCTTTTGTATTTATATTTTAACCCACTATTTAGTATATACTTACATTTTGACATTTAACGTTGTTAATCTTTCTGAAATGTCTTGGCGATTATTGACAGTCGATAATACAAAATAAAAAAGCTACAATAATAATATGCGAATATTTTCCTATAATTAATATCGCGGGTTATAATATAGTTTTTTTTTATAGTTTATATATACAACAAGGAAAAATTCAATGTCACGCGTATAATTCCTATACAATATATGTATTCAAGTAAAACATATATACGCACCTACGTAATAACTTATATTTGAGCAATAATAATATCGTTTATAGGTTTTATTTACAAATAAATGGTAAATATTCAAACGTATACAATTTTAATATTTTTATTACGACTTACAAGAGAATATATATATATATATAAATCGAGTTTATTGCAGATGAATTTTTATCATTTGTATTATTATACAGTTGAACGCATAATACATATATATATATATATATATATATATCATCCATTCATTAAATATATAAATATCTTAAAAGTGATATCTATATAACGCATGTATTATGTATATATTATAAATCTATTATTTACGTCATCAAATAAATATACGAACATAAAAAAATAAGGATATATATACCTATATACGCAAGCGCGTTCATGAATAATTTAAAAACGAACATATTGCTTTTATACGTGTAGAAATCGCACGTGGAATACACGCATGAGAATTAATGTGATACTATATATATATCCGTTCGTATTATATATATTTAATATTTATATTACAGGTTGTATACAAGATTTATTATATGAAAATATATACGTATGCGGTAGTGAAAAAACAACATTATACCCTCTATAAATTTCGGAAAAAAATAGTTTTCGCCACCATTTCTACATTAAGAAATATATATGTATTTGAAAATAATATCGTACGATATGATCTACTGCAGCAGTATATTATAATGTGCTTATATATATATATACACTTTTAATTCTATAAATGGATTCTGAAAATGGTCGAAACGCCTGTTATTAACTGTCATTTTTGGATTCAAAGTGAAGCGAACAGGTGAACATGTATAACATATTACATATGCAGTGTATATATTATAATGCGTATACAGGTCAATGCACGCGTGTTATATGCGTTATTCGATATATAAATATACGTTTTTGGGTAAATTTCAACGCTGAAAACTTTACAAACATAACCAAGTATCGATCGTTCGAACACAGATATTATATTATTGCGCGTATTGGTATTTGCATCGGTAAACTGTATATATTATATATAGCAAATTTCCTACTGTAATAAAAAAAAATAACGAAAATCGATGAAGAAATCGCAAAAAATTTATAACATATTCCACACGAAATAGAGTTTTTTTTTTTTGGTGTAAATAACTCATTTTTCACATAATTTAGTGACTTATAACACCTTTTTCACAGTGACGTATTTATGGGGAGAGGTTCGTCCGGGTTTAAACCCCCCTCATGACCTAAGAAAAAATTTTAAATGACCGTTTTTGACGTTTTTAAAATTATATATTTGATATTAAACTACACATCTAAGGAGCTTATATTATTTCAGTGGCGCCTATCTCTTTTGAAATATACGTGGTTCAAATAGTTAAAAAACCACTCACCCACCCACACACCCGTTTTCAACATTCAATCCTTATTTATTTTGAATAAATTAATTATTATCTATTATAATTTGATAATATTCAAATTATATGACGTATAAAAATCATAATTTAGGACACACAAATCACGAGGAAGGCACCACCCTCTAATTTACCCGGTTCAATTGAACCACCTTGACCCCTCTTTGGGCGCCATTGTATTATTTCAGGCTTATTGTAAAAAAGAAAATATATTTTCCAATAATTTATTGGAAAAATTAATTTTATAATATTAAAAAAACAGACTGATTGGTGGGAGGGGATGAATCCCCCACGACTCTGTAAATAATAAAAAATTATCTCATCACTGCACCCCCTTTGAAAATTCCTAAATACGAGCCTCTGCTGCAGCAGTCACGGCGTGATATATTGCAGCAGCGTACAATTTATTTATTTATGCGTATGATGGTTCGTGAACAACTGCAGCAATTTTCAAAAGCGGAGTAGGAAGTAAATCCAGGCTGGGACTCCGTGGGAGATTGTTGTTTATCCAGCCAGGCCAACCACACTTACCTAAAACACAAACATTTATTCCGTTTTTTTTTTAATTTAGCAATAATTCCTGCACTTCAAAGATTTTTTATTATTATTATAGTTTTTAAAACAAAAATAATTGTTAAATTCTTTAAGTTTATATCGCTCTATTGATACCTATATATGAACTATAAATTATATATATGTTACCGGCAAAGTGTTGAATACAGGCATTCTATAGAAATCCCAGGCATTCTATAGAATCCCTTATACCATTTGGCAATGTATTAAATTTTAATGTTATTTTAAATAATGCCTAGGCAATCTATAAAATTCCTAGGATATGTTAGGTAAAGTATGGAATATTAATAATATTTAATCGAAATAAGTTTATTTTAATTTATTTTTAAATAGGTTTTGTTGAGCTAAAATAGTTTTTAACTAAAAGCTAATAAAAAAAAAAATAGGTTAAATATTATTTAATTATTTATTTATTGCAGCATACTGCTGATGCATGGCATTTCGAACTGCATAAAATATTGTTTTTATGCATTAACATTTTTTTAGATTTACATTTAGATATGCAACTGCATTTAACAAACCCTTGTCCAGTTCCCGTAGATTGTTGGGTTGCGATAGAACGTAAAGGAAATGTATTTTCTTTTGGAACTTCGTCAATCGATAATAAATTTTTTTGGCATATTGTGAATTGAGATCTTGAGTATAAATATATTTATAAATAATATAATAATAAAAATATTTACCCAACATGAACAACTTACAACATAATAATCATAATATACCTAATAGTTATCTATAATGACGATAATACATTGCACGTGTGGCATGTGCGATAAGATAATCGTTAAGATAACAAATGATCACCATTGGTACTCGTATATATTTAGTAAATGCACTTTTCATAAAGGCACTGCACTAATGTTGCGATGTATAATTTTATACATTACCTACGTGAGGTTCGGCATTCTATAGAATGCCTATAGGTATTTTATAGAATGCCTGATTCAACACTTTGCCGGTAACATATATATATAAAAAAAACGAGCTGCCGGTTTGAAAAAAATGTTTAAAGGGATTGAAAGCGGGTATTTTCTCTCTTTGTATTACACACATGAAACATAGCAAAATAGACGTTTCGTATACTTCCAACGTACCGATCGATCTATTGGTGCGATAAGAAATTTGAAAACAGATTTGAATTCCTCGTGAATTTTACTACACAAAACGACTTTCCCACTTTTTTCATTTTTTTTTTTTTCATAGACCCTTAAAAAATTAACCGAACAAATTAAACAAAAAAATTGTTAATAATTCATTTTTTAAGGGTCTATGAAAAAAAAAAAAATGAAAAAAGTGGGAAAGTCGTTTTGTGTAGTAAAATTCACGAGGAATTCAAATCTGTTTTCAAATTTCTTATCGCACCAATAGATCGATCGGTACGTTGGAAGTACGAAACGTCTATTTTGCTATGTTTCATGTGTGATGTAAGACAAAGAGAGAAAATACCCGCTTTCAATCCCCTTAACACCTATACAGGCTATATCATCATATCTGGAAAACTCCCATTTTCCAGACAGATCGTTTACTCCGCCCCTGCACGGCGGCTGCTGCAGGTACACGCATTGCACAAGGAGAAGTCGTAAAGGGGAAACAGAGGAAACATAAAAAAAAAAAAGAACCGAGAGTAATAAAAACAAAAGGCGTGTATACTCGTCGCGGGAAGGAGGTAAAGCGCGCCGGTTTTTTTTTTCGCATATGGGCGGAGCTCCGTTCGGTTGGCAGCTCCGTTCCGCTATGTCGGATTATATTCGCAATACACTTTGTGCACCGCGCGTTTTGCACGAGCGCGCGCGCGCGCACACACCTGCAGTGGTACGCGACACGACGATATTTGCATAATCGCGGTGTGCGTTCTTATGACGCGTACAATGTATGCGGCGGATATACTACACCACCGCGCAAATTCGCGAATACATGCGCGCGCACGCCGTTCGTTTGACCGCCCCTGTTGTTGCGCGCGCACGCGCGGCTGGCAGATTATTAAGGGAGGGGCCAATTTGTTGTTATAATTTTTTTTTTTTCAATACCACCTCCTGCATCCTTAGGCGCACGCTATAGTACGCTATTTACTATATATTATATACACGGGAGGGTTAACCGGGTCAACTCCCATCTGCGCACACATCACCCACATCAAAGGAGCAAAAAGGCGCTGCGACTTTATTGTTAAAAATTGTTTTAATATTATATATTATTAAATATAATATTGTTATTAAAAATGTGTATAACAAACAACGGCGGTATATAATATAATAATCGCAGCATTCGCGAAAAACCTCAATATTATATTCTCTATATTATATATGGTTTTGTCGAAATTCAAATTTAAAAAAAAGTTACGACTTGTCCACTTATATATAATAATATGTCTATATATAACTATATATAAGCTCGTAATATGCTGTATAGTGATGTATATAATTTCATTAATTTATATAGATGGCAGCTACTTAAAATTGTCTATATGAGATTTTAAATCCGGTAGTATATATTAAGATTCTGTATAGATTTTTTACTATATAGGTAGGATGTTGGAAACAGAATATTTTATATTTTTGCTAAAAAAAATTACAAAATAAGGATAAATTTTAGGAAAAATTTATACTAATTTACAAAAACCTATATGTCTTGTGAAAACTGCAAAATAACACAATATGCGAAAAATTATTTCCAACATTTTCTATATATATATATATAGTAAAGAACCTACAGAATCTCAATATTTTTTTCGAATTGAAATCGGAACATTATTGTAATTGTACTTCATATATACAGGTATGCCTTTAATTTTGTCAGGCTTTTTGGTCTTTATACAGACGCAAAACGAATTAATTTTAATATCAAAATATTTATATCTTTTACCTATTGACATGTGCATTCGTGTACAAGAAATAACACGTATATCTCGAGCAAACGAAAATAAAAATTCGATTATATATTGACAATTTTACCTGTTTTTTTTTTACTTATTTACTCTAGGTATATATACCAACTAAATACAATATTAACAATATTGGAAAGTATATAAAGCGCGTAAAGATCAACAGAGTATACATACGAAAGTGTAAAAATAACCACATAATACTTACGTAAAAACAATACGCGCATCTAAAATGAGATTTAAATTTTTTTTAAATGCACAGATAGTATATCCGCGACGGACTCCGGAGTTTGACATTGCTATTATATAGGCACCTATATACGAATATTAATTTTAATTTACCCATGTACAGTATGTTCTACAAATCGACGATAATATTATATACATATAGGGTTTGAAACAGTGCCGTAGATAGGATTTTTATATGGGGGGGGGTTCAGTGCTAAAGATAGAAATTTAATATGGCCTATGTGAGGTCATCATTAGTTATAATATTGAGGTAAACATCAAGAATAAGTGTGAATGATTTATATTATTTTTATATATACTAAAATAATTAATTTATAACAATATATCAATTTTTCTCGGTTTCTTAGATAATTCATTCAGTATTCGATGTTCAAGGGGAGGGGGGGTTTGAACCCCCTAAACCCCCCGTGTCTACGGCCCTGGTTTGAAATATTATAATATATAATGCTTGTCGCTTGAAATATATAATATTATTTGCTTGAAATTATTTGTGTTTGCGAAAGAAAATAATGTATATATTTTTTTTTGTTATTCGAAGATATACGAGTAGAAATTAGAAAAAGCTATAAACGAAAAAATATATAAAACTATATATTAATACTATAATTTTATTAGTTTGAATATAATTTAAAAATATACGTAATAATTGTTTATATTTTTTTTTCACCACCACACCAAAGAAAATATATAAGAATAATCGAATGTCGATCAAATACCTACACCTATATATATAGGTACATATAGTCAATAAAGTTTTGATTTACAAAATACGAAATAGGTATTTCTTATAGTCATTTTTCGTTGCGACCGACATAAGTGATAACACTATATATTATTGCAATTTACAAAAATGTCAAAAACAAAAAATATATATAATGTATAATAAAATAGTAAAACAAAAAAATAAATAATTAAAAATAAAAAGATATGTTAAAGAAATGGAAACGAAAACAAACTATATAAATTAATACTTGTATAAATAAAAAAAATTATTATTTATATATATAAATGAATATAAAAAATACAGTTATAATAAATATGTATATGTAGTATGTATATGCGAATATACAATCATGCCGAAGAGTATTATGCAAAATAAAGAAAAAAATATAATAGTATTGTTATATTAAATATATGTTTATTATTATTACCGGGTTTCGACAAAAATTCATCATCAGGTAATTAAGCAAAAAGAAAAATACAATAGAACTATAATCTGCATATTGTATCCCGCGGTCATCTATTACCGCCACGCGTAAAACGCCGCTTACTTGTTATATAATCAAATACAGTCGATTAACATAATTTTACTGAAATTCAATAGCTGGTATAAGTATACCGGCTATATAAGTTTAATATATACGAAGAATAATAAAAATAAAAATAATTAATTATAAAATATGAAATATGCGTAACGCATATATAGTATTATTATAAATTAACGTTTAATATAAAGCCAATATATATATATACACACTCTGATAATATGTCTGATTAAAAACACCTTTGTCGTTATACTTGCAGGAACATTTGTTTTCATATTCATTTTGCCACGTAGGACTGCAAGAAATGTCGAGCTATACCTTATTGACGCCTTTATATCCCATTATTCGATACACCCTTGTATAGCAGCAGATTCTCTCCATGTTGTGTGTGCTTGCGTGTGTTCCAGTTTTGAGATCTATACAAAGTTTGAAAGTTGTATTTATAATTGAATTCAATCGTGGATTACACGTGTTAACGTTTTAGTCGACGAAATTAATAATTATATAATATATATACTTCGTCATTATTTTTTTCTTTATTACAACAATCCAAGAATCTTGTTGGTGAGTCAACTCATTTCCCTTAAATATGTACGTACCTAATATTGTTTCTCCTTATATGCGTTACAATTTACATTATATGTATTATATAATGTCGAACGACAGGAGCGTATTTAGAAATTTTTTTGGGGGGCTAAGGCATTGAGTAAATATCATTGTTGAATTATTTTTAAATTCTAATGCAAGACTTTCTAATGCAAATGAAATTTCGGGGGGCTGGAGCCTCATCAGTCCCCTCCATAAATACGCCCCTGTCGAACGATCAATTTATGACGATCACGCGGCGTAAATAATGATATACTTTTTTTAAATATTTGTAACTATAAATACGTTTATAATAATCAAAGGTAATACGAAAAGTTAATTTTTGGTCATCTTTTTTTTTAGAAATTGCGAAATTTTGAAAAATATATTTTTTGGTTTATATTAATTCAAAACGTATAAGAATATAGACAAATTCTGATATCACAGTTTTAATTATGTCATATATATGTATTATGTTTTTAATAGATTTTTGGCTGCGTAACATCCAAATAGTAAGTCCAACCGTCGATTCCAAAGTAAAAAAACACACGTTTTGAAAAAAATCGCACGGGTTGGTAAACTCCACTTGTATAGGTATTCCTTTTCAATCGCAAAACCATGTAGTTTCACGACCTATCGGAAAATATCGGGTAAATTTCTAGTCCTATTAATAAAGTCGTATAGGAACGGATTGGCTGAGGTGTTAAGAGCTGCATGAGAGCTACAGCATTCCATGCCTCAATGTTACATTTTTAATCAGCAGGACTGCAGGACAAGTGTATATACGACTCTTTTTGGTCCGCGTTCCGGGGACCTCGGCCAAGGGTCCCGTGGACAGTTAACCCGTTGTCGGCAGTCCGTTGTAACCTTTTGGGGCTGTTTTAGTGTTTTCACTTATGTTCACGCGTTTCGCTATGCACTCGGAAGAGATTTTTCCGTGTTTCTGAGATTTACTTTTTATAAGTAGGTACACATGCGTTTACCATTGTGTCCATATAATATGTGTACTGAAGTATATTGTGAAAGGTCGTTTGAGAACAACTATTTTTTTTTTTTTGAAACACGATTGAAAAGTTCTCTTTCCACAAGAAAATTGTAATAATCTATAAAAGCTTATTAGTATTGAGAATGACTATTAGTATCTCAAACAAGCGATGTCATAGATCTAATAGGTACCCACTTAAAAAAAATGTATAGGCAAAATATTAAATTTTTAAATGTCTTAAACTTCAACGTAGCATATACATTAAACACGTCTTATTTATTTGTACGTATTTGCTCGTACAACAACTAAAATACGCCCTTTATGAATACTCCATATTTTATAGAGTATAGTCTATGAATGCCTTTTTCTTCCAGTCCACGTTTGCGAAGTTATGTAATACTAAATACTCGTATAGTTACATAACTATGAGAGCATTTAATGTACATAATACGTATATATATATATAGGCTATCTACAGAAATCAACGGCATTTGCCTTTGGTGACGAGACGTGTTAAGAAATAGGTTTGAAATGATTAAATTTACTTTAAGAATATCATCTTCAAAATACCTATTGGCTGAATGAAAAAAAAATAAATAAATAAAAAATTTATAATAATAATAATAATAATAAATAATGGCAACAGGTTACATGACAGATGTTTAAAACTCACCTACCTGGACTAGTAAATTTTATTTTATTTTTTTTATTATTTTATTTTTATTGTAGAAATACATTTAATGTCCACTGTTCAGGTTAGAGCCAGCTGTCCTTTATTTTCCTTAATTTGCTTATACAAATACCTTAACAACTTTACATGGCGATGATTAAAATAATATGTATTTAAAACGTGGATATAATAATAGACCTGATATATAAAACTGGATATAACAAAACCTGGATAATACTGATAGACCATAGGGCATAGAGTGTAGGTCGATATTTTAAAAATGAGTGACTGTCATTTTTAAAATTATTTTGTTAGTGTGCAATTAGATTACAGTTTATAAATTGCAATATTCTTTTTCTAAACTATTTCATATTAATAATCACAAAAATTCAAAATATAAAAATCACAAACTTAGTTCAACATATAAATTTGTATTTAATTATCAAGAAAATACCATATTATTAAATTACATTAAAACTTATAAATATTTATGAGAAAATTATAGAAAAGTTTAAAATTATAAATTACAGTAAAAGTATTAATAATTATTGATTAATTTTTTTATAACCTACTGTGTACATTTTACTTTTATGCGTAAAATTGAGTATTGTTCTTTTAATCTAAGAATCTAATATCGATTTCTTTCACAATGGAACCACTAAAAAAAAAAATATATATATTAGTTATGCATGGTTAATAAGCTACAAAAATATTACACATAAATAAACTTACTTTCTATTTCTTGTCACTTTATAATATGTATCGACTAGTTCTCTGGCAGACAATTTACTTAAGAAATTAGAATCATGAGTAATTATGATCAATTGAAAGGATTTTTGAGTACTGCGACGTTTCACAATTCTTAAACAAATAATAAATTATATTTACTTATACTAATTAATAACAATGGCTTAAGCTAACATACTGTGATAAAGCTCCAGCTAAGTTTTGTATATTAGATTCATCCAAATTTGTTGTAGGTTCGTCCAGTGCAAGTATACCACAATTTTTACTGAATGTTTCTGCTAGTGCCATTCTTACAATTAAGCACGCTAAAACCTTAAATGTACAATGAATAATTAAAATCACAGTACAAATGTAAAGAAATAAAATATTTACTTTCTGCCCTGCACTGCATCTTCCTCGCATGTCCAATTCTATGTCATTTTTTATCTGTACAACTTTATAGTTAAACACTCGCCTCTTGCCTGCATAAATAACAATTTAAACGTTTTATAATAAAATAATTATTTATATATATATATATATATATGTCTTTAGTTTTTACATGAATTAAACTGAATTGGTCTATCGTCAGATGATGTTCTAATTTGTATATAATCAATGCCATCACCCGTATAAATTTCCATCCATAAATGTTTAATAATAAGATTTATATTACGCATTCGTTCTGTATGAAACTGATTCAATGACCATTCAAGAGCTTTTATATATTTTATCAAATCGTTTTCAACAAGTTTAAAAATATTTTGTTGAACTAGTTCACTTAAGTAATTTTTTTCGGCATTTTTGTAATGATCAACTGACAACTCTTTTCTAGTAATAGTTATACAATTATCCAACTCTTGTTTTCTACCCAAAGTTTTATTTTTCTAAAAAAAAACATATTGAAATTTTTTTATTAGATTAGAAGGTAGAGTAATTCAAATATTACATCATTTAGTAAAGTTTCTGTTGTTTCTTTAATCTTTTTTTTTTCAATTATCAAACTGTTTATATCCATATTCCCAACATCTTTTTTTAGTTTGTTTATTTCAGATAAGCATTCATCTTCTTCTTTTAATTTTTGTCTTAATTTTTATTATTTTCCAAATTCATTTTTGTATCTGTAATATATACATATATAATAATAACCTTTTATAAGCACTTAAACTTTATATAATTTTTTGAATAAAATTTAAGTAAGAAAAGTTAATAAATAAATTAAATTTACCTCTTGATTGGCATTATATTCATTAATTGAATCAATTTTATTTTGAATACTTTTCTGAGTTTCAATACATTGCATTTTTTCTTTTATTAAATTTTCTAATAAATTATTTGTTTCTTTGATACGTTGTGACCATCCTTTTTTTTCATAATCGCTGATTGAAGTCTGCAAGTTTTTTATTTCTTGAAATTTTTTCACGAACAACATTATCTAAAAATATAATAAATATATAATTAAGTATAATAAATAATTTAATTAAATTAGAAATAGTTAATGAATAATATAATAGAGTACTTCTTTTCTATCGTTTTCAATTTTTTTGTTTTGCTGCCTTTTGGTTTGTTCGTAATTGTTAATACAATTTTTCAACTTTTCTTGAATAGGTTCTATTGCTTCTCTGGTATTGTCCAATTCAAAACTTAATGTTGCTTCTAGATTTTGTAAATTGTTCAATTTATCCAATAAACCTCTTTCAGCTTGCATATTACTTTTTATATTTAACTCATCAGTTGTAATTTTATTTTGCTGAGTTTGTAAGCTATGTAATGTTTCATTATATTCATTTAACTCGTGTTGACTTTTTTCCAAAATATTACAGATACTATTTATTGTATTTTTTACAGACGTTTGTTCAGTAATTGCTTCTTGAAGATTTCTAATGGAACCAGATTCACTTATTTTTTTTACCAGACGTTGCTCTTCTTTTTCATATCGGATAATGTCATTAATGTAACTATCAATCATTACTATATCAGATTGGATACTCTTAGCATTTGTTTCATTAGTTTCTAATTTTCCATTTTCTTCCACTATTTTAGTTAGTTCATCACGACATATTTTTAAACTATTTCCAATACTTTCTAGTTCACCTCTAATACAAAAATAATTTAAATTAATTAAAATAAATTAATAATAGTAATATAAACAATTTTACTTGAGTTTAGGTATTTCAATGTTATTCAAAACTGATATTCGAGTGTAAGTAGGCTTTAATTGTTGTAGTTTTGATTGTTTCTCCAAATATATGTCTAATTGTGTAACTGTTGCATTTAGTTCACTAGGAATTTTTTGTACTCGCATGTTTAACTGTGATAATATTAATTAATACTAACAGATTAACTTTATTTAAATTGAGTTATAATTATAAATCTTACATCATTAATAAGTTCAGTCACTTCATCAACAGAATTAAAGTTTCGATGACATAATGGACAGCCAGGATCTTGAGCTTCTAAGTTTTTAATGTATCGTCTAAAAAGGTGACCAGATGTCGACACGGAACCTTTCTGATCCTATAAAAAGATTTTAAAATATGCATGTATTCAATGTGTTTAAAATTAACTAATTTGCTACGTTAATTTTTTGTGGTTTTGTTTTTAAATTTTAAATATATTTTTACACATTATAGTATTAAATGTGTCCTACATAAAAAAATAGTTCTAATAAAAAAAAAAAAAAAAAAAATAGAAATGAATTTAAGATAATGTCATTAACTTCTGTTTACTTGTAATTCTTCCACTTTTTCATTGACTTCTTTAATTAACGTCTCATACTCTTGACCTTGACACATATCACTCAAAGCGTTTTCATCATCAGAAAGTTCTGTCTGTTTTGTACGTAATTTTTCTTTAGTATGTTGATAATTTGCTTCTAGTGTAGTTAATTGTTTTTGCTTCTCAGCTAAACTTTTACGATTTGATTTAATAGTGTTCGACTAAAATATAAAATTTATTTCATAGTTTAATTATAATTCCTTTACAAATATTTAAAAGATATATAATTCCGTATATTATACAATACGTACTAAATTATTTAAAAACGTAGTAAACTCATATTTTAAGTTCTCTTGTGGTACAAATCCAAACAGATCTTTTAATACACCATTGACTTTATTTTTACTAAATAAAAACACATTTCAAATTTGATTTCTAGTTTAAATTAGAAAATAAAATAAATAAAAACACATACAGCATTTGAAGTTTATTTTTGATTCCAGATTGATTTGTTTTAATAGTGTCAAGTTCAGCTTGTTCAACGCTTAATAATTGTAATTTTTGTACTTCCTTTTCTATAATTTCTAATTGCAAACTTAAACTATAAATATCAATTAAAAGTTAGTAAATTAAATAAATCAATCAAATTTAAAACCTATTTTTACAAATATATTTACTCTTGTTTTTCTTGTTTTTTCTTATTTATTTCCATTTTCACTCCATCAATATTAAATGAATCCTTCAATGTGTTTAATTTTGTTTCATTATCAGCTCTTAACTTTTGTAAAGTTGTTAACTTTGCAGCTGAATGCTTTACCTTAAAATAATACAGCAATGTATCGAGATAAAATTTATAAAAACTCTTAAAATAATTTGAATTACTTGTTCAATATCTTTTTTCAATTTTGTAATTTCAGAAGTATTTTCATCAATTTGTTTTTCTTTGATTTTAATATCTTGATCTAGTTTTGCTTTTTCTACTCTCATTAAATCAATACTTGATTGCAATTTAATCTCAATTTCACTGTGTTCTTTTTGCGTAAATTCCAATTTATCATTCATAGAATTTATTTGTTTTGATAAATTATCAACTACTTCTGAATGATTAGTTTCTGTTAAATTCGGCACTAAGGAAAAAAATAAATAAAAAATTGTGGTAAAAATTAGTTTAATATCGTATATTGTAAATATCTAAGTACTTAATACTCACAATCAATTTGCATTTCATGTTTTAATTCAGTTATTTTTATACTTTGTTTCTGTACATTATTTTGGTTTTGTTTTTCTTCACTTTGATATCGCCCTAAATTTATTTGCTCTTTACTTATATTTTCTTGAATTTTGTTCTCATTACTAACTGCATTATTTTTTTCTAATTTTAATCTATTCTTTTCCTCTTCTTTTTGTCTTTAAAAAAATGTGTGTATATATATATATATATATATATATATATATATATATATATATATGTGTAATTTATAACTGTTTAAAGGGTTTACAATTTCTTACTGTGAAAGTATCACACTTATTAACAACTTTATTAAGTAATATATGTAATTACTAATTAGTGTTGTGAGAAAAAAAAATTAATTGTGAAACCAAAAGATTTTTGCTCTATTTAGAAAAATGCTCTTTTTAAAATTAGACATTAATGTTATATTAGTTTATGTTTTACACTAAATATTATTTTTAAGTGACCAATATTCTTTTAAATTATCCTTGTCAAGGGAATTATAGCTCATTATTTTAAATATATAGTTTTCAAAATACTTACAATAAATTAATACTAAAATTGTTTAATGCTTCTTCAAGATCTGAATCATTTCCTTTAAACTCTAGTTTAATTATTGATTCTAAATCTTTTTGAGCTAATTTAATAGTTGTCAAATTGCTTTTTGAAAATAACAACGCGTTTCTTAAAGTAGATAAATTTTCTTCGATATACAAAATTTCGTTGTATCGCTTTTCTAATGGCTTCAAATTTTCTTCAATTTGTTTTATACTTAATTGTAGTTCATTAGATTTACATATCCTATCTTCTAATAGAGCTTTCTTGGTACGTGTATCTTCTCGAACGATCTTCAAATGGTATAAATTGGTTTCAGTTTTTTTTTTTTCTAAAAATATATTTTAAAATTATTATTTATGTAAATAATAAATTGATAAGTAAGTATACAAGTACATTCAATACTAATCAAGTAATTTGGTTCAGGTCACAAAATAATAATTTTCATAAGCAATATTGCAACTTTTAATTACACACATTTTTTTATTACACGTGTATCACCAAAAATATTTTTCACATTTCAGAATCCCCATTAAAACGAAATGCTCGTGAAGCAAAGCCTACATGTACCTGTTAGCACATACGTTTATTTATGATTGTTGTTTAAATTGTTTATGCATTTAACTAGTGACCATTAAGAGAAAAATCCTTAAAATTAGCTTATTACCTATTTATGATATTAATAAAAAATATTTAGAAACAGATCAATTATATTTTTTAAGGAATTGAATTACTAACCTAAATACTTAATAACAGATTATGTCATGATACGATTATGTAATAATTTATTAAAAAATAAAAATAAATGCTCAATAAGTAAAGAAGAAAATTTTCCAGTTTGAATCATATTATACATGTATAGTATTGGATGTTTATCAATAAGTAATTAATACAAATATAAATAAGCATTAATTTATTACAGATTCAATATTTTACATTGAATTATTCTACATTTACAATCAATGGTCCTACTTACCTTCACGAAGAAGATTTAATTCTTTACGAATCTGTTCAATACATTTGTCATATTTTCCAACATCAAATATTGAATCAAATTTTTCTTTTACTTTTTTATCTTCATCCAAAGGCCTGTAGAAAATTATAATATTTAGTTGTTATTTTATTAATTGCAAAAATGTACAATTTACCAACTAGAGTCTTCTTGGTGGCAAAATATAACATCTTTTAAAATTGCTTTTGAAACTCCTAAATAAGTACACATAACATCATCCACGTCAACACATTTATGCGAAGTACTTTGGCCCTATATTTTTTAATGAATACATATTAGCAACAACCAACATGAAGAATTATTAAATTCAAACTAACTAACTTTTCTAGTAATAGTTTGATCAATAGATTTAGTAGTGACGGTTATTAATTTTTGGGTCGATTCTAAAGTTTTGGAAACAGTCACAGGAAAATTATTAGTATCTCGAAATGATAATTGTACATTGCCTTTAACCTAAAACAAATATAATTTTATTATTATTATAATTTCTTAAGATAAATATAAATTCATGCATATTACAGAAGCATGATCTGATAGTTTAGGATCCCAAACAAAACCACCATTTTTCGTATTTTTTGGTTGATCTGAACATGTGACATATTTTAGACACTCAATTATAGTTGTTTTTCCACAACCGTTTTTCCCCAAGATTAATGTCAGTGGTTTTTTGAATTTTAAAGTCTGTTTTTCGTATGGATGATAACTTCTTATTCCTTGAATTGATATTTTATCCAAAGTAGACATGTTCTAAACATGAATATATTTATATTATAGAAAATTAAACATGAATTTAAATTTTTTGTATCTATACGATATAAGTAAGGGTCATAGATATAACATTTTTCAATATGTACGTATTTATATTAATATAGTACTAATATAGTGTATTATGAGTGTAGTTACTTGAAGTTGAATGTAATCCACTTGTTGTAATAAACTTTTAAACTCCGAAAATTCAAAAGGTCACAAATTTTTAACTCTGCTATAAGTACTATTATAGGAACCTCGGAGAATTAAAATTCAAAACGTTAGTAAAGACATTGAAAAAAAAAATCGAAAATTGAAAATTACACGGCCGATCAGATTGCAGCACAGAATAAATTGCAGCATGAACAGCAGGATTGAATCTACCTTAAATCTTAATCCGTGGATTGCAGTAATCTAGAATCATAGAATCCAGACAGACATGATATCAGATTCAAAATAACGAAGCAGGACACCAAGCCGCCTCGTAATACTACCAACTTAATTTTTGTACACAAATTTTGTTACAATCGTAGATTATTCTCCATAATAATTATTATAATGTTTGTCACGAAAAAGCGGGAGTCTGTACTCACGGTTATTAGATATTAACCGTGGGTTGTGTTTGTTTTATAGATATTTATTAGGTAATTATTATCCATGACTCGCCTGCCACGATTTACGATTTTGAGATATATAATGCGTTTACTGTAAATTAAATTTTATAAGTAATTATAATTGTTAGGGAAGTACTTGGAACGAGTTCCCCTGTGGACTCCGATTCAAATAATAATAATAATAATAATAATAATAATAATAATAAAGTAGAATCGACCATTATGGTGTCGTCTGTATAGTTACAGCGTATAACAGTATACGATATTGAATTTATTATACACACATTTTAAAAGAATTTTTTGATTTTTCCCTCATCAAAAAGACGGAATTCAAACTACTACGTTTACGTGAACTGCAATTTCAATTAATAATTTGTATGGTATGGATAATGTTCTCTGGATATACTAATTAGTGGATATTACGCATTATAAAAAAAAATACTTGTTCTGGGTAACACACGAAATTTCAGTTCTAATTTGTGGTCACACTGCGTCAACCTGTGTGGTAAATAGTGATAAGAAGATTTAAACCTTAACAATTTCATATTTTATCCACGACAAATGAACTTTTTCTGTGGTTTGATTTTAAATCGTGTTTTTATCTAATTTCCTTCTAATTGTTATTTCACTATTTAATTGTACTACTAATGAAATAACTATTCTGATATCTATGTGTTTATACGAATATTGGGAAGCTGTTACAGTGTGTAAGTATTGCATTTTGTTTAATAACTATTCGGATCAAACAGTAATTTTTAATATTACGTATTATTTTCTTGTTAGAGAATTTGAAATTGTCCAGTATGGAATCTGTTCCGATATCGGTTGTACCAGATAATTCAAGTTCCAGTGACAGTAACTATAAGTACGTGGGTGATGTATGCATTTACACTGATCCAACTACCAAAAAGGAATATACTTGGAACAAAGAGAAAAATACGTGGATTGAAAAAGGTTTTGAGAACTACGAATACGATGAAATCTGCAAGACATATAAATATGTTGATAAACAAACAAGTATGCACACGATAGAAACAAAATATAAAGTTTACTGAACTGTCGTTTCCTGAAATTTATTTTAAATTAAAGTGGCTTAATTCATTGGTTTCGAGATTGTAATTTACTGTGTTCAAATGAAAACAATTGAGTTCCATCGTACATATATCGCAACTTCAGTTATGGCTGTTGGCTGTTACTGGTACCTGACAGTCACTAGTTACGTTAAAACTTAAAATAATTTTATCATTGTTTTACTGAATCAAAGAAAGCGAGGTACCTTCCAACTCTATTTAGATAAACGTACATGGCTGTATGTTGTAATGTGTATTGCTAAATTTAAATTGTTATATCTGAAAAACCTACATATTATGAAACCATTGTATTAAAATACATTGATTATGAAAAAATAAAATAAAAGCATGTTCAGTAAATTGATTTTATGGTTAAACCAGATGGGTCCACATATTAGGGTATTGTGTGATTAATAAATTAGTTGTTTCACATTTAATTTATATCTTTAAAGTAAAGGGTTGATTTAAGTTCAATAAAATTTAGTAGTTTGGGTTCTTAGTAATGTAAAGGTTGGTTCATCTCCAAAAACCAGAGTACAACTCAGCTCTTCAATAAACCTATAGGTTTTATTATAAATTTTATTATTTCAGATATTACCTACTTGTGGGATCAAAAATCTAATAAATGGGAAGTCGAACGTAAGGAAACAATAAGTTTGATAGAAGACAAAACCGTAGATGATGATTGTGAAGGTGAAGAATTTGATGATGATGACGAAAGAGGGAAAATTCAGCGTACAGTAAAGCGTCAAGATATGAGCAAAGGAAAGTATGGACATGATGGCATAACTCAAACATATACCGATCCAGCTGATGGTACAGTTTACATTTGGGATAGAGAGAAAAATGCATGGTTTCCTAAGGTATGTTAATAATTACTAATGTGTACTTGTACAAAATACTTTTTTAAACTATTTTTGTAAAAATAAAGTGTAATTATTTTAATAATAATTAATATTTAATTTTTTTTTTTTAGATTGATGATGATTTTTTGGCACATTACCAACTGAGCTATGGATTTAATTCGAGTGATAATTCTACTACAAATGTAACTAATACCAGTACAAATTCATCAAACACAAAGACTACTGAAATTGAAAGTGTGGACAGTCAACTTGAATCTAATAATGTTTCTATTGAAAAAACTGAAGCAGAAAAAAGAAAGCTTCCTCCACAACCTTCTGAACCCAGTAAAAAATATTTTGTTTTTTTCTGTACTTATTGAAAATATTGTATATTTTATGATTCTTTATGTTTATAAACAGATTGGTTTGAAATTGATGAAGAGCATAATACAAAGGTATATGTATCTAATTTGCCATTAGATATAACTGAACAAGAATTTATTGACTTGATGCAAAAATGTGGTCTTATCATGAAAGATATTGACAATGGTCGAATGAAAATTAAACTATATACAGAACGAGGTACAGATATTCTTAAAGGAGATGCTCTATGCACATATATTAAGGTATCTACTATTTAATGCTATAAACTCTGATGTATATTTTATTAGTTGAGTTTTTTTTTTTTTAATAGAATTTTTAATTTTGGGTATTAAAATGTTGATACGCGATTAGTGATTACTAATAACTCGGCTACAATAATTTTGAAAATCTATTTGTGATTTATGTTAATGAGTACTTCAAATTTTTATAACACTAAAAAAAATTAATTTTTCCTAATTTTTTGAATTGAAAATGATTTATTATTCTTCCTAAATTAAAAACAATTAGCATTAACTTATATAAATGCAAGAAAAGGAAGACAAGTGTCTGGCTTTGACATTATACATGCCTTACAGACATTTCTCATAGATATATTAAATCAAATATTTCTATGAGAAAATACATTAAAATGTACACAAATATGAAATATACACATATAAAATATTATGTTCTTTATTTCAAAAATAGTAACATATTAATTATATTACTTATGTTAAATTATAATAATCACTTTCAAATTGTATGCGCTAATACACTGTTTGACTGTCTACATAAACCAAGTACATAATGTGCATAGAATGTCAAATTTTAGCGTATTAAGATAATGCATATTTTATTATTTATTATAGTTCAAAATAATGTTGTTAAACATATAAAAAATATATACTGGTGCATAGTAACTTTTTACAAAAAAAAAAAAAATGAATTTATTTATTTAAATGTTATTATATTAAATCAGAAGTTAAATAATAATAACATAGTCAAGAGTAACTATATTACGGCCAGTGAAAAGTGATCCAAGTAAAAATTCTTTTCTCATGGCTATACAAATTTGCGACAAAAATAATTTTTAAATATTCATTTGTAATAGCTACTAAATGAACAATAAATTAGTATATTAAAGTTAAAATAAACTTTAATTATGACAAAAATAAACATTTATGTATAGTGATATAGTGTGAAAAGGTTTTAATTGCTATCCTAAAGTAGAATCACTGATTTCATAAAATTTCACCATTTGGAGTATGATTATCACAGTTCACTAACTGTACTATAAAAGAGCTATATGCTAAAGCCATCTCTCATTGAGTATGTTATTTTTTGGCTGTTAATTTTAGATTGTAAGCAAAGCAAACAGTATTGGTTTAGTAATAAATACATTTTTTGTTAATTGTGTTAACACAATACCTTAGCATATTTGATCTATGATGTAATAGTAATAATTAAAACCGTATATATTGTTTCTTATAATTGACTGAATTTTGAATATTTATTTTTTCTATATAAAATTTAAAATTGTTGATCCTAAGTTGTAATATTTCTACACTCAGGTTGTGGTTTTGTTTCACACACATAGTATTTTTTTTCTAAGCAACTGTGTATCGTCCATTTGAAATCAACATTTGGGTTGAGTGCTATACATTTCCAATGGTCATTTTGTTCGCTATTAAAATATGGCATTGTTTCAAACTTGTTAAATCGAATTTTACGCCCTGATGAGGCCCATTTCCAATGGTCTTGACGCCAGTCATAAATTCCTCCTATCCATCTTTCTTTTGTTTCTAAAATGAAAAAAAACTAAATATAATAAATTTATTTTATCATATATTTATAGTATTTGCCTGTTACCCATTTGTTAATTTTAAATGGTTGTTAAAATATTATTTAACTATAAGTATATATTCATGGTCAATGTTAACTAAATTTTCAAAAGTGATGAGCTAATTATTAAATTTTTCTAGAGAGCACATATGTAGGATTAAACCAATTTAACCAATGCAGTCTAGTGATAATCATTTTTGAAAATCTTGATTTATTTTAAGAAAATAATAATCATAATTTCTACTAATGATTAGCAAAAAAAAAAAAAAAATATATATATATATATATATATATCATTATTATTATTTTTAAATGTTGTTTAATTTAAAACATTTAATGTAAAATAAAATATCACTTACTATTATTAAAATTAAAAGTTAGATTTAACGGAATAGGTTTGAAAATTTTATTTTAGAAGTAAGATGTTTATGAGTTAGGCCAAGCATAATTATATTATTTTAATCAATTCAAAATAGTAAATAAAATCTATATGTTTGATATGTCTGTATACGAATTGAATTAGTTATTAGTTATTGCTATATCATTAAAAATAATAGATTAATTTTAAAAACATTTACATTTATATTGATTCCTTTATGTGTTTATTAATAAAAATAAAACGATATAGATTTTTTTTCAAATACTTGAAATTAACTAATTGTCTTCATAATAGTATTTATTTAGTTTTTCCCAATGTTAACTTATAAATTATAAAAAATGTACCGTTTTTTCTATATTTTAAAAATTTTCCAATATTATGATCCTCTACTTCTCTTGAAAGTACAACAAGTTTACTTCCTTTTGCCAAGTATTTGCATTCAAAATAAGCTTCTTGCCACGTTGCCATTTTTGTACTTAAATAATAGCAGTTACTTCCAAATTTTGAAAAACCATTTTGACAAGTATACATCAGTTTTGATTCGCATGTGCAAAATGGAACTGAAAAATGAAAAACAATATTTACCAATATTTTGATGAGTAGTTTTTTATTTGCACATACTGTTGAAAAACAAATAAAAATAAAACACAATTAGTTCTAAGGATATTTTAAAATTCATTTTTAATTATAAAAAAGAAAACAGTAAAACAACATTGATCTGTACTTGATCAGTTACACTTGAATACTAAAATGTTACTGTAGATCTCTCAGTATTACGATTTTATGTTCATTATTCAACCTTCGGGCGAGTTCTGTTTATCCAGTCAATCATAAAACTTCATGCCATGAATTCCTAACCATTGATATTTTTAATGTATTGTGTGTGTGTGTGTGTGTGTGTGTGTGTGTGTGTGTGTGTGTATATAATTTTGCGTAGAAAAAATGTATACACAAATAAACTAGTTAGTTTACTGGAGCTTATAATTATTATGTGTATGTTACTTATTAGTGCATTACTATGGTCTCATATGCGAATGAATTTAAAATAGGTAGAATCGGTGCATTTTACTTAGACATATTATATTTTTTCTACTGCTTAAAATGATCATTTATTGTAATTTCACTAAAAAAGTTACAAAATTAGTGTTCGAAATTATTGGTCATTATCTACATTTTAGAATAATTTTTTATAAAACGTATGTATACAGTTTTTTGTTAGTTTTCAAACAATGAAGACTACAATAGACACGTATGAAATTTTTTTCAATATCATTGATTAATTATACATATTTAATTAATATGATATCATTTTACGAAATTAATTTTCTAAGCTACCTATTGTTACTTTCTTTATAATTTATTCAACCATTTATATATATATATATATATATATATATATACTTATATAATTGGTTTGAATAACGTGACATTGAAAATAGTTGTTATATTTCAAGGGCTAATCTTTTTTATTTTCCTCGATATTCAATATTATTGAATTTTTAATGTCATGCAAAGATCGTTAAACTTATTTTTATTACTTTTTTTTAACTAATCAATATTAATCACGTATAGTATGTTAGTTTTTTATTAAAATGTTAAGATGATTATAATATTTCAAAGATATTTTTTTCCCCAAGACACTCCTCGAAAAGAACAATATAAATTTGCAAGTTGACGCCCTTCCTCAAATAATTATTACCATCAACAACCATATACATAATTATACTGTTAAAATTGTATATATATTTTATTCATTCAATTTACCACTCCCATGTAACATTACCGATGTAATCTAATTTTATGTCTGTTTGTTATTTGCCATTATAATATACAATACACTATAATACCTACAGTTAGTAATTACCTTTTAAGTGTACGAATTATTATGCAAATAGCTACAAATATTGAGGGTCGCGAGAATTTTCATTTGCAGAAATAATAAAATTTTATTGATACTAATAATCAAAAAATATAATCAAAAAAAAATTTTTTTAATAACGATTTTGAATTTTGACATTATGTCAAAACAGTAGTGTAGCATTACTTTTACAGTGAGTAGTGACACTAATGTTCTGGGAAAAAATATCAAATTGTATTTAAAATGTTATATTCCTAGATTCAAATGATTTATTTATTGCAAAATATTATGGAGCTAGTGTTAAAACCCATAGAATGTCGAGGTCAAGTTTCTTCTTCTGTTTGTGAGTTAAGGTTTGAGCCTTCTCAGTTCTGGCGCCATACATTGTTTCCTTGGCAGACCATGACACACAACAATTTTTTTTCCCTAAAGAATTGGTTTTGCAATGATTTATTTGTGTTGTTATATAGTCGCATTAATCATTAAAATTTCACTTAAGTATATAAGTATACTAAATTGTACTCAAAGCGTGAATAAATATTATAAATTTGGTATCTACACAAACAACTTGACAGATGTTATTGCAATGTTTTTATTTTTGTTTCTTTCACATTAAACACAAAATGTTAGTGGGACAAACGTATTGGTACTTATTTCCCATCAATCAGTATTCAATATATTCTCACGTAGTCCAAAATATATTACATATTTTAAAGTTTAATGGTAATCTCGAGTTTTTGAATACGATGATGTCAATGATGACTAATAGGTTAATAATATATTATGACACTTTGGCAGAAATTTATGTTCAACTGTCAAATGAATGCTGTTTTGAGATTATGAATACTTATAGTTATTTAATGTTTTTATTTTCAGGTAGAATCTGTTGATCTAGCATTAAAATTGTTGGACGGTTATAAATTTCGAGGAAAAGAGATTCGTGTAGAAAAAGCAAAATTTACAATGCGCGGAGAAAAATATGACCCGTCATTAAAACCGAAAAAAAAGAAGAGAAAAGATAAAGAAAAAATAAAAAAAATTCAAGAGAAGTAATTGTTTTATAATCTTATATTGAATGTTGTACACATATATTTATTTTTATAATTTTAATCTGATTAAAAGGTTGTTTGATTGGAGACCCGATAAAATGATAGGCGAAAGAGGAAAACACGAAAATGTTGTAATTGTCAAGAATCTGTTTGAAAAGGAAACATTTGACAATGACGTATCGTTACTTTTAGAGTACCAGAAGGACCTCAGGGAAGAATGTTCAAAATGTGGTGTTGTAAAAAAAGTAACAGTGTATGATGTAAGTACAGTAACTTTTTATTATAATGTTCATTATTATGTTTTTAATATAAAACAGATGCAATTTGAGCTGTGTTTAAGGACTAGTTCACTTGATGGGTGTTAATCGCACGCGTTTACAATTACCACTGTATTTTATTTACAAATACATACGTTCATGTGAACGGTTTATATGTAGCCTGTATACTTTGTAAACGAGCGTTTAATGCTCTTTCTGTAAACTATTCTTTACTCGTCAAAAAAATTGAATTTGAATTTGTAACAAATAATTTTGGAATATACCATAATACTACTATTAAGTAGTAACTATTAAACTATTATATAGTAGCTAAATGTTTATTACACTTGTAATCAAGAACTAAATAAATAACTGTGGAAATTAATAAAAATAATATTTACATAATATTCAATAATATAAAAAACAATATTTTGTTTTACTATTAATTTTACAACATTTGCTATATTAACTTTTTTTTAAAAAAAAAGAGACATCCAGATGGCGTTGCTCAGATTAACTTTAAAGAACCTGATGCGGCTGATGCTTGTGTACAACTGTTGAATAATCGATGGTTTGGACAGAGAAAAATTACTGCTGAAACATGGGACGGAAAAACTAAATATAAGTCTGTATAAATCAAAATAAACGAGAATATGTGTTTTTATTATTATTTATGTTTTAGAGTTATTGAAACACCAGAAGAAACTGAAATAAGATTAAAGAAGTGGGAAGCGTATTTAATAGCTACCGGTAGTACTGAAAAAAATGATGCTCATGAATCTGACAGCGATTCAGTGAAAACAAAAAGTGGTGGTGAAAGTGACGATGAAATACCATCAACCAATCAAACTTCAAATAATGAAAGTAATAATTTGTATTAAGATTTATTTTCAGATAATAACAAATATATTTTTATTACAACTATATGAATACGGTATAAAAAAAAAAAAAAAAATAAATAATAATAATAATAATAAATATAATATGTTTTATGTAATTTACAGATTAGTTTGAGACTTAATCTTCTCCAGCAGGTATAGCGTCTTCAAGCCGTTTGTTAAATTTCATTCGTAATTCAGTGGCCAAATCGCCTTTAAGTTGATCTTGTACAAACCAACACGATACATCCATTTGTACCTAAAGTATATAAAAGATTTTATTTTTCAGACATGACTTTTAATCATTTTATCATAGAATTTCAAGTATGAAAATTATTTGAACTGTGTCTTTGTGTTTTAAATACTGTAGTGTATTTTCCAATAATTTTAAAATTCATAAATATTTTTTATAATAATATAATGTGTAATGAATTTATTTATTTTATATAAATCAAAGTAGTGCTATTACTGAGATAAGATTATGTAAATTTATTTTAGCAAAATTTAACACTCAGGAAATTATTTGTTTTGAATCGACATAATATAATGTAAGAAATGTATAATTTAGTGTATTATTTTTGTTATTATGATTGCTTATGATTCATATTTATTGAAATACATAATGCATTTAAGCGTATGCCATATTATTATTGATTGTTATAGAACAACTTTATTTTGGAATTATTAAGTCATACTGAGAAAAGTAACTATGTTATTGATGGCTTCTAAAAAATATTGATATGAACAATTAGAAATGTGTAGACTTAAGAGACGATCAGTTGGAACAGTCACAATTTACCAGTATGAAATGTATGTAAATTTGAAAAATTAGTGGTCAAAACAAAAAAATAAAACGTCTTAGACGTTTGATACTCATGTACACAGTATACGATTACAAGAATTTTTAAAACTGTAAAAATCATAAGACCACACATCAATCATAAGTTGTAGAAAAAGTATTATTATTTTTATCGCCATTTTACATAATTTCTTTTGTGTCACTAAGATTAATGACTTCAAAACCGGTCAAAAACTATTGCGTTCGTATTTAAGATAATAGATTATATGTTTTAAAAATTATGTTATAAATATACCATTTCACACGATCCTCTCAAGACTCCGCACAGTATATTGCTATATTTGAGATTTTGATAATTGTCTGGTAGTTCCACAAATTCAGTTAACGGATTAGTATCGAATGTTAAGGAAAACTCGTCTCCAGCAGCACTCCAATTAGTTAAAGCAGGAGTTATACCCAAATACATTTTAAATGCATACTATGTACAAATAAAACACAATGATCAGTTATGAACATCAACAATATTGTGGTAATTGAACGTGAAACCTGAATTTTATCTGCAGTTTCTCTTAAATCGTAACATCTTCCAGCATTTGTACGTGCTAAAAAATCTTCAACCATGCGGACACCAATATTATAACCCATTCGATCTAATTGTTTGTTAACGTCTTCGACATTTTCATAGTCTTTCATTAACTGAGACACTATGGCACCATAAGTTAAAGTGAATAACTCTGAATTCTACAAACAGATTGAGGAATTAGTCTTTAATTTGATAATCGATGTTTTTTTTTTGGTCTCTTTATTTAATGAATTTCGATAAAATAGATTAAAATGTCCACAAAAGAAATAAAACTGAAACATACTGACTCTACAATGCGCCAATCAAGTTCTGATCATTAGGTTAATGATTTTGGAAATTTGATACCACAATCAAAATTATACAAATATATCAAATGATTTTAAAATAAAAAATGTTTTTATTAGCAGTTAATTTAATCGAAAAGGAATAAAAATGTAATCATCAATAATTAGGTAAAAATAAACGTAATTTTCCATCACGAATTTTAAAACGAGTAATTTTAGTGCAAAACAAATGACATTTGCTCGCGACTATTGTAATTTTATTTCATTTATTGTTTTGCTCGACAAAAACCATTTGACAACGTGACAAGTAAAACTTACAACTTTTTTAACGTCTAATCTTGTGTTTTGTCGGGACATGATAGGTACATAAGGTTTCTGACACAATAAAAACCGCACAATTTTCAATTGAAAACTTCAACGAATAAATGCAATTTTTTTTTTTTACCGAACGACAATCATATTATTCTCTTATACATGACAATTGACAATATAATAACACTACTTTTTTTTTTTTAACTATTAAAAAAGCGTATTTTTGGCCGCAAATGATAACAAACGATGCGCGTGTCCATTGATAAGCGATAATAAATAATTATTATCTACTACGAATTACATGTATACCATAGAAAAATAATATAATGTACACAAATAGTACAATTCGTTTTTGTCATGAAAATTGTGGAGAAGAACTGTGAAACTGGAGTGTCCACCGTCCACTTATGTACGATGTTTTAATGGAAATTATTATTATTTTTCTTAAAAATTTAAATCCGATAAAATATCAATTTTCGGAAAAAAAAAACATAACCTAAAAGCTATTGGTCTTTTAACTCTTGTTACCCGTAATGATAAAGATATGTTTTGTAAATAACCCGGCAAAAATTTTCTGTATTCCAGATTTCACGAATTCAAAAACGTCGATTACAGTATTAAATATCGTTATTAGTCTCATTTGTCTTTAAAAAAAGAAAATGAACGACTCCGATACGTACAAGTCGTATTTGAAGCGAACCGTTTACGTAGGCGGACTGGCCGAAGAAGTGGACGATAAAGTATTGAGATCTGCGTTTATTCCGTTCGGCGATATTGTCGACGTTCAGGTAACAACTCTCGTTTCCCGTTATGTTTTCTCGGTTATTAATTAATTCTCTACTAAAAATCTATTATTATTGTTATTAATTCAGATGCCGTTAGACTATGAGACGGAGAAACACCGTGGATTTGCGTTCGTCGAATTCGAACAACCCGAAGACGCGCTGGATTCCATTGATAACATGAACGAGTCGGAGATATTCGGGCGCACTATCCGTGTGAATTTGGCTAAACCTCAGAAAATAAACAGAGGTTCAACGAGACCGGTGTGGTCAGAGGACGACTGGCTCGTTCAGTACGCTGGTAAGACACTCGAACCCAAGGACGACAAAAAAACCGAAGACGACAAAACCAAGGACGAGGTGAAAAACCCTCAAGTTTATTTGGACATTAAGATCGGCAAAAAAGACGCCGGTCGAATTATTATCATGTTACGAGCAGATATTGTGCCACGTACGGCGGAGAATTTCCGTTGTTTGTGCACGCACGAAAAAGGTTTTGGATATCAAAACACTACAGTTCACCGAATAATACCAAATTTCATGTGTCAAGGCGGTGACATCACCAATAACAATGGTACGGGCGGATTGTCAATATACGGAAAGAAGTTTGACGATGAAAATTTCGAATTAAAACACACAGGCCCCGGGATTTTATCCATGGCTAATTCTGGCCCAAATACAAATAGTTCGCAATTTTTTATTTGTACGGCCCGTACAGAATGGCTGGACAATAAACACGTTGTATTCGGCCACGTAATAAGCGGTATCGACGTTATGAAGAAAATAGAGAAATGTGGAACCAAAGCTGGTTTGCCAACCGAGAAAGTAATAATCGGATCTTGTGGACAGTTAGCTTAATGGGATTAAATCGTCATAAACTTACTATTATTATTACTTTTTTTTAATGTAATTTTGTATTTTATTATTATATAATTTGTCCTACAACAGTGTATTAGCTATTTTTGTAAATTATAAATTTATATACAAAAATTTTTTAGAATATTTTGTATGATTTTTCCAATACAGAAATTTGTTGAACGACCAGTTACGATTAGCACACCTAATGTTGAGGAAATCATATTTTTCATTTCATTAAAATATACGATTAATTTTCCATGGACAAGGTGAATAATCTTGCATTGACTATGTTCCTTCTAAATAAGAGGAAATGTCTCATAATATGTGTACGTACTGTTTGTGACATTTTTAATTTTTTCGTCGTACGCTTTTTGTTCAAAAAAGAAAAAAATATATGAAAAGCGGCAGCAACTGCTAAATGAAGTGCAACAATTATACGCCATTGAAAACAACAAAATCATTACAGTAAACAATTTTCCAAAAAAATCCAAATTGTTTTCCACGATAATTTACCAGCTATGATTTTCACATTTTAACTAGGCCAATTAAATGTTATTAAGGTAAACAACAATTTTACTTGTTACAGAGTAACAATTAATAGCGATTTGTTGAAGAAGATATTTTACAATTTAGGAAATCATTACAAGAAGTGTTTTTTCTTGGCGTTTTCTATAAAAACTTAATTTTATTATACGCAAATAAATAACAGTAGTTTACAAAATCGTTTTATTTATTTAACTCGTAAATATTTAACTTCCAATACTTTATAATATACAACATAATTACAATGTTTAATTTATACAAATAAAGTAATTTAATATTTCTTTAGTAAATAACAGTATTATCATCCTGTCAAAATTAAAATTAAAAAAATGAGTATATTTTTAAGATAAAAATAAATAACCGTAATATGCGTTTAATTATTTTCATATTTGTTAAATATATTACTTTGGCAGTTTAAATAACCAAACAAAATTGTTTTGAAAAGTCTACGATTGCAATATTACAATATTTATCATAATAATAGCACCATTGTAAATCGTATTTGTTTCTTTTATAAAAATTAAAAACAGTTGCTCTCATGAATTTGTACAGAGACTTGTTAGCATACTCATTCTTAATAAAATTATACATATATATATATATATATATATATATATATGCAATGATATACTTTTGTCGTTGAAAATCAAAACAATATTCTACCGTATTTCAACCTTTAAGACTCAAAGTAGTATAATTTTTGTGCAAAGTGCTTTTCTTCCTTATCAAAGAATCCCAATTATGTTTATCGAATTTAATTTTTTCTTTGATATTAATGTATTGCTTGAGTTTTGAACTAGAAAAACAAACCAATTACAAAACAATATTTGCGACTAAATAAAGTGTACACAACATTACAACCCTTACCCAATGTCGTTTACAACATTCGTGTCACACGTAGAAATCCAAACGGATAATTTGCTATACTGACGCTTGTTATAAACAATACCGCAAATCTGATCGTTGTACGGTCCGTACATTCCGCCGATCATACTCAATAACTGAAAAATGAAACACGATATAAGCGTGTTAAAATTATGGAAACGCCATACGATATTACAATATCCATCCAGTACTGATCTAATAACCCATTGTCCATTATCAACCAACGTCCGCCGTTCTTATTCGTCGTATCTTCCCAAATGGGTTTTATATCAGATTTAAATACAGAATAATCGCAGCCGATTTTTAACATGCTAGGTGGTTTAATATGATTAAATATGCTGTGAACAGAAAATACAAATTAACGTTACCCAGAAAAGTATTTATTTTATAAGAATGAAATTTTAAAGTTAGTTACTCACATCGTGAATACTTAAATTACCTACCCTAATAAGAATTTATAATTTTAACATCATAAAACGTTACCTAATAAACCTATAACGTCCAATAACAAAATATTTATGTAGACAGCGATATGTACCTATTCAAAAAAAAAAAAACCAGTACGACTTACTGCTTTTTTTTAAAAGGTTATTAACTAGAAGAAATGCCATCAATCAAACTTTGTAGGTACCTACTTATGGCGAATAATTTTTAATGGGCGTTTAATACGATTCTTAGCTCTATTTTTGTTCATCGAGTTCTTTTTGCGGTCACGCATTTTTTGAAAATTAAACTTGCACCGTTTTAGAATATCCAAGGATAGGTACATCTACTATTAGACAAACTAAATCGTAAATCGAATTATAACGTCGATTCATTTTTTTTTTTGTTTTTCTTTAAAAAATTTATAAAAATAATTTTTCAGTGGTAAATTTCGGACGCACGTTTCGAAAATCTGACAAACCTTGGCGAAGACCAATTGAGCACGTCTGCCATACAGAACGCAAAGAGCCACCGATTAGGGGCTACGTATCGCATAGAATACCAATTCGTACTTGCCTCCAGAACTTTTCGACACTGTCGAATTCGCACAGCCCGTGCAAATTGTCCAACCAGTTCTGCCGAGCGACGGAACCGGTGGCGGAGGAGGCTGGACCGTCGTATCTCCAGTACCACAGTTTCCAGGAATCGGCCAACAAGTGTACGTCTCCTACGTCGCAACCTTTTAATAATTCCATAATTTTCGGCAAGTCTTACACACACTATGGGAAACGCCGAAATGGCGGGACGATACGATATTATTAAATTATTGGCGGTTAAAAATTTTCTTTTTCCGAATTATCATGGGGATCGGAGAACGCTGGAACACTGAAACCAACAGATACACACACACACACACACACACAACCAGCACGTTTACAAAGTGCAAAAGTCATTGTCTGATAAAAATAAAATATAAAATCCACAGGGCAATAAAAATAATGGACTCTGCCCCCCCAATCCAGGGGGAGAAACCAGATTTCATTGTTGAACTGCACACAAACCCAGTGATATTATGTGTATTTTTAACATTACATCTCCGAAGATTAGGCGCTTTAGAGGGGAAAAAAAAACATTTATTCATAATTTGTCTTATATTGAATTCGAATCTCTTATTATTTTTTTATTAAACTCTTAAAACGTTTCTCGAGGTTATTAGGATTCACAAATTTACAACACGAACGCGTGTTTTGTGAACGATCCTTGTTTATTTGACGTATCCGCGTGAGACTCGTACACCATCTTCTCGTTTTGTCCGCCCAAAACTTCTTTGATTTTCCTCCTGAAATTTCAAAAACGAAACCGCACAATATAGCAACGAATTTTCAAATTATAAAAACATCGCGTAATTTATTTCACAGTATATTATACTCGTTGATAATTAAAAAACGTACACGTAACTGCCCAATAAGAGCATAAAATGTCGCCCAAAACATATACCACCCATACTACATTTTTGCAGTCATTTCCCATAAATTTTTTTTTTTTTTTAAATTTAAACATTAATAAATTGTCTAAAGGATTTGGTGTGGATATTATATAATATAATCATTACTTTTGTGTAAATCGTAATTAATTAATGATACTAGGCATACAAAAAATGTTAACCGTTATGTGAAATTTTTTTTTACATTTAAGCTTAACTACAAAACATTTTTAATGACTTAATTTACAAACAAAATATGTATCTATGATTTATGTGTAGAACATCAACAGTTCATCCTAATGCTATTTATGCCATCTTTCGATAAAACCTACACGGTTAGGTAGATTGCTAGTCACTTGAATTCTGAAGGGGGCCACCTAATTGCATCTTTTATTATTTACACATACTAAAACCGAGGTAAATCTGAAACATATTTATTTTTATTTCTATAGGTGTTCCAAATTTTCACACAGTGTACGTTGTTTAGTTTAGAAATTTGGAACAGTGACATAAAAACAAATATTTTACGAAAGAATCGATGACAAAATTTCTGGAATCATCTATGTAACATCTTTGATTCGAATACATGATAATTTGACTTACAAAAAATGCAAGATCTTGATTTTGTAAAATTTAAGTGCGAATTATATTTTTTAATACATACCCAATAGCCATAATATTATCTCCATTATCTTTTGATGCATTGTTTGTCCATACTGATATTTTAGTTCCTTTGCTCCGTACATTAACAATAGCTCCATTAATCTCATTACTCTGTTCATATATTTCACCGATTATACTCATAATCTAAAAATAATAATTACGTTTATAATTTAAATTTATATATATTTATAAATTGTTTAATTCTTACTATATTTTTCCAATAATCATCTACATGTGGACTATTTTTAGCTGGCGGTAATTGTAATAACCAACGTCCACCAGCAGTATTTCTCTCATCTTCCCACATAGGTTTGATTCCGTTTTTGAAATAGTTGTAATCGCAATGTAATGACAGTTGGCTTGGAGGTTTTATGTGATTGAACAGACTATAAAATGTTTATAAGTTTAATATTATTTCTATTAAAAGTTTAAAATATTATTTAATATAATCCTTGATTCAATGAAATTATTATAAATTTATTAATATGGATTTTAAAATGATGATTTAACTTACCACCAAAAATCTTCAACTGTATCAAAACTAGCAACTTCGCGTACATTATCCTCCCAATTTTTACTTCTGTTTTCATAAAACCAAAGTGTCCATTTATTTTCTAATGGATGTTTAACTTCTAATTCTGTAGGTACAGTTTCAGTAATTTGTTCATTTTCTGCTTTTGATAATTCATCAGACTGACGAACTGGTTCTCCCTAATTGGTTTTTAAACAATAAATTAAAAATACAATTACCAAATACTTTAAAAAATTAAGAATAATAATTCGGAGTGAATATACAAGAGGTAGTTTGGCAATTACATTTTTAGCAATTAAACAGCTATACTGAATATAAAACTAGATTGTGACACACTGGAAGTAGTCAAAGAATATAAATACTTGGGAAGTATGGTAAGATGCGACTAAGAAATAAGATGCAGACTACAACAGACACAATATGCATTCCAAAGAAAAAAGAGCCTACTTCCAGAAATATAGATATGAAAACAAGGAAAAATCTTCTAAAGGCCTATGTCTAGAGCACAGCACTTTGTGGCAGTGAAACATGAACAATAAGGAAGCCTGAAGGAAAGAAACTACTTGCATTTGAAGCATGGTGCTACAGGAGACTTCTTGTTGGATATATTGTATAACAAATTAAGAAGTACTTTGAAGAGTAGAAGAAGAAAGAAGCTTCCTAAAAGCTTTGAAGACAAAGAGAGCTAAACTAATTGATCATACAATTTGACATAACAATCTACTAGGAAGAATAATAGAAGGGAAGAACAACCAAGGAAGGCCACCACTTGGATTCATGGGTCAAGTAGTTAAGGGTATGGGATGCAAAACATATTATGATTTAAAAAGGAAAGCAGAAAAGCGGGAAGAATGGTGGAATGCTGTCAACCAGCCCTTGAGCTGTTAATGGAAGAGAAACAATTATTAAAATAGTAATCCATAGTTTAGGATGTTTATAGTTCATTTTATTTTTTAATAAAATACAAGGTCTGTTCCAGCAGATTAACTGAAATAGTTCAGAACAATTCGAGACTTAAACTTCCAATTATATTCAGGGCCATCAGTCGAAAAATGAGTTAGCGTTCTGATGTGTGCACATTCCAGCACATCTAAACAAGTTCTAGAATTGTTTAAAACCAGTCATCTAGTAGTAAGTACTACTATTAGTTGGGAAGACTTGTGCACATGCAGTCAAATGTTCAGTAGTATACGTATGTATAAAACACTTTTAAAAATTGATGCTCATATACATTTTTCATTAACACTTACAAGTTACATTCTTTATACATAAGATACAATTAGTATTGAGCTATTAAAGCCGTTCCAGCATAAATCAGTTCAAAACTAGTTTGGGACCAAAAGCTTACCTGGGGATAAAATAGATTATAATATCTCTGTTAAGACAAACCTATATGTATAGTTTTTCAATCGAATGGAAAAGTTTGTGAGCCCCATGATCATAAAACAAAATTGTGAATAGTAAGTTTACAATATTGAATCCAGATTTATTAATAATTAGGCACAATACTCTACCAAAAAACATGAAAATGCTCTAATACGTTATATCAATAACCTTAGTACGTATTTATTTATTCATTGGAAAAAAGAAATGGATATTTATTTAAACGTAAACACACATTATGCAATTATTAATGGTCGGGCGCTATTGATACGTTGAATTTTCTTCAATTCTAATAAAAATATTGTGAACGGACAAAGGCTATTTAGATATTATTATGCCATATCATACACGATTCTAGGTGGACGGTAAATGTTATTCGTTTTAGTGCATTTACATTTTATTCTACAATCATACGAGTGGTAAATCGGGATTATGTTTTTTTTTTTAAACTTAAAATTTGTAGTTTGTATCAGCGGCATAGCGTAAATAATTTTATTATTTCATAAAGCGTTCACTTACCTCGACCATATTCGGTACGTGTATTTTCGCGTATTAATTGCTATTAATTACTAATAATTATTGTGAAAAAAGTTTGAACTTTGATTTTAAAATATGAACATATAAAATATATATCTATATATATATATATATATATATATATATATATGTATATGTATCAGGCGTATGCGTAAGACAAACGCCAACAAGCCTGAAAATTTTAGGAAATTTTATTTTGGAAATAGATCACGTTATTCACAAATGTATGTGGTGGCCGGTGGGGTAAAATACGCAATTGTGAGCCGTGATAAAAAAAAACGAGTACATATATTAACAGGTTGACCACATTTTGATTTATTAATATTGTGAAAATAATAAGCGGCGTCACTGGTAAGATGTAAACATAATTTTGTCCAGGATTTCGATGTATCACAATCAACTGCGGAGGAGTACGCGTACGCAAGTAGGGATTTGGGAGTGTGTTCGGCTAGTGGCTTCTGGCTTTTCGTCGTAATGGTAAACTTGAAATTAATTAATAACTATTGATTTTAGTTTTTGTTTTTACGATTTGTCATTGCGATTAAAAAATATTGTGTTCGGCGTTTAATTCGATCGGTTCGGAATAGTCGTACTACGTGTATCGAGGTAATATTCCGACTTTGAATGTCGCGACGCGATTTAATATTTGTATTTAACAGCTATATTATTTTGCCGGTAATCGGGAGGTTTGTGTTAACTTAGTGATTTAAATTTATAGTGGGTTTTCGTATTATAAACTCAACGAAGAAACGAGTAAACGATATGGACGAAGACAAAATTAGTTGCGATACTTCGGACAAACGTAAAGTCGAAGACGATAGTCCTAAACCAAATCCAAAACGGATAAAACTTGTTCGTCCGGTATTTTCTCCTGTAGCCAAACCTACGGTTTCCACTACGATTGAAATCAATAAATGTGATGCACAGCCAAAAGAATTGCCCAAACCCCCCGCTAATTCTTCTGATAAAGTTCTAAGTGTAGTCGATGGCCCTCCTCAACCTACAGAACAATCTACGGTTCTACCTGAAACGATTAAAAAGCCTATTTTGCCAGAAACTGTTAAAAAACTTGTGGTCACACCTATAGTATCCGAAGAACAAACCGATAGCAGTTCTGATGCTTTAGATATTATAAATATATTCAGTGAAAAAACGAAAAAAGAACTGGAAGATTTAAAAAAAAATATTTTCAAAATGGAAGATGATGGATCATCGTCAGAAAATGATAGCCAACCAAAACGGCCTCGATTGAAACGTCCGACTTTTATTACTTCGGGTATTGAAAACAAAGTTGAATCTAACAATACAAAAATTCTAGACAAAACTAATGAAACGCAAAGGTCGGATTTAGTAAAACCTATATGTGAAGAAACTATAAATACAAATGATAAAATTGTTGAAAAACAATTTATTGCAGATGATAAGGTCGATAAAGCTACAGAGGATCGTACAGAAAATATAAATGTCAATGATGTAGAACGTACAAATGTTTTGGAGAAAAAAATTATAACTGAAACTGTTGAGAAAGTATTAGAACCTATTGCAACTGAAAATATTAATAAGGTAGTTGAAGAAAAATCTACAGAGTCCATTAGTGTCGATAATCTAGGTGAAAAAGAAACTAGTAAAACAAAAAATATTGGTATTAATGTTATTGAAGAAAAAACTATTCAAAAGAAAGTTATTCTTAAAGTTCCCCAAAAATATATTGAATTTAAACATGATGATCTTAAAACAAAACAAAATACCTTTCAAGTTGATACTGATGTACAAGAAAAAGTTGTCGAAAAAGAAAAGTCAAATGAATTGGTTGAGGAAAAACATATTGATAACCAAACGTCTGAAGAACAAAGTAAAAATACTGAAGTACTAACTAAAGAAATAATAGTGTCAAAAGAAAAGATTGATAAAACAGCTGCAAATAATTTTGATGTAAAAAGTACGATGGGCAACGTTAGAGTCATTTTAGAAAGGTATATCGATAGAAAAAGTAATAATGTAGAACAAAATGAAGAACCAATTACAAATTTAAAAGTTGAAGATAACAAAGTAAGTATTAAAACTGGTGATGAAAACAAAGACTTGATTGAAGAATCTTCTTCCAAATATAATACAAATAATGAAGAAATTAAAACTGAAATAGAGATTGAAAGTACTGTAACTGATGATGATATATTAAAAAATACACGAGTAGATAAAACAGTTGAAACTATTAAAGATGTTGATGTTGAAAATGAAATGCAATGTAATTTTGATGTGTTATCAAAGCAAGTTTCATGTTTGGATGAGCAAAAGCATAAAGATAATGAATCTCAAACATTTAAGTCTGACATTTTAAAAGCTGCTCTCATGTCAAAAAAATCGCCCGAATCGCCTGTAAATTCATTAGAAGAACACGATCAGTTAGAAGATAATGTATATTCTGTATCAGAAACTAATAAAACCGAAATTTTACCAAAAATTGGTCAAGAAGCTATAGTTAATAAAATAGAAGCTGAAATAAAACTTACTACCAAAGATCAACCAACAAATAATAAAAAATCACAAAGTACGGTTTACAGTGATTTGCCAGAAATTAAAAATTCTAAACAAGCCTCTACTTCAGTTTGTTTAAACGAAAACATAATAATTAGTAAAACTGATGAACCTCCTAAATGGGGATCGGCTAAAATGAATGAAGTGGAAAAATTCTTAAATGATTCTAATGTAACTATTACCCCTATATGCAAATCTGAAGAATCTCCAAAACTTGGTAAAATAACATTAAAATTACCTAAAATCGGAAATCCAGAAATTAAATGTGAATCTACAGTTCGTCCAGATGTAAAATCTGAATTGATAAAAAAAATCACAAATAAACAGATTGCTATGGGCGACAGTCCTCTAAAAAGTGCTCTTTCTCAACCTTCTAAATCATTTAGTGATTTTGCTACTATTCGACCTGCGCCTAAACTCAGTGCTGAACAAATTGCCCTAATAGAACAACAAATTTTAAATACTCCGAAAAAAGAGGAAGACCTTCAAAAGCTTTAGCACAACAGAAGCAATTATTGTTGCAATATCAACAACAGCAACAACAACCACAGCAACTTCAACCACAACAATTTCAACCACAGCAGCTTCAACCACAGCTACTTCAACCACAGCAACAACAACCACAGCAACAACATTCACAGCAACATCAGCCACAACAACAGCAGCAAACAATTCCAGAAAATAGTGCTGAAGATGAAGTAGTTTTTCATGTACCATTATTTGATATGGAAGATATGAGTGGAGGTGTTGGTATGTTTGATTCATTCGATGCGTCAACACCTAAACGAGGAAAAGCTGTCAGAGGGAAAGGTAGTCGAGGGCGTAGAGGAGGAAAAGGAGGTCGTATTCATGGCCGTGATGGGTCTGATAGCGATACAACATCAAATAGTCGTCGAATGGATGATGAAGGAGGAACTTATAATGAAGAGATGAACCAAGAAGAAGAAACCAAACAAGTTGCTATGATGGAAGCCGAGCGACTCCGAAAAGAAGAAGAACGAGAAAGAAAAATGGAGGCTAGAAAAAGAAAATTAAAAGAACGTAATGATGCTTTAAAAGAAAAAAAAATGAAAAAGAAACAAAAGGCTGAAGAAAGAAGACTACAGTGGCATGAGAAAAAGAGACAAATGCAAGAAGAAAAAGCCAGAGCAGCTGAGATGAAGAAATCCCTCCCACCGCCACAAAACTTTGATGATGAAACTCGTATGAGCGCTGATTGTAATAATAGTCGGTCACAAACACCCGCAAGGAATTTCATTATGGGTATGTTTTAATTTGTAATATTATCAATTTTAATTGATAAATATTAATACTGATAATATTTATTTATTTTTATTTTTTCTGTAGGTGAAGATGATTTATCTATTAGTGGTACCACAAACGATAGTATTAGAATGAAAAAAGGAAGAATGGAAGTCATTGATCTCGAAAGGTAATTTTAATTAATTGTTATTATTGTACTTTTACAAAAATTAGAAGTATATTTTATTTTAATATTTATTTATTCAGCAATAAAACATTAACTGTCGATCAAATTGCTGAATATCAATGGCCATTGGAAGGCGGAGAGTTGTATATGATTCAAGAACAAATATCAAATTTCTTGGGTGTCAAATCATTTAAAAGGAAATATCCAGGATTAAAACGTCGTAATGTGGAAGCTGAAGAAAGAACGTTTTTGTGTGACAGTGGACTGGTTGCTGAATCATTATGTGATCTTGGTAAATTTTCAAATTTTACTTATGTTTCAAGTATACTGATCTTGATGTCTTAAACAGGGTTAACAGTTTTATATAGTTCAGAAGTATTAGATATCATGTACACAGATTTTCTAGATAAATACGAAGAACTTAGAGAATATATGAGACTTAAACATGCTAAAGAATTGTCAAATCGACAAAGAGGTAATACAAAATAATTGCTACCTAGTTATATTTAAAAATTAAACAAGCAATGATTTTATTTTTATGTTTAAAGCATTAATAACAATTAGTTCAAATCCTGATGGGTCAAAGTTAGATTTACGCGATAGAGCAATGGAAGCTGTAGCTAACTGGAATGCTAATTTAAATAAGTCTCGTCTAGAGTCTCGCAAGTGCTCAATGGATATGCAAACATTTATTGTGCATTATCCAAAAAACAAATGCAAAAAAATGACTGTTCTTAAACCTAAAATCGGCAATTATCCTTTGGCTTTACTACCAGGGCAATTTTGTGATTACTACGCCACGTAAGAGTTAAATGTAACTAAACTAAATTTTGTTTTGAACTTCTCAAGTTACTTTCTAATTTTTAGATATTCTAGTGAAGATTTACGTTATTTGCCAATGAACACCGTTATGTATGGTCCTCTAAAATCTGTGGACAAAGACTTTCCTGTTTCACTCAGCAGCCAGTCTGAATCAGAAGATAGTTCTTCTGATGACTCTAGGTAAATTACATCGCATGATTTGTATGTTTGTATTAACATGGCTAAAAATATTAAGTTGCTTGGTGAATATGTATATATGTAAGCAAGGTTAAAGTTTACTAAGGTGTGGGATTAATTTCATTTGCAAACACTTAAACAGAAAGGGGCATTTTACAAACTAACCATTTTTGTCATGAAATGTTCACATTTAAAATTAATTATTAGTGATAGTGACGATTCAATCGACGCTGACAACAAAGTGGAAAAAAATGATTTGGAAAATGGTCCAAGTGATAAGAAAGGAGCCGAGTGCAAATTATGTCTTGGCACTGCAGAAAAAAATAAAAAAGGATTCATGGAACCATTAATTCATTGTTCTAAGTGTTTGACAATATGTAAGCAATTTTCAATGAATTTTATTTTCATATGTAATCATTATATCACAATTTATGTTTGTTTGATTATCAATGTTATTAGATCATCCTACGTGTTTGGAGAGGACATTGGAAATGATTCCTTATATAAAGCGTTATAATTGGCAATGTAATGAATGCAAATCTTGTGCTCAGTGTAAAGAAGTAGCTGATGAAGATAAAATGTTGTTCTGCGATCTTTGTGACAGAGGGTAAATTAAAACATTAATTCAGGTAGATAAGTGTATTTGTGTAATTATAATTATTATGTGCTTTGTGTAGGTATCATATATATTGTGTAGGACTTCGTAAAGTACCAGAGGGTAGATGGCATTGTCAAGAATGTGCTATGTGCAGTTCGTGTGGTGTTTCTGACCCTGGACCAGGCGATTCCAAATGGTTCTACGAGGTAACTAACAGTCATAGATTTGTTCGATATTATTTATTACATTTTTTTGATTTTCTTTGATTCGGAATTTTATTTTTTAAATCGATATTAATAATATTCATTTATTGTAATTTATATTGCTATTTCAGTTCAAGAAAGTTGAAAAAACCGGATCAAAAGTCTATTGTCGTACATTATGTGCTCCATGTTCCAGGTATATTGTCCATCGGAAGTTACTTTGAATTTTAAATTATTTTGTTCATATTTTATTGTCATATTGTTTGTATGATATGTACATACATTTTGTCAGTTTTATTGTGGAAGTCATATACATTAAAGTCATTAACATAATTATTTATATTTTAATATAAATTAAATACATATAACATATTTGGGCATTCTGGTTTGTTGGCCAGGTTGTGGAAAAAAGGCCATTACTGTCCTAATTGCATGCGTTGCTATCCTATCAAAAACGTCGAACGCATGACACAGTGTAACAGTTGCGATAGATACTTACACCCAGGTATATAACATCAGCTTCTTATTATTGTAACTTTTGTATTTGTTTTCTTATAAAATTTGTTATTTTGTTACATAAACAGATGGTAATCTTAACACATTGTTGACCGTGTAAAATTCAATTCGTTATTGGATATAAAAATATAGAGTGTATTTGAATAAAATTAAAATTAATTTTATAAAGCTGTTTGGAATGTTTAAAATACAGAGGCAATGCCTTATATATTATTGAAATAATTATCAATTAATTATAAATTGTTTTTTATCGGTTTGTAATATTTTTTTTTATCGATATTTATGCGTGTTAGTGACTTATACTTGATTGCATAAAGATTCATCGATAGTTAAACTTTCAAATATTTAATATTCTTTTGAACATAAAATAGTAATTTATGACGATTTGTTTGATGCATTCAACAAATTTTTCCATTAAATATTGTGTAAAGTAACTCAAAAGTTAGTCAGATATGAAATTTGTATTTAGTTCAAACTAGCGATTTGATATATTTTGAGGTACAAATTGTGTGATATAATAAACATTAAACTCTGTGATTATGTTTGATTGTCGTCATTGTTGTTATTATTATTATTTTTAGAATGCATCAGTGAGAACGCTTCCAATAGTCAAGTTGTAGCATGTACTGTATGCGAGGAAAAGGCGGTTTCTAGATTGCTGACTACAGTGCCTCGGTCCTTGATTAAAGTCTGAATTATAGTTAGACGTAATTTATTTTAAGAACACTTTGAAATTATAAATTGTTATATTACACTTTTTTTTTCCCCCGTTTCGTAAGTATTATATTAAATTTCTGATTTGCATGTTTAAATTTTCGATAGGAATATCAGAGCTGCACTCTTGATGAGAAATTTATTTTGTTGTTAAATGCATATAATTTTACGTGTTTAGTTTAAAATGATACAATTACGATAAATTTTGAATGTTATCACATACATATTTGTCAGTTGTTCTCATAAAAAACCAATATTCACATTTATCTTTGTGTTTAAATGGTTAGATAAGTTGTACGTGTAAAATAGAAAAGTATTATTTATTTCACTATTTGTTTGTAGTTATAAAAAGTGTACACCAAACTAATAGTTTTGTAAAAAAAAAAAATAAGGACCTATGATTTAATTTATTAAAATTAATATTAATAATAGTGTCTATTTTGCTCTCATTTCTTGTATTAAACGTAAATTTATAACGGCGATAATTGTGTATTTTAAATGTGTGTATTCATTTTGAAGACTAGTGTTGCAAACACATTTTTTATTTTAATTCTTAAATGTAATCATTATTGTAAATTGTATTTGCTTATAGTTTTAAGGAAATTAATAAAAATTATTATTTTTAAATTTTATGAATGAAAACTCGTTTTAAAAATTAATCTACTGCGTGAGTGTATTGGATTGTATTCATTTGATGACTATATAATACTATTTACTATGAAGTATTTTAAATAATAATGCATTTTTTTTTTATATGTTTCAAAAATCGCCTTAAAACATACAATAAATTTTTGAGGTGGTCACTGAAATACAATATTATTCCTTTTTTCCCTCCTATTTGTATACAAACACATCAATAATTTTTTTTTTATACCCGAGATCATTAATTATTGCAATAGATATTTAGTACATAACAATTTATTTTGGTTGATTTCAATTGTGAAACATACGTATTGTCAATGGTGTATGCGCAAAAATGAAAAATACGTTTATCTTTTTTAAATTTCGCATACTTTTCTGGATCATCGATTATTATTTCACAACACAATTTGTACAATATTAATTTCAATGTAGATCGTCACTTTAGATAATTTTGAATAACAGACGACTTGAATTACACCGGATATATATACATAAAAAAAAAAAAAGGCAAACGACATACATATTTCAAAATAAATGTTATTAAATTATAAATGAGAAGTTATATGTGATTGCATAATATGTTACTGGTCTACAATTATGAGTTCATCAATCCCCCAATCTTCATAACTATTGTCAGGCAAATATCTTCTAATTATGATGGGTATTTTACGTTTCTTCAATTCCTTCATTGCAATTTGTAATGGATCGGTTTCACCTTCGAGTTCTACCATGACAGGAGCACACATCGCTATCTGCAAAGCCCTTGTGCCTAATACTCGAGCTCTTTCATATCTAAAATATACAAACACATGAGATAAATAACGCGGTTATATTTTATACAACTTTAAAAACGTACTTTGTCATATACTTGGTTGTTATACGTTTAGACTTTTGGACTTGACTCTGAGCTTCTTGAACAGGTAATATGTCAATATTGTCTTCATTTTCCTGTTAAGATTATAAAATTAGCGTACAAATTGATTTGATTTTTAAAGCCATTTAATATAGTTGTGGCAATAAACAATAGAATTCGGTATTGTTACACGGTGCAAAATAAATTTCAAGAAATTTTGTTTTTCCAAAACTCTAATGAAAAAAAATCAATGGATTTCGGCCATGAATTCTTCTCGGAAAAACGATTATTTTTACCTCGGCTTGATCTAATTCATCTAAATCCGCATCGTCTTCAACTTCATCAAAATCGTCTGCACCACCGCTGCAATAAACAATAAAATTTTCATTACCAAGGACACTTTAGTTTTATTTAAAACGTATATAAATAATCGTCAAAATACGGGGGAAAATCGACGATTATTGAGAGTTAAAGGTATCGTTTGAATACTACAAGCGAGTATTCAATTTAAAAAGACCGGCGTAGGCAACACAATAATTATGGGCGAGTTGTACGGTTACACGTCACATTATCGTTTGAGCAGCTATAAGCGCGTACTCGTTGATGTAGAAAAAAAAACCAGTAGTTTTACTTCCAATTCTTTAGAATTGTGTACCTAATGTCCGACGTGTTTCGCACACAAGTATAACATGTTATTGTAGGCTTTTGTCAGGCGAAAAAAAAAGGCATCTATTATTACAGTCACGTAAAAACTCAAATCCGACAGTTTCATCAGTATCCGTCTAATATTATTTTTATTTATTTACAATTATAAACGGTATATAATAATTCTCACTCGTCGTGTTCGAATTCTTCGTCGGCCATTTGTAGTTGTCGTTACTACTTTTTGAGAAAATGATCTCAACTGCGAGGAGTTAGCCGGACGTCGTTACGTTCAAACGATTCAAATGCAAATCTGAAATGGAACGAAGTGGAACAGAGCGCAAAACAATAATATCGTCGTAGTCAGACACGAGCCAAAATGATAAGGTCCTACGACTCGTCTTTATCGGGACTTTTGACAACGATTTAGTTCCGATTTTACTCACGACACGCACACAGCGCTGATGTTTGCACTTATTCCAGGTTATGCGAACGAAATACAGTATTCATTATTTGAAAATAATCCCGCCAAAACTACGGTAGAAAAAATATACTTCCCAAATTTCCAATATTTTTTCCGCGTTTCTACTATATACGGACATATAAACGTAATAGATTTTACGGAATATTCGATATAAAATGTTTTAATTAGTTTACTTCTATTTGAAATCGAATTTTTCATCGTGTACATACCGATTCGTATATTTAAACGCGCGCTTTTGGAGCTCGAAAAAATCGAGTTTTTCATCCAACAAACGGTCGTAATAAGTGCCACGAAGCATAATATATTGGGCGGCGTTTCGTAGTAATTTATGAATTAAATAAACAATTAAATTAGTTATAGTCTCGGTCCAGTGTAATCGCATCAATTTTAATACTTAACAAAATTTAAAAAGTATACTAGCTATATTGGTCAATCTGAATAAGTCAATATCCCATCCTATATAATATAAACGGTTTATTATAATTTATTTTTCTCTTTGTGTTTCAAGCGAGAAATGTAGTAATGGGGGAGGGCAGTAAATCAAGTTCATAATACCGTGTCATACGCGTTGTAAAAATAATATATAAACAGCCGGTCAATAGTCCCGGTGGCGGAATTTATTTGAAACCGCAAAAAAAAAAAAAGTGCTTTACGTTTGTAACCGAGTGTTATCACCGACTCTTCTACACCGTGGTCTATGGTATCGACCACGGTTTAACACGCCATAGAGTATTGAAAACTCGATAAGCCGTGTTATCGGCGAACGTACACCGTTTGTAGAAACGACGTGACGTCAGTCTGTAATTCTTCTTTTTCTCGCGTTTTTCACGTCTACGTCATTAAAAACGTCCTAGAGTTATAATTACTTTTTGCTCGACGTTTAAATTATTCTAATACAAAAAAAGAAAACCGATTCGCCGTCCATTTCCCTCGTGCTCAATGCGTTCGAATTCGTTATTGTGGCCGCCGTAGTGCAGTGTCCGCGAGTTCTTGTGTCCGGTCGATTCCCACTCGTTCCGTCCGAACGCGCGCTTCGTTTGTGGTAAGTCCGCCGGCCGCCGCCGCCGCCGTCGCCGGGGTGTACGTTTCGGATTCACCGGCAACCGCAAAATAAATCGCGCATCGGTATTCTCCGGTACAATAACACCGTCTGTTATCTGGGTTAACGGCACTGGTGTTATTGACCCGAGTTTTTCGTAATCCCGTGTACCTTAAGTTTGTATCACCGGGTCAATGCGCGGTTAAAAGCATAAACACTTGTTTTTTTTTTCGCTTTCCGTACGAAACGCTATTTCGTATTATTTCGGGTGAAAATATACGGGTCGGGTGTGCACACGTGTAAACTATGTACAAAGTATAAAAAGGTAGCGAGCCGCGTGACGTTGTGGACATCGCTCAAGTGAATTACTACTACTTGGAGATAAAGATTTTAGAGTTTTGTTTTTTTTTTTTATTATAAATTTGAAAGCAACGATAAATCATTGCATTCGATAAAACGATTCTGAGCGGAGCTTCGGTGTAATAAATAAACGACAATCGATTAAGACGAAATTGCGTTTTTATGTAATTTTTTCCTGACTTTTGAAAAAAGTATTGAGAAAATTGAAAAATGACGTCTTTTAAAGTACAAACTAGATGCAATTTGCAATCAGAAAAGGTGCTACACGAAAAGATCGGAACACTCCTGGTAGAATTTTTGGGTACAGACATAAAAAAAAAAAAAAACTTCATTGTAAAACAAATAATACACCAATATAAAACCTAAAATACATATTCGAAGTTATAGTAATTATTTATAGTGCCGAGTTAAACGCTCTTATGTGTAAAATACGAGTCGTATCACTTGCTTGATTTTTGAAATAAACTGACAAAACTGAATGTATATACTTGAGAAAAATCGTATTTGTAAATTCAAATTACGCGTTGTAAAAAAAAAAACAATTTCGAAAAATAAATATTTTTAATCTAGTAGAGCGGACGAGTTCGTAGATTAAAACGTTCTATCAATGAAATCAATAAACCCGATATAATAATTTGTTCAATACTAATTACACCGTTCTTTGTTTTTAGGTTGTTTGATATAAAATATCTTCAGTATGCCTTGGTGCGTCGTGATTGGTTGTAGAAACAATATGAAAGCTACGAAACGTGCTGGAAAAGACGTGTCGTACCATATTTTTCCGAAAAATCCACAACGTCGTACCGCTTGGATAAACTCTTTAAATCGGCCGTTTAAATTTAATGCAGATTCATCGTACGTTTGTTCGGAACATTTCATTACTGACGATTTCGAGTGTTACAGTTTAAAGGAAGAGCTACTTAATATTAAAGTTAAAAGACAACTTAAAAAAACTGGTAAATATAAACTCGTACAATATACAACGTTTAAAATTTGAGAAAATTCTTTTAAAAAAATATTACAAAATTATAGTGTCCATAATACAAGTAAATTAATAATTAAAATTATTTTAGCTGTTCCGTCCATTAATATAACGAAAATTTCTGGAGAAGAACAACTGGAAGGTTCAGTTGTTAATCATTTGACTAGTCAAAGTGCAAACGAAATTATTACTATGAATAATGTAAGTAAATGTAATTAGATATTATCTATGAATACTAAAATTTACTAACTTTTAAGTTTCACCAAGATTTTACTAAGTAATAACTAAGTTATTTTTATGAATAAGGAAATTATGACTAAACCTAAGTTTCTACTAAATAACCACTTAGTGTCATCTATGAATATAGCTAATTATCTAAATATATCAGTAAATATTCTAAAGCTAATATTTATTTTAATAGAGTAGTTTTAAATCATAAAATGTTTAATACGGTACTGTGTCCCTGTCTGTCAATTATGCATATTATAAAATTTTCTGTAGTTTCTTTAAAATTTTTACTATTACAAAAAAAAAAAAAAAATAAATAAATAAAGTAAATAAAAAACAGAAGTTCAATAACACATTTAATTATGTATTAATTATTTTTTACAGTCTTCGAATACTGATGAGTTCCATATGCATGTGGAACAGCGTTGTGCAGTTCCTACTTGTAAAAATAATATTAATAAACCTGACAAACCAAATAGTAGCACCGCAATCGTCTTCCACAAATTTCCTAGTAATACTGAAGTATTAGAAAAATGGTTAGAATTTTGCAAATGCTCAAAAGAATTTTTTTTGAAACATCAGAATATTCAAATATGTTCAGAGCATTTTAATGAAGACAATTACGAACTCAGATGCACTGCAGAGGTAAAGTATAGTATAATGGCTTTGTATCGAGTCATAACGTAAAATATTATTTAATATGTTTTCAAGTCGATGCATCCAATAAAGGAGTTGAGAAAAGATGCTGTACCACATTTGAATGGTGCGATTAAAATTGAAGATATTAGTAATGACGAATCGGTAAAGAAGCGTAAAATGATTGTGGACAAATTATTGGCCGATTATGAAGAGCAACAAAAAAATGAAGGTCTCCTGAACGGTAGCACCAAGTATTTTAGTTTTTTTTCTCCAAAAATTAACCCAAATGCCAAACTTGCTGATAAATTAAAATTATTAAAAGCAATAGATAATCGAGAAAAATATTCTCCGCCTAAAAAAAAAAAAACATCAAAGTTAAATTCAGGAATATTAGAAGCACCACTTTCTAACGATTCGTTTCAAAATAAAGATCAAGTCATTCAAGTGTCCGCCGTCAGAGGTGGACTTATGTTACACGCGCTGATTCCACAAACCACCGACAATACACCGAATACTTGCTCTGAAAAAAGTGGCGCAGACGAGGAAGAAGAAATCATTATTGTAACAGAAGACGAAGCGAGTCACGCAGATCTGTCTTCGTACAAAGAAAAAAACACCGAAATAATCGTAGTGACTAACTTAAAAGAAACCGAAGATTCTGTTAGGTTCGTGGAGAGTGTACCTGCAAAGTGTTCAGTTAAAGCGAACGATTGTGTTAATAACAAATGTCGTGCACAGGATCGATTAGAAAACAGTGAAAGTCAATTTACTCCTTTGTACACAGCTAAAGTATCATTAATGGAGGACAAAGGATGCCAAGTGATTGTTCCGTGCAAGGGTTGTGAAAATAGAAGTCTCAAGATAAACAAACTTTTAAGAGAGAGAACGAGGTTATTGAGAGATCTAAATCACAATGGTGCGTGGAGAGATCCCGACGAAATTACAGCTTTGAAGAGAATGAACGGCGTTTTGTCGTTGTTGTTGATGAAATGTGTGGGTGAAAAATATGGCAAGAAATCGTCATCGATACGAGTCGATTCAGTGCAAGATTCCATAGAAAGAATTAATCGAGGATGGTCAATGCACGATACGTCAGAAACATTGTGTCAAGCCTTGAGTAGTAATGCGTACGACGAGTTTGCAAGAACGTTTGAAATAATTAATGAAATATGAAATGTAAAATGCGTATATATTGGGCTTTCGGAAAGAATAGGATCGCGTCGTACAAACAGCTGGTCGGACGCGGGACGTCAATAGACGATGAACGATCGGTTTTCCTTCGACGCGCACTCCTATTCTGTCTGTGACCGCCAGCAGTATAGTATAAATAATTTATCTTGTATTATACACTGTAAAAGTTAATATTTATAGTAAGTTTTTTTTATTTTACTATAGTTATATTTTTATTATGTATATCTATATAGAAAAAATATATATATATTAAGGCTCAATATTCCTTATATCTTTAAATTTGTATTTGATTACAGGGTAGTAATAATAATAAAAAAAATTACCGAATGTATTCAATTATGAAATTAGTATTCAGTTGCGTAAAGGCTGCTTTCTATATTTCTATAAATCAGTGTATCGCATATAATACACGTTTTGTATTGTTTATAAAAATGTTATAATGTTTTGTTTTTTGTACTTTTGATGACGAGTGATTTTTAAAGTTATTATATATATATATAATAAAAGTATTTTAAAATTAATAGTTGTCTTGTTTTCGTTTTTCAATTTTCTTCCTACCGATGTCGTTTAAAAGAGAAATATATTTTTCAAAGGAAAAATTTTTTTTTTATGAATACAACGAATAACAAACAAATGATGCAAAGTACCATTCACAGTTGCCTATAAATGAGTTAAAAAAAAAAAAATTTTCTGTTCTATCCACGCGGATCATTATTTTAAATCTTCATCTAACGTATAGGCAATTTACAGCGACTCCGAATGATTAATTTTTTTTCTCCGCCCATAACTCTTTAAAACGTTATTTCGTACACGTCGTTATAGGCGCGCAAAACCGTACAAAATAAGGCGATGTAAATTTTAGCGGTTCTTTTTTGTCTCCGTACATGAAAACGCAGCACGAGACCGAGACGATTTTAACGATCGGTGGAGCGTACCTATATATCGAATAAAATGTTTATTGCGAAACGTCGAAAAAACAATGTATTTCAGACGTCGTCACATCCGTGTTGAAAAAATCGGAGTACGCGATGATATCGCCAAGTACACACGCGTTTATTACTCAGTTATTTTATTATTTCAATTCGAACGATATACAGAGAGAGAGAGAAAAAAAATCGAAATATAATATATAGAGACGCGGGCGTAAAAAAACGTTTCTCATCCGCGGCAAACGCAGCGCAAAGACGTGTTATTTACAACAGGAAAACGGGCGGCGCGCGCCTTGTCCGTTTTCACCGAGCGGATCACGTAGTGTTTTTCATCAACACGACGTCCTGCAAATGCCGTTCGACGTACTCCAAAGCGTTTTTCAATATGTCCAGTTCCAATTGTATCTGCGTGCGTACCAGCTGTTGAAAAGTCGACGACTCGTTCTGGAAAATAATATAACACGCGCAAACGATATTAAAAAAAAAAAAAAAGCGAAATATTTTATGGAAATCGCGAGACGACGTTACGATGTTACGTAAAATCCGCAGGTTTTTTTTTGTTTAACGCGGCGAGTAAAAAAATAATTGTCGTAAGTCGCGCGAGCGCACCTTGCCGACCGCGCGCGCGCGCGGTACACATTTTTCAATCGAACAACAAATTAGTTACAAACACGTAATTAACCGAAACCGCGGTAACGCGCGCGCGGTCGTTTACACGCTGTGCACGATTAACCGTATTTTATATAATAGCGTTTTGTTATTACATACGTTCGGAGACGTTTTCTTTTTTTCTTTCTTTCCATACAGATTTTCGAAAAAAAACAAAAAAATTGTCCGTTCCTCCCGATCTCCTCGTACACACACACACACACACACACACACAGTGGTCGGAAGTGGATCAAAATCAGGGCCGTATCTCGGCACTGGCCAAGAGGGCTTTTTTTTGCCTGCAGCAGGGCCGCAATAATACCAAAGGCGAATTTTCAATGAGGGTTCCCGCCTCAATTTACTGATAATAATTTTGTATTATTTTTATGCGTAACGATTTTAATATTTAATTAAAAAAAAGGAGATATTCACGTTAAAGACCGTTTTTTTAATGTAATAGAAAAAAAAATTGGGCGATTGATAAGGTCAGCAAGAGGGGGTAGGTACTGTCTCACTTAGAAAAAAAAATGTCGGGTTGGCGATTATTCGCGGACAGTTCAATCGACAAATTTTTGTGAAAAGCCCTTTTATTTTCCTTCTTCTTATTACTCTACCACAAATATTTTATAGGAATGACGGTGATTAGGGGGAGGGGGCGCAAATCCTGTTCACTGCCATCGGGTCTTGCTACGGCCCTGATCAAAATAAGTGGGGGACGATAGCAATGTCGTCATTTCAAGTTTTTAGAGGGGAATCAAAATTGTGAATGGTCCATATTGTTGAAAAATAAGCAAAAAAAAAGTCTTTTTTTTTTTTTAACAAAAAGCTCTGACACCGGCCCGATTTCATCTCGATGGTGAACTATATTTTTTGTGATTGTGATTAAATGACGTTTAGATCTACTAAATGTTAAAATTTTACAAAACGAAATAGTTCGTACAAATTACAAAAAAAAAAAAATTTTTTTTTAAATCCAGGAGAGACGAATAATTTGAAACGAAATATAAGTGAGGGGATGGAATATGCTAACTAAAAGAAGTGAAGGGATGTCATCCCCCCTTATACCCCCCCCCCACTTCGACCATTGCACACACGCAACATTTTGATTGTCAAACGAAAATTCTTTAGCGCTTCTCAGTGCGTACATTGGCAGTTAAAATCCAAATGGCGATTATACACATGTATTTCGATCATTAAGATATCCATATAAACGCTTGTTCTATAGTAACCGCAATCGGTCTCGGTGAGTTGTGAAACGGTATATACGTAATAAATGGATCGAGTCGACTGCTGCAGGAGTCCCCGCAGGACTTCTGACGAATGACTATAGGGAGGAGTAGAAAAAAAACAGACTAAAGAAAACATTTTTATTGTGTTATTAGATTTTTTTTTTTCTTATAAAAGCGGTAAAAATTCATTTTCTACGTATAAAACGTTATAAACTTTTCCTCACTCGTATAACAAGTGTATGTTTTAAACCGTTCGAAGACAGAAAAATGTGCGTTCGGGTGTGTGATGGTTAGTTAGGTTACAACAGACACGAGTAGTAGACAATCTAATATTGTAGATTTCTTTTTTTTTCTCCGCTTCCTCGAAACAAACATTTTTGCTTTTTTTTATATAAACGTTTCCGTAATGTCAGACGCGGGCAAATCGCTCTTATAAAACATCAGTGGCACCTAAAACAGATCGTTATTGTTTAAAAGAGTCAAACGGAGAGAGCACAAAATTTAAAAAAATCAATGCGAGTCGGATAAGAAAGAAAAAAATACGCGGACGACGGAGGCTCTGTGGCTCCCTGCAGTCTACGCCGCTGAATCAAAAGTTTAAAAATAAGGGTAGCGACTAGCGAGCCGCAGGTGTTGCGGACGTCGTTTTAAGTGAATTACTCGGACTGCAGAGTGACGAATTTTGACAGAATCCGTCGTTTTTTGCCGCAATTTTTTCGCAGTTTTTCTTTCAATTTTTTTTCGGGTGGTTTTGAATCACGCACAAGGAAACTATGCTGAAAAAATCGAAAAACCTTTCGAGTAAAGTACACGCGATTTGCTACCGCGGAACGTAACGCATGACGAGATCATCGTCCGAACACTCTTTCCAGTCGAAAATCTGTGCACAGAAAATAGAAATCACTGTAAAACCAATAGCTTCATTTCTTCGCGCAGAATCCAAAGACGAAAGAAAAGGATCATAAATCAAAACACGTTTTTAAAACCGCTAAACTCCGATACACATATTATTTTCGATTGCGATTGACTGCTTTTCCAATACAATAGTGGTAAGTACAATAATACACGCGAGCTGAATTGACAATCGTTTTATAATAATTATTCCACGAAGAACGAAAACGGTTTTTTTTTTTACTCATTAGTATGCATTATAACGCGCATACACCTAATAGAGCACAGTATTCACAATATTTTAATTCAACGAACGTGCAATTCAGACCAAAAATCGGGTAAAAAAAAATATACATTATTGAATGTATTTAGAACGAGTAATCCCTATTATATATTTTCGAACAATATCATTCGGAAAATTATAAAGCCTGCAAAATACGACAATTATTCGTGAAATATTTGCAAGAAAACCGCCGTGCACTGCACAGTTCCTATACGCATAAAACTCCATCATTTAACATCGATTCTGCAGATTTTAGTGATTTTTTTTTTTTTAAACATATAATAATAATAATATCGATTATATATTATTTTAAATGTTTTTGCGATGGCGGAAGTTTTCACCGAGAAAAAAAAATCGATACGAAAACGGTCGTCTAACCTAACCGAATAGGTACGCGTGTAATGTCTAATACATTAGACAATTGTTCGTCGCATAACAATTTCCTTACGTTTATCCCGAAAACGCGTTTGACACGTTCTGCAGATTTTTCGATAAATCAAATGACTGAATTATGTCCGAATGAAATATCATGCGAGATCAAATATCACAGAACGAGCGACAGTTGCCCCCGTGACGTAACACGTCGGCGGCGGTCTAGACAGTACAAAGCGTATTTTTTATTATTTTTTTTTTAACGGTTAACAACGCTTTAATCGTTTAATAACAATTCTGTCCGGAAATAATAATAATAATATGCGAATATATAACGTTAATAACAATAATAATTTACGGAAATGACCTGTTCCGTGCGTTACGATTGTCCGATTGTCGTCAAAATAATAATACGATCGAATTTCACGCCGTAATCAAAATAATAATAATAATAATAATAATAATAAAAAAAAAATATATATTAATAATACTTTTCGACAAATCGATCCGGAGTATTAAATAAAAAAAAAAAGGTAATGAGCCGCGGGGTGTTGTGGATATCGCTTAAGTGCATTACTCGGATAAAGATTTTAGAGTTTTGTTTTTATTTTAAATTTGAAAGCAATGATAAGTCATTGCATTCGATAAAACGATTCTGAGCGGAGCTTACTTTTCTCGTGAATTTAGTATAAAGTTAGATATTTGGTGAAAATTTCTATGGTTTCTATGACTATTAGTTTTAAAATTACGAAGAAATAAACAACAATCGATTAAGACGAAATTGCATTTTTAGCGCTTCTGAGTTATATTTTTAGGTGCTTTTGAGAAAATCGAAAAATGACCTCTTTAAAATAACAACTAGATGTGAATTGCTGTCGAAAGCAAACTGTGATCGAAGAGATCGGAGCATTCTTTCTGGTAGAAAATCTGTACACAGGATAGAAAAAAAATATAAACATCATTGTAAAAACAATAGATTCATCGCTCCGCTCAGAATCGAATACACATTTTTCTCGAGAAGTAAGTAAAGTTTTTAAAAAGTCGTTATAAGTACTGCACTAGGCGAGACATTACTACTACTACTATGCACCTATAGTATCGATAAATATGCGCGCACGACTTGTATATTATGGAGTTTTAATACGAACGGTGATCGAGATTTATTCGACGCAATCGACAGTAATAATATATATCAGCTACAGTGGCCTAATATTTTTTTTTCTTCTATTAGTGAGATGGAATTTCGGAACAAAATATAAGTGTTTTTGATCAAATCCATAATGTCTGCAGATGACCAAAATCATCTAGCACTGTTAAAAATTTGGTCAAAAAACGGGCCGGCGTGAAGGTTTTAGAGACGCTGATGAGCCTTAGTGTATTAATTTATCAATATGTCACGTTCATTAGAATCGATTAAACGCGGATTGTCTCTGTTCTCATAAAAATGTACTGCCGACAGATCTCGAGAATGTATTCGGATCAACGCGATATGGTCATATCTGAAGTCAAGAATAATAGATCTAAAATATGAACTATAATTTTTTTACGTCTATTAATTGCAGGGTTGCCAACCGTCCAGGTTTCACCCGAACAAGTTCAGATGTGATTCCGGTGCTTGTCCAGTACATATTTATACCTTTCAACTGGATTTCAATCGTCTTGTAAACTTCACGACTTACTTTCTCTAAGTCCCTCAGTGGCGGTTATACATGATGTTCGAGGGGGAGGAGGGGGGGCGAAAACGGAGCCAACCACCTCTGCCAATGAAATATCCACATCGACGAGTAATAACCAAGAAGAAAGATCTATTAATGTACCGAGATGAAATGCAGATATAGAAAAAGGAAGAACAACGTGCATGGAACGTATACGAAATAACAATAAAACGGGAAAAGAAAGTAGTCACTAGATAGCGTTACGACACAATATAAAGGGCGTGGCAAAAAAACGCATATAAACAGTAGCCAGTCTCGAACACACACACCGCAGTCAGACGCGAACTACGTCATTCACGTCTGATCGCTGTAATTACACTGAGCGGTCCGAAGGTTTCGGACCGCTATTTATAAGCGGCTTTCTGCCACGCCCTCTATATCGTATCGTAGCGCCATCTGGTGACTACTTTTTCCCGTTTTATTACGGTCGGCTGACGCACTATGTCGGTATATGCGGGTGTTCAGTTTGACGCTGACCGAGCGACCGTTCGTACGCGCGTATGCAATCTTTATTATTTATTTTTTTATTATTATTAATAATAATATTATTTCGCGCATTTCAATGAAATGAACGAAAGGATTCATCTTTCTTCGTTGTACACTCGTTTATTATTTACTTAACGTTTACTCGTTTACACTGCACATGACCGACCGAGTTTGTCGTATTTAATTGTCTTATTTAAACGAAAATAAATTTATTTCAAAAAAATGTTTTATAGTTGTTCTTATGACGAAATGTTGATCTCTCCCCGCATGACCTAGCCCTAATTACGCCATTGTTGCATATACTACACAGATAATTAATATATTATAATAAAAATAATAAAATACCAAAATACTATCAATAATACTTGTTGCACTATTTGGTAATTATTCGATCGATTGTATTGCCCAAGCTGTACAACAATAATCCGAGACGCGCCTATATAGACGCGTCGTAATGGGTCTCGCGAAATTGCGCAGAGGACTATCAAAATTTTAGTTATGGTTTCTGTTGTCCGAAAGTATTCCAAACGGTATATACACTCTATTAAAGAACATGCGCACCTGACCATTACTTAGCTGGTGGTACGGTATTTATCGCGTTTACATTAATTAAATAGTTTTCAATACCTCCGTACTATATAATTATGTAGTAAATAATAATAATTATCTCCGTTCTCCGGAACGGAATAAATGGATATTATTATCGTGTTATTAAATATTTCAAAAATTACTATCAAATTTCTCATCGACTACGTCGAAATATTAAACGCGGCGCGAACAATAAGTATCGATAAAAATAAAAAAGAAATTATTTAATTTTAATAATAATAATAATAATAATAAAAATATATATATTATATAGTACAAGACAAGACAAACCGTGTTTTCCGATGGCGCGGGATACTGCTTTATCAACAAATTCATCCTGACCTGCAAGAACTCCCAACACTTGATCTCCAGCGCAGGATCGAGCGTACCGTCCAGCTGCGTTAAATTCAAACAGCGTTTCTCTTCCATTTCGATCCAATCTTCCAAGGTTTCTGTGAACGGTCGTTATAATCGTGCGATTTTTATACTATATAATATATTGCGTATAATACACTACACATACACTTGGATAAAAAAGTTGAAAATTATACGAGTATGTGTAAAATCAGAACTATTTCAATGGGAACCGGCAGCAGGTCTTTTCTAATGAGTATTGATTTCGGCGAGTAGAAAATGCGCGACGAATACGTTTCACGACCACATTATAACACATACTTTTTCTGTAGTGGCCTCGGGTATTACCAAAACCTTTTTTTTAGAAATGGCGCGTATATTCTTTATTTTGGGTATAATTTGGCAGGCCGCAACACGTTTAGGTACACATTTTTCATAAATAAACCGCCCAAATGTACATTATCATACTTTTAGGAAAACGCCACATTTGGGCACACTATAATATTCTGACGAGTTTTTAAACAAAATTATTTCGATTTTCAAGTGCCTATTACGGTTACATATCAGCAAGAGACACCGAAAAAAGACGCTGATTAAATGAACACGAATCTTAATTTTTTTTTTTTGGTCGACGAAACGTGGACCGACTTCTTAGATTACAAATATTGTGTCGTAATTTTTTCAACGTTTAAACGAGTATTTTGTACGGGCTATTCGTGGAATTGAAGACATAATTATTTTCAACCAGAGGTCGTAATACGTAGCTCGTTGGGATTTTTGTTTTTTTTTTTATACACAATCGAACGTATACCTACGTAATAATGTTTCAAAATTCCATCATATATCAAATGGGAAACGACAGACGAATTTCAAACTAAATCGTTTCGAAAATAAAATAATTAGTTACAATCCGATAATATTATAAATATAGCTTTTCGTTAAAAACTGATAGTGTTGTTGAAAAACACACACCATAAATTAACAGAAAAAAAAATTCTTCGATTTGTATACAGTTATTACCCGAGAGTGTTGCGTGCATACGCGTTCTCTAAAATTCGCTGCAGATAAAAAAATATGTAACCAAACGTGTTTCATCATTCGACGATGCGCGTACACTCGGAATAATTCCTGTTCATTCGTATACCCTGCAAGAGCGTTTTGATTTTCGGGCTGATGCGCCTTGTGGCGCGATGAAGGGGTTTTTGAGAGGGCTCAGAATATTTTCGAGCGGGTAGGTAAACACGCACTCCTAGGTGGACGGATAAGTGTCTACAAACGCAGTGCCGGGGCTAGGTTTTGCGAGGCCCTGGGCAAAGTATCGCCTTTTTTTAAAAAAGCGTCTTTCTCACAAATAAATAATTATTATCATAAAAAATTACTAACATACTTAATAACGTATTGTTATGACCTATTTTGATTTTTGTCGCGTTGCCCGTTCGCAAAATCCCGTTCACACGGTGTTAATCTTGAAATTTATTTAAATTTAAAAATTTTGGTTTATACAGAATTTTACGCGATGTCCTCGTAAAGCGCGGGGCCCTGGGCATATGTGCCCAGTTTGCCCACCTTTTTCGCCGGCACTGTACACACACACGTATACTCGGCCTCGCACGGGTGAGTAAAGAGTTCAAATGCAGAAAAGGGTCTGCAGCAGGTGCACGTATAACAGGTATAATAGGTACGTACTCTGGTCCATGTTGAAAATGCGGACGAACGCTAGGAGTTTGCCGTCGACGGGGAACGGGCCGGGAGTCAGGTGGAACTCGGCCAAGGCGGGCAGCGACAGTGTCTGCAACAGTCGGTGCCGGAGCGCGTACAGCGGGTCGGAACGCGACACGCCTAATTTGATCTTCACGGCGTCGTGTTCGTTGTCGGGATAAACGAACCCGTTGTGCACCAGAAAGTCGGCGTTTGTGCGCACCCCGTAGAATATGAACGCCTGGTCGCCGGCCGCGTAGTCGCCGTCCGCGTAGCACACGCATACGTTTTCCGACTTTACGAAGTCCGTGGACAGCTGCGCGCGAACGATTTTATTATTAATTAATACAATTTTTTTTTTTTTAGTAAATTTTTTATAAAACAAAAAAAGGCGATCGAGAAAATTCTAGAGAAAACTACAATATACGAGGAGTGATGAAAAAGTAACGAGAATTATTGTCGTAGAGTATTTTTTTTTAATCGCCTCGCCTTGATGATTTTCAGTTTTTCAATTTTTGTTGTCTTTTTGAATAAATAATAAATGTGTGTGTGTGTGTGTGTGTTGACGATTCTGGTACCGACACGTTTGACGATTTTTGTGTGTTTTAAAAAAAACAATAAGGAACAAATAATTTATACCGTGTTTATAGTAGTGCAAATATATACTCTCGTATACATAAAAAAGATTTTGGCGAAGTTTCGGTATGTCTGCACCTATGAGTGGTATAAACGTTTCAAAGAGGGCCGCGAACACGCGTTGATGATGACACAATAAAGAACGTAAGAAAAGTTCTTATACAGTGTTTTTCGATTACAACGGCATCATGAGTTCTTACTATTCTTACCGCCGGGTCGTACAGTAAATAAAGGGAGTACTACTATTAGAAGTCATACGGTCGTTTACGGAGAGTCAATTCGAAGAAAACGACCTGAATTTTGCATCACGATTTTGCACCAGCTGACGCATCGTGGATTTTCAGTTAAAAACCAGACTATCGAGTGATGCGTCGCAAGCCACCGTATTCATTATAGACACGGCCTTCCGGTGAATTTTCTCGTTCCCCCAAAAAAAAAACGAAAAGGACTTTGAAAGGACAAGGATTATTTTCGACCATAATACAGGAGATAAAAGAAAAATCGCATACTAAGTACTTTACATACATAGTACTTTGAAGGGGACAATATTGGTATCGACGAATAAATACGAAAATTCTCGTTATTTTTTTTTGATCGCATCTCGTGTACTATAAAGATCTCCGCGTTATTATGTATTAATTACAAACAAATTTTGCGCGTCCAATAAACACAAATTATTGTATTCGTTGAAATAATATGCAAAAATCACTTAAAGCCTAAAAGCAGCTGATTGCACGAATTTAAAGAAAGAAAATAAGAGATTTTCATCCGTTCGCAATGGAAATCGAAAATAAATTTTATGTATATTAAATCGTTTTATATAGTCCCTGCTGTGCGCATAAACGACAAAATCCACGATGATAATAATATGTGACGGTACGCGGCTGAAGTCGATCGTTTCGTCGCGAATACAAAACGGTAAAGCGTATAAAATATTATAATCTTACTCTTCCGGTGCGATGGTTGAACATGTCCCAAATCGGTATAAGCGCACTAATAGTTTCCGAAGGATTATCGGAGCTGGGAACTGTGTTTTGACGAGACATTAACGTTGAAACTGCCCACCTGGAAAAAAAAAAGAAAACGTATAAATAAAAATAATCACGGGCTATTATTTGGAATCGCGCGCGTTGAATTGTCGAATAGACAAAAATAAAACATTAATATACACGTTATTATATATACTCTTTTTAAGGCGAACCGCGTGTGTTCAGGTTAGGCGCGGTGCAGGATATATTCCTATGAAAACGGATTTGACAAAATGATAATATAGCGCGTATATATAATACACCCACACCGAAAACATTTTATTTTTTTTTGAAATTATTTTCTCCTACACACACACACACACACACAAAAAACAGTTAGAACAACACATGTTTGTGGAAAATAACGCCTCGGGTGTCAGCGATCAAATTGTATAATATATAATCGTCGGGCCACAATAAGTCATTCTACTCATCGTCGAAAATCAAGACAATATAATATTATTGTTTTTGTATATTAAAACATATTTAAACGTTTAAAACGAACATATATAACCTTATACACGTGTGTAGAACAAATAGATTGAAATTATTTTCAAACAATGTTACGCGCCAATTGTCGTGTTTACTTTATAACTACTGTAAATCGATTTAATTTGTACAAAAAAATATTTTATTTTTGAAATTCATTGCAGTCGAGTGGACAGATACAGTCGATAAACAGACGTATATAATATGATTATACGAATCTAACACTCGATCGACTCGGAGAACAAGTACAAGTGTGTGTGTGTGTGTTGAGATTGAATCAATCACGATAAATAGCTCAAAGGGTCAAAACAAGTCGTACCATAGAAAACACGTAGGTACCACTTCCTCGTATAAAGAAGTGCGTGAATAACGGTCAATATAAGCAGTGCGTGAGGTCAAATCGTAATTGTCGACGAACGATGACAAAGCTACGTGCACATATATACCTATTCGTTATGATCTCGTATGATCGAGAAGAATTCATCATCTATAATATTGTTACACTGTCCGTTTGAATTTGAATTTACAATAAAGAAACCGGGAAAATTAGAGCGAAAACAGAAGGAAAAAAAAAAGATGATCTACTTTTAAAATAATAATCACCCGCGGGTCTCTTGCATTATAACTGTAAATTCAGTAATTAAAATCGAAACATTTTTAAAAAACTCATCCGTCCGACTATCCGAGTATGCGACGTATATATACCGACGCAATAATACAAATTCGAATTTCAATATCACCCGCTGCAGTATATTATATGTAGCTGCAAATAAATCGATCGAAAAGTCGAAGAATAATCTTTTGAACACCACATTATCAGTTATTATATATATATATATATATATATATATATTAGACGAATATAACGGCACCGGCGGTATTAAAAAAAAAGATTCGAATTTTGAAGTTGGTAAGTTAACGGGAACGTTTATGTATTTCTAAATCGAGAATACAACTCAAAAAAGAATTAGTTACACAAAATCGAAAGAATTTTCAATTTACACAATGTAATATTACGAAAGTCTTTTTAACTACGTGCCAACTATAATACCGCGCAGTTTCTCTGCTCTTTACGGCGATTAAAAACTTATTTAACGGCGACAAAACTAGTCAAAAAACGAATAAGCGGTCTTGTACATATACACAAAGAATAGACTTTGAAAACAAATCCGTTGATAACTTTAATGCCGACGGTATACAATAAGACGTTAACACTTCCAACGACCTATACGCGTGTACAGTAATATAAAATAAATATTAAAACGCATAAATATAATAATTTCATTAATTTATTATTACGTTTGTTTCATAATCATTTTTTTTTTGTTTCGTTAAATTTAATTAGATAACGGCATTACTACGGCCCACCGCGACTCGGCGATTCGCATTAAACTGTTGTCTCCTCTTATAATAATTATTATTCCGAAGTGTCGCCAATGAATAACGGCATAGATTTTAATTAATTTTTTTACCAACCGTCAAACTGTATTCAAACGCGTTCATTTTTCAAAGATTATTTCTACAAGTCATTTAATATATATTCGTTCGATAAAATCCAATGAGACAATTTTCTTTTTATTTATAAACGGATAAAAAACAATGTCGAAGAGCTACTATTATTATTCATTCATTTCGGTCAACGCGGAGAACGGTGAAGTTTTTTTTTTTAATTTGACAACGTTTATATTGATCGTCAAAAATGGTAAAAGAAACCAAAAAAATCGAAATATTCTCAAAATCAATATTATTCTACGAGCACGAGCTGTTCATATGATATATCTAATTAATTAATTCGCGATCAATTATTATTATTATTAAAACGCGGGCACGGGTACAAGCAGATTGTTTTCCGCGCGGCGTTTCAATCGAAAATTTGCTCAGAAAATTGGCTCAAAATAAGGTAAGACAGAATATTTTTTATTATTAATTGACGTCCAAAAGCGAGCGGAAGGAGTCTCTGACGGAGTGGAAGTGGTACGGATATATCCCGTCATAGGGAATACGTTTCTTCGGTGAAAGGTTATATTATATTGTAACAGTGCAACAGCAGTCTCGTGTTCACCGTGTTTGTTCGCGTCGGAAATATTATATATCGCGGCATGTGCCAGTGCGCGTTATTCGTTTAAGATTTACACAATTACACACGTCTATTTAATAGGTAATAATTATTGAAAATCCTTATCATTTCCCTTGTTATGATGGGCCGCTGCCACTACGAATAATTGCAGCGGATATGCCGATTCAAAATTCCGTGCGCTTGTCGAACGAGAATTAATCAGAGAAATTAACAGATGTAAAAATTACGGGTACGTTAACTATTATATAGAAATATGTATATCATTGTTAATATGTACTTTTAACACTGCACGAACAGTTATAAAAAACTGTCCTCGCCAACAGTTGTAATAATCCATCCAAAGGGAAAATAAAATTTACCGCGGTTAAATCATTTCGGAGAAAAATTCGAATAATAATATCACAGCAGTAACAGCGAAAACGCACACTATTTGTATGTAGCAATAATTGTGTACAGTAATTTTGTAAAGATATTAAATTACCATACAGGAAACTTCGAATCTGTACACCAATTTTTTTTTTTTAAATAATGTTTAAATATTTTAAACAGACATTTCCAAATATATATATAGCTATATAGATAAAGTCATAACAGTTATATTTTTAATTAAAATATGATTTTTTTTTTTTTGAAGAAAAAAGTTTTTAATTAAAAAAATACAATAAAATCAACGTTTATAAATAGTTGGAATACGAGATATTTTTCGATTCAATCGAATGATTATCGAACACAAAACAATTTGGTTATGGGCTTTTAGGTATACCGAAAAAAAATGTGTGTGTGTGAAATTGCGCATTTTAGTATTAAATAATTATTGTACTTTTATTTTTATTAGACTATACATGCAAATTAAAGACAATTAATAATAATAATAATAATAATAATAATAATAATAATAAAGTAATAATGAAGGGGTTTTTTTTTAATCGAACGCATTTTTTTCATCGTAAACTTAATTCTAGAACGAATATAGATAGAACACTGAGGAAGTGCGTATTTATATGTGTTGGATGCGGTTGACGAAACAACCTATATATTAACAACAGCGTTAAGAGAGTTCCGCGTCATGTGATTAATCAAGAAACATAATGAGCATATACATATATATATATATATATATTTTTAGATTTGATTTCATCAACATTCAAATGTTTATAATCAGTTAAATGCATTTTAAGTAAGATTTACTTTCCAAGCATAACATTAAAAACATTAAACGATCGGTTCCTATGGTAGGGTCGAATAAATATTTTTGTTTATCTCCTTAGATCATATACGCAATGTTGTTATAACTAATGAAATGTAAGTGCCCGAAATGGTCAGTCGGTTATTTTGTTTTTGTTTTAAAGCGAGTTAACCACGAAATTCGATAAAATATCTACTTTGAAATAATCGTAATGAATATAAATAATAAAATAAAGTATATTAAGTGGTCATTATAAAAACATTAAAAAAAAAAAAATTATACACGTTTAGGTAATATTATATACGTAGTTTAAAAACATATTGCTAGCAAGTAATAATCCGCGTTTAAGATTAAAAAGTGAAAAAAAATTATATACATATTTAAATAAAATACTAGTTTTTAAGTTCAAACTTGATTTAACTGTTAAGACACTACTGTTAAGTATTATGGTCGTTTTTACATAATAATTAAACAATAAACGTGTAATTTCTCTTAGTTTCTTTCAACAAAAATGAATCTCTTATAAAAATATGAAAAAAAAAGGAATTTATGAATCGTATATACGTATTGCGTGTTATATATATTATATATAAGCTTTCTAACTCAATCTGAGCACCACGTATGAACATTATAAATAATAACACATACTATCATTTCGAATACTTGCGCGTCACTGGACCATATAATAGTACTTATTATATATATATATATACACACACTTATTCTTGGAGGATGTAAACAGAAGTATATATATAAAATAAAAAAAAACCGAACAGTAAACGAGTGTATACCTAATATACGTATAATAACAACAAAGCAGTAGTTGCATTTTTTCAAACGATTATTGAATATATAAATATATATAATGTGTACGCATATTTACAAATCGGTAATATTTCTTGTAAAATTGACCATGCACTCGAGCGTATTAAACATATATATATATATAGTCGGATTAATAAATGGCTAATCGAATATATAAAAATCATCCTACGAAAAGATTAAAAACACAAAATCTTTTCGTTTCTAACGTAAATCTGTGTACGGTGTAAAATTCTATAATATGCGCGTAAATTGCAAATATCCAATACGATTTTATTTTTGCCGCGAAAAAAATTCATATTGGACCATAAACATTGCTCACAATATTCTCCATTGACGTACATTTCAATATTCCAATTTAATGACTATACAATAAATAAATAAATATATATATATATATATAATATATACTAACTCTATTTATATATTATTTCTCTTTTAAATCCGGTTCAATGACGACGACGTTAAAATACCTCGTATAAAAACGTACCCTACATAAAATACTGAAAACTTTAATGAAACTACTTTCGAACGTATATGGTATTAAAAAACAATTATAACGCGACAATCAATTTTATAGTATTTCTTTTCATGCGACGACTCGGGATAAATATTTTCTTTGGTCGCGTTTGTTTAGATTAAAGAAATGATTTTTTTTTATATATATATAATGTATAAATGCGAAAAATATAAACTAGTACAGTAAACTATCAGAAACGAGTAAGAAATAAAACATACAGAAAATAAGAAATTACAATGATATTGTTATGAAACGTATGCGTATAATATGATGTCACGTGATTCAATTGGAATAAACACGATTTTGCGGATACGTTGCGAGAATTTATTTAAATGTATATAATAGACAGGGGGAAAAAAAAAGGAAGTTACGTAAACACGTAATGACTAACGAACTTTCTTGAGTGTTAATTAATGAAAGTAAAAATTTAAATGTTTCTTTATTTATAACGTTTTTTTTTTAAATAATGATTAATGAGTATGAGATTCAATTAATAGTGCAGTACATATACATTATACATATACATGCATTCTGTGTTTATAACTAAAACAAGACGGATATAATAGTGTAATAAACTACTTTCTACGAATTAAAAACACAATAACATATAACATTATTGTATTCGCACTCGACGAAGAAGTTAAATTGCTCACAAAAATTGATATTTAATTGTACATTTATTAAATCTATATAGACTACACTATAGACCACTCGATTATACGCAGGGGGCAGATTACACAAACGTGCGTCTATACAATACAGAATTGCAGTAAATTCGAAACACATTTATATAGTGCTCCAACATTTTACCACACTATTTTATTTACATAGTATTATCGACTGTAAAATACATTTCAATCGCCAAATATTCATTTCAAATTTACCGAACGTATCAAAATAATAATAATAATAATAATAAAATGCCCAAAAATTGTTCACGGGTCGCGTATAACATTATAGGGCATAGGCGAACGAAATTCAATACGATTTATTTGATCTAATACGGAACGATCTAAAGGATTATATTTTATGGAGAAAAAAAAACGTTTAATTTGATATGACAACAAGTTCCGCGTCAATCCGTAGTGCGTATAAGTAAAGTCAATAAAATAAAATCAATTTTTTTTTTTTATATAAATTTCTTTTTCTTTGGTTTTGGCCAAACAAGACCATGCCGTTAAACATACAGTCTAACATACCTAACCTAGCCATCTATCTCCGTCTTCTACTAATTCCCTCCATTGACTTTACACCTATTTTTATGCTACAGTCTTCCCACTTTAACCTTGATCTCCTCCATACTGCGGGGTCTTCCTCAATTACTCAATCGTACTGCACCCAAAACCAATGTCTTCTTTTTGACTTATTTATCTGCAGGTCGCCGAAAAAAGGATTCGTTAGTTTCCTCCTCGACTCACTCGTCCCAGCATCAAATGTCCCATAAATTGTCCCGAGTACTTTTCTAACCGCCGCCATCCTTATAGTAGTTCTCCGGGTTTTCTCTGCAGAGGCCATGTTCCAGCTCCGTATAAAGGACGATCGGTCGTATTACGGTTAAACGCGATTACAATTTTATTTACATATATTATAAAATGACAGTTTATCGTCGCGGGTGAACGCGGTGACAAGCGCGACGGGATCTATAATATAGCAATATCGCTTATACACTATTCGATTTTGACACTGTTTCTGAACGGTTTATCTAGGTCGGTAAGTTGTATATATATAATACACTTCCAACAGCCGATATCTATTTATATAATATAATATTCGTCGAGAATTCAATTATTTTCACGGAACGCGCGCGCGCGACTCTCGTCCGCAGAGTATATTCAGCTGTCACAAACCGCGGGCGCGATAATCCGAAACCATTTAAACGCTATCGCGTATTTCAAAAGATGCTCGCGCATTTATTTATTTATTTTTTTCTGACATTATTACTTTTCCGCGCGCGCGAAACAAATGCGCCTCGTCCGTCCATCATCATGGAATAAATGCGGATTTCCGAATTTTTTTTATAATTTTCATATAAAAAAAAAAAAGCAAAAATAAATAATCCGGTTCCGATACCGCGTTACACAACGCGACAAACGATTAAAACGGCAGCGGACGCGTATTCGATTCCGCAACGGAATTCGGAAATTGAATTATATGTATACACGTGTAGGTATTGGTATATATATATATATAAAAAAGCATACACGGCACAAAAATATAAATACAATACACAAAACGAGTGATTTTGCTTTAAATCAACACGCGTGTACCTATACATGTACCAGTTTGTCTCGAGAAATTTACCCGCCGGGTGAAAGCGTTCGCGTAATCCTGGCAAATACCGCAATAAATAAAGCGTATATATATATATATATTTTTTTTTTATATAAAAAAAGGAATAACAACATTTTTTTTTCTTCGCATACAGACGATAGTATGTATGTATACGTGTAAGACCTAGGGAATTCGTTGTTTTAATTTACCTTCGAATACATATTATTATATACTATGCGTTGAGCAATGATGTATACGCGTTGAAATTATATTACGTTTATAAATTCGCACGGTTTGAGAAATAATATCGCGTATGAGAGTATTCTCACATGCTCACGCAGCAGCAGCAGCAGCAGCAGCAACGCGTGTGTTTACTATACCTATTTCCGAACAATGTCGAAAAAAATATAAAAAAAAATTATTATTATTATGTGTATATATATAGACACACACGCGCGCGTATTGAAACCGTCAAAAAAGAATTGCATAAATTACTGCTACAAGCGTATAATATACATAAGTAGAATATAATGTGTGTGTGTGTCTATAATATAATATGTAATAATATATATATATATATATAAACGAGCGGGTTGTTTTCACGAAGAACGTATTATAAACGTGCACGGTCGTCGTCGTATATTACTCATTTATATACGCGTATAGAAACGGGACTATACGTGAAAATATCAAATAACAATCGGGCGGTACGCGTATAGTATAAAATATGCGTATACCGTGGGCGATTCGAAAATTTTATTAAAAAATATTCGATTTTCGTTAGTACACGCGCGCGCGCAAACGCCGAATTCTAATTTCGATTAGACAATTACAACGCTTCAAAACGTTTTTAACGTTAAAACCCTAATATAGTAAATATAAACGAATCGAAGAAATTTGACATTTTTTTTTTTTGTAAGAATTTAATTTCTATCCGTATTTTATAGTACGACTATAAAAGTCGTAGTAAACGACTGGAGTGGTTGGGACATACTGTATACGGAGGGCAAATGGGAGGGATGTATAATAAGAAAATGTTCTGTCAGGTAATAAAATAAACAAGAAAAGACCGCTTGGTAGACCCTAGTTATAGTAGAATCGGACGGATAGATACCGTAGAAAACGATACGAGATTAACGGAAACGCGACAATAGACCAGACTTTGAACGGAGAAAAATCGAGAGGCTTGTAGATACTAGTGATGGTAGCGCAGGTTCTCAATGGACCGTTAAGCTGTTGATGACGAACGTCTTTTACTATCGCGCGCACCTGAAATTGTATTGTGCAGTATACCTATTAATACACTGATGAAAGTATAATATATATAAATGATGTTAAAAATAAAAATAAAAATGTTTTTTCTTTACAAATATTGTATTTCGAATTGCTTTTTTAATAAGTCTACACGCGAAAGGAGTTACTTCAAAACACGGTTTCGCATTTCGGTCAGGTTATACTGCAGGAATGGTTTATAAATACCTCAATTTTGTACGCTAAACAAAAAAAAAAAATACATACATACAGCAACATTTATTGATACTGCAGATGTAGAAAAAAAAGTAGATTTATACCATTAAAATAAACGCGTAATTATTTATTTTATTATAATTTCTCTAAAAAAAAAAACCGATTGAAAATCGATAAAATCGAAGACGACGACGACACGTCCGATTTCAACAAAAACGTTTTCAAAAATTATCGACAGACTTGAAAATTTGAAAAAAAAAAAATTTCCTGTTTTCATTTTATTTTCTAAATCAAAACGTATACTCAGATATCGGAGAAATAGACTCGGGTTGCAATTTTTATTTTTTTAAATAAATAATGTATATATAAAGTTCGATTTACGGTGAAATCGATTAGTTTCACACTGATTACGACGATAGCAAATAGTCTCGCATACGTCACATTACGTAGATTTTGATTATATAATTAAGCTAATAGGTATCTATATACAATTAAACATTTTTTTTTTTTGTACATGTGATAGGAACATTATAATAAACCTGTAAGCTCTGCTCAGAATCGTCGAATACTATATATTTTAATCGCGTCATTTCTATTAAAAAAAAAAAAAGACTGTATACGCAATAATATATATCCTGAGAATCGAGACCGCGCGTACAATATTATAAAAAAATTTTTTTCTCCTATCCGGTCAACTATACGTAGCCTTAGGGACGGGGAAAAAAAGCCGTTTATTTTATGAAATTATTCGAGCGCGTTTTACGTTACTCGTTATATTCGGATAACAATCGACTTTTCATTTCCAAATACACACGCACGCCCACTAATATATATATATTATATACACGAGTATATAATAATATTATAATGCCGTATTCGAAATCTGCACGTGCACGCGTGTTTGTTATGAGCAATAATAATAACACGCTAGCAGCAATATTCACCGGTTTCATTAATGCGAAAAATAAAAAAAATATATATATAATAACCGCGGAGAAAAGAGAGCGAGGTCCAACACGCGCGCCGTGAAGTCCGCCACGACCTATGGCCCTGTTATTTTATCTGGTCCCCAAAACTCTACTGCAGCCTCAGATATTTGTATAATATTATTCTATAGTTTCTCAATGCTCCAAAAGAAAAGGAAAAAAACCTTCGCGGGAATTCAATTTCAATCGCCGAAATCCGACTGGCCGCGGTGTTTAGAAAGGTGCTAATTTCATATTATAAAAATCAAAAAAAAAAAAAATTATTATAGGGTTCTCGCGTGCACTATACTTGTACAATACAAACGTTATTCAAACTTTGATCACGCTTCGTCTGAGAATAATACAATGTTGTGCAATTGATTTACTACTGTATAATAAATCACTCGGCTTCCGAATATCAAAAATCGTTGGATAATATTATTGTAAAACATTGACATTTTGAAAATGCCATATTACTTTCTCTCAAATACTAGTTTATTATATATATATATAATCGATAATATTCAGGACTTACTGAACACACACACTATATATACATATATATATAATGAGAATAAAAACAAAATACGTATGTGTTCGTTATAGTTATATCATATTTCTAATAGGTACGTTTTCTTCTACGTTGGCAATAACTCTATATATCACGCACAAACACTATAACAGCGTATACATTATTATTATACTTTCTATGGGTAAAAATTCAAATGTGTGCGATATTCTCGACCAACGTTATACTGGAAAGTTAATTCCGTACTCGAATAGGTTTTTTTTTTTAAATAAAAATATTATTCAATTCAAATTACGTTAATATAAGTATACATAATATATACGTATAAGGTTAATGCGAGAAAACTAGTTTTTTTTTCTCCCAATCACATATGCGGTAAAGTAAACAAATTAAAGAATCTATACATGTGTAATAACGAAATGCCCGACAATTTTTTTTTCTCCAATTATTATATTATTTGTACACGAAGTATTACATTATTACACTGCACTGGATATTGTGAAATATTACGTTGTTATACGTTGTTATATCCAAGAAAATACGGCCAGAATATCCAAGTATATTGTCGTTACTCGAAAGCAATATAATATTTTAATAATTTTTCGTAAATATGTTTTTTAACCTAATACCTAACACTTAAAACAGTTAATTTTACACACGTGCAGTTAAGATTCTGTTCTTTTTCCCCCGATACATTAAAATACGTATACGTATATACAAGTATAGTAATAAATACTGTTTAGAGCAGAGAAAATCACGAAGACGACCGATAGTTCTAAAAATATATAACTCGATCGAAATATTTTATTGAAATATATAATGTAGGTTAACAGTAATATCGATGAAGATGCTTAAACGAGAAAGAAAGCAGTAGTTGTTAAGTGGCGACGATTAATAATAATACGAATAATCCAATTGGGATCCGGTTCTTGTTTTATTGTCGTCGTGACTCTCTGTACATATATACAGTCTGCAGTTGTGTATTTAGTTTCAACGAAACGGACGAGACTGTTGCTTTCTCTCAAATATGAAATATTTATTACGGTTTAACAGGTGTTGTTCGCAAAAATAATAGACATCGTTTCGTTAACGAGAGGAACGCTTCGAAAGTCATATTATATATATATATATATTGCAGTAGGTATAATATAATACCTACTCATCATTACTCTACAGTCTACAGTTTACGGCACGATTAATAATATATAAAACTGCGTTTAGTTCTCAAACGTATACTTTACAATAATAATAATAATAAAACCTACGGCGTTGTGTAAAATAAAATAATTAACCATTCACTAATTATTATTATTATTATCAGACTATATTATACAGCCGTTCGAAACCGTTCATTGCGCGCGCGCGGTTTTAACGTGCGACAATATTGTCGCATTTTATTTAATTTCGCTACAGCCGTATTAATCGTTGTTTAGAAATTATTTAATTTCACAAAAATCTTTGAAATCTCACGATACGTCTTACTATAGAGATGTAATAAACACTATTAATAAAATAATATATACGCATTTTTAAACTACGGTCTAAAACATATATACACACACACACAGAAATTGTGTACGAAAAATTTCTAAACTAAATACGTTTTCACAAAAAAAATTAATGAATTTTACGAACAGAAATTAAAAATAACGCGTTTGAGTCTGTAATTTTCCGAGCGGTCCAATCGGAACAACTGCAGCATTTCACTGGTTCGACATCAGAAATAACGTTTGCCTATCTCATAATATTTACTTGATTTTTTTTTTTGCGATTCACCTAATTAATGATCTCAATATTAATTAAATTTTCATTGTAAATTTGGTCAATTAGTGCGTTTTTATTTTTTCCCAAGATCAGATAAATTTAATTACCTATCGACAACTATCAATGTATTACGCGTATAGGTATTAATCGTTATACATATTAACGAATTAAAAAAAAAAAAAATTATTAGGTGTTGGAATTATTACATTGTAGTATTAAATGTAATTTTTGAAATTCGCAAAATCTACTTAAAAAATAAGAAACGAGCATATACAAGTGGTTATTACGCGTGTATGTGTATATATTATATCTACAAATGAATAATAACAATTGACCCTGCCAAATTCTAGCGCTTCAAAAAAAAAGGCACATAATATAGGTGCAATTTTAATTTAAAAACGGAAAAAACTTTCTACAGGATGTTTTATTTGGCATATTATCGATACTCGATTATAGTGCATGCCAATAATTCGTTTTATTCCTACATGCGTTTTACCCTTTTACCAGAGAATTCGGCACCAACCGTCAAAATATGTGACGCGACAGAATTATTATTATTTAATAATTCACATATATATAATTTTTTTTTTGTATATAAAAATTTATTATATACGAGTATTAATTCATAGTTTTTCTATTTTTTTTTCACGTGCCCTTTTTATTCTTTTATTTATTTATTTTTTTTGATTTTGTTTTTCATACTGTTTTATTATTAAATAAACTATAATTTATTAAATTCGCACAATACAAGGCGTGTGCGTTTTGTTATCAACGACGAGAAACAAAACAACAAAAAAAAAAAACTACGAAACAATAACCCCGACGTTTAAGCACAATTATATACCATTATTGGACCATTTCCTGGTCAGTGTTGAATTCATTTTTCTGTCTGCTTTTATAAATATGCCCAGTCGCAGCAATTACTTTCTCTTTTCGCACTGTTTTTACTATCCATTGTATTTTAATTTTTTAACTGGATTATCTCTCCCTATCACGTGTGATCTAGAGTGTTTTTTTTTTTTTTGCTTTAAATTGTTTTATTTTATTTCGACCGTAACAATCGCGAGTTTAGTATTCATTATGTAAGAGATTCCAAGTGTTAAAAACACGCTTCAACAGTGAAAATCCTTATCCTCGCGAAACGCACGCGTGCAAACCATAATACAATACACACTACAGCGACTGCAGGAAAAAATTCCGAAAATAATAATTTAGCATTATTGCGTTAGACGATACGCGCAATTATTATTATTTGTGAATTGCGAAATCAATTTTAATATTATTATAAACTTTATATAGAATAGTATATACACGAGCGCAGAATCAGTGACGCATTCGATAGGATTTCTTTGTTTTCGTCGGAATGATCTATTTTATAAAAAAAATTTATTATATATGCAAGAAATGTCAAAAACTAATATACAATTTATAAATAATCATCAAAACAAAAAAAAAAAAATGTCCAGTAAAAATGGACAAAAGTTTAAAAAGTAATTATTTATACTATTGATGTTTATAAATACAGTTATGTCAACGGCAGTGTCGAGTGAAATTATTAAATCGTTTAGATTTTCTATTGACAAATGAAAATAAGAAAAACACACAACGATCGGGATAACATTATACCTTTTTTTCTTGGCGATAATGCACGTTTCATTTATTTTCAATCCGATCCTAATCCACCGTGAAAACTATAAATCTATAGAGACACGATAAAATATCACAACTATACGCCTTGTAACTACCATTTCAAATAATGTTTTTGAGATGACCATACAGAGATTAGTTTCACTTCTGTTATATCATATTGGCGAAGATTAATCGAGGAAAAAACTAGAAGTAAATTCAATCGAATCAACAGATATCCTATAGTATATATATATTTCACGTGAGCTTGTGGCTAATAATATCAAACACCGAAACACCTATAATTGTACAAAAAAAAAACCACACGTTTTTTTTTTGTAATTTGTTTTTTGTGATATTATTATTGTTGTTATTATTATTATTTCGATACGATTCAGTGTACCATGAACCTAAAATATGTCTCGCGTGGTAAACACACGCGACGACAATGAACTAGCAGCATTGAGTAGCTGGATGAGTTTCATTTTATTTGGTTTTCGAATGCACACGATCTAGACGGCAGAGAAAGTATTCTTTCAAGTTCGCAATTATTATTCAACTGACCATCAATCATTTTTTTTTTTTTTTAAGTTACTTGACGCGTATAGTCACTAGAGCGTATTGTAATTTAATTCAAAATAAGCCATTAAATCATTGAAATACCATATACCGTTGTTGCACAATTGATATCTAATATTATAACACTTAAAGTAGGTAGTTGAAGTTTGAATTATTTAATGAAAGTAATCAATTTCAATTATTTCGACTGTACGCCCGAGACAAAAACAAGAACAAATTACACCTTACTATCCAATTACAAACCAATACAATTTCAAGATGAAAATCACGCGTATAATATTACTTAACATTATGTAATTGAATATATTTATTTGTATTTTTTTTTTTTTTTAGAAAAATGCAGAAGAATGTTATTTGGATTATTTTAAGCTACATTTCAATATCTAATCTTATCACGATTGCCTATAGTACTGAAAACGACGATGAATTAGACGTTTACCTGAAATCGCCTAGCTCTTTCAATCGAGAAACAGCAAATGTAAGTATACTCGCATATGAAAACGCGTAATTGTAATTTGGAATTTATTATACAATCATTATTCCTTAGAACCAAACGATTGACTTCGAACAAACCAACGGCGACAATGACGAGTTCGAACTCGAAGAAAATATTGATGAAGCCTCATCCGATATAGTTGAAAGTCAAGTGCCATTTCCGACAGACAGACCATTAGAACTCGAACATGAAGTTCCCGTGAGGAAACCTCGTCGTAAGCGACGTCGTCGTCGCAAACGCCCGAGGACATCGACGCACACGTATGAAGAAGATACGAGCAATCCTCTTGCAGTACCGTATCAAGAACCAATAGAACCGGATTATTCAGAAGTGTACGTTAGAAGGCGGCCTGTAAAAAGACGAAGAAGACCAGTACAACGGAGACCTTTAGTCGAAGGAAGTGCTGCAGAAGAAGAGAACATTTTACCGCGGAGAAAACTTATTCGCAGACCGGCTAATTGGAAAAACAAAACAAGGATCGAAGATGTTAAGCAATGGGAACCGATAACCACAACCGAAGGAGAAAAATGGAAACCAGTTAAAACAACATCAGAAACCGCAAGTACTGTTTCAACAACGACCGTTCCAAAAAGTACTACAATTCTAACGACCGTTACACCACCACCACCACCAAAGACGAGTACGATTACAACAATAATTTCTACACAGAAGTTGACCGAAGAAGACAACAGTAATATTAACCATGGAGAAGTCGGGCCACCTAAAAAACCAAATTCATCGCGTGCCGACATGGTAGTATTGCATAAAAGGCCAATAAATAGTAACCTGCCGCCAACATCTGCGGTGATAAGACGTCGTTTAAAACCACAAAATATAACTTCGGAAGGAACAACAATAACAACAACAACAACAACAACAACAACAACATCAACAACTCCCAAATCGAAAATTATCGTAATAAAAGAAAAACTACCGTTGTCGTTACTTCCGCCGGGCTTTGAAACGGCAGCAGAAGACGCAACTTTAAAAGAATCCACAAACAGTACAGAAGATTATCAGTTTAACGACGAAGCACTAACGAAAATAATGAAAGAACAGCCGAACAGTAAAAATAATGAATTCAAATTGAAATCCGATACTATACCGAAAGCCAAAGACGAAATATTAAGTTTACTGAAAACCAAAACCGGATCAACATTATTATCAAACGTACTGAATCTTAGAAATATGTCTTTAGAAGAACTTTTACAGCACAGAGAACGAGGATCGAGTCAAAGACATCAAGAATTAATAGATACCAAAGATGATCCGACAGATGTAATTTCCGATGACCCGATAATAGTTACAGAAAATACTAAAAATTTCACAAACTATTTAATCGAAACAAAACTCTCAGCACAAAAGACCAAAGATACACTAAAAACAGAAGAATTAAATAACATAAAATTATTTAAAGATAATACCAAAGAATTGACTAGCCAAAGACAACCCACAAGTTCAAATGAAGAAAAACAAGTCGAACAAGAAAAAAATGAACACAATGTACAAAACGTATCAAAACTAGGACCAGAGATAAAGATTAATGATATGAAATCAAAGACATTAGTTCAAATTGCAAAAGAAAAAAAACACGATCCTGAAAACACAAGGGTTTCTACATCACCAATAGAAATCAAGCATTTAAATACTGAAAATGTAGAAAAAGAAGAAACAAGTAATATTAAACTAGATACGATTTTTGAAGAAAAAAAAGTGTTTAGTTTTCCGACAACAACTACCTATACGACAGTAGACGCAAACCATCGAGAAAATGAGCCGACTTCATTCGTTTCAAAGACTCCAAAAACTCGAATTATTTTGGAAACGCCTGAACGAGAACCACGTCTTTTTGATAGCCTGCCCGATTTCACTATAAAAACTACTCCGAGGCGGCCACTTATAACACCGACAATACCATCACAAGTGTTATTCATTCAAGACACAAATCATTTGGACAACTATCAGAATTATGGAGAAAAAAACAAAGACATCGATGAAGATAATAATTTGGTGTACCGTCGTTTTGAAATGAGGAAACTACCGGTAGCTGTTAAATCGGCCATCATAGCTAGCGCTGCTATATTGGCAATAGCAGTATTAGGCTTTTTCGTATTGCTAATATCATGTAGAATGAGACAAAAGAAACAGATATTAAGAAAAAAATCAGTGTTTTGCCAACATAATTTGCATCATGACCCAGATCTTCGGTCTAGTGCTCGAAGCACTAGTCCCGTTATGGACCAACCTTGTCAGGATCAATACTACGACGGATACGGAGGACATATTGACGCTCATACAACTGCAGCAAATCGTCAATATTACCTATGGAGAACACTAAGAAAAACATTCCGTTATGACTGACCAGTATAACAAATTTGTTCACATTTGGGCAAACATTTAAATTATTTTTAATCTTGTTAAATTTACATACATACTACTAAAATGTGCAATTTAAAATAAATAATAATATATAATTTTATTTTTATTCAATAAATATAACCGTATTATTTATTTATTATAATAAAACAATTGTTCCTATAACATTATTTACACATATCATTAGGTTTATTCTATAAATTTGATTATAATAATGAAAATTATAGTAACCAATCACGGATTCATAATTATTAATTACTGAAAAGTCTCGCAATACATCCAATCTATTACTTAATTCAATAAGGTAATTAAAACTGAACATTTATATTTTAGCAAGAATGATATAACTTGTATATTTTATTTTATTTTACACACATAACGGGTGTATGTCAAGGTACATAATAAAAGAGTATGAGATTGATTAATTACAAGACGGCGGTTTCTCATATTTAAATAATACTTAAAAACATACAAATTAATAAATTTAGAATCTCGAATTTAAATTTTATTTTAGGTAGGTATTAAGGTTTTAAACAATTATTATATTCACAAAATATTATTCAAATCTATCAACACAAATAAAACCGTAATTAAATAATAAATATAGTTTAACTTACCTATAATATTCATAAGTAAATGTATCTTTTAATATTACACTAGCTGGATCATTGGATAACTAAAAAAATTAATACAATTTTAATTATGAATTTAACATTTTATATGTTAATTTCATTATTCAATCAACCCTCACAAAAATAAATAAATATAATAACACGAGAGAGTGTAAACCAGTGGAAGCTGGGCATACGAGTTTTCTTGTTCTTGTTCTTTTTTTATTTGCTAAATCTTAGACTGAATTGCTAACACTATAGCAGTAGAAACTTCATTTGAAAAAGTCATAGACATTTTTAAAATATTAAGACAGATTGTTGAAAATTTGTAATTAAATCGCTGTTGTACATGCTTGTTTCTATATTTTATATTATTCATTCAAGTGAAATTCAATAATTATTTTATGCAATTAAAGAAACGAAAGCTGTTTGTGTATGTGATTGAAATGTGATGAGATCTGGATTTTTGCGAAGAGAAGAGACGTTGGTTATGTTATGATCGTTATTCGTTGTTAAAATCCTTATCGTCTTTATTGCCCAGAAAATCTATTTGCAACCAAGATATAGCATACTGAGTAAAATAATAATAATAATAAGCACCATACATAAAACAATAATTATATATTTACCTGAAAAAGTTTTTTAAAATATGCATATTGTCGAGCAATATTTCGATTGAGCTTCAGTGCTGCTTCTAAAAACACATAATAAAAAATAATATTATACACCAAACTAAAACTTAAGATACGCGAAATAAAATGATGTTTGCTGATATACAACAAATTTAATTTTAAATTATAGGTATTATAATATAAAGGGAAAATTGGCTTTCAAGTCTTAATCAAATTCAATCTTATTGAGATGGTTGTATTTATACGTTTAAGAACATTCTGTACATGCGTATTTAAGCAAATTCCAATTTTTTTGTTTTTAACAAGATAAAGCTACAAATATTAATACCGAAAGTCGGTGATCCTTTCAAAGCTTCTAGATCAGCGACGTCAAAATATACTGGCGTCGAGTATGTCACTGGCAAAGTAGTTAAATACGGATACCAAAAACTTTTCTTGTCTTTGCGTAAAGATTCGACTAGAATGAATATTGCCAAAGCGACATTTGGCATATTACGCAGCATCATGTCTTGCGAATGCAATTTCCCTACAAACATATTATAACGATCACAAATTAAGGAAAGTACACACGATTATTAACAATTTTCATAGAACTATAAAATCGTACACAGAGGAGACGATGGAATATTTTCTTCAGTCATCATCAACGATCTAGGTACAGTGACAAGTTTATCGCCAACAGCAACGTTTTTATTGACTTTCATGCCGTACGCGTAATTTTCAAATTGGTGAATTTCTACCCCATTAAGAACGGCGCCATTTTTTGTGGCCCATTTAGTCAACTTTTCAATAGACTGGTCGTTTCTTTGAGACAACGGCTTCAAACCGAACTCTGCTTCTAAATGATTAATTTTAGACAGTAAATTGACGATCACCAAATGTATGGACCACTGTTCTTTGATCGACGGTGAATTCGACATCATACTCGTCGCTATTCAATAACAAAAAAAAAAAAAATAAAAATCGCTTTAAACTTTAAATCGGTTCAATTGGTTTAACCATCGAGCAGTTCGTCCACCAGCTTCAATATCACCACTCTGCAATCATTTAACTTTGTGGTTTGCAGTTTGGCTAGATTCTTTTTTTGACTAGAACCTTTGCTTTTTTTATCCATAATTAAACACGACTTCTCGACTAAAATAAATAATACCGAACAAATTTCAATTCAAAACGTTCGATATTTATATTCAAAATTCGTTTAGTATTATGCGCACTATATTATAATGTATCCGCGTAGTATAAAAATAACAAAAACGAATACTACAAAATGCACAAACTGAACAATGTAATATTATCGTCGAAATCAATTTCTATACATTTTAAATAAATAATAATAATAATAATAATGTTTTAACGATTACTATACATATATATATATATATAAAAAGATAAATGTATACAAACTGAATATTTTACAACGAGTCGGTACTCAAATGCGCGTGTGATAATAAATAAATAAAAAAAACCTTACAGACGTTATCATTTGGTACTTACTTATTTTTGGATTTAGATAAATTAAAGATGATAAAATAACGTAAGATAACGCCATTTCTGGCAAAACTCAGGATTACCATGAGAACGCCGGACGAGCCGAGGAGTGGCCGCCGTGGTGTGCACAGTGGCGTATTGTGTTTCCTTTACTCGTTTTTTTTTTTTTGGCGTTTCGCCACGGGTCCATCAACTCTTCGCGGTCCACGAGTCTGTAATTACCATAGGCGCAAATAGTGTTTTAAGTTTGGGGGTGGAGGGGCTGAAGTCTAAAAACCCATCCCAAACGCTCTTTAGATTTTTATATCAATTCAAAAATCTCAAAAAATTTTGGGGGGGCTATACAGAATTTAGGGGGGTTTAGCCCCCTAGCCCCCCCGCTATTTGCGCCTATGATAAATGCATACAATAATTATTGAAAAATATAAAAAATAAAACAAGTCTCAGACTCAGTCTGACAGACTAGTAAATTATTTTTGAATATTGAAGTGTCGAAATACTTTTTATCGGAGTAGTGTTAATTTGAGTGTTTTGGAAAATACATGCACGCCGAATAAAATTAATAACGAGTATTTGTAGTACATAAAAATTACGCTTTTCGTCTTTTGGTTAGAAAAATTAGCAATTTTAATGGTATCGATGTGCGAACGTGTAGTAATAATAACGGTGTAAACCGCCGCGCAGTTGGTTTTAGAAAAATAACAAACTTAATGGATTTTGGACAACGGCAGTTTTAATAACTATTCATAAATATTAGTGCGCGTCCACATCGATGTTATAATTACGATATTTAACTGTATTCTTCATCAACGGTTATTTTGAAATTCTGGCGTTTTGTAAATTTTCTAAACGTACAAGTAATCTGAATACAAAATAAAAGTATTCGTATACATTCTGTGTAAAACGCTTGGGTTTAAAAAAAAATCGACGATATAAAATCTTTTTGAAACACACTCTACAGAGTTGATTCGATCATAGATACATATATACCTACGATTTAATGTACAATATTATTATAAGAAATAAACGAGACGACAAATTGAAAAAATATAAAAAAATAAATATTTATATTTCATATTGTTAATACAAAAATAAAATAAATAAAAATTAATTATAATTAAATATAATGGAAATATGTTTAAATTATGTTAAATTTAAAACAATCGCTTCTTTATTTATATATTTAATAAAAAGAATTATCGTACGTGTAAACAATATTTTCAATATTACATTTTACTCGTGTTAATAGTCATTAGTTTTATGTATAATTAAATATTTTTTTGAGGAATACTGACTTAAAGAAAATCTATATTAATGTTTAACAAAATTATTATATTTCTAACATAAAAAATAATATTGTAAAAATGTCTTAATTATTTCAAGCGGAAATTTATTTTTTGATATAAAAAAGTTTGTCTTTAACACGGTTATGTCTGGTGCAGAAAATAGCTTACAATTTTTTTTTTTTAAAGTTTTCACATTTTTTTAACAGTTTCTATGCTCTAAAAAATTTAAGTTCTTTCGAATAATGTAGAAATTATATCCACAATACATCATTTCAATTTAAATACACGGAATGAATTATTTTAAGCACTTACAATTATATTACAAGTCTTTACACTAATCGTTTTTAAAATAATATTAGTGTAATTTAATATTAATAACTATCCACACTCTTATTTTTTGCCTGCCTGATGACCACTAATCTTTTTCTCGCTTCATTTAACTCTCTTTCAATTCTTAACACGTCTGATCTGGCATCTATTTCTTGTGCCATACCGCCGACCATTTTCTCATTTAATACAAGGTTCTTGATTTCATCCGTTTTCATGGCCTGACGAGCTGCACGCACTACATTATCAGTAGCACGTTTCACTACATTACCTGCATGAAAAAAAAACATTGTTTAAAAAACGTGATTTTTTTTTTTTTTAAGATAAAAAACTATCAATTTAATTAGTTACCCGAAGCTAAAAGTCGCTTAGTAGCATCACTGTTTGGATCTGCTTTGACTTTACAAGCAACTAAAAGTTGTGTCGTGCAAGAAGCCACTTGATTAGCAGCAGAAATGAGTTTGTCTTCACTCGATAAACCTTCAATGATTTCGCGTGCACATTCCACCAAACTATGAGTCGCAGCAGCGACCATTCTAGCCGCATACACTAAGCCGTCCACTCCTTCATCGACTCCTATTTCATGTTGTGCGAGTGAAGCTGTTTTAACTAACGCACAAGTTGCAGCTGCAATTGATTTGACCGCCTCCAAAATAACTTCGTCAGATTTCCAGCAAGTTTCGTCGACTTTGAATTCGTACGGCCTGGGTTGTATTGTGTCAAGTTTTTTCACTGCTGTATCTATCGAAGTCGCCGAGTCTAATAAATGGTATTCTATTGTTTCGATATGCTCAACAATTGTTATCAAATAATGTACTTTAGACGACAAACGATTCGATACTTCTTCTAAAACGTGTTTTGTATTGGTGCTTGGCCTTTTTGAATTTTCCAATACGGTTGTTAAAAATGTTTTGAATTCTTCAGCGACCTGACGCCCAGCATCCAATACTTTTTCGTTTAAATTTTTCCCATGACAAGCAGTTAATAACTCATTAATTGATTTACGACTTTCTTGTACAGCATCCGTGACATCCTTTGGTTTTCCTCTGTAAACAATATCTAACATATTTTTGGTAGCTTCATCGATATATTTTGCAGACTGAATAATCTCTTCCGTTGTTATTTCACGATTCGTTACAAACGTTTTCCCTTGCAAGTCTTTTTCAATCGCTTCAACTGTCGATTCCATTATATTTGTATTTCTTGTACGTTCATCATCTACAGACTTCACGGTTTTCAACAAAGAAGTGACATTAGTCACCAGCACTTTCGCTTTATCTTTTAGTTCGTCCATGGAAGGAGTATCAAAACATTCTCTAATGAGTTCCCCAAGTGAACTAGCAACATCTTTCACAGCTTTAATCAACGCAATTTGAACTTCACGATCGTCTAATGAAGCTGCGCCAGATTTTACAAGTTCTACAAGTTCCATTACTGTCGATACTGCATTTTTAGAAGACTCGTCTAACTGTTCTTTAGACACTCCGACACCTGCCACTAATGACTTTGTATTTTCTACTAACGCTTTAGAAGTCCTTAAGATATTTTCTCGGTAATCTGAAAACTTTTTTTTATTAACCGTCAATTCCAATTTATTATTTTCTGACATAGTTGTATCGAGATCTTCTAAAACTCCCGATATAGCTTCGGTACAGACAATTTCTATGGAAGTATATTGTTCTTCAGAAACGTATCCAGTCATATATGTTGTAGGTTCCTGCGGAATCCTAAGAACGGCCGGTTTAGCAACTGATTCGGTTTTTACTTTCTGACCGTTACTTTCTATGACAATCGCTTTTAGTGGACTAACTGTGTCTTCCATCACAGTAGAATGTTCATTCGAATCAATTCCAAAATGTTCTTTGGTTTTTTTTTTCTTCATAATGATATCGATGTAACCGGATATTAATTGTAATATTTGTTCGGCTTCAGTAGTTTGTACGGAATAATAACGATCGGAGTAATCGCCAAAATCTAAGGTAAAAGTATGAGGAGATGCACCCCAACGCCGAACACTAGTTAATGGCCAATTCTGTAATATTTCTTTACTTCGTTCGTCCAAGCGTAATACAGAGTCTTTAGTAACCCCAAGAATTCTAGGTACAAGTTTATTTTTACCTTTCATTTCTTCTTTGACTAAGAAAAACGTAATACCGTATGTTGGAAGCGCTCTAACAGTTTTAGTGTATAGAACTTTAGCTTCGAGTTCGGGTAAACCAACATATTTTTTGTGTTCATTAAATATTTTTTTTTCAATGCCTTTAATTTTTATATACGACTGAGGCAAAAACTCTTTCAAGTCCAGTAATGGAGATTTATGTTTAATCTCGTCGTGGTTACCAAATTGAATATGGGTCTGTAAACCGGCCAACTGAATGGCAAGATTTTCCGTGACAGGATGAGTACCTTTCAAAATGGCATCTCTTGTTTCCACGTATAACAAATTTAACTGAATTGGGTCATGCGAGTCTATGTTACCGTCCGAAAAGAAAAACTTACGTTTTAACAAAACTCCTTCCTTTTCATCAATGCCTTGTTCTCGTAAACTTGCTCCCGGATTAATCCAATTGGTATCTTCGTCTGTCTTTAACTTTTTGCGCAAGTGTTCCATTTTGTAATCCTTTTTAATCGAATTCCCTGCATTAACATTATTTTCATCGCCTTCAGGAAATTCGCGTACCAAACTATATTCGTCATGATTCGTTATACCCAGTTTAGCACAAATCACAGCCATAAGGTTAGCGACAGGTTGCGTATCGTCTATCATTAAAGTTTTCAATGTTCCGTCAAGGGTGCTCACTTTAAGGGCACGAATTTTCTTACGATATTCGAGCAAATCTCCGTTATGCAGTATATAATACTCAAAGTTGCGCGTAGGCTCGAGGTATAAACCTTTTTTGGAATCTTCATCGGCCAAAAACAAAGTGTATTCCGACAGATGGTCAGATATTTTCCCGCCGATCTGACAACACGCATCGAACACAGAAGTAGACGGGTCGAATTGCATCGTCTTCGTCACCCCATCGTCCACCAACCGGATGCGCAACGATAGCATAGCCATATTTTTGGTTGATGCACACAACTAAAACACTGTTCGGATGTTAACTTTTAACAAAACAGTCGGATGTCGTGGGTTTTAAAACGTTATGAAACAACAGGTGAACATTTCCTTTTATGGGCAATGCTATGCGTGCACCTACTTTCCGTTTTGTAAACACAATAATTAAATACGAAAATATTCCCAAGTACAACATTTCTCGACGAATAAATGAAAAAATGTGTAATTTTAATTTTAAATCCATTTCGAACGATATTTACGAATAACAAGAATTTTAATAAACGTACAATTTTTTTTTATATTCAAATTTTAATTGTCGTGTTATCAATGCGTTTCTTATCTGATAACAACGATGATCGTGTTGATAACTTTAAATTTAATAACAAAATATTATTATCGATTACGGGTACAAGCGTACATATTTTTGTCGTCTCAGTAGTTCGTCACAGTTGTAGAAAAAACGGAAAAACGTTTTGGTGCTTTTTTTTTAATATGTCAACGACGTCTAAAGTAGTATTCGGACTTTCTTGTATTGCATCAGCGGGTATAATTGGGTTTGTACACTATCAACAACAAGACGATTTGATTAAGTTGCACGAAGGTGTTGTTAAAGACATTGAGCGGCAAGAGAACAGAAAGTTGCAGTTGGAAATCAATAAAAATATATCGGTAACCGGCAGTCTTCAAGATGGGGAAAAAATCGCATAAAAAAGAACACAAGAAAAAAGCCAACAAAAAGAGGAAACATGTAAGTAATGATCGTTTATCAGAATAAGGGTTTTTATTTAGAGATGGGTCGAACCGATTTGTTTCTATTGTTTTTCGAACCGAACTCTAAGAAAAAGAAAAAAAAGTGCAAAACAGTTCAATAACCATCAATGAAGAAATATATTTATGAGTAGTTATAATCCCCAATCTATATATATATATACGTTCATTTGGTTATGGGCCATACGTTGTTTGGCAATCAATTATAATTTATAATTAGTCAATCATTTTGAATCTGCAAAATTTAGTTAGAAAATAATTTAAATTTTAAACCGAGTCTTGGATGTTTAACTGTTCGATCCATTTCTAATTTAAATTAAATATAATAGTCGTATAATTAATGTGCGTTATTGTTTAGAGATCGTCATCGTCCAGTAGTTCAACGTCTAATGATGATCAATGGGTTGAAAAGAACGCAAAAAATTCACCACCTAAACAGGTTTCTGTCAAACCAAAAGAAGAAACTGATAATTGGATGGACTTCATATGTAACACATCCACAGAAATTGAAAAGAAAACCAACTCGAAGAATAAAGATTTAGAAGATGCTAAAGCTAGAATGGATAAGGTATATTAGTATTTTCTGTGTTTATATTTACCTGCATAATTTTATATTATTTTTAGCCGGGTCAATCAGAACGAGAACTAAACCCATATTGGAAAAATGGAGGTACTGGTCTCCCACCTCCAAAGCCATTAAGTAGTCACAAAGCATTCCTCAAACCTAAAGTAGATGACGATGACTATTACAATTATAACAGCCATCAGCAATCGGATCGTACGCAATCGTCGTATAGTCGCCAGTCGTGGAAAAAACATGACCGAAGAGATGATTACAAAAATGACACCAAAAAACAAGATGACGAAGAAAGACATAAACGGCATAGAGAATATGACCAAAGAAAAGAAGAAAGAGATAAACGTCATAGAAATTACGATGATGAAATGAAAGAAGAAAGAAATAAACGGCGTAATGAATACGATGATGAGAGAAAAGGAGAAAGAGATAAACACCATAGAGGTTATGAGGACGAAAGAAAAGGAGATAAAGATGGATATAACAGAGAATATGACCATAAAAGAGAAAGTAAAAGTAAACATTATAGAAAAGCTGAAGAAACACATAAAACGCTTGATGATAAACATAAGGAAGAAAAATTAAAGTACGATAAATATTCGGATAATGATGAAGAAACCAAAGAACACCATGAAACTCCTTTAACTGGTTCGGAATTAAATGCACTAGCTGCAAAACAAATAAAAGCGGAAATGATGGGAAACACAGTAAGTAATTAATTTAAAAACTATATCGCATGTTTTTTGAATATTCTTCAAAATGATGTTCCCATAATATGTTTGTTTTGTATAATTCTCATTCATATTTTAAATATTTCTAAATTATTCCTATTGTATTAAAAATTAAAAAAAAATTTAAAAGATCAAACCAAAATTAAGGTGAAATAATTTTTATTAGATATTTCTAATATTCATTGAAACAGTTACCAAGAAATGGCATTCGAATTTGTTGTAGTTGTTTGATTTAATAAATGCATTTTATTAAATTTCATGACAATAATTAAATCGCGTTGTAAAATAATATTATTTATAGGCATTTAATGTAATGTATATTTTGTACATAAAAGAATAAAAGTAAGATTATTTTCTACTCCAGTATCGTACTTAGCATATCTAATATTAACATTTTACGTTATTATATTCTCATTTTATAGAAATTGGCTGAAGAATTAAAGCAAAAACTCGATTCTGCGCGAAATTATTCTTCATTACATAATAACGAATCCAATACTAAAACAAAACAAAAAGAAGAATTTGTTTTACTTACCAGGACTTCATCCAAAGGTTATAGTTATCCTGTTAAACAAGTCCAAGGTGATAAAAATGATTGCAAGAAGAAAAGACGAGAAAAAGTATTGACACACGAAGATGGTAAAAGAGTAAGATATTTTGATGATGATGACAAATATTCATTAAAATCGATGGTAAGTGGTGTCTTAATGGAATTATACAATTTGACGAGTATTATAAAATTTCTATATTGACAATTTTTGTTTTAGTTTGAAAAAGAAATGACTAGTACGGCAGAAGACAGTAATATGGAGTTTGTGAAATTGTCTAGAAAGGTTAATATCATACGATTTATGTGAAAAAAAAAAATGGAAAATGTTAATGATTTTTAAAACCTTTAAATTATATTTCTGGTGTTTACTGTTTGGCACATTTTATCGATATTTGATTTTAATTAAATGTTTTAGGTTAGTGCTAGGGACGATGAAGACGACGTATTTGTTGAACGTGCATCAGAAAAACGATCCGGTAAGGCGTCTGAGAGAGAAGTTAAACGCGCGATTGATGAGCACAAACGTACGGAAAAAATTTTAAACTCTTGTCGTTATTGCTTCGATAGTGATGAAATGTTAAAACACTTATTTATCGCTAAAGGAGAAAAGGTAACTAATATTTTATTTAACTGTAACATACATTCAATATTGAAATAACGATTTATACATGGTACATTTATACAGTGTTATTTGTGCTTGCCGCCTTACAAATCCTTGACAGAAGGTCATTGTTTAATTGTACCGATATACCACTATGCGTGTGCAACTGACATTGACGAAGACGTTTGGAATGAAATGCAGGTAAAAAAACGTTAATGCTTTATCGAGTTAATGAAGTGTCGAATTATACGCAGATATTACCGTGTTTTAGGTATTTCGAAAAGTATTGACTTCCATGTTCAAAGATCAAGACGAAGACGTTGTGTTCTTCGAAAGTGCAATGCGCCTACAAAATATGCCTCACATGGCTTGGAACTGTGTTCCAGTACCGATTGAAATTGGCGACACCGCTCCGATATATTTCAAAAAAGCAATTATGGAATGCGAGACTGAATGGGCTATTAACAAAAAAGTCGTGGACCTGAGTAGCAAAGATATACGTAGAGCGGTCCCCAAAAGTTTACCGTACTTTGCTGTTGATTTTGGAATGCAGGGTGGATACGCTCATGTCATTGAAGACGAAAAACTGTTTCCAAATAACTTTGCAGAGGTACTGTATAAACGACTAAGTACAAATGCAAATTTAAATTACAATTTATACTGCTCGAGATAATGAGAAATGTATTCTTATTATTAGGAAATTATTGGCGGCATGCTGGATTTGGATCACAATGCATGGCGAAAGAGACAGAAAGAACCGATTGATGAACAATTAGAAAAAACTACGAAATTTCTAGAAATGTGGAAAGAATATGATTTTACAAAAAAATAATGCACTTTTGTTAATTTCTCTTTAGCACTGATATAGATAGAAAGAATAATAAAATAATAGTGTTCTCATCAATCTTTTGTATGTTAATTTTTTTATTGTAAAAAAATTTGAATTTTAACATAGGTAATGCTGAGTTATAATTAATTTTAATTATTTATATATAAGTTAGATGAAAAATAGAAAAAAAAAAATACAATTCATTATTTTAATTTCAAACATATTTATCCATTTCTTAAACTTTACTTTAAAATATAAATAATTATTACACTATAGTCTCCAATTCTTTAGCGTATTGGATGGCGAAATCTGCTATTTGTAATGCGGGCAAAGGTTCTATTACTTTTTTCTCTTCTTCAGGTTGGAATACATAATACCCATCTTGACCCAAAGTCCATTGTTTCTAAATATACATATAAAAAAAGATAATAAATATTCTTTTGTTTTGTTTAAAGCAAAGAACTAACTGTACAGACTACAATGTGACTCACGGGAATCAAACGGTGTTTGAATGAACACTGTTTGGTTCTTGTGCATCACTCTGTACAATATGATCTAAAATTACCTTAGCAGCAAACTCGTTCATTTCATTGGTACTGTTGAAATTTAACATTTTTGTAGCGGAATTTATAGATACTTTTTTGTATGCCTTTTGTAAACATTCGGCTATTTCATTCCGTAATGTATTGGACAGAATGTTCATAAAAAAATTGTATGTATCCGACGGTACATTACTTTTGGCTTGGAATATCTAGAATTCAGAGAACGAAATACACAATACAAGGTTATTTAAAAATAATGTATACATTTAAAAAAAATAATTCATTTCAAATTACCTTATTATAACTGCCCTCCATCAAATACTGTTCTAAAGCCACTGGATGTCTAATATATGGGTTGGTTTGAACAATATCGTATGGAAGAAGCTCTAATTCCGTATGGAATTCGGCTACTCGATTTTGTGATAATAAAAACAATAAGTTTAGACCTAACAAATGATACTGGTTCGCAGAGTCTGGCAATTTATTTCTACAAGGAAAAAAAAAATGTTTTAAATGTGGTAAGTATTAATATTATTTTAAAATCGATATTGCAAGACATTTCATACTTGTAGTCCAAATAATAACACTTGAGTTGAGCCATGTATCGTTCAAAAGATGGAATATCGTGTATGGCAATACTACATTGAACTCCGACTTCTAATATATCTCCTGTAAATATTTACATAATAATTCTTTTAATAATTATTATTTTAACGGAATATAAATTAAATAGATTTTATTGTTAAAATAAATGTTTAAAAATTATGAAATAGGTAGTAAAACATTGTACAACCAATAACTCACTGGCTATCAGGTATTCTTTCTGAGATGCTTCCACATTAGTAGTTGGTAAAAACGTGTGATTGGTCATTCCAACCTGTAAAATATAATTAATAATGGTTAAACAATGATATTGTTATTTTTCAATTAAATTTTTTTGTTTCATTTATCTAATACAACATAATACACAATTCAACAATATCTACTACCCATATATATATCATTATTCTTATTGTAAAGGGGACAGTAGAACACAAATTCGGTAGTAAGAAATGTTTAAAGGGCAGTTAGCTCTACAAATTAGAGTACCTTACAACATGTATTTAAAAACTGAAAAGCAGGTATAAAATTTATTTCTGTAGTACGTTAGTCGGAATTTTCGAAACTAACAACAGTACGATTACGTGACGGTAAATACTACGAAAATTAAATAGTAAGAACAGTCGTTTCACCTTGATTTGCAACAGAATACTGTTGCATTGTTTGAAATCGGGCTTTCTCTTGTTCCATTCGGTCTTCAACGTTTGGTACAAGTATTTGATGTCGTCGATTGAAGACATATTTTCACCGTTCGCGTACACTTCGTGCTCGATCGACCTGCAAAAACACAGAATCGAAGACATGACGATCAGCAGTCGGAACCCGATGTCCCCAAGAAACTCACCGATATCAACTTGGTACGGCTTCCACGACGATTTACGATTATTCACGGTCGTAAAACAATACAGAAAAACGGTAAAAAAATGAAATCTTTGTGTACGGACGTGATACAGTAATAATACAGACGCACCATTACACTCACTCTTTTTTTTTTTTTTGATATGTCATTCGGGAGGCATTACAAGCCGAAACAAGAGCCAATGGGAATTACGGTTTGATAACAGACCCCTGATAACGACAAAAACCATGTTGGTTACCACGGTCCTAAAAGTAACCTTAAATTTTATTTTTATTTTAGATGTTAACGCGTAACCCGCGTTTTGATAATAATTGTTATTATTCATAATTCTTTTTTTTTTTCCTTTTTTAAGTTACGATTTTTATTTTTGTGTTTCAAACTTTTTAAATTCATCTCGTTTTTCAATCACAGCCGGTTCGTTCGGTATTTTATTTTCGAAAATGAGTGCTGTTGACGAAAATTCCGAAATCACAACTGTAATTGGTGTCCACGATTCTGTTAATAAAAACCCTCGTACGAATTTCTCTACTTAAAATAGCACAGAGTTAAACATTTAAAATTAAATTGAACTTATATGCATGTACTCAGGTCCTGTAAAGACGGTGTTGTACGAGGGACTTCGAGAAAAAGATGTTGGCATTACAGAATATACTACACAGGCACCAGGAATTTCCGGTATATTAAAACACAGGTAAAAAAAGAAAAAAAAACCAAACGTATGCGTTCGGTTTGAATTTTTTCATTATGACTACAACTTCCAGGTTATCGGATTTTCAAGTGCATGAAATTGATTTGGACGGGACTGTTGTGCGTCTTACAAGTCGTACAGTGCCGGAAAAAGAAGAAGAGGAGTTCCCCAAGGATGGTACGAAATTAATGTATATACTTGTGTGTTATTGCTGCCCGAATTTCATTATATTCCAAATCGTAATTTATGGACAATAATCATATACGTATAACAATCAAGTATGCTATCAATAATTGAAATATTTAATATAATATTTTAATTAAGCTGGAGGTAAAGACTTTTTTTTTTTAAGTACATAATTTAATTCTAAAAAATAGACTTGTCGGTTTCAATAAGTCAATTCTGCAAGTCCTATAAGTATACTGTTTTAATAAAATTAGAAAAAAATTAGATTATAAAAGTATGTACACGTAACATTAAGACAGAGGCTGAAACTCTTGACATGTCCATTGAGACTGTTTCAAATGCATCTTCTCGGTCAATGCACATTTCCCTTGGCAAATCTATGATTTTCTGATTCTTTTAGAGCTTAAAAAATTACATTTCCGATATCAGACAAAACGTTTTTTGTTTTTTTTTATTTTACCATATATGTTGTATTGTATACTTTTAAAAATTGCTTTCGTTTTTTACCGTAATTAAATATTGTATATTATTTTAATTATTGATAGCGTTTTGGATTGTTACATATAACGATCATGGATTTTAGTTTAAATTAAGATTTGGGAGTGTGATACAGTTTTTATGTTCAGCAGAGAAATAACACACAAATACCTGTTTTTAATTGTTAAATTATTAATCATGTTTAGAAGTTGTTGATGAATCTGGTTTATGTGAGAAATACGCGGATGATATTGATTTATTAGTAAAATTACATAGTACCAAATCAATTGAAATCAATGTAATGTTTGTATATATGTATATATAAATATATGTGTAAAACGGTGATGATGATTTTTTATTGATATTTAAATAACACATTTCCAGGTGGATGGATTAAGTAAGGAACAGCGGAAGTCAATACACAAATTTTTAAAATTCAAGTATGGTAAAACGATTACTACTAACACTAAGAATGATAGTCAAGGTAAATCTGCATTCATCGTTGTCAGTTTATCTACGATTGTGAGAGATAGTAAGTTTCAGTTTAAATAATAATAGTGGGGATAATATATCGTTCAAACTCCAAAATGTAAATGTTGATCAGAAATCAGTAAATATATGTCAAATTTAAATATTGGGATTAATTAATGGGGGAGAGGGGGGAGGTTTAAATATTTATATAAATCATTTTTTTTTTACTTTGATTTTAATGTTTTTATTTTTTTATTTTAGACAGACAGACATGGCCTAAAAATAGACCAGAATATTTACATTTTGCTTTACACAAATGTAACACGGATACGACAAATGTAGTGAGCTTTCTTTCAAAAAAACTTGGGTAATTATTTTAATTACTTATTGAAAAATTCTGTAGATATATTTAAGAATGAATTGATAAACATTAAAGTAATTTGTAATGCACTTAAATATATACATTTTTAGAGAAATGAAATTATACACAATTTTTAGTAAAAAAAAAATATTAGTAATTTATTTATGATTTTTATTATTGATATTATAATGACTCTTTGCACTTTTTGTAGGATAAAAGTGAACACAATTAAACACGCTGGCACTAAAGATAAACGAGGTAATACCACTCAAATGATGTCTGTTCGAAAATTAAATGCCAATAATGTGGCAAAAATGCGTGCCAGAAATATATGGATTGGCAACTATATATACAAAGATTCCAGCCTTAAATTAGGCGATCTAAAAGGAAACAGATTTCGCATAGTTTTAAGGTATTTCATGTAATAAATTGATGATGATGATGAGAAAATTCTAATTGAAAGTTATGTTTTATATATATAATTTATTTATTTATTTGACTAAAATCAATGAATATATATTTTTAATTTATATTTTTTAAATAAAGTATATTGAAATAATTTAAAAAATATATGTTAATAGTTTTTAACTCTGTTAATTGTTTTAGAAATATTAAAGGAAGTGATGAAGAAGTATCTAATGCTATCGAAATGTTAAAAATACATGGGTTCATTAATTATTATGGGCTTCAAAGGTTTGGTAGTTCATTAGTGTCTCCAACGTATGTTGTTGGGAAAGCATTGGCTCGTGGTAACTGTGAAGAGGTAAAACATCTTGTACACATTTCTGTAGTCTGAAGAGTGGATTTTACAAAATTTTGTGTTTAGGCTATTGAGCATATTTTAAAACCTAGACCTTTGGAAAGTGCTTTTGTGAACGATACTGATCGTGCTAGAACAGTATGGTGGGAGACGAGAGATCCGAAAATGGCCTTAAAACAATTATCAAAGAAAAATTTCACAATTGAAGCTAAAATAATACGATCATTGGCTTTTAATGGTCCAAAGTCTTACGTCAATGCTTTTCAAATTGTACGTAAAATGTGTATTCATACTATATTTGTGTTTTTTTTTCCAAATACATAATGTTTTTATTCGTGTAAATGTTTTAGATTCCTAGAAATTTGGTGTTATTGTACCTGCATTCTTACCAGAGTTTATTGTGGAATAAAATCGTATCAGAACGTATCAAAAAATATGGTTTAAATCCAATCGTAGGAGATTTGGTGTTCAAGGACAATGCAATGGCAGATGCACCAGTTGAAGTGATAGATGGAGAAGATGAAGAAGAAGCTAGCATAAGCGATACGAAATGTCCGGAAGTCGAAACAATATCAGAAGAAAACTTATCGAAATATACCATTTTTGATGTCGTGTATCCCTTACCAGGTTGCGATATACGTTACCCCGAAAATGAAATTGGAAAATGGTATATCGATCTTTTAGCCGAGGATGGACTGACTTCTGAAAAACTAATGAAGAAAAACAAGTATAGCGTATTAATTATTTTCTACAGGGATATCTTTTAAATATTGTCTATTATTTATTTGTGTTTCATTTTTAGACTGTTTTCACTCAAAGGCACATATAGGACTATTGTATCCAAAGCTGAGGACATAGTTTGGTCCATCATTAAACACAATGATTTGAACGATGATTTGTTATTGTCGGATATCGAAGTAATGGAAAACAAACAGCCCTTCACTTCTGTTGCGGGTACATGATGAAAACGACAAATGGTTTAAAGTTGTTGTGTTTGTTCTTCATGTATATATTTTGTTGTTGCAGACGGTTCTTTTAAATCGCTTTCTATAGAATTTTCACTGCTCCCATCAAATTATGCTACCATGGTTGTCCGAGAGATGACCAAACAGGATACTTCGTCGCACGCTCAAGCGTCACTGTGCAAAATTTCGAACAATAAACGAGACTTGTCGGCTGATACGGAGGTGGAAATGGACGAAGAAAACGATTGTAAAAAATTAAGACTTGATGTGCCCATAAAAGACTAAATAAAAACACAATATATTTTTTTTTTTATTAATGCTGCGTTATAAAATTATGACTATTATGGTTATCGAAAAATAATAATTAATGTAGTCGTGTTTTGGTCGTGTGTTTGCAACAAGTGTTGGCGTGCCGTTCGAAGTTGATTTTCTTGCTGAAACCGCGATTGCAGCCATCGCAATGATAAGCCCATTCTCCCGAGTGCGAAGACATGTGGGCGCGCAAGTTACCCGGTGTCGGGTACGATTTGTCGCAAGTGTTGCACTTGTGCGGTTTTATCTAAAACGTTACAATATAGTATTGTGAGTCAATAAACGTGTAACAATATCGAATGTAAATGGTTTTGCGCAAGTTTTTTAAATTTCTGAAAAATTTGCAAATATTTAATGTCTAATGAATGAGGAACGTTTTTTCACTGTCCTTCCATTCCCATAAACAATTTTTCAATCTAAAGCTGATGATAAAACCTATTAATTTCGAATAAGTAAACAGTTACTTATTCATTGCTTTGAAAGACGTTTAATATTAATTGTTTTAAATATTTATGAAATTTCGATTCTAAATTTTAGTTCAAAATTACATAATTATTTCTGGAGAAATTTCAATTTGAACGACAATTTTTTTTTCCAATTCAATTATTGCAATATATTACTATAACGAATATTTAAAAAAAAGAAAAACCACGAGGAAGTAAAAATGAATATTGAAAACGGAGCTGGAACCGAAAATTACTTTGAAATGCGTCATCCGGTGGTAGTAGAGATTCGAACTGGCCGTGAACGTTTTGCCGCAGATCGGACACGCGTGCGGCCGTTCTCCGCTGTGTATCCGTTTGTGCGTGTTCAACGCGCTCGACGTGGAAAACGCTTTGTCGCACTGCGCACAAGCGTGAGGACGTTCTCCTGTATAAAAAATTTCCTCATCAATTACTTTCGTATCGTATAATAGTAATCGGCTGCCTGCGTACATTGTGTCAAGTCACTGTAAATTTATAACTTCAAAAGTTTCAGATTAAAAAACTATGAGTGCGTCCAACTCAATAGGTACCTGCAAATTGCGCGTGTGGATTTTTGTTACCTATTTCAGTTTTCTAAATTTACTCCCCGTTTCCCTCGATCAGCTGTGTCTTCAAGGAATATATTTGTTAAAATTGTACAATAATCTGCGATATTACTAGTAGGTACTCGAGAAAAAAAATAGAATTTGTCTGTCTGGAAACGTACCTATACGGAGGCATTACGGCGTTCAAGAAAGAAACTAAAGCAGTTCATTGCTTTATTCACGGTTCATTCCTGCTCAAAATTTCTTTGTTTTGCTGCGGATAATACCTCAGAATCAACTCTCCTTCTGACTGTCGCATTCTTCAATCTGAATTCGATGTCTTCTGTGACTGCGCAGCGTACATTAACCTGCAGCTTATTCTTAACCTTAACGAATACCGTATCACGTCATTTCACCGGAGCCGAACGCCTTTCACACACACTCTTACTTCCTTATTTCGATCAGTACTGTACTCCGCGTTTAAATTTTGATCGCCATATTATTAACATTAAGGACGCTAAAAGTTGTCGAAAAGACCATTTACGCGTACCTATTGACGAACGTGTTGGAAACGGATTCCTTGCACACGCCGCTTATGTCCCGAAATTAGAATGCCAACTACATACATGCAGACCGCTCGACCTAACCAGCACTACTCTTAATATTCAAACTTCTCTCGTCGTATCGAGACCGTCCAATATTAGGTACTTTTATCTCCTCTTTCCTAAACGGTGTCTTGTATTCTCCGGACTTGTTTTCCATTGTATATACTTCCGTGTTCTCTCACACTCCACAACGTGTCATTCCATATTTTTCATGTTCCATTTCATTCCACCTATCTTACGGTGTTATAATCATCATCATATATGCATTCGTATGCTTCGTCGATTGAACGACAGGTAGGTACTATTAATCCTATATGGCCTTCGATTTTCGTTATCACTTATGTTATTGCCCGGCACTCGGGCGTTTCTAAGTAAATAATAATAATATTCAAGAAAGAAACGCGTTATATACCGAATTTCTGTATTAAATAAATAATTTTAGATTACCTGTATGGGTTCTCACGTGTCGTTTCAAAAGAGACGGCCGGTCGAAACCCTTGGCGCAAACGTCGCAAAATAATTTATACGGTTTTTTCGACTTGACGCGGCGATGCGCCAAAACAACACTCCGCACCGACAAATCCAGCGGTTTTAAATCGTCCGGATTTTCTTGGGAGTGCAAAAATAAATCGTTCATATACAACAGTATTAATGTTAATAAATATTTTAGGATTCGGATGTTTCAATAATAATCAAATAGGCTGGGCGCAAGTTATTTTATATTCGATATAAACTATAGTAGGTATTTGAGTCGGGTCGATTAAAAAAAAAAAAATGAATGTAGTCGAGTTAAAAAAAAGTTACTTGTTGAAAATCGTGAAAAAAAACTTTGTAGAGTAATAATAGTAAAAAAAAAAAATCGATTAAAAAGTTGCACGAAAATGTGCGCTATTAACAAAATTTTCGCTATTTTGGAATATACCTATTATAACAGCCGTTAATTCAGTAATTAAAGCAGCAGTTAGTCGTCAAGTCATCAAAAGTCGCGCGAAAAATAATGATTTTTTTTTTAAACTCGTCTATGTCTACGATTATCTATATTATTAGTAAGTATTTAAGGTAAATTTTTTTTTGTAACGCGTGTTACGCACGCAGAGTGCACAGAGTATATTCTATAATATGTAACATGTGTGTGGTGGTGGATGGATATTTACCTTTAACATTTCGCACGAAATTCTCATACATTTTTCACGGTTTGTTGCAGCAACGATGACGTCTTAACTTCTTTTACAATATTTCTCGCAGTGCTTGTATATCGTGGAGTAAGTACGAGCGATATTATATAATATTGTAAAGGGTATCGCGAGTTGATACTTAACGCGCGTCGAGTCAATAAATCACTTATCACCTCGTGTGTATAATATACGAGTAGGTATATGCGCGGCAATCAAAAGCTCTTTATACGCCTACCTAACCGAACTAATATAACAAATGGTTCTGGTCGGTGCTTAACTCTAAATATTTTTTATTTATTTATTTTTTTTTACCATTATTATTTGAAGTTCAATAAGTGTAACGCGCGCGTTTTAACAATGAAATATATGGGTCGCTTTTACGCGCATTGTTATTGTTATTATATTAAACAAAGTTTTTTTTTTTTTTTACGCTTTAGTCAAAACGCCGTTGAAACGCTCAACTATTTATTTGAAAGAGGTATTTCATGTGTATAATACTGTAGTACGCGGGAACACCTTACCAGAATTTTCTTCCGAATAACGTTTTGGTTTTTCACAAAATAGAAAATCGTTTACATACTTTATAAACGCGCCGTACGTTATTATTTTTTATCGTTTATATGTACCTACGTTATAAACGATATTTTAATATTGTAAATCGCACAAGTGCACACAAAAACATACGCATTTATTTTTATTTTACGAATTTTTATTTATTTAACGCGCAGTGTCGCGCATTCCTTATAGACATCTGGTTTTTGAACATCGAGCTCAATACCTACTCGAAAGCTTTTTTCTGATTCGATGTCTTTTCCTATGCGCGGTTTCGGAACTCGTTTTTAATGTATAGCGGAGAAGGCTTTTTAGCATAATTATAGTTGTGGAGGGGGGGGAATTGATTTAAAACTTTCATGAGCTTCACTCGGATATTTTTGGATAATTTATTCGTATACGCGCAACCAAAAATTTTCTAACGATTCAAATTTCGTTTTTTTTTTATTTAAACTACTGTTTGTAGACATTTCTATAAGGCTGTCTCTTTCCGACCACGTCAGTCCATCATATATTATGAACATCGATCGCAAATTGTTGTCTAATTTTAGTTTTCACTCGTATTTCGAACGGAAGCAGTGGCGGTTAATGGTCATAAATGATGTTCAAGGGGGTGGCGAAAATGGAGCAATCCCCCAGTGCTAATGAAATATTCACGTCGACGAGTAATAATATAATCAAGAAGAAAGATCTATTAATGTACCGAGACGAAAAGCAGATGTAGAAAACGGAAGAACAACGTACATGGAACGTAAACGAAATAACAATAAAACGGGAAAAGAAAGTAATCACCAGATAGCGTTAATACACAACATAGAGGGCGTGGCAGAAAGACGCATATAAATAGCGGTCAGTTTCGAACAACACATACACACCGCAGTCAGACGCGAACTACGTTGTTTACGCCTGACCGCCGTGATTACACTGAGCGGTCCGATGGTTTCGGACCGCTATTTATAAGCGCCTTTCTGCCACGCCCTCTTTTTTTTGTGTCGTAGCGCTATCTGGTGACCTACTTTCTTTTCCGGTTTTATTACGGTCGGTTGACGCGCTATGTCGATGTATGCTGGTGTTTAGTTTGACGCTGACCGAGCGACCGTTCGTACGCGCGTGTATTATGTTTATTATTTATTTATTTTATTATTATTAATAATATTATTATTTCGCGTATTTCAATGAAATGAAATGAACGTAACGATTCATCTTTCTTCGTTGTATACTCGTCTAATATAAATGGACGAACTTAATGACACAAGTCGGTGCTGTTAAGTCAGAGATATATTAAATTTAAAAATATTAAATCCCATGGGGGTGGGGGGCGATCCACCTATCGCCCTCCTTATAACCGCCACTGAACGGGAGAGTAATCACGCGGAAGCTACTGCGTCGCAACTGACAAATAATAAATAATATAAAATGATTAGGCGTGCATTAAATTCAATAATTGTATACGGAATTCAATAGTTTCACCGGTGTAATACGATAAACTAGATGCTAGCCAAGTTTTTCGAGTAGGTATAATATGCTTTCAAATGTATACCCAATAATTTGATTGTTGCACACGTATGTTGTGTATCGATAGCTCCGCGGACCACAGTTTAAGAACCGCTGATCTGTTATAATATCGAATTCATCATTAGGTGGTTTTCTGTATCAATAAATATACATAACGGATTATTTCGGAAAATTGTAAATGCAAAATTATTTTAAAAAAGCTTTAAAAACAATATTTTTTTTTGTATAGCTGTAACTTATAAGTACTCATATTTTTAACCGCAGATTAAAATCGCATTTTCACGATATGTATATATTTTAAATTACAAATTATTACAATATTACACAGAATAATATAAAATTTTATTCGGATGCCACTATATATTGTATTGGAGTAAAAAAAATATATATATTTTAGTTCAAGTATTATTAAATAGTTTTTTAAGTATATGTATATATTAAATATTCTTTTAAGTACCTACGTTTATTTTCGCAAGTATTCGGTATAATATTTCAAATACGATTTTTTAGTATCGGTAATATACCTTTATAATAATTTTTTTAAATAATAATATTTATTGTACTTACATCATTAGCTGACTGTCAACCGATAAAAAAACACTTATTAACACGAATTTTTGCCAATTATTATTATTCTTCACGCATAACTTAACAATATATACATACGAAGCTATATTAAACGCTGCAAGTACAATATACAATATACTCCGCTAATCACTGCAACAAATATACGATCACGGTTGAACCTGCACGCGGCTGGGCAAATATCAAAATATTTTATTTTTTTTTAAATTTAAATTTAATATTATTTGAAAGAATTCGAAACATTTTAAATATCCTACGTTTAATTTTTTTCGAAAACTATTTGAGCAGTATATATATATTAATAGTATTTCGCGACACTGGCGGAGGCCAGCCTAATACCCGTGTCTGACACTCCATTTGAAATTACCGTTCCTGTCCGTCTTGACGTAACTGTAAACGGGCTTATGATCGCCAAACCGTAGTTCGCCGTCGTGTTCGTTTATGCCGTCGTGATCGCTAATGCCGTCGTGATCGTTAATGCCGTCGTGATCGTTAATGCCGTCGTCGCTGTCATCGGTCGCGTCCTGTTCGTCGCTGGCCGCCCGTTTTTTCTTATTGTTCGGGGGGAGTTGCCGCTTGATTCGGAACGAGGTGTGTACCACGTGGTCGGCCACCGTGCCCTGAGACAGCGGCCCGTCGAACTGGCCGGTGAACGGCATCTGGAACGCGTCCACATAATGGTGGTGTTGGTGGTTGGGGTGAGGGTGGTGATGATGGTTGTTGTTGTTGAATCTGAACGCGTTGGGCTCGGCGAAAGAGGGCGGAGGCCTGATCGGCTGTTGTTGGGCCGTTTTCGGCGTGCCCCAGTACACGTTGTTGTTGTTGTTGTTGTTGTTTGGTGACGACGTGCGGACCACGGAGTCCAGCGGTGTGAACTTGTTATTGGCCGCGATGGGCCCGTCGAAACTTCCGCCGCCGAAGAACACTCCGCCGCCCAAGTATTGCTTGTTGTTCCGCACCGAACTGGCGGTTTCCTGTCCGAAATCCGGTTGGAATGACCCATGTCCGCTTACTCCTCCTCCTGCTGCTGCTGCTCCTCCTCCAGACTGTTCCGAGCCTGCGGACGGAGGCGTCAGTATGTCGTTGGCGTCGAATCCGAGTTCCCAACGGCCACCGTTTTGTTGTTGTGGTTGTTGTTGTTGTTGTTGCTGGTATTGCAGGTTGTTGACGGGTTCGCGTACCAGAATCGGCGAGAACGGCGGGTCGGCGAACGTCAGGCTTTGCACTTGATTGCTGGGCGATGACGTCTGCACGATTTGCGACGCGGGCGGCGGTTGCGCTTGAGCGGACGGAAATCCGCCGCCAACGATGGGTGTAAAAGGTGACGTTTGTTGCAACGTGACAGGTGTGGAGGTGAACGGCACGAGCGGCGGCGCTTGTATCACCGCCGCGTTCTGTTGCAATTGCGAATGATGCGTGTCCGTGCTGATCTGGGTCATCAGTTCTGGACCGACGGCCGTCGTCGGTTGGAAGTTCTGGAACCGGAACTCGTTGTTCGGCAGCGGCGGCGTGAGATAATCGATCGGTGTCCGGTTGTCGGCCATTGTCAGGTCCACCGTGGACGCCAAATCCAACGGTTGTTGTTGTTGTACGATGGACGGCGGTGTCGGCGATACGGCCCCGCCGAACACGTTGTTTTGCTGGTGTTGATGGTCAAGGCCTCCGATCCGGGCCACGGTGTGCGATTGTGCAGGCAGGTTTTGCCGACGTGCTCTTAACTGACCTGCGTATAATGCATATTTGGTTTCTTTTAAAAAAAATTATAAAACGGTTTGGACTCGGGGGGACAGTAACAGTAGCAATATTTGCAAATATTTTAAAAAGGAAAAAAACAACAACGAGTAATATTGTCGTGTACGGATGTGAAACACAGTCCACGACACAGGCTGATGAGAATAAGCTGATGACCTTCGAAAGGAAAATCCTTAGAACAGTATATGGAGACTTATACTAAATCCCAACGCTAGTGTATACGGGCGAAGAAAGAACGTGGACTTAAACAGGCTGTACAGTGTACCCAACTTATAAAACTTTCTAAGATCGAAAAGATTAGAATGAGCCGGACGTATATGGCGTACGGAGGGTGAGTTAAATAAAACGAGTACTCACTCACAAGCCAAATAAAAAAACGATCTGTATGAGAAGACCACGTCATGGATCGAGTAAGACGCGACTTAGATGGATTAAGAGATAGAGCGAGAATTGAACATGCAGAAAATCGAGATTATTGGAGAACTTTGGTAGAAGCTACAAGGGGCTTAAACGGCTTGTGAAGTATATATATATATATAAAATAAGAATATTTAAAAGATTGTTTCAATTATTTTATAAAATTATTATTAAAAATTGTAATGGCGTTATCGAGCATAGTAGTGGGACGGGAAACGAAAGTTCACCTCGGTTGCAAGACGCGTAAGAGTCGATAATTGCACAGAATCGTTGATCACCAGCGTTCTGTAGGAAACGCAGAAATATGCCCTGTTATCGATTTGCAGTGCATTGATTTGGTTCGCGGCAGTTTATGCCTAAACTAACCATTAGCGCTTCATATGACGTTATAAGATAAAGTTACCAAAAAGATTTATTTCTTGTATAAAAGTCGTTGAACGGCGTTTGTCACGGACTGACCAAAGTACTAAAGAATTGAAATCGTACTAAAGAGAAACGATATTATCGGCAAAAATGAGAATTTTATTGTCATTCAGAATTCAGGTGAATTTTAACACACTATTAACAGAAATATCGCAAAGAATTGACGAGAAATGACCTATTTTTATGTACACAAGAGGGAATTTTACGAACAATCGAATTATTACTGCGTAATTAATCTTTACTCAGTTTTTCCCATCTGCAGGCAAATACCCGTAATCATGTGAAAAAAGATGCTCGCTAAATCCGAAATTTGTCGAAATACTCAAGGAAGACAAGCGCGGTTTTAACTATCTAATCAAAATCTCTAGAGAAATTTGTGTAAATTATATCGATTTTTGCACGGTAATTAAAGGATTTAAAGATATAGACTCACAAGGTTGCGTCGTACACGGTCGAAGACCGCGAAGGCCGATAACAGTAGATAAGAATTAACGTGGCACCGAATTAAAAAAAAATATGTTTGCCATTATAGTTAGTACAAACAAAACGTATTGAATATTATTATACGAAATTCTACAAAGTATAGGATACAAACGGATGGCTATCTCTGCACACTCGTTTTGATTGGCCGGAGTAGATCAAAATAAGATGAGCGGATATGACGGACATAGGAAATTCTTGTCCAGCATATTGTGTTTTAAGGTAAATCTATACTAGAAATTACTTACTGTTTTCGAAATGAACAAGAAAACGGATATATTTACAAAAAAAAAACGTACTTTAAAACGTTTACTTTTGAAACTTTAACAAAATAATTTTGTACAAAAATAAAAATACGTCGAGTACTATTTATACTTTTATAAATATCGAATTCCATCGTTCGTTAAATTCTCTAATATGCATTGTAACGTGCAACAACGGATTTTGCGAATTTCAAGAAAAATCTGATCCCGGGTACTGGACCACTATACTGTTTAATAATATGATAATCGTAACATTGCAAATGATCATAGTAGGCGTAAGGATGAATACGACGCGAGAATTCGGTATTTAGCTGATGCGTACCCGTTTCCAAGTCTCGTTCGATCACGTATATTTTCTTGACGTCTAATAACACCGAGACGGACACGGTCGAGAGGAACACCTGTAAAAAAAAAAAGAAAAATTGTTTTTTTGATTTTTATTAGAATAATAATAATAACAATAATTGTGTATGACGTTTGAATGCGTATCCATACGAGATCAAAATGATCGCGCGTTATTGTCATTTTAAATATCATAGTAGGTACGCGTATGATAAGTTTTTTTTTTCTGTGTGTTTCGTTTTGTTTTTGGTTGCGCAACAATCATCTGCGGAAGCAGCAGCATTGCGAGATTCGGATTGAAAAGAAAACGTGGCGAAGAAAACGACATATTGTTATACTTTTCTTTATATATTGTGTCCATTGATTACCAATCGTGCAGTGTTTTTTTTCCTCTTCCTCTACACGTCTAACCGTATTCTTTTCATCAGGAAACCGTCACTAATATATAGATCGGACTGCGAAAACGCGAGGGAAAGTGCCATCTGAATGTGACAAAATGACAACGGCTGTATTCGTATGCGTAATACGAAATACAAAAAAAAAAAAAACAATTTTTTATTCGAATAATCGTTAACGGATTGCAAATTCGAATGAGGACGTTAAAAGACTTCCCCCCCCACCTCGTAATAATGTAAAATATGTGGAAATCGTGTACAATCATTCGTATTTTTATGTACGCGATGATCTTATACGGTGGATAGTTGAACGTTATATAATTTTGCGCTAAAAATGCTCGTGTTTCGAAATAACTCGTGTTTCATCGAATCCATCGGAAATCATCCCCCGACAATGAACTTTTAGTGAAAAGTCCGTTTATTCCGCGTGTTATAGCAGTTGGATTATTTAAAATCAAAAATAATCGCGCTTTTAAACGAATTGCCAAAAATTACTGGACGCGTTCAGTACGTTTCGGTAATAATCATGCAATCAGGATTTTTTTTTCTCCGACGAACGGCGCATAACCCGTTGAAAATCAAACGTCGATTTAAATTTTTAATTTTTCAACAAAGCACGTGTGTAAAATCGGATAAAAGGTCGATCGGTTAAATTTTGGCAAACTGTAAAAGTCACGCAATAAATAAATTGTCAAAAGGTTGGCTATCCAACTCATATTTTATCGATATTTCTAGTCGTCAGTTTCGGGGGGGGGGGAAGGGGAAGAGAATTACGATTTGCGTGCACACATTGTCGGAAAATCGACGAGTTATATACAGACGTTCGAAGGATCGTTTAAACACAATAATTTTTACAATTATAAATATTTACTTACCAAACAATAACAGTAGTATTTCATATTGCCGCGGAATCGATTGGAATTTTTATCCGGAATACTTGGCGTTTAAAATAAGATTGAAAAAAACACATTATTTATTCGGAGTTTGTACGTGTTGTACTTTGCAGTAGTAGATCACTTGTACCGGCGGCGTGTGCCTACAGCGAATAGATTGTGTTTTTTTGACGTTACGGTGGACATCACGAGGCGGCTGGTTTCTCCTCGCTCTGCAGTTTCCCCTCCACATTGCGTTTTGTCAAAATATAATAACGCGTCGCCAACGATAATATTATATTTTATAATATTATTATAAACGCCGTTGCTTCCACCACCGCGATTTGAATGCGAATTTAAACGCATGGCTCGTTAATAGTGTCCGGGTTATAGGACGTTCGGATTCGCGTAACGGAATAGCTTATAATATATAATATATTGTGTGCGCAACGGTTTTTAATTCAAAGTTAATATCAATATAATATATAGGTGCGTTTCAGTTTTTTTTTTGTCGATACGCCGTCCCATTTACCGTTTGAACGTTATACAAAATAATTCTGTGTGAAGAATATTCATAAACGTCGTGTACGCGAAACGCGCGTTATTCGTTTTATACGCGATTTTTCATTGATTTTTTTTTTTTTAAACCACTTTTTGGGACGATAAACGAGTACCTACTCTGGAAAATTTCTTATACGTTTAAAAAGTACTTGGAATTTTTTTTTTCGGAAGGTTTTTGGATAGCTTTTGAGAAAAATTACACGACGTTTCCGATTAATATTCTATATTCAGTCTTGTAAAAAATACTTTTAAAAAATTATTTAAATACTAGTATTTGTATGTGTTTCTTACGCGAATACTTTTTTAAAAAGTATTTAAATACAGTGTTTTTTTTATAAGACTGTCTATAATTATAATATGTCAAGGCCAGGGCTCGAGGATCGTAGGTATAGCGTTAAAAAATACTGAAATATGGAATATTAAAATACGCACTAAAAACAGTAAAAATAGCGAAAAAAACATTTCTTTTATTTATGAATTGTAGAGTGAAATGAGATGCCAAGATAATTTAATACCTAAACACACATTATATTGTAATACGAAATGTCTAATGAAATCTTACCTTCGGAACAGGTTACGAGATTTACAGAAAGAAAAAAAACCGTACACACAGAGCAATTTAAATTAATATCGCTTATTAGTAAAAGCGCCGAAACTGGGAAAATAGCATTAAAACGCTTAAAATATGCAACATAGAATTCTATACTCGATACGCAATACAAATTTACTCAGCTATTTTTGATTGTATTCAATAATAATTAGCATAAGTTTTTTTTTTATTATTTATCTCGGTCACATGCGTTTGTATTTCATAAATTTAATTTACAAAATATATATAGTATACAATATTCGCCAGATATATGTGCAGTATAATATGTTATATATGCGCGCGGTGTCAAATGGTTTTCGTTCAATTTTATGGTCTAATTGTTTACGTGTCGAATAGTGCAAAAACAATTATTTCGTACGTTGCTGCGCAGTATAGCGACGTAAATTAACTTGCCCAGTTTTTATAAAGCATATAGTGTTTTATATATATATATATATAAAAAAGAAACGAAAATTTATATATATATATATATATTTTTTTTCGTACGAAAAATAATACGAACCTATTGTTCATGAAATATAATCGAAATGTATAAATTAGATTTTCTTTTCTAACATTTAAAATCACTTGCAATAATAGTATACCGAAATATTCTTTTATTACCTACTCGATATTTCTCGTATTCGTATATAATGTAAAAAAAAAAAATCACGCCGTACTTGAATCCTTTTTGTTATTCATTTTATTCGCAATACATTTCGTTTTATGCGTTCGCGATATACAAATATTCATTGTTATATTATATACTGTCGAAGCATAAATATTAATCCGGAGTAAAATGACGAGCTTTTTATTACTTTTTTTTTTATATATATATAATTTTTGTACATTTGTTCGCATTTGTAATTCGTCAATCTAAATCTCAATTTTTCAGTAAAAATTCGGCAATAGCGATCGGTCGAAAATTAAAAATTTTAATAATCGATTAATGACAAACGCGTTTTTTTATACACGCCACGATTGGTGTAAAAGTGCGCAGTTCGTGGGTAAAACGATACCTATACACGCGATAATTTTCGAACATCCAAAACGCGAACCGTATTATAATTCACGGATTAGTTGTTTTTTTTAAATATTTATTATAGCGTTATATTCAAGTTTCGGTTTAACTGGTATAATTGTTTTACGATAAAATATTTGATTTAGCTTAAAATCATAATAATAATTGTATTCGTTGTCTGCATTTCTTCAGTAAAATTGAAGTAGATATTATAATTTAACGACACTCGCAGGAAACACAATTTAATTAAAAAAAGCGTCAAAAGCCATAGAAGAAAATATTATTAATTAATTAAATATATATATAAAAAAAAAACCGACGAATATTTTATTAATTATACCATTTTTTTTTGTAGAAAAAATTAAATTCTATATAATTTTTATAGAAAACATAGTCTCTACAACCGTCCCGTTAATTGTATTTAAATAACCACCAGAGAGAAAAAAAAATTAAATTTCGTCAAATAAATGAAATATTTTGTAATTTTTTTTTTTTTTATTAGAAAATAATGGTTTTACGAGAAATTTCGTAAAAACATTTTCTTGTAGACGATATTACGTTGTACAATTAAGATTTTTATATTTGTACGCAATTACGCTCTGCACTATACTTTTTAAATTTAATGATAAAATTACCCTAATTCGGTCATTTTTTTAAAACTCTCTCGCGACACGGGAATGACGCGAGTCGCGTTATGGTCGAATTTAACAAAAAATTACTTTCTTATGGTAACGCGAAAAACGCGGAGGGGTCCTCCGCATCGAAAATCATAAATTATTTTTCCTTTACCTATAATACCGATAAAGACATGTAACTATACTTCATAATAATAGCGTTTTAAAGCGAAAATCTATATACCTACATATTATACAGTATAGGAAGAAGAAATATTTCCTCTGGAGGAAAAAAGTGACGATACCATGGCGCAGGGGCGTATTTATGGGGGGGCTGATGGGGCTCCAGCCCCCCGAAATTTCAGGAACTTTCTTTACTAATTCCTATGCCCTATAGCTATAGGATGTATATATTTAATTAATAAATTCCTAATATGTAGTTGTTTTTAAAATGTTGAGAATTTGGTAATTTGTCCTATTTTTAAGACTTAGTCTTGCATTAGAATTTAGAAATAATTCAACAATGATATTTACTCAATGCCTCAGCCCTCCCCCCAAAAAAAAAATGTCTAAATACGCTCCTGCCATGGCGTTTTTTCCTTCGATACACTTCGATCTTTGTATACATTTTACAGTTATAACGTTGTAATTTATTATAATTGTTGAGCTATAATAGTGTGTCTAAAGGCTAAATAAAAAAAAAAAAAAAAACGTTGTAATTGATTTTTTTTTTAATAATCGTGTTTTAATAGTAATACACGCGTATTATATCTTCGGATACGGATTGTCGGATTCGTATTAATCATAAATCATAACTATACATCGGTTACGTAATAATAATTATTATACAGTTAAAATAATTACTTTGAATTTTCCAGTGAAAGTGTCTTTTAGTAAAATATAACGCGTGTTACATATTATATTATATATAGAGAGTCTGCAGTCGACGACAAAAAACGAACGCGCGGATCGCGGTGACTGATGATATAATAATATAATATTTTACTGTACCGACGTCGGACGTGGACACAATATAAAAATAGGGTTGAGTGAAAATAAAAACGACCAACGCCGGCCCGGCCCGTCCTTAATACTTAACATTGTATTACGCGCGCAGTACTTTAAATCAGCGCGGTTTTTAAAGGAATTTTCACTGGGCGACGAAAAAATGTACTTTCTCAAAATGAAATAGTATACAGCACTAGTTCGTTTCACGCTCGTCCCTCGTCATTATTAAAAACAAATCTATTAACGATTGCATTGAATGTGCAGGTATATAACAATAATTAAAAAGTCATATTTGGAAGGAGAAGGAATTCCAAGGAAGGTGCATAATATCGATATCCTTTTATTTACAAACTTTTAAATGATATTTGATAACTTTTATAGCAGCACCTCATATATCGTACAATAATAAACTGTAATTGTGATATCGTTAATACGACAATATATACGCGCGTACACATTTACCCGTCGTTTCATTACTTACTTTTTTCTTTTTTGTTAACGTCATCAATTTTATAAGACCGTTTTCGGTACAAATTTTTCCAAAGACCATTGATAATGTACCTAGCTTCTTATATATTTATACTCTTTGTACGAAATTTAATATTTTCCGTTCGCGTAGTATTATTGTTTCATATATATATATATATATATATATATATATATATATAAACGATTCGAAGTTTCTTCGTGAAATCGCAGAAAAAAATACAATCTCGTAAATAAATCAAATTTATTTATCGTTCATTGCACATATGATAAAAAAAAAAAAAATGGCGAATATCAGTCTTTACTACACGAAAGAAAGTTTAAAAAGTCAATACTATTACGTTTTTATCGTATATAATAATTAATAGAAAATAATTACAGTTTTAAAAACAAACATGTATGATACTTTCTCGAGACTCCGCGAAATACGACAGTGTTATAGCTGGACCGGTGTGGATATATATATATAATGCGAAGGGCTAGGAAGGTTAAAAAAATCCCGTATTTTAATCCTTATAGAATTAAATATCAACATTACAGTCTATTATTATGTACTTAATTTATATATATATATATATATATTTGGACGAAATGAAAGCGATTCGGGCACATATTATTATTAATTTTTTTTTGAGATATGTAATTACTCTATATATATATATAGAATCTTATCTAATAATCGTTAGACGTACATATTTTATTTTCCATTTTTTTTTTCTCTTTATTTGTCGTCAATTTTCTTCGTATATTATAATAATATTTAATTACAGATGAAAGTCTGAGACGCGTTTTAAACCCCGTTAAAAGACGTCGCGTAACGCAATACGAATTATATTTTATTTTCAACGTAAAAAAAATACATTCAACAATAATACGCTGGACTATCGAATTCACTAGGATTTTTTTTTAAGGCGAATACACACCTACAGCTACGCGGAAAATCATCGGTCGTTTTGTTTAGAAAACGGTGTGTTTTTTCTCTCTAATTGGTTTATAATATTATAATATGTACGCAGTAGAAATCAATACCGTTGGTAGTTATATATATATATTTGATATAGTTTTCTCACAATTAAAAAAAATATACCTTTCACTATTGTTTCAATACGGTATACAAAACAAATTATTATTTTAATAGGCGCGCGCACGAAATGTACGTTATTGATTTGTAGTCGTTAAATGTGTAAAATTCCAATGACGCGAATATTGAAAAAAAAAAAAGAAAACATTTTGAACGACGTTATTACTTTTTTAAACTGTATATGACGTACAGTCGTATTGTGTAATAATCAATAATATTTGTTTCATTGTAAATTTCATACAATCCATTATTCACACGAATATTTTGCAAAAAAAAAAAAAAAAGAAGAAAACGTTGTAAACAATTAGTAACGTTACACACACACACACACACACACACACACACACACACACACACACACACACAATTTTACAAAGTATTTTGAAAAACGCGTTTGGACGTAATAACAGACGTCATAGCTGTTTTGTAAATATTATATTCGATAAGATACATTTGTAATTACAATATTTATCTTAATATATCTTATAAATAACATCGTACTATACACAATATTATATAATTGGAAAACGCGTAGACAGCCGATGAGTGCCAATATTATAAGGTCAGGATTTATACGCATTTGAATGGTTTTTCAAAACGGTCCAAAAAGTAGCTGGATAAGCTACAAGTTCGAATTATATATCAGTCAACAGGTATGAAACACAAAATATTTTACCATTTTTTTTTTTTTTTTGAACGCGTACTGCATGTTTATGTGTTTTACGATTTTTCATTGCATGTAGATGGCCTTTTAAGTGCATATAACTAATATTTTTTTTATATTTATTTTTCTAAAAAATATTTACCGTTGTAGTTTATCATCACAAAGATGCTCGCCCGTAACACGCATATTTATTTTCGTTTAACCACGTATAATTTATTAAAAAAAAAATTATTTTTATTGCTTTTCGGATCGAAAACACGTGGAAAATACCATAGGAAATGAATTATATGTACTTTTATGTACCTAAGCGTTTTTTAAATAATAAAAATAAAAGAAAAAATTTTTTTTGTATATTTTTTATTTTAAAGGGCGTATCTCAACGAAATTAGAGCACAAATGCATATTAGTGCGTATCTCTATATAAGGTTTTCAGAGAATATAAATCCGAGCCCTAATAATTATAACTGATCGATCGGCTTCAAAACGAACTTGTTGCCCGTGGCTTCGTCCATGACCACACCGGTGTGCATGTCGAAAACCAAAACGGGAGCGGATTTCTTATCGACGTTTCTCGTCTGCGGTCCCTGTTGCAATAATCTCTTCGGACTGTTCCGGACGCTTCTAACCGGGTTCCTCTTGGGATTATTCCGAAGCGTTGTAGTAATCGTCATCGGCTTATTATACACCACGACTCTCTGATGACTCTCCTACGAATTCAACAACAATATTCAATACAGTTTTATTTAAAAATAATATACAGTATTGTTTTCAACGATTTTCGCGTTGTCCACTTTGAAAAAAAAAAAATATAAACGTTAAATTCTATTATATATTCTATCGTTTTATTTATACAGTTTTCACCTGAACGTATTCTGAAGACGGTGTCGTTTCTCCGTACTGTCCGTATTCTTCCTATAAAATGACGTCAGTCAAGTCGTATTAAACGCGCGTTATCTTTTTAAAAAAAAAAAATTATTTAACGATTATTATTAATCGCGAAATCTTACAGAGTCACTGGCCGAATCTCCTGCAGCACCGCCGTGGTTTAAATCCCAATACTGTTCGCCGTAACCGCCGTCTTTGTCACCCCATTTCATCTGTTGACAATCGCAGACAGACGTGATAATATCGTACAATATTTGTGTTACACCTTCCCCCTCCCCCTGTTCGTAAAATTGATAAATTCCTGTCCAAGTTCGTGAATTACCGAGTCATTCGTCTGTTATACATTTCGTGAAAAATTCGCTCATTTCACGAAAAATCAATTTTATACGTTTAAAAACAATACGTTTCGTATTATTTTGAATTTTCATTGTTAACTATAACATTGTTAAATGAAAAAAAAAATGTTTTAATTTACTCCGTAATACACACTGCATTTAAGTATATACGATGGTCGTTTCCCACTGTAATGGTGTGTAATCAGGAATTTGTTCTGGGATGAGACATACATTTTTTTATGTATTCCACACCACCCACGATAGTAATTTATAATTATTTTTAATTAAATGATTTTTTTTTCACTAATAAGATAATAATTTGTAATATTTTATATTAATAAATCATGTAGAAAAATACCAATTTTTTTTTTTTTTTTGTTTATTAAGAAAATATCCATACCACTCCATCTCCAAGTATGAGGTTTCTCATACTTTTCAAACATATTTACTATTAGAGATTTTACGTTTTACTTTTTTAAAACGCGCGTGTTCGAATCGCTCGTAGAGCGCAATATTTTAAGGGTAATTACGCGTGTGTAAGATTTAATCGTTGATTTCGCTCGGTTTATGAACACATAATTATTGTTTTGAACGGCATCTATAACGATAATTGCTCTGTATAATAAACGAGAAAAATGTATAATGAACGAATTGGGCAGCATTTATCCGTATAGTCCATTTGCCACAGGAATACACGTTTTTGTATAATAAATACAAATTATTATTACACATTTTACGAGCGTTTTTTAAGAGACGCGAGAGAAAAATAAAAAATATATCGATTTCACCTTTCCTTGGTACCGTTGGGCGCCGAAATCCTTTTTCTCGTACCTCTGTTCCCAGACGCTCGGATCTTCGAAAACGTGTCCGAACTCCAACTGTTGGGGACCGCTTTGCAGCGAGTACACGTCCCTGTAAAACAATGTCGGCACACACAATTCTACAAAATCGGGGGGAAATCGCGGCGGGTATACAGGGGGACTTTACAGCATATAAAACGACAGAGGGACGGAGTACCACTTTTTTTTAAGAAAATATTTCGAAGTAACTCTTCTAATTTTTCTAAACATTTTTCAAACATTTGAGCGTATTTCAATTATTGTATTGAACCATTCGCGTCAATTATTTCCGCCAGGACGATATGCTAGTGAAGGAATAAACGATATAAAGGGACGCGGCTGATGAAGGAAACGAAGTATCGCTAGAACGTGATTAATAGGGCTCGGAAGTTGATGTAGTTAAAACAATCGTCGTCACGAAACCACTCGCTTGAAGCGTCTTCGCCATTTTGAATTTTCGAAATTGTAGGGAAACGAGTAGAAACGACTAAAAACGTCGAAATTACGTATAAAGTAAAAAAAAAAAGCCGGAAAATGTGAAAAAAATTTAAAAATAAAAATTAGTTTTTTACATTCACACGCTATTGAGACAAGTTTTCAGCCGAGAAAGCATAGTTTTAAAAAGTTCCAAAAAAAAAAAAAAAGAAAAAATGCAAAACGCTTCGACTCCCGCGAGCCCTAGTGCAGATTAATAAAAACTCGGCGACGATTTATGGACGTATTTAAATACACGTACCGAGTGTATAACACATTTTTTTTTAAAAAAAATAATACAATTATTATAATATTATTATTATTATTGACGAACATTTTTCGTTTATATGATATTTTGCGTCACGTTCGGTACGCGAATTTTCAATAGAAATTATTTGAATTCGAGCGCACTGTAAAACGTTTCGATTTCACAATATTTTCGTCACACGATAACCGCACACACACACACACACATAATATATTTTTTGCATTTGATTTCACACATATTTTTTTGTCAACGCGTTTTCGAACGTTCACGGTGCGCGCAAAGATAATCGCGTATATTATTCGTTTGTATATCGCGAAATTTGTCAACACATATATATAATATAATAACGTCTCTCTGCCGCACGACTATTATAATAATATAATAATAGGGATTTAGTTTTATTATTATTATTATTATTATTATTATTGTTAACAGTCGAAATCGTTTCACTTCCACCGCAATAATAATTTCTGTAATACACCGATAAACAGACACGTAGTACAGGGTGTCGTCTCGCGCTTATAACCGACAAATCTATTGTTCATCCGTTCAATATTTTTAAGTTTTTTGACGATTATTAAGTTTTTTTATTTATTTTTATTTATAGTTATTAGCCGGTAGCTATTACAGCTCAACAATTCAATTTTAAAATATAACGGAAAATAGATTATCAAGTTATTCACTGGAAAAATCGATATCCCGATATACGCGTCGCTATAGCGAGAATAAATATTCGAATTTTAACCAACTTAAAAAAAAAGAATTTTCAAAACTTTAACAATTTTTCTGATATATACGTTTTGTGATTTGGTTATTTTGATTATTATTTTTTTGAAAATATGATTTTAAAGCCTTTACAAATTATAAAATTGAATTATAAAAAAAATGTTTATGCAGAATCGAGTAAGATTATAAAAAAAAAAAAATAGTATACGATTTTAAAGCCTTTATAAATTATAAAATTAAAAAAATATATATATATTTGTGCGGAAATGAGTAAGATTATTAAAAAAAAAAGTCTAAAACGTCAGATTTCCGTGAGACACCCTGTACAGTCGTGTAATAAAATATTTATTGTATCGCGGCAGCGTTAATTCGATACAAATGAACCGGCTTACATGAAATGCTTGTTTTCCTCGTCGTCGCCGCTGTCGTCGTCGTCCGCTTTCACCGAACGCGCGTCCGCTACGACGGCCGGGGGGGTATCCATCTCGTCGTCTGTAAAACGTATTTCGCTCGGTCTTATAGGTTTGTTTCTTTTATTTTCATGAGGAATTTTTAGATTCCGACGGAGGAAGCTGCTGCGGATCGGTTGTCATACAAGTGGTATTTGTTCGTATACTCCGATAATTAGACGCGGGCATGCAGCCGGCGCAGGAACGGTACATTAAAGAAGTCTCATAAGGATTTTCTCGTTATTATACGCGTCAAAAACAAATCGGAAGGAAAACTGTTTTCTCGAATAGTCTTTAAACGCGTCGCAATACAATGTCTTTTTAGAATCTCGAAACGTTCACCGATCATATATGATATGTGATTTTGCCCGATTTTCGGGCTGTTTATAGTAATAATTATACTTCGAGCTGTTAGCTGAGTCGTAAAAGAGGTAATTTCTAATTACAATACGACCCGTGTCAATTGTAAACGATTTCTTAGTCGCATTTCTTTATTTAATCAAAATTTTTCGACAATTATTTCGATGGAAAACGATTCTTATTAATAAATCACATTGCACTCGATCGATATGAGTTTTTTTTTTTTAAAAGAGTTTTTCTAATTTTCAGCTACTCATAGATTTTGATATTTTCGTAAACGCGGTACTTTTAGGATTTAATACACGCGAAAATGTAACGGTATGCGGTTAATCGTGAACTATTATTATGCACACTGTAATAAAATCGTTTTTTTTTCTACCGAATACAACGGGTTTTGCGTAGTTTTTTAATACATTTTACTAATAACAAATCTCTGAAATCTTTGTCCCAGTGATTCTCGCTTAATCGACCCACGCACAAAGCCCTTTTTAAGGAGATTGGAAACGGGTGTTTTCTGTGTCTTGCACACACACGAAATAAACGTTTATTACTCGACAACGATCGAGATCTAGTGGCGCGATAAGAAATTTGAAAACCGATTTGATTACGTCGCGGTGAAGTATACTTTTTCACGTTACCAAATTTTTTCCCCTCCACAAGAGCTTTTAAAACTAAAAAAAAAATTCTAAATTTTCGGAGATCTCAAGATAAAAAAAAAATGAAAAAAATGCGAGGGGATTGTACTGAAATTTCACACGACGAATTCAAATCCGTTTTCAGAATCCTCGTCGTCGTATCTCGTAATAACGTACCTTTGGCTAGACGTTCCTTAGACAACTGTCGATCGGCCACTTTGATCGGTGTTACGACGGGACAATGCAGGGACGTCTGCGAAAACAAAACGAAAAGATTTTCAATCTAGCGCTGCTGCGCCGGCGACGGCGTTTCCGAATCCACACTGCGCAGTAACGAAACGTTTTATTACAAAAAAAACCGTATACTCACCGACACGAACAGCAGCAGACAACAATGATGGATCGGCCGGGGAAACGTCATTTTCACGTTGGTTTTCAATAATAATTTATATATTATTAATACGTAAGCGATACTACGGTTCGGGCAGCGAAGAAGAAGAATAAAACACTGAAATCTACCGAATAGACGCGATCCAAAAAAATATAAACAGTATAATATGTGTGTGAGCGCGCGTTGTGCCCGTCACGTTTTCCAGGCGAATGGCGACTCTTCTACTCGGCCGCCGCCGTGTAGTATAGTATTCAGCTATAATATATAAAAATATGGTTTCGCAAAAACTCCCGTTCGCGCATATTGTCTGTTATTATTGCGGTCTAGAAGAATTATTATATACCGCTATACGTGTAAATAAGCTATATTTTTTTTTTGTTCCATAAAAAAACTACACAACATTTGTCTATACATGAGCGTCGACAACTCGTATGTCACTCGTATAGCCGTTCATGACCGCATCATTCATTTAGAATATTTATTTTGATTGTCAAACTACTATACGGCTAATTATTAATGTTACCGTTTGCCTTTTGATGTTTGTATGGTCTACTACAGTACAGTCAACTGGACTGTATCAATACGTGATCGTTGCGTTTGAACGTACAAAATACACACGTCGTACTATAGGAACGCAGTAAAATTAAATTGTGTACATTAGGCGATGTACACATTCAGGAACATTGCCCCCGTAAACTATACAGGGTGTTTCAGGATATATGTGACAAAATGCAGAGTAGGATGATCCTATACCAAAAAAAAAAAAAAAAATTAAAAATGCTTTAAAACTATGATTTGATGGGTTCAAAAGTCTTTTATTTTTTTAAAACTTTTTTTTGTTTTTATTATACAGTAAACATCACTAGGTTCTTCGATAAAAGTGACATTACTCTTGATTTATAGAGTTTATAATAAAATTGATTACATTTTTGAAAAGCTCATTGAATCTCCATTAAAATGATGTACATTTTTTCAAAATCCTAAAACGCTCTGTATAATTTATTCCCTATATAGAAGCGAGTATTTTAATCGTTGAACCGACGACTGCTATCCATGTAATTACGGTTCATTGTACGGTATATAATGAGGCGTTTGAAAAGTACATACAAACTTTCTTATAATTTTTTTAAAAATTTATTCCTAGCAAGGAGGGATGGTGATTTTTAAAGTATCTCCTTAAAATAAGCGGATTACGGTTTTTTTATAAAAAGGGAAAACTCGTAATGTTTCACTGGGTATGTTTTGAACGCATCTCATGGTATACAAAATAAATAATATAGGCGAGTACGAATATTTGCATAGTATTTTTTTTGTCACGTGCAAACGATTGTATCAGGACCCATCATTATATATGTATATATTATATATATGTCAAATATACTCAGTCATTTAAAATCTAAACGAATAATATAAATTTTAATGTGCTCGGAAATATTTATTGTAAGTTTATAATGTATAAACGTTTATAGAGTTTAAACCGCTGTTTTTCATGACAGTATCACAGTGACTCGAGTCCATTAATCGCGGATAGTTTTGATGTATTTCATGTGTGTAATAATCGCGAATTATACGATTACAAGTGAGGTTTTAATCTGAAAACGATATCATGGAGTTTTTGAAAAACATTGTTGCGATTATATCGTTGATATACTTTTCCATTGATCACGTACGTTCTGCAGTTGATCGGGAATACGATGTTACAGGTTGTTATTTATTGTTTTATTTACGACAGACTACGGTTGTGTTCAAAACGATTTATATGAAAATACGATAAATATGAACCGATATTTGCTGGACACGAATTTATTAAAAAAATACAAACAAATATCGCGGATCTTTATTGATAAACCATAAATAGTATTTCGAATGACGCGCAAAATTCACTGTTACGCATTGACGTTTCTTCTATAATAATATGCTTATATGTGTTCATTTTCGACCGTCGCAGCTGTATATTATATAAACGGAATTAATTAATTAATTATTCTTACTGTTTTAAATAAATTTTACTTTTTTACATATTATTTATACATAATATTATAGTATACACAGCAACTGCTTGTTTCTAGAGAGAATACCACAGTCTGTTCGTCGGAGACAAGACGCTATCCCGGTACTCTACGTAAACGGTTCTCATTACGAGGTCGGATTTATGATTGTAAGTATAATATTATCGTTAGTATTTTACCTAAATTTAGGCGTTATCGTGTAAAATTAAAAAATTAGACTTTATGGAATTTTATTTTTTATAAAAACACGTAAAATATCGGTTAAATGCGAGAAACGTCTCGAATTTCCGAGGTACTATCGTACGGAAGCCGTCCGTACGCGCTCTACTCTTACTTTATGTGAAGTTTAAACACAAATAAGTCAATAATACAATGCACAACATCGCGTTTAATATTGATTTTTCTTACATCCACTTCGAAAATAACTTAGACGTCCGCCGGCGTGGTGGTGTTGTTGTAATTATTGATGAGATTTGAGGTAATTCGAGTAACGTTTATATTGAAAATAAATAGAAAATACGAGGAAAATATTTATTTAAATAGTCTGTTTGTATTTTCGTTACAGTGTTTTTCACGCATTAATATTCACGTTTAATATCGTTGTAAATATTACCGTTACAGGGACAAACGTTCGGTAAAGTCATTAAGGACTTTTTGGAATCGTACGGACCGCTAAGGGAATATTTGGAAATTTATGAAACGTCCGACGAAGGGAAACAGATATATAACGAGTGTCTAGAAGTGACTAATATGTATTTTCCACAGTATTTAGTGGAGATCAAAGGGATGGCCGACGGAGCTAACGTTACGTTTCACGAAGTACGTTTGTTCCCTGCAGTACCTATATTATACACTCGCATCCTGCAGTGGTGGATTTGAGGGGGAGAAGGAGCGAAGTGACTTCGGACTTCCGTTTTACTTGTTGATATTGGATTTTTTAGAAGTAATTCATAACTCCAGTGTTACTAAACGCGGTCTTTTATTGAATTTTATCCATGTCAAACGTTTATAGATATTGAACTATTATCATTGGCAAGGCTTACAGTTTTAGCATAATTCAGTCAAATTATATTTTGTACGAGTGATGATATAAAAAGAAAAATTTTGGGAAGAGGATTCAAAGGAAACTTATTATTAAAAATTTTTATCCCTCCATTTCGAACTGTAAAGAATCTTTAAATGTTTAAGGTATCTATGATATCCATTCGCCTCTACTGCCCTTAAAATAGATTCAGATCCGCCACTGCTCGCGTGTAACGTACGCTCGTTTTATTTAGCTCTTCTTGGTCCACATGGATGACATTCTCACGTCGAACGTACGGCGTGGTACTAGTAGTACCGATACCGCAGGTGGTACCGGTTGTACCACGTTGATGGTTAACATCCCGTGTAGAGCACAGGTAATGTAATACGATGAAGAAGTCGGAGTTTATTGACGGTTTGTTAATTTTTACTATTATAAGTATAGCATTTTTCCGTTGAAATTAATAATGCGATAACACGTTATAGGTGTAAAATTATTATTTTCTCTAGTCTTAAATTATGAGCCGTATGCGAAGAGAGATTTTACAACGACGTTTATATGTTTTCACTTACTTATTTTGTCTGCGAACATTTTTTCGTATGAAAAAAATATACTCAGATTTTTAAGTTCGACTCCAATTTCTGGTAGAAAATCCTATCTAGTCAACGATTCTTAATAAAACACGTCTTTCGATTTTCTCAATACGGTTTTAGCGGATAGAAAAAAGTACAAAGAAATCGGAAAAACCCTGTAAAATTGTCGACACAACAAATCGAAATTAATTTCCTTTTTTTTTTTTTGTTATAATTCTAAAAACATTATTTCGAAACACTTGACATTTTCACTAGTTATTTATTTTAATCTAAACGTATTCTAATAGAAGAAAAACAGTTGCTAAAATAAATAGTGTCTGAAGTTCGAATTTTGTGTGAAATGGAAAATTTTTGCGAAAAACAAGGATTTAAAGAAAAAAAAATTCTTTATACCGGCAATTCTTGTATTTCAAAATTGAACAAAAGATAAAAAAATATATTTTCCTTTATACATTTTAAAATTCATAAAAATCGTTTTAATCAGAAAATATTATAAGCGTTTAGAATTTCATTCACGGCAAAATTCATAAATATTGTACGCGTTAATATTTTAATCGAACCGATTCGTTACTTTTAATATTCTTATGCCGTCGTAACGTCATATTCATTAAAAACAATAACCAGCTACTGTAACAGAATAGTCGCTCAGAATCGTTTTCCGAACACATTCATTGTTTTTCAATTTCAAATAACTGTAATACAACTCTAAAATCTCCGTCCAAGTGGTGTCGAGGGGGAAAAAAAATCGATGAAATCCGTTTCATTTGCGGAGTGGATTATAAATGAATGGTGTATATAACGCGTACGTATATTAAATAGTTTATCGGGCACACCGAAGACGCTCTGAACGCGACGGTAAACCATTATTACATCGTCAGCGCTCACATCAAACCGAGACCAGAAGAGTTCGGCGGCTTGTTCGCGGCCAGAGAAGAGAAATGGGAAGCCGTGACGTACGCCGGTTCGCTGTCCGGATACGCGAGTGGGCACAATTATCACGGATTAGTGTTCACGATCAATACGATTTTCGCGAAACGTCTAATCCGAGAGAGAATCCGTGAGTCCGAGTGCGAAATATTATCTCTCTCCGGCAAAAGTTAAGGGAATTTTGACTTTGTGTCGAATGAGAGAGTGAAAAATTACTTTATCCAGAGTGCTGTCTGCTCGATGATTTCGGACGCATTTGGGCAACCCAACCGGAGTTTTCCTCGTGTCAATACGGTATTTTTTTTAAATTCCCTCTTTTTCTTTACACCTCTTCCACACCAGTGAGAAACGCATCGCCCTGTAAAAAGTGCCTGTACCTCGCCAATTGACGATCCTCGTTAATCGCGCGCTCGTCGAATTTTCTCGGCGTTTCTCATCAGATCGGCTTTCATTTCAGTCTTCCCTGAACGTTTTCACACCGTTTCCGTCGCCACAACGCTCGTAGTTTTAATAGCGAGGCTCAGAACGGAATTTGTATGCGCGAAAATTACAAGGCGATTCGCGTGCACTAATCACGGACCGAGTTTTACACAAACCCTTCAGAAGAAAATTCCCTTTATTTTTGGTCCGTTCTCGTAATTAATGCGTTGGAAATGTTCGCAGCTCGGGTGTTCTTGACGAGAGCGCTGTTGGCTTGCAAAGCCGACATCAACGAAATGAAGGAAATACTGACGAACCGAGGCGCGGGCACGGCGGACGCGTTTCGAGTGAACGCCGTTTTCCTAGTCGACACGCACGGCTGCTGTTGCCCGCGCAGGCAACAGAAATTCTACTCGATCGAGGTGACGCCTTCTGCAACGCAAAGAATGTCCAACTTGTATACGGAAACGACAGTACCGCGCTCGACATCGTTTCACGTGAACAGGTAACGATTTATATAGATTCGAAGCGAAAAACATTTCGTTTTTTTTTATGCGATGTTTTTCTTTATAAATTAAAAATTTTTTTTTGTTTTCGTTTTGTCTGCGAACACGGCTTTTTCGCGTGGAAGGAGTGCTCGCGCGCTTTACGTTTCGGTAGCACATCGCGCACTTCATTTCTCGATTTTCTCCGTCGAGTTTCCTATACACCTGGTCGAAGCACAATACCGTTTGTCGAATACAACGGTTTGTCATGAATTGCTTTTAAATTCAAAATAATAATACGATATTCTTGGATCTCTGGTCAATAAGCGTCCTACGTGTGTACCAAGATTCATAGCACTACAGGCTTAAAATTGTTGTTTTTTTTTTTTTGCTTAATTTTGTAGCGTTGTTATTGTTGTAGATTACACGACGAGTCGAATTGCGAGGAATTGAGAGAATCGGGCTGGCAGAGTAGCGTGGCCCGACAACAACGATATGCGGAGTTGACGTCGAAAAAATCGGTGAAAACCATGGACGATGTGCTGAGAATACTCGGGGACACCACCGTCCGAGACGAAGAATGGCAAATATTTAGGGACAGACCGGACGATTTCGTCAACACTATCAATCTCGGTTCGTTCATTACTATTTTAAATATACGTTTATTATTATATATTAAATCGAGGTATTCTGTAGTATTTACGTTTCACTGAATTTAAAAAAAAAAAAAAAATTTCGTAAAAAATCGATCTCTCTTCTACACAGCATTCTGCACCGAATCCACGTTGAATGAGAATTATTCTTTTTTATATACGATTTTTAAGTTTATTCGAAATGCCGATAAAAAAGAAACATTACAAAAGTATAGATTTCATTACTGTGTGTTCACCACGCGAGGCGATGTAAAAAGCTTACTTATTTAAGATGGGAATAATTGACATCTTCGTCGCCCTCTTAGGACGCTTTTTAATACCTTCTCGCAGATGACGCGTATGGTGATTTCTGTTGTCGGCACGTATACCTAACACCAAACGGAATTTCTTTTAAATTCTATAAATTCCTATTTAAAAACTGTTTGGTGTTTGATATTTGTCTCGATTCATACGATCCGAATTGTTTTCTTTTACATTTTCTCCAATACACTTTCCCGTGATAAAATCAATTCAAACAAACCTTTTCTCGGACGTTAAGGTTTTTAACGAAAATTGATTACCCCGCGCGTTGATTATTGTTTTTTCTTACAGGTGTTTTCGATTGTATCGAAAAAACGTGGACACTATGGACGAACAATCCCAAAACCAATCCTGCCGTCATAAAGTTACCGTTGAAATTCAATACTTTTATAAGTCCCGTTACGGATCGTACTGTTGAAAATAAATCGCCTTTTAATGGAATAATTTCGGGCGTTTCTAGTATATACACGTACGGTATGGATATGTTTAATAATTTGTTTTAATAAAAAAAAATAAATTACGAATATTGTTATTACGGCAAATAAATGTCGACTACGTGTTTTGTATGTGACGCGAATGACGCACGTTTTATTAAAAAAGTTTACAGTCGAGTGTCATAAATAAATAACATTAGTATTTCGGCGAATTGGAAATTTTTTTTTTTTTGTATTTTGTTTGTAATACGTCGACATTTTAACTTTTACAAATAGTTTTCCTGGTACATTATCATACAAAAATTAATTTGACGCCTTTTAAATTTATCGTGTAAAATGAATACGGAATTATGCACTGGTCGTGAAACGACTGAGCGCGTAAGTTTTAATTTTTTTTTCTAGTCAGGGGATTAACCACTAACGAGTATAATAGTTGAAGGAAGTCTGATGAATAACGCCAATTTGTACGTATGAAAATAAGCGATCGAGATTTAACACCGCGAATTAAAGAAAATGTGCGTATTTCTTGGCGTCTGTTGTTAACCTTAAAACTTATAAGTTATAACTGATGTACACATATTGTCAGGAGTCAGAATTGATAATTAAAATTCTTTTACGAATACGTATTGGAAGTCGAGACGGCCGCGCAGACAAAAATATTTCTAAAATTATTTGTCGATTTTCTTCCGAGCTCGTAATTTTCAACGCGATTATGTTTTATTAACGTACACCCTGTCATTTACATACGATTTGTTAATGGCGTAAAAATAATCGGAGTAATTTCGGAAAACGTCGCAGAATAAAAAACGTTTTTACACGAGAATTTGCGGGGTTGTGAACCGCGGTTACTTTAGGTCCGGTTTCAGTCCCTGATGAAATGATGCACACCAGTGACGGTTATACATGATGTTCCAGGGGGGCGAAAATGGAGCCAACTCCTTCTGCCAATGAAATATCCATATCGACGAGTAACAACCAAGAAGAAAGATCTATTAATGTACCGAGACGAAATGCAGATATGTAGAAAAAGGAAGAACAACGTTCATGGAACGTAAACGAAACAACAATAAAACGAGAAAGGAAAGTAGTCACTAGACAGCGCTACGACACAGCATAGAGGGCGTGGCAGAAAGACGCATATAAATAGCGGTCAGTCTCGAACAACACACAAACACACACCGCAGTCATATGCGAACTACGTTGTTCACGTCTGACCGCCGTGACTACACTAAGCGATCCGATGGTTTCGGACCGCTATTTATAAGCGCCTTTCTGCCACGCCCTCTATGTTGTGTCGCAGCGCTATCTGTTGACTACTTTCTTTTCCGGTTTTATTACGGTCGGCTGACGCGCTGTGCGGATGTTTAGTTTGACGCTGACCGAGTGACCGATAGTAAGCGCGTATGTAATCTTTATTATTATTATTAATAATATTATTATTTCGCGTATTTCAATGAAATGAAATGAACGGAAAGATTTCCTTTCCTCGTTGTACACTCGTTTACACGTTTACTATTTATTTAACGTTTACTCGTTTACTCACATTTACACGTATACACGTTTACACTGTACACGACCGACCGAGTTTGTCATCAGCTAAGTACTTAACGCTCGATCACAACCGATAATCAGCGTGTACCGTACGCGCTGATCGTCGGTCGAGCACTAATTCCAGTCTAATACATGATGTTGAAAGGGGGGTGAAAATGGGGTTTAACCATAACATAATTGGACCAACTTACATGACACAAGTCGGTGTTGTTAGGTCAGAGATATACTAAATTTATAAAAAAATTAAATCCCATTGGGGGGGTGATCCACCTATCGCCCATTTTATAACCGCCATTGATGCACTCAGAACGACATCCGCCAGCACTTGCGTTATTTTTTTCGTACTTTCCGATATACTAAGTCTTTTGTCATACCAATTCACAAATTATTTTTTCTCTGTTTTTAATATTTGGGTACCACTTTGGGTGAAGGTAACATACCGTGCCGGTGGATAACGGTATACAATTTTTTGTTCAGCGATCACACACTCGTGTCACGAAAATTCATATACATCACGCCGTAAGTAATATAATGTACACGTTTTTTTTTTAATTGCAGCGTTTGAAAAAAAAAAATCCAATTAGACCACAACTGCGTATTATTTTAAAATATTGTTGATACTGCAGTATATTGCTCTATTAAAGCGTTGAAATTAAACGTTTTATGATTTCGCGTATGTTTTGATGGTATTTCGTGTTTAATTATCATAAAAATCCTGTGGTGTGTGATAGCTACCGGCTGCCGTATTAAAATATTACAGTTAAAATGTTAATTGGACGAAAACGGACGTATTTGTATACACAACCGTTATGAAATATAAAAAATACGCTACAGTATAGATTTGTTTAATAATAATAAAAATAATTAAAAACTCGTTGAATAATTTCTTCGAATTTCTTTTTTATTCATTTAAATAATACTTAATTCTAATATAAATTACTATATTTACAAATATAATTATATCATTAATTAAGAATCTACAAATATAACTTTTTTTTTAGAATACAATTTTTTTTTTTCATCATATATAGGATTATAATTTTCTGCAATCAAGTAATTTAAAGTTTCAATTTTCCCAAACGGGCGAAAAAATCAAAAATTTATTAATAACAAATGGCTTCAACATAAAATGAGATCGTCGATCTTACGAACTAAACATAATCGTTTTTATGGCAGAGTAAAAACCGTATTGTCATGGAATAAATAAAAGCACAATACAAAGAAAAAAAAATTGAAATCATAATAATCAATTAAGGTCGTTAAATGTATAATTAATTAATTATTATATAGGAAGTGTGTTCTAGTCTTGTAATAGCAATAACAATAAGATTATTTATAAATTTAAATAAAAATAAAAACCTACAATATCTAAAACTGGCGCGAAAAGAACTTAAAAAAAAAAGAATCTAACGTATATTATGATCTCTTTTTGTTGTGTCGAACGACAACAGAATTTCCAAAAACGAGTTGTACAAGAAAGAATATTTATCAGTAATTATCATTATAAAATCGTACACGGTGAGTGTTCAAACAAACAGCCTATAACAACGAATATTGTACGTTTAAAATATATATATATATATATATATTTGTTTAATTTGTAAACACTACTTCCAAGTAAGAAACAACACAATATACAATTGTCCTTTTTGGTGACAACAACATTTTATACAAGCTAACTAAATTGTATAAAGCGTTTGTTTTCACAAGTAATTTAACATAATATTTAAGTGTTACGTACAGCTGACTTGACAATATACACGAGAACATTCACAAATCACTCCTATTTTACAGTAACGAAAAGAATAGTAAAATTAAAAAGATCCCGTTGTAATGTATTATTATTATTATTATTATTATTTTAGTTTAAACGTAAATAATTCACAATTTTCCGTAAAAAATTTTTTTTTCCTACAAAAATTCTTTATATTCATATTAAAAACCGAATTTTCAATTAGTATTAAATACAGTTTTCGTATATAATATTTACTATATATATATATATATGTTTGTCATAATGATTATGAACGGGACGCGTTCAATAGCCGAGTGTTAAGGTAACGAATAGAATACGAGTGATCGAAATAGTTCAATATTGAGAGTGCAGTCGGTTAGATAACACTTACGTAATATTATTATAATAACTTAGAAAAAAAAAAAAAAGAAACCATCGTAATATTAAAACAGCTTCGTTTCTCATATACAATACACGTTAAAACGGGGTAATTGACACTGTTCGTTTTCAATAACAAAACAATAATAAATAATTGTCTTAAACTACCTAAATATTATTTCTCAGACTAGATAGTATTTTCAAAACACCTAATTTATCATATTATTTATTTATTGCTGAGACATTGTTATAATAATATATTATACGTCTAAAAGTAAACAATTTTTTTTTTTTTTTAATACACACATATTGTATAAATATGTTTTTTTTTTGATTGTTAAAATGAAAATGTATACGAGGAACCTAACCGTTTGGCAGGCCCCAAGAAGTTTGTTTGCTTTTTTTTTTTTTAATTTAATAGGAACTTAGGGATGCAATACAATATAAACACAATGCGGGGAACAACTGGTGGAAGTGCCCGAAACTAAATTTACGAACACAATACTAATTTTAATATTATTATTATTATATATATATGTAAGTGTTGAAAGAATATTAATTTTAAACACGTCGAACGTCGAATCTTTTGCAACCGAGTCTGATGACATAATAATAATAATAATAATATTATCACAATGCGTTTGCTTATTTTTATCAAATGTATTGTACGTTTCTCAACGCGGTTCCAACGATGGAGGCATAAATTCGAAAAGGGAAAACTAAACAATATATTATAATAATAATTAATACAATATCCTCAGACTGGACAGTCTCGTACGATTTGAGCAAGTGGAGTTTTGTATGACGAACTGAAAATACCGAGAAATCAATAATTATTATTACCCTCAGTCTTTCGGGTATTGAAAACGAAAATTTGAAGATAAAAAAAACCGACCGATCAAATTTTCCATTTTTAGAATTTATGCCTCCTCTATTCGTCGCTATTATATATATATGCGAATTTACTTTTTTTTTTTGGATTTTTTCCTTTTTTAGAACGAAACGCGTTTGGTCAGCCTGTACAGTCGATTCCGTATTCCGTTTTAAAAAAAATGTATTAATTACGGTAACCGTTATAAATTATTCTGTCCGGACATATTACACATTTTACACACAAAGTCGGGCAAGTAAGTAGGTGGGGCAGAAGGGTATAGGTACATTATGAACACAAAAAAAAAAAAAAACTTGTCGTTGAGCTTTTTTTTGTTCCCCCCCCCCTCCCCCCTGAAACGTCGTTCCGCACGTAATTTCCGATAGGTTTGCCGGGCGCGCGCAAAGGCGTCCACACAACGGTAACGAGGAAAACAGTGAGCGTCGACAGCGTCAATCTACACAGTAAGACCGGACACCTTTTTTCCTTTTTATCCGCCGCCGACGCCGACCACCGTCACCGTGACACGCACACAGGCTGCACGTTACAGGTCAGACGTCTCTCTACTAGCGGCCCCCAAACGAACGACGGTCAACACGCGCTCTCCACGTAGCCGGCCATTCTGGCCATTTCCGCCTGTCTCCTCTTGTACGCGTAAAACTCTTCTTTCATCGCCTGCAGCCTGGCTTCCACGTTCTCGTATTTGGCCTTCTTGAGCTGCGTGGGAGTCCGCGAACGTGAAGGCGACGGCGTGGTGGGCGTGACGCGCGTCATGAACATTTCCGTGGGCGTGGGCGACACCGGGAACACGGGATCGAACTCGTATTGATCGTCCACGCTCAGCGGTTTGCTGGCGCTGCTTTGCGACGACGGAGACGGCAGTACCGGCGACGTGAAGTCCAGCCAATGCTCGTTGGCGTAGAACAACGAGCGGCGGCGGCGGCGGCGGCGGCGGCGGCGGAGGTTTGTACGGCGGCAGAATCAACGGCGTCCGGCTCACCGTCGTCGTCGTCGTCGTCGTCGTCGTGCCGCTCCAATCGTCCAGACCGGCGGTGTTGTGATGGTGGTGATGCGCCGGCACGCTGGACGACGCGGTGTTTTTCGAACCGAAACCGCTCGAGCTGGACCGGCTCTCGGGCGATCTCTCGTCGTTGTTGTTGTTGTTGTTGTTCCGGTGCTGGACCACGGCCGCGGCCGCCGCGGCGGCGGCTGCCGACGACGACGACGACGACGTCAGTTCCGGCGCGCTCCTCGCGTACCTCATGTGCCTGGACCGGAACCTGGGATTCGGATGGTATCTGCCGGCCGGCTGTTGTTGCATCTGCAACAGCGTCCGCTGGTTCTCCTCGTGTATCACCCGCAGCGACGGCAACTGTTGGCTGTACTGTTCGTGCACGCTGCGCAGCGTCCGTTCCGCCGAGCCCGGCACCGAGCTCAGCTCGTGGTGGTCGAAGAACGTACCGCTGTCGTTGTTATTGTAGTAATCGTCCGGCGGCCGCGTCCCGGACGTCGTCGTCGTCGGCGAACTGGCCCGGTACGGCGTCCGCGGCGCCCGCCGCCGCCGCCGCCGCCGCCGCCGCCGTACACGGTGGCCACGACGATCGGCCGCCGGCGCGCGTCCGTCGTGTCACCGCCGCCGCCGCCGCCGCCGCCGCCGGTCGTCGTCCGCGTCGTCGCGTCCGGGTCGTCGTCCGCGCGCCCGCACGCGATCAACGGACGCCGGCTCCACGTACGGTTCGAGAAACTGGGATGCGACAGGAATCCGCCGTCGTCGCTGCTGCTGCTGCTGCTGCTGCCGCCGGTGCTGTTCAGACTGCCGCGCGACGATCCCGTCGCGTCCCGGGACAACACGAACCGGCCGTCGGCGGAACGCGAGATGCGGCCGAGCCGACGGTGTTCGAAACCGTCCACGGCGTCTCGGTCCCGGTTCAGGAACGAACTGGAACGGGATCGCGTGACCATGTTCAGAACGACGTTGCACCCGCTGCTCAGACTTGATATTCGGGTTGATCTAGATCTGTACCGGACAGAGAACAGAAAGAAACAAACACGTGTTAAAAAGACAAACGTACACGATTTACCGCACGTATAATATAATAATACGTATTGCAATGTGTGTATGATGCGATAAATAAACGCGTGTGTGAAAATACGAAGCCAAAACTCCAACTGAATTCCATTTATTCGTAAAGAGCCGAGATTTATATGCGAGATGATATAAAACCGTAAAAAACGCGATTGAATTTTTTATTTTGATAACAATCAAATCGCTCCGTAATACGTATATTAAGACGAAACTCTAACGATTTTCATTAAAATAATTGTTTCGACGTTGGAAAGAGCTGTGAAAGCCACGCGGTCATACTTCAGACGCGACAACATTTTTTTTACACAAAATACAATTTTAACATTTTTTTTTTTTTTTTTTTAAATTCTTATAAATTTTTAATAATTAAAGACGAAAAACAGCTCTGCGTTATTGCGTACAGATAATATTATTGTAATTTATTTTGCGTGAAAATTTGGCGTGTTAAGTACGAATGTGGCTTTACAGTTGGATTGTTTTCGCCGTGAAACGGTTTTGTCGTAAACACTTCAATTCTTGAACATTTTCTACGTTTTCGAGGCGTTGCACGGTTTCGTTCGCTTGTGTAACGTGTCCTCTTAACAAATATTATTATAAACGGTATTTCAAAATTATCTGACACTATTCGAACGTATTACACGAAATAATATAATAAACGTAGGATTTATAACCATACGTATGTACATAATGCGGTTAGGAATCCTACGGCGTATAGAATTATTATGATTTATATACATTACAATAGTGTCTTCTGTTATTGGATCTGCCCACGTATAACTTATACACCGTGTTGAGCACTCTCAGTGGCGTATAGATACGGTGAGGGTGCGAGGGGTTTGTACCCACCTAAATCGCCCCCCAAAAAAATTATTCTAACTATTTAAAATGTTGTAAGTGTAGATTCGTTAATATTGTGAAAGTAATAGCGAATTTCAATGCATATTGTAACAATATCACTATGATTATATATGGAGTTTAAAATCTTGAGCATCAAATACAATGTTATATGTATACGAGTCAAAAGATATAAATAATTTATAAGGAATATTGATTTTTGATTTTACTTGATTGTAGAAAATAATTCGAAATACTGTACGATAAAATTCGATAGTTTCTTAAACTGCGTCAATTGACGCAATATCTATTGAAAAATCTTTTACTTTTCATAAAAACCGTATACAATGACGATTGACGCAAAAAAAAAAAAGTTTCAGACCGTACTATATACAACAATCGGAGAGTTGATTTTGTTTTGTAATTATCGGATTCTTTTTTAGAAATTACTCAGTAAATACAAATTAAAAATATTTTTAGGAAGTTCCTTTGAACCCACTCCCCCAAGAAGAAAAATCGTATCTACGCCACTGAGCACTCTACACGCCACTGTGTTCAATATGTCGAAATATACGGTGACAGGATTTATATACTCGAAATAAAAAAAAATAAACCATTTTTTTTCAATGGCGCGTGATTTGTCGTTATCATTAAATAATGTTTTGTGTTTAGACGCTTCGAAAAAAAAAAAAAATACCAATGCATATAAATCCCAGCTCTAATTATTATTATAAACTCACAAACGAACATGCGTGTTTCATTATTCAACGATATTATTATTGTAAAACTGAATTAAAGTAAAAAAAAAAAAACTGATTCGACTCGAACCGTACTGGAAATATACTATTTTCTATATAAATAAAATATATATGAATTTATTAAAACTTTCATGGATTAAACTACTACTATTGTTGATGTATTTTTCGGAAATATCCACGTTGCCAATTTTGTTCTAAAGTTTCGAAACCGTTACAGGTTCAATCTTCAGAGAACGTAGTACACGTCTGACGGTCGTGACTACACTGAGCGGTCCGCCTGTTTCTGACTGGTATTTATACGCCTACCGGCCACGCCCTCTATGTCGTTTCGTAGCGCTGTCTGGTGACTATTTTGTTTTCCCGTTTTTTTTTTTTTACATTCTATGCGCGCTCTTCTTCCTTTTCTACACTAGCATTAAAGTATCGGGTCATTAATGCATTTTTTTTTCTGGTTGTTATTTGTTGATGTGGATTTCTCATTATTACGTTTCACGTATTAATAATTTTCCATCCATCTTCTCTGTTAAAAATTTCCGAACATTTTTCTATTTCTATTGCTTCTTTAATCATTCGTTTCCCGCAATTCGTTTCTTTGTTTAATATTTTCGCTTGGCCGAAATCAATATCCGTGTTCTTTTTGTTCGACTACTGCTGATTTAGTTATTATTCTGCGTTATCTACGTCTTTTTCGTGCTCCATTTTCCGTATTTCAATTGCTCTTCCTTTTTGTCCTATGTATGATTTCCCGCACGAACACGATATTTCATAAACTCCCGGAGTTTTTATTTCTGGTATTTTGTCTTTCGGGTTTCTGAATGTTGATCCTATTATAGTATCAAAGACGGTTTTATGTCAAATTTTCTTGCGATCCTTGGTAAACGATCTGTTACTCCTTGTATGTATGACAGTAGTACAAAAACGCCAGAACAAAATTGACAACATGGATATTTCCGAAAAATACCTGAACAATAAATAAATATATATATGTTTCGAAAAATTCGAATACCGCACCGATGAAAATCTATAAAAACCACTAGTAAAATAAAACAATAATGCAGCAGCAGTTCTGCTCTTCTGTTTACGTTTTCAATAATTACAATAACAAAATATTCTATATACTGAACATTTACCAATCGATTTATTTCGTGCACATAAAATTCTCAACGAGAATAACTCTACAATACTATATATTATAATAATAATTATTATCACTACTAAATAATACGAATATTTTATAGATTTAAAAAATAAAAAATATGAAAACGATATTGTCGATTAATAAAAAAAAGTGCAAGCAAACAACAAACACACACACGCATACTGTGATGTACCAATATTATTTTTGAATTTGTGCGGCTCAACAGCTTGCTAGCTCTTCACCTGTTATCCTGAACGAAAGCACATAAACAAATAATGAATAAATGACATGAATCAGTGTATTATATATATATATAATATGACGTATTAATCGACACGCGATTCACACAGAACTATTCATGTATTTGATCAATATCATGATACGTATACTGTGTAAAGCTTGAACAGACCCGTTAGTGTTTGTATAATACGAATATATATGTACGATATCATATATATATATATATATATTTTAAAAAAAAAAGTTAATATACGAGACGCATGCAATGTATTATTTGGGGCGCCGTTTTTGGAGGAAGTTGTCGTTATTGGTTACAAGAAATTGGTCCGAAGTGAAATCATTAACTCAATAAAACGCAACGTATAATGTAAAATATTTATTATTCGTATTATTTTAACGATAGCGAGTAAGTCATAAGGGAAGAATGTAAAAACAACGATAATTATGATAATAAAAAAAAAAAAAAAAATAGTACAAAAAATATTCAACAATATTTTATTCGGGATTACGTCGTGTATCAAATATTAATTTCGGTTTCACTGATCATTGTTTGTATTTTGCTAAGATTTTTTTTTCAATGTCTTTAAAATATTTATAACTATTCTATTCCTGTTTACAGTCAGGAGTCGACTTTTGTTGAAAACTACAAGTATTTTGGAATGGATCCGTCAGAAACGGTATGAGAATCAATACTTACGCGAAATAAAATGCTGGGCGCTGATTTAAATTCAATACTCAAAAAGGTTCTCAGTGCGTTTTCAGAATCTCTAAAATGTTTATACATAATCAATGCTCTACGCTGCTTCAAATTTAAGATTCTCTTCACCATAAAAAAAAAGTAGTAAAATATTACTTAACGACCACACAATGATCTTTTTTGTTGTATTATGATGATTGAGGTTCACAACAGCTGAAGCAAGTAAAATTGATTTAGACGAAGGTCGTTGATAGAATAGAAGAGAGATTTTCACTGATTTCAAATTCGATTTGCTATTTCTGTTCTTTTTAAATTTATCGATTATTACTTACTAAACAATAAACATACTATATGCTCATTGATTGTTAAAAATTATTTTATTGCACTTTTTTTTTTTTTCTAATGATCGTCGATTGTCACTTTTATAGTTGTTGTATGTTTCGCTAATAATAATTTGAAAATACGCACAATTGCCATACATTAGCAGTTCCGATTTGATCCATTAAAAAAAAAACACACATACCTACGTCTTATATTAACGAATCTTTGATCTTGTACTCAAAGTGGCCCGGTGAAAAAAATTTAACTAGTCTGCCAAAAAAAAAAAAAGTTTGGCAGTACAATTTAAAATCTGAAACGGCGCCCCTGTGTATTATTATTATACGTTTTATCGTCAACGAAATTAGTTCAAAACGTTTTCCAAATTAGCAGATCGTGTTAAAACAATCCGAATAGGTTTAGAGGAAGAAAAAAATAACTGAAGCTATACACATTATATCCTGCTGGTTCGGTGTCAAATTTTGGCATATAAAAATATATGCGAGGAGTTTAAAAAAATTATAAAATATAAAGCTGCAGTTGCGAGTGAAGCATTGTTTTTCTTTGTATTAACATCATAAAATGCTTCGCTTACGGATTTATCACACGGCTAGGACAATTCGAGTCTATAATCTCGGTAAGTACGAGAATCCGCGAGCCTATATAGACAACAAAACACACAGTGTCCATGTATACATATGTACGTATATAATCTCCCTATTTTCGATATTCTTTATAATATATAATCACCGATTTACCCCGTATTAAGAAAAAAAAAATTCGTACACTGTGATTGTGCGCACAATACGCGTTTTAGTGTATATGTACTTACTTTTTTAAAGGCACTTGACTAGTTCCTGGTATTTGGCCACCGTTTCTGGCGTCCGTAATTCTACACGCGACCATGTTATACGCTGAAACGGGTAAAACGTCGATTATACGTACAATATTTACGAAACGCGAGATACACTTCCACACGCGGTATTATTACACGCTGCACGGTATATGGCAATTAAATAACGAGAGTGAATTTCCCCCCCACCTCCTTCGCGTTTTTACCCGATTTAAAATGAAATTTGTTCGATTGAAATAGATACCATTATTGCGTAAATATAACGATCAAGAGGACGTCTCACGCAAACGTGTTGACGTACAACGCTCGACAGATGGCGACACCCGACGATAACTAATTTCAGGGGTTGCGCATCATTCGTACACTGTACGATGGGGGGGGGGAGAAAAAATTATTTAAACTCATTATATACATTTTTTAATCGTGGTTCCAGTACTGCGTCCGCTATACGCGGCTCGCGAGAAAATATTAGAGGAGTTACAGGAACGTTTGACGGAATATCAAATTTTGATGTTATAATTATTGATGCTTTTACTAAAATCGGATAAGCTGTATTTGTTTTTTCTACAATATTTACATTCGCCTCACAGAACTTCTCAACGTTTTTTATGCGTCTTTAGATCTGAGTTGAGTTTAGTTGCAGGAACTAAGAGTAGGTAACATTTTTCTTCTTTTCTCTAATATTTTCAAGCGTATACTCAAAAAAAAAAAAATTCAATATCTTTATTTAATTGCCATACACTCCGTGTACAGTAATTTTGCTGTCGCGAATCTTTTTCGTTATACGTACCTTTTTCGTGTTTTCTCCGTTTCCTCTTGTTACAGATCTTTACCGCGCACACGGACAATATTATTGCGACAATAAAGAACAGTAATCCGCCGACGACTCCCGCCGTAATGGCCTTGTGTTTAACTCTGGCCGGCACTGGGAATTTTATTTCTTCGCTGTTTTCGAAACTTTTCAAAGAGTAAGCCACCACACGGAAATAATAGGTACGACCTCCGACCAAACTTTTCACTGGAAATCAAAACGCGCGTTATTAGCCGATTGGCAAAATGAAGTTTTTCGGATTTCGTTTCGTTTTTTATTATCATAATATTATATTAGGGAAGGGGGAAGGGTTTAAAAAGTTTATATAAAAATGTTCGTCGGTCTTGAAATGTATTTTATCGCGGTCGAAACGCCGAGCTCGTAAACTATTTTCAAAACGATTGCGCGAGTCACGAACAATTTGTTTGGTTCTGATTGAATCGTTTAAGAAATTTTCGTTTTCCGCTATTTTTATCAAACACTATGCCACTTTTTGACGTACAAAACCGTCATTGTTTCAGTTCCGTTTACAGAAACCGCGATTTTGGTTACTTTAAACGATTATTTAATTCGGAAAATAACGATTTGATATTTTCCGATAATTTTCGTTTGTTATTCGATCATACTATTTAAACGTCCTTAAAAAAAAAAAAGAATTACTATAATCGTAACGTACCGAGATAAGACGTATCCTCCGCTCTGATTTGCGCTTTGTTCAACGTTCTCCATATCCCGTCCGTTTTATAGTGAATGACGTAGTAACGGACTAGATGCGCTCGTTCTAATGGAGCTTGCCAAGAGATGACGAAGCCGTTTCTGACTTCGGTGATGGATAAATTCCTCGGCGGTCCGGGTTTCGGTCCTGCGTTGTTCAGTGAAACGACATTGAATTAATAATTATTATATAAACGAAGAAAATAAGATTTTTTTTTTTATATAAACTAAACGATCGATAATAAATCGATTCTAGTACAACTAATATGACGATGCACGGAATACGAGCAAGGTGAAATAAAAAAAAAATTATAAAAATAAAATTATTAAGCTATAACGGTTTGTTTGTATATACCTTTTGGTCTAAATACCGGTGGGTACATTGTAGCACCGGATGATTCGGTGGGTAAAACGAGTTCGCTATAGTCGACAACGTCTGCAAAATGTGGAATAAAAAAAAAAAAAAAACAAAATAAAAAATGTAAACACATGCAAAACAAAAATAAAATAACGAAATTGAACGTTTTAAATAAAAAAAAATTTTTTTTTATGTCCTGATACATATATATGACACGTGGGGAATATACGAACTTTCTAAAAAAAAAATTATATAATATATTCTAAAATAAAACGTAAAATAAATAATATTGCGACACCAACGCGATCATGCGGTGAATAACAACAATAATAATAATATAAGTGCGCTATATATACAAATAAATATAATTATATTACACAGTCGGGCATGCATTATTTACACAAACATGGCAATATGAGTACGATAAATGTGAAAAAAAAATAAAAAATAAAATATACGTTATATTTTGTGCTTACCGTCGCTCGAGGGAGGAGGTAACTCGGTGACCGGTGGCGCGGGACTTGTTTTTTTGGCCACGGTTAATGGTACGGCTGCTGCCACCCAACAGAGAATAGAATAAGCACAACAAACCAAACTTATGGTAGGTATACAAAAACAAGGACATTATAGAACAAAAATATTGCGGACGCTTACAATCGGAAAGAACAGAACGGAGAGAAAAAAAAGCTTTGGCGTTACTGCCGCGACAGATACTTAAAAAAAAAAAAAAAACACGCGTAAACGTTTATGTATTTATAGTTGAAAAATCAATTTGACCTTGAAATTTTGCGGGCTTTTTAAAAAATTCATTACATTTGTAAGCATCCGATTGTTATTAATTATTATAAATTATTATAATATATACAATACGAGTTAGGTACAAATATATACAAATATCGACTTAATCGAGTTGTGCGCAAATTGTTTTTAATAAAATAATAATTTTGAACCTATGCGCAAGTTCAAGGCCACATTGATCCTCGAAAGGGGATATAAGGATATACACCTTTAGCAGAAGAGATCAAGGAAAGCTGACCTTGAACTGTCACAGTCGTGTATTATTATAATATTAAATAGCCTGTAATTTATTGTATAGACGTGTTGTGTTAATAACGATCACAACACCTTTTTTTCCGCTTACGAATATCATATAATATACATATATTAATAACAATTATTAAGAAAATTACGTCGATGACTTTTTTCCATATTCCAAAGCGTCTCTAAAGCGACTAAATGTACAGTGCGGCCCTTTTTAAGAAAAAAAATACATAATAAATACAACAACTGACACTGTGTGTTGCCAACCCCCGGTCAGTCGTTTAAAAAAAAGTACTTTTCAAAAAAAAAAAAACGAAAAAAAAAACCAGTATTATTTATAATAACTACGATCAAGTGAACTCCCGTATAATGATTTATTTGTCATTCACTTACCCAGCGTCTTGATGGAAATGACTTTGCTGAGCATTCCGTCGCCGAGCGCGTTTTTCCCGACCACTTGGAACTCGTACGTCGTGTCGGGCGTCAATCTGTTTATGGTAACTTGCGTGCTTCCCGAAGGAGTAACCGGTATGGTGGACCAATCGGTCATCCCGGGTTCCTTATACCTATAGTAAAAAAACCGCGTTACAAACGACGAGTCGATATAAAAATGAAAAAAAAACCACGATATTCGAATAACAACAATCATAATTTATTATCGCCCGTCGTTTTATGCGGCCGAACAAAATGGTTTACCAAATCGTGTAGTCTTGTTTGTAGTCCGGACCACCGCTATAACCGGGCAACCATTGCAGCGTGACAGACGTCTCGGTAGCGTTTGCCGAGACGTTGTAAGGAGCGTGCGGTTGTGTGCCTTCGACGACTAAATGAGTGGTCGTCACTATTGTCGCCACTTCGTTGCTAGCCACACAGTGATAATAACCGAAATCCGTTTTCCTCAGGTTCTCTATCGTGATGTTACCGCCGTGCACGCTGTGACGATTTTTCGGCAACGGAGCTCCGTCTCTCTGTTTCGATAATAATAATAATAATAATTATTGTTATAACAGATCAGCGTTTCCCAACATTTTCACACCGCACTAATATCAACCCCTATAGATTTAGACGGTGGCACACCTGACACTGACTGATATTTATTAATATTATCATATTAAATACCAAAGTAATTATTGTAAATTACTAGTGAAACAACTCAAAAAGGTGTTTGTTTAGGTTAGGAAAACTCGTGTATTTTAATTTCTTACAAATGTATTAAATTTATCGATACGGAAAAACACTTGGATTACGATTACATTATAGAAATCTATACTCTGTTCCAAATTAAACGACTCGCGTTCGCGCCCGGTGGGCGTGGCCAACGATCCGCGCAGCGATAAGTACGCGCGTCCGACGACTTACGATCTACTCCGACTCGAAACGAACGTAATTCGGTCGTTCGCGCACAAGTCATCTAATTTGGGGGAGATTATAGTGAGAAATTCGCGCCCGTTTCCCTTTCCATTGTAAATTTCCTCCTGGATCGAATGGTTGACGTGCACGCCCTCATCATGTCTTCTTCCAAGCTCTTAAGTCAATCAACATTTTTATTACACTATTTACCAAAATAATACGAGTCAGCTGATTGTCGATATGAGGAACCGTAAAATGTAAAATTATTAATCGTGACATTTCCCGGCACACATCTATGGGGATACCTCACTACGGCACACCACAGAGTAATATGTCGCGGCACACCGATTGGGAGACGCTGTTAGTAGACCGTTTATTTACTCTCCGTTAAACTTACCCTTTGCCATTGGATTTTCGGTTTCTGGGTGCCTTCGGCTTCTTGCGCGTCACAATGCATTTCCACGGATTCACTGATTTTCCGCTGGTACATGTTCTCCGGTTCTACGGTAAACGTCGGCGGTTTTCTCACCAACACTTCCATCTGTCCGGACGAGCCTTGAGTACCCTGTGCGTTGTACGGTGTACACGTGTATCTGCCCTGGTGGTTTTGATTGACCTGCGCGAGTTCGGATTGGGAAAACATTCCGTTATCATTGTCGGTTTTCGCGCGTTTTCGCATACGTACCCTGGTAAATAGCAGTGAACCGTTGTTCATGATAACGATGTCTTTTTGCTGATAAGGCTCCAGCAAACGTTTGTCTTTGGTCCACGTGACGTACTGTAACGGAGGATTCGCTTTGATATAACACTGGACGACACCAGCCAATCTGAACGGTAAATACTGAACGGTCGGCGTGAATGTGACTTTTGCTGGATCTAAATATGTACACAAACACACATGTATAGTAGCGGTAAGGTTTCGTTGATTGGTCCAGCCAGTGTATACTTACATTCGACGTTCAAATAAGCGAAAGCGGACTGAGGATCGCCTATGCCGTTGCTGACTTCGCACAGATATTTGCCGGAATCGTCGGCGCTAACGGGATTTATGACCATGGAACCGTCTTTTTTTATGGTCACCCTGGTTTCTAGCGACGAGATGGACTTGACGATCGCTCCGTCGCGAGACCACCGGACCGTCACGTTGCCGGGCATGGCCTTTGCACCGCACGTGAACTCGACTTTTTCGCCTTCGAGTTTCGTCTGGTTGGTGGGCGGCGACATAATCACCGCTCCGCCGGCTATCAATACTCTAGCCGTGTGACTGATCTGTCCTTCTCCGTTCCGGGCGATGCACGTGTAATCACCAATGTCCTCGGTACGGATGTTGGATATCCTGAGCTCGGTGCCATCGTTCACTATACCTATGTTGCCGGTCGGTTGTACGTCCGTCGCGTCTTTGAACCACACGATTTCCGGCGACGGCGTCCCTACTGCTTGACAGTTTAGAATAATAGAGTCGCCGACATTTATGTACTGCACGTCGCTGGGAATGGTGACGAATCTCGGAGGAGCTGTATAAGAAATACGAAACGATTCTTAGTTTAGGTCTCAGGCGAATTTATGCGTTTTTGATTCATATACATGTAATTTTAAAAATTACAAACCAATTAGTTTTTTCTGGTCGAACTCAGTTTTGAAGTAATCTAACCATTTGAAAATTGTCATTTTCAAGTATTGTATTGAATAGGTGAAATCTTTGCAAGCCAAACACCAATTTGCTAACAACTAGTTTAAAATGAAAGTCATCGATCGTTATATGGTCGCTCGGAGACCTACTTCGCGAGCTCGTGTCGGAACTCGAATAAAAAATACCCCATATTCTTATTATGAAAAACTTCCTAAAATAGGTCACAAGCCGTAATAATATGTCGATTATATTATGAGTGACGTACAAAATAACAACGAATGTCCGCAAGCTAAAAATACGCAAACATTTTTTTAAAAAATGGGTTGTTGTAGGTATCGCGAACCCGTGTGCTTGCGAACGGGGAAAACGAGGCTATGTTCCGCATTAAGTTACACACTATACGAAGCGTTAAGACTGAACGATTTTATTTATTCAAAACAACACTGACAAAATGCCAAACTTCATATGGCTGTAACTTCAAAACAAAGTTCGACCACAAAAACCTAATTCCATGATCGTTTCTAACTTTAAACATTACACGATTAAAAAAATATATTCATAAATTCGCCTGGGACATAAACCGGAATTATGTCAGAAATATTATAATTCCACGACACGGGTATTTAAAATTAAAACATTTTTTTTTTTTTGTATCCGCGATAACTATGCTGTTCACTAACCGTGGACGTCCAAGTGAAACCACGTGCCGTTTTTGTTGGTCGGCGACCGGTTGAGAAACACCACTTTGCACGCGTACCAACCTTGGTCCGATTCCTGTATGTTGGTCAAATTGAGCGAAGCGAGACCGTACGGCGAGTCTGGGGAGACCCTGGCCACCCGGCCTTCGTATCCCGAACCGCTATGAGTGGGATAGTTGTCGTACCAAATGAAGATCGGTATGTCGAGACCCTGTGACGACGATGAAGGTACAGAATTACTTACACGTACGTTTTGTTCTTGGTAAAATTATTATTTGAACAAATCATAAGGTAAGCGATGTCACGCAGAGGCGTATTTACTGGAGGAGGTTGGGTTTTTTCAAAATATATCTATATATGGTCGTATTTTTCTTTTATCAAATAGGCAATAAAATAAAAATATTTTTATTGGAAAACACTAATGTTGCTGAGACGTTCGTGATCTTCAACTTCTGAACGCACATTTTCGCGTTTAAAACGATTAAAAACATATTTAAGAAACTCTACAAAGTAAATGTATAACATTCACTGTTTACTCATTATGAAATATATTTTTTGTATTTAATAATCGATTTAAATTTTAAAGTAGGTTGAATGAGCTCGCAATGCTACCCGTAATAACGTTAAGTTGGATGTCGAAGCAAAAAACCTAGGACACTATAGATTTCGTTTTGTAAACGATGTAAATTCATTGTAAACGTATGAAAATTAAAAGTCTGTTAGGTGTAGTACCTACTTTCCATGTATTTCGAGTAGAGGGAGGACCTTTTTTTGCTCTCAAAGAAATCCTAAATACGCCAATGGTGCCACGAATCAAATTTTTTTTTTTTTTTTGGAGCGATGGCCCAAAAACAACTTTTTAAAAAGTGCGTAATTTTGGACGGGGTTTTAAAAAAAAAATTATAATTTCAATACGAATAAAATCAGCTGTGGAAGCGATATGGCCGTTTAAATATTAAAAAAAAAAAAAAAAAAAATACGTTATTGATTTATAGGTTTTAATTTTGCAGTGGGCGGGTGGTTAATTTTAATGTTTGCCCTTATATAGTTAAAGTGTTCGTGACGCCACTGCGTCATACGTCGTGTGGAGATTGGCGATGGTAATAATAATAATAATAAAAAAAAATCCATATAAGTAAAGACACGTTTGTATAGTAATAGTATATTACGTATTCTATATCGTTTAACAGATTTGATGAATAATACGCGTTTTTCGCTTACTTTTTTCTCCCACTGTAATACATAAGGCACGGGGTGCTCGGCTGGGAACTCCACTTGGCAGTTGAACACGACTGATTCGCCCACGATGGCCGTGATGTGTACAGCATCGTTGAACGTCGACCCGGTAGCTAAAAAATAGATAGAAAAAAAAAAACGATAAGTGTTTTCTTAGAAAATAAAAGAATTTAACGAATATCATAACGGGAGGGAAAAAAATCGATAAAATTAAAATCGACTTTTAGACGGTATTGTGTGTAGACCGATAGAGAGCGAGTGAAAAAAAGATCAAAAACGGTGAAAAGCGCGCAAACACAATAATATTTTATAAAAAAAAAAAAACGAGCGGATCGTTTACCGATTTCAAATGTTATATACGAAAAAATCGCGTTTAAAAGGGGAAAAATCTTTTGACAAAAGAGGCGAAACAAATTATCGGCGTTCGTCCGGAGTAAAAGCAAAAAAAAAAACTTTTTAAACTTTTCTGCGCGACTCGAAAGATTAAAGAGGTCCTTTGAGTGAAAAAAAAAAAAATGAAAACTGCAGTAATATAGCTCCGAGAATACGATATACGCGTATATATATAGTTGTTTCGGAGTGAATATTATTGTGACGATTTATTTTTTGCCATTCTTTTAAGATGATTAAATGTGAAAAAAAAAACTGTTTTTTTCCATAGTCGCTCCGATAATTTTGAGTTATTCGTACTTTTATCCTTTTGTCGCGCGTCGCTCTCTCCGAGAAAAAGGAAAAAGATTTACGCGCGCGATTTGCCGTCGACCCCGTCGCCGACGCCGCCGCCGCCGCCGCCGCTGCTGCTGCTGCTACGGCGACGCGTGTCTTGTGATATTATAAAATGTGTGTACATGTAGTCCCTCGAGAAATTAAAAACTCGTAATAAATTCAATTATAAATGAAATAATTATGCGCGTTCCGCGAAAACCTCCGTCGTCTCTCGGACACGGGTAACGAGTGGGGAGAGGAAATTTATTTATTAGACAGATTGACAATAATTATTATTATTTATATAAATAGAGTCTAAAAACACGACGGTTTTCGGTAAAAATCATTCGCCAGGCAAATATCTGTACGCCCCAGAGTGTGTGATAACTAGAATAATATATTTAAAGAGCGTATAATATAGAAATCGCGTAGTTGTGCGTGTACGCTGTGGTATAACAACGCGCGCGCTCCTTTATAATATTCACCCGGCCCGCGGGACAGCCGAAATGTTGGATCAATAATGCCGACTGAAGAAAATATACACACGGGCGAAAATCAAAGTTTGTGCGTTTCGACTGCAACAAAAATGGTACAACAAAATATTATATATAAAATGTTCGAATCCCGCAGTAATAAAAATCCCTTTTATTTTTTCTCAATCCTCGTTCGAAACTTTTTTTTTTTTTTTTTATTAGGAAAATTATACACGCGCGCGAAAATTCGGTATTAAACAATATTAATTCGCAGTGTAGTTATACGATTTGTGAAAATGAGAAATATTTTCCAAAAAAAAAATACGTATTTACGATTTCACGTTTTGTTAATTTGTATTTAACAATCAGTTAGTGAAAATTAGGTTTCACCGAGATTTGTTAACCTTAACGCGTTGTCAAGTTGATCACTCGAAATCGGCTTGTCAAAATTTAATCGGCGTTTTAAAATGCCATGGATCCACTATGGTACATCAGGTCGGAATCGCCCGTTTTTTTTATATTATATTATCATCACTTATCAGTTATCACATTTCGCGATAACCCGTGACAACGTTAGAATCGAGGTAATCGTTTTGGTAATCCTACTAACATTTTGTTAACTCAACAAATAGAATATAACAATAATAATATAACGGTGAAACTTATACAGTGATTTAACCGGATGTAAAATTTAAAGAAATTGTTAACTAACACGGTGTTACATAACTCCCATACACGATCAATATTTGATACTGACAGTATTGTTGATCGCGTATCGGTTATATTGTAGGGTTCTTATCAAAACGGTTTTGATATTTATTGACGGGTCGTCAATAAAATTGTGTCCTATCATCAGCTGTTACCATTTTCTCTTTTTCAGGTAACGTGTAGTGTAGTTGTAGTTGTTTATTCTATTCTGTTATTGTAACCTAAATTATGGAAATTATCACAAAATAAATAATTTACAAAATTATCAGAGATAATAATAAGACTCGCGGGAGGAGAGATTTTTTTTTTTTTGGAACCGAATGAGTGTTGATAAATAAATATTGATCAATATTATTGACATGTTAGTGGCTAGTGTTCACTAATAGAAAATTGATGATAATATTATTGATCAATAAATATTGATCGTGTATTTTACAACAGTTGGTGAAACCGGCTCTATATTTTTAACGAATTTATCGTACTCACAATTTAATAAGGATCACTGATTAAATTCCAAGCACGATATAAATACATATTTTTTTTCTTTGACTTTACAACGTAAATAATAGTTCGTTTTCGCGGAGTTTGTTGTCCGTTTTTAAATAATTTTTACTCCTTTGTTTCGAAGATTTTTTTTTTTTAAAAAATACGTCGTCCGCATAATAAAAGTTTATTTTTCTCTTTTAAATTTTCGTTCGTTACGTTCGAAGTTTATTTTAATCTTCCGAGTACGTATCGTATTATTGAAAATTTCCAATAAAACAACCCCTAAAACGCTTATCATAAACAAAATTTTTTTTTATCAAAACACTATGTGCAGAGAATAGCGTTTTTACGAGTACAATACTGCAAATGGAATAAAACTGCAAAAAAAAAAAAGAAAAATTCTTTCCTACCTAAAATTACAATATTGTATTTATCACGGCTTCGTAATAATAATAATAATAATGTAAACGATCGTATTCCAGATAATATTTTAACGGGACTAATATCGCATTATGAAAGCGTTTGATGATCCGTGAAAGGAATTGCGCGCGTGTGTATAGAGATTCGCTAATGGTTCCAGCCGTGAAAAATAAAACGAGTTTTGAAACAAAAAAGTAGATCTCACGGAGAATGATGATATCGCGCGTTGACAAAAGAAGAAAACAGCTTTTGTTAAAAGGAGTTTTCATTGTTCACGGCGAAAGGTTTTATGAAAGAAAAAAAAAACTATACACACACACACACACACACATTATACTCGTCTTCTGTTCACCCCTTTAACTCGCATACGGACGATAAAATAATGGAAAACGCGAGGTATATAATATTGTACTCTGATCCGAAGTATGGAGTGTATCTCCGAGCTTTGAGCTGCAGGAAGAGTAAAATATTGATATATTATTAAAACGAACAACACACTTACAATCTGCACTCGCGCGTACTTCTATATATATATATATAATTTTAATAACAAGACGAATATAACATTATTGGGACGATGCGCGTTTACACGCATTATTGTCATTGTACACTACAATTTCCGGCGCAACAAATTCCGTACGAAAAAAAAGAAAACACTACGGCGGAGTATTGTGTACTTTTGGGCGGGCAAAAAAAAAAAAAAAATTACAGAAACGAATTAAGTTTAAAAATTGCGAAATTTGCATTTCGAAGCCGTGATCAGAGTTGTACGGCCTGGTGAATCGTTGTACTCGGAAAATATATGGCCGGTTTCAACAACTATTAAATATACTCATAACACCGTGTTAGTTAACGATTTTTTTAAATTTAACATCCGGTTAAATTATTATATGAGTTCCACCATTATTATTGTTAAATTCTACTTGTCAAGCAACAAAATGTTAGTCGGGTTACCAAAACGGTTACCTCGATTCTAACGTTCTCATCGTTTATCTCGCGAAATGTGATAACTGAAAAGTGATAATATTAAAAACGGGCGATTATAGCCTAATGTACTATAGTGAATCTACGGCACTTTAAAACGCCGATTACATTTCGACAAGCCGATTTCGAGTAATTAATTTGACAACGTGTTAAGGTTAACAAATCTCGACGAAACCTAATTTTCACTAACTATAACTGTTAAATACGATTAACAAATGTTTGTGAAAACGGCCTATAATGTTATATAATGCCTATAATCTCCCCTTTTTTTTTAGAGGGATTTTTTTCAAAAAAATAAAAATTTAATAATCAGATTGCCGTAAGAGAACGAACGGATAAAAAAATATATTTTTTGTTTTTCTATATATAAAGCGCGCGGGTATTGCGTTTTGAAAAAGAGCAATTTTGAACATTGAAAGATTTCATCATTTTTACATACGATTATATCGAATCGACACACATAAATCGACTTATACGCGTGTACTATTACTACTGTGCCGTAGACGCAAAAATTATTTTCTCCAACGAAAATCGATTCGTTTATAAATAATGTAATTTTATTAATCGGTACGGAAATATTAAATTCAATATACATACGTGTACAGAAAATAGAAATAGGTCATATTTTAACGACGATCTCTACAAATAACATTTTTTTTTTCTGTAGAAAACAGATTATTCGAGGGTCACAGAAAAGAAAAAAAACTATATGTATAAATATTACATTTACTCGGGACTTTTTGGTCCACGACCAAAATATAATAATCAACCGTCACGTCCCGAATACACACACACTGCAGTCTTCTGATCGTGACGTGTTTTTAATTTCGACATCGTGGACAGCGCGCGGTGGCGGTTTTCGCCAGCGCGTATTTCGCTCGTGTCAGATGAAAGTTTTCTATATTATATTATTATAAAAATGTTTTTTTTTTTGCTTCTCTGACAGGCTTCTACCACACTGTGCATGATACGAGTTTCTGGTTTTCCGGACGGAAATCATTATTTTATTACTATTTTTTTTTTTTTTTTTTTTTGAATTGATTCCATTTTTCATGCTTCTTATTCTTTTTTTGTCCTCGCTCGAAAAATTAAATTCCCGTTTAATCTTTTTCGTTAAACGCGATATTTAATAAGATTACGTGTGATACACATCCGAATTTCTGAAGTGCGTATATATATTAAATATATTCATACAGTGTGTGTGTGCGTCACCGATGAAACGTATTTGTATAACAACTCTTGTGTAGCGTTTGCCTAAAATTATGATTTTATGTATTATACGGCGATAATAACGCGGGATTTCGAATAAAACGTTTACAGGAGTTTTCAAATAACACGTTTTAAAAATATTCATTTTTTTTTTTGTTATTACTAAAAATGTGAACGTGTAACGTTATCGCGTAGGCACAGAATGGAATATTTTTAAATCGTACCGTAACTATATACGCGCATTATATTTCTATACCATTGAACGAAATGTTCGAAAATATATTAAAAAAAAAAAATTATAATCAGATATTAAACGTTTGTTTCGTAATGTTTATCTGTATTTGTTATCATTATATGAAAACGTATCGAGGGATATTTTAAAAATACGTTTATCATTTTTACTAAAAAAAAAAAAGAAAATAACATTTTAATTTTTATAATATCGCGGAGCTAACTAAAATAATTTCTTCGGTCGTATCGCAATATATAAACTGTGTATTTAAAAAAACAGACGTCTCTCTCTTATACGTATATTTAATATTACATATTACGAATTTCTTTTTTAAAATACGACATAAACTCAGTGGCGGTTATACACGATGATCAAGGGGGGAGGGAGGAGGCGAAAATGGAGCCGACTCTCTCTGCCAAAGAAATATCCATATCGCCGAGTAATAACCAAGAAGAAAGATCTATTTATGTACCGAGACGAAATGCATATGTAGATAAAGAAAGAACAACGTTCATGGAACGTAAACGAAATAACAATAAAACGGGAGAAGAAAGTAGTCACCAGATAGCGACACAGCAAAGAGGGCGTGGCAGAAAGACGCATATAAATAGCGTTCAGTCTATCACACACACAAACACAGACCGCAGTCAGACGCGAACTACGTTGTTCACGCCTGACCGCCGCGACTACACTGAGCGGTCCGATGGTTTCGGACCGCTATTTATAAGCGCTTTTCTGCCACGCCCTCTACGTCGTGTCGTAACGCTATCTGGTGACTACTTTCTCTTCCGTTTTATTACGGTCGGCTGACGCGCTATGTCGGTATATGCGGGTGTTTATTTTGACGCTGACCGAGCGACCGATCGTACGCGAGTATGCATTTTTACTATTATTAATAATAATATTACTTCGCGTATTTCAATGAAATGATTCACCTTTCCTCGTTGTACACTCGTTTACATGTTTATTTTACAATAAACTAAAAAAAAAAATTAACGCGATCTACCTATCCCCCTCAAACTGTCACTGCATTAACTCAAAGGATAGAAACAAAAATGTCACGTGTAATAACGTATATATATATATATATTTTTTTTTTTGCGATGTACGTCGTTTTGCGATACGCATAATAATATGTTGGACGCGTTTAGTCGAATGATTTCGTTAAAAACCGATACATGTACATATTCGAAAAGGATCGGTCTCGAAAATGTTCATATCAAAAACATTTTTTACACGATATTTCGAAAAAAAAAACAATAAACTCAGACATAATTACGCGTATAATAATAATCTGACACGATAAAATTGTCAAAGTTATAATCGTGGGGAAAAAACATAAATAATGCCATATTATACGTTTTGTATTTCACGCGTATAATTTCCACGTATAACGTAAGAATTTATTCGAGAGAAGAGTTAAGAAGAGTTATCAAAGAGTTTGCGTATTGTTTCGCGTATCTGGCTGAGAAATAATGAATTAAATAATATATTTCGCGAATTTTTGAACGAGAAGAGTTTTGTGGAACTTTTTTTTTTATACGTATGGGCCACACAAAAGCGCATACCGGACAGTTATTTTACCAGTGTTCGGGACTTATAGCGCTATTTATTGTAAAAAAAAAATAGAAGCGTGCGAAAAATAAGTTGATTTCGAAATCTGAAATTCGAATGTTTTTGCATATTTCATAGATTTTTCATTAAAGCGCTTATTTTTTGTTTTTTTTTCTTTTTTTGCATATTCTGACAAATTCTTCACATTTTAAACAATAATTACACTGATCAATAAAATTAAGCGAAGTACCAAATATATAAAAAAAAAACACATTACCGAAATCGTATGTTTTTGCAAGGTACCAAGTGTACGTTTAAGGAAATACGCGTCCGAATTCGGATCTGAAATGTTGTGTATACTGATGGATATAATGTTATGTTTTCCAAAGTTTGTGAAATAAAAATTGATTTTGAAAAAAAAAAAAGTTTAAAATCAAGAAATAATATAGATTTATTGTAAATACGTAAACATTAATTTCGTTTTAAATTATAACGTGTATTGTTTATATTTTAAATGTTATAATTGAATAAAAAAATATTTAAAACGAGTTTTTTCGTGCTTGTTTAACCGTTTTTTAGTTCATATTATTAACGGGGGGTTTTTTTTTACGAGTTATAAGTGCCGAACCCTGGACTCATTACGATTAAATGTTATTTTAAGTAAAAATACAATACGCGTGAATTCGAAAGTAATATTATATAATAATTGGACGCGTGATGACGCGTATTATTATTATTATTATTATCGTCCCGAAAACAAATATTACAACAATAATAACAGTGAAATGTGGTGCTCGAATTTGAATACGAACAAAATAATATTATTAATCATTATAAGTGTCTAAACCGAATGTTTACAGGAGCCTGGGTGACGGTACACGAATATTGACGATTTGATATAATATTATTATAACGCGCTCGTTTTAATGAGCGAAAGTTTCGTAGGTACACGCCGCCAATATCACATTCCAAAACGTATAATATATTTTATAATAATTCGTATTGTGTAAACCAAAAGTGTTGCGATTTTATTGTGCGTCAGTGTGTGTATATATATATATATTTTAATATTTATATATACAAATTTAATATTTAAATATTCTTCGACGTACGAAATTATACATACGTACATAAGTATTCCAATTCCTCGTGAAAATCGATTTAATTCGTCACAGAAATTTTACCGAGACAACGTATAATAATATCGCCGGAGATGTATACGTTATATCGAATATTTTGTCAGTTAGACGTACAAAAAAAAAAAATATATATATATGTATCGAAAATATAGGTGAGCTAGACACCTCGATTTATTGAAAACAAATTATAAAATAAAAATTCTACATTAAGAATATATCTTAATATTATTATTATTGGAAAGAGAAAAGAACATTTTAACATTTTAAACGTCGTGAAAAAAAAAACTTTTATTTTTAAGTGAAAAAGGATTTTCGACCGTGTCCGATGTCACAGAACGTGACGTTCGCATAATAAATAAGCTAATCTGAAATTGTATATCACAAGTTTTCAAAAACATATGAGTGTTCGGCGTATTAGATTTGATGAGAGATTGGCAAAAAAAAAAAAAAGAATTTTTTGGAGGTTTGTCTTCTGCAAGTCAAATTTATGTTAATTTCCGGGCCACCGTAACAAAAAAATAAAAATAAAATAAAATAAATAGAAAATCTAGTTCAATACGCGCGGGTTAAGTATTACGGAAAGCGAATACGATAATAATGGCAACGCATAACTCACTTGAGACTAGGACCCTGTTGAACAGCGAGAGAACGAGAGCTGCGAAGACTACCGTGACTTTGCTAAATGGTCTCTGGTCCAGCCGTAGGCCCATGCCTCTCTTCCCATACTCCTTGTTAGACCTCTGACGACGCCATACTCATCTGGAAAAATAAAACGAAAATCCGGTTAATATTTTTAATATATATATATAAGGTCGACCCTTCTCTATACGCTGTTTAAAGAGTTTTACGCAAATAATATCGTAATAACAATATACAGTACGAACGATAAATTAACATGGGAAATCGTAGGTGTTCTGTACGTATAAAAATAAATGTCTACAGAATATTACACAATTTCTTCTCCTCTTTTCTACAGTATAAGTATACGCGACAATAAAGTCTCGAGGACAACGGAAGTTTTACGTTGAATCGCTTTGCCAGTGAAACACAACAGTTTCGTGCGGTTTTCAATCATTTTTTTCTTCACCCTCTGTACACACTATATTAATTTTTTATTTAAAGTATTTCCGTCATTAACACGCTACAGCGCGTTGAACTCAATATTATTATGTAAGATACGTATCAGACAGAAACGGTTATTTGCTCGTCAAAACGTATTACGTCGAGTCCTGTTGACGAGTAAACGAATAATTGGTATAATTCACATTTGTCGGACTTTTCGACGCTTTTTTTTTAGCAACTTTGTAATTTCATTTTTATAAAAACGTTTTTTTTTTTGCAACGCGTTACGGAATAGTTATTGAAAATATCGAATGTTATAATTGCTTGTACACGTACATGACAATTGATTTTCTCATTGTGCTCGGAACTGACAAATGCCAGTCTTAACCGGTCAGAAACGCGCCAGAAATATAATTCTAAATCACACGATCTCGTTCGTGTTTATAAACGAAAGAATTTTTAGTATAAGAAGGAAATAGATACAGTTTTCCGATTGGAATTAGTTGATATCGAGACCTAAAACAACGACAGCGAATATGCTCACAGTGTAAAATATATATATTCGATACTTTTTACGTATTATTCGGTAAGATTTTGAATCAGTTTTAGTGAAATATTTTTATACGCACGTTCCAAAAGGAAAAGCAAATAATTGCTATATAAAACGGACGCCGCGCTTATTGGTATAAATCTGTATAAATCTGTAGGAGACTTCAGAAATTCATCAAAGTATTTAATTTGTCAAAATTTTAACGTTGGTTTTAAGCGATTGAAAATTCACGAAATGCTGCTGGTGGTAAAACTGATTTTTCAAATATTATTCTATTTTACATATACTGCAACGAATTTTACACACAAGTCGCTACTATAATCCGTGTCCAGTGTTTGATTCGGGAAAACAATTGTGTTAAAAAACTTGCGTCCATTTAACCTGTCTTAAATATATACTCGCCGAAAAGGCCGCTAGTATCATCAAAAAAAAAAATTCATAAATAATCCACTTTAATTTATTAAAAAGTGAAAAATAATACGAATTTAATATTCGTTTTCTGAGCGTATATATCAACACAACTGTAAAATAAACGTTCAAAAGTTAAAATATCTCATTTCGTTTCCGAGTGATTTTATTATCCGTTCGCGGGCGATAAAACGCGACGGCAAATCGATTTTCGCTATGCAAGTGTAAAAAAAAAAAACCAGTAACAACCGAGTCTCTGCAAACGGTTCTGTCCTCGGCGTTTCACTTGGACACACGAAATCCGTTAAAAAGGGACGCCCTTAAAATTTTGTTAAGAAAATTGATTAGAAACTCAATTCGTATTTCTGCAATAACGACTATTTATATTAGTTTCGCAGATTCCCGGTATACTACTGTTGCGCAGTGACTACAATAATAATAGCGTACACAAAAGTGTAATAATAATATAATTATAAAAAATATAATTCTCCGTATTTTTATAAATATATATATTTTTTTCAACCCCAAATTTGGTTTACAACTTAATTTCTTCATTCTGACCGATTGTTTGCCTTTTCTTTAAGGTCCTTAAACGTTTTGACTCTTGCGTCACTTATATAATTTGTCCTGTACAAGAGTTTCGAGTACGACCCGCGGTTTTGTTTCCTCCTATCACACCCTCTATAATATTATACTATGCAGCACTTCTTGGTGCCGTAAGACGTGCCCGACCAATTTTTCCAACGCCTCGCTCTAATCGCATCTATGAGCGAACGTTTTTTTCCCCACATTTCCGAGTACTTTACACATAATATATATAAAAAAAGATAGAAACACGGCGGGAAAAGAAGGCGTGGCTCGTTTATAACATTCCGTAACGGCGGAGAAAAGAGCGCCGCCGCAGGGACGAATAATAATAATATATTATTTTTTTTTTTACTGCGATTTATTATAACGGACCTCGAAAAACTCACGTTTCGACGGCAGCGGCGTCGGGTCCGTTTCGGCACGGTCGCGTACCATACGGGCTGACGGGGCTGACGGTGCGGCACCGGTGACGGCGGCGGTAAAACAGCCGGGTCGCGGCGGCCGTACGCCATGGCCGGCGGCGGCGGCGGCGGCGGCGGCGGCGGCGGTCCTCTCGTTCCGGTGCTCGTGTGCGTCTTCTGCCGCAGCGCCGGCCGTCCGCGCGTTTTACGCGCGGCAAGAAACTACGCGTTATTATACCGCCGTCTCACAACGGTCCGGCGCGCGGCGTTACCCGAAATCCGTTTAAATACATACACATTTTCCAAACGGTTGTCGGCCCGGTAGAAATCCGCTTGCCCGGGCGTTCCCGCGGCACTTATTACAACAGAGGAAACAACAATCGGGAGGAGGAGCGGAGGGGTAAAGGCGTTTTTTGTTGCACGCGCCGGACCACGGGCTTCGTACGCGTACGCGTTACGACGGGATGCGCAGCACTGACGCGCGCGCGGCGACTGCGGCCGCAGGGATTCGCCGGCCGCTGGACCGGAGCAAGGGCGTGGATCGACGCGTGCGCTTTCCCGGCCGTCCCAACCGGCTGGGTCCAAAACGACCCACCGCGCCACCCGGCCGACGCCGCCACACCCCGTCGGTCGACTATAGCCGCCGGGTCGTTGTCGTCGTCGTCGCCGCCGCCGCCGTCGTATGGTGTGTGTGTGTGTGTGTGCGTGTGCACTGTAATTTGGGCGATGCGAGTGATGCGGTATATATACCGAAAATATTATACCAGAATATGATGTCATACGTAACACGCGGTATATAATAGTATATAATGAGCGCGAACGGCGGGCCGACTACTGTTTAGACTTGCTAGACGGATTCGTTTAAATATCGTAATTCCCCGTTCTGTATTCGAAAGAAAAACTTTGGAAATCCGTTTACGGATGAAAATTTCGAATATACGTTTTCGGAATTATCAATTCGGTACTGGGTTTTTGGCGAAAATCGTGTTTTATCGGGGGAATTATTTTATTCGCACACCGAGCAAATCGGAAAAACGCGTGTGAAATAATGCGCACCGGGACGTGTTTCTTGTGTTTCCGAAGGAAAAAAAAAATGTAGTGTTGGCCGACGAAAATATAAAACACGTCGTTGTAAAACCCAATAAAATCGAAATTACCGCGTCAGGTGGTAATAGGAGGGCGTGGGAGCTTTTACGCCCCTCGTCGGCTCGAGTTAACAGTTTTAGAGCCTTCCGTGAAATTTTAATGAATTTTCGTCCAAATGTTTAACACGGTACACTCAAAATTATCCGGTAACCGAGCGCGCGCACACACACGACGAAACGACGGATTTTACTCGGGAAATATTTCAACAAGTTTGCGTATATCGTCGAATTATTTTGATTTTCGCCAGGGCGGTCACGCACTCCCATCGTTTCTATCGAAAAATATCTCCTTAAAACCTTGTACGACTGATCGAACGTCGCCGGAATAAATTAATTAATTACAAATTAATTTTGATACTAAAAAAATATCACTTTTTTTTTTTTTTTTATCACTCATATTTTCCTAAAACGGAAAACGGCGCAATCGTAATTTCGCGATTGCGAATTATTTGTGTTCAGAGCCGTTTTGAAAACGAGAAATTATCGTTCTGCTTTGATATTATATGTAGCACGTGTTGGCGTACGGCACGCCGATTTATAATACCCGAATCGTTTTTTTTTTTGGCTACGATCGAACGCGTATAATACATTATGTTGTAGAGAAGACTAAGACTTTTCCCCCCATTTCTTTTTTTTTGTCTCTTTCTTTTTTTAATTGACGCTTGACAAACGACCGTTTTTGGCTGTGCTGCTCGATGTTCATTATTACTATGTCGGCGGACTGTGTGTAATAGAATAAATACAGTGTCGTTGCAGATTAAAAAAAGAGATTTAGAAATGAAATGTTGCGATTTCATATCTACGCGTAAAATAGAAATAATTCAAATGAAAAAAAAAAATAAACAATGACGTTGAGCACGTATATTGTAATCGCACAAATCGTTGATTGTGATCAAAGTACCTCTTACCAAAAATATTCAAAAAAAAAAAAAAAATAGATATTACGCAATTTACAAATTATATTAAAATTTTTGTATAAAAACAAAACAACCGCTTGAATATTCTATAATTTCATTCTGCTAAATATGTGGAAGACTTACGTTACTACTTATGACAAACAAGGTGATATTTTTAACATACGTCATTTGTGCTTTTTATAAGTGATTACCGTAAACGGAAAATTACGTTATACCTATAAAAAAGAAAAAAAATAAACGACAAAGATCAGGATGAGTAATTGTTATAAGGTTTGTGAAACGGTTTCACAGAATTAAACGAAAAATTCATTATTTATATGGTATTTCGCATAATCTCAAACTTATATACGCGTGACCTCATAGACCCACACGGAACTGCAGTGACGTACCAGAAGTGTGTTAATTAATAAAAAACTGTTCGCAATATTGTTTTTTTTTTGTATTTACAATATTCAGATATTGATAACGACGAAAATTGTTCTTCTAAAGAGCAATGATTTACAAAGCGAGCGTTTGAATCTTTTTTTCTTTTTGTTTTGAAAATATTGATGGTACGAGGCTCTGTCTATTATAGCCACTCGGGTCGACGAACTCGTCGAATAAGAGCATTTTCAAACGTTCCCTATATAAGTACGTTCGGTACATTGCGATTAAAATCCAAAGAGATGATCCTTAACGAGTTCTGGACGCGAATTTTATGCGAATTCTATCTGCGTAAATATCAGCGCTTACGTATATGTGAAAAAACGTAAAACATAACGTGAACGACGAATATCCGTAGAGGACTGGGAGAGAACGGCGTCTGTCAATTCGTGTATTCGGCCAACGCATCACACAAATGTATTCAAACTTTAAGACTGTGCAATGAAAATGGTGTTTGCAAAAAGTTTCGGATACCGCCACTATAGTATGTAATCCCGTTTTTACAAAGCCAACAATAACGCGGAATGATTGCTTTTGCAAACACTGCGCCGCACAATATTCATATATATATATCATATTATATAATATAATATCCGAAATCCAGAAGTAAATTCAATGATAAAGCTGGCCGAATTCGCGTAGAAACAGACTTTTCCTGAAAAAAAAAACACGTCTCACGTCGCGGAAAATTACGTGTAGGTATACGTAGTGAAATTTAAACGTGTGTGGATAATTCGAAAGTACAAAAAAAAAAAAAAACTTTCGAATTCATAATAATTATACAGATTTTTTTTTTTTATCCGTAATTTTACAGATTTGGGAAAAAAATACCGTTTCAACTCTCCGAAAGGCAAAAGCACCAATAACTGGGGAGAAGGTGGGGAAGGAAATTTCGTTGTCTGTTCAGAGAACATTTGAGCGCCGCGGGAAGAACACCGTATACGCATAAGCGTAGTAGACGGGAAAGCGAAAGTATCGACCTTTGCCGGCCACGTTTAGGTCTTATACAGCCGACCCGTTGCCAAGTTTTCACTCGCGTCCCCTTCGCCCGTTCTCTTTAACGCGCTTTTTTTTTCCCTCGTTCCTAAACTTCTCTGCCTCGTTTTTCTACTGCAGCAGCGCGCGTATCCCTTCGTCACCGTCGTCGGTCCGTGTCTCCTCTACGGCCGAATCTCTCTCGTCCCGCACAACCGCTATCCTGGCGAAAGGGCTCGCAGGACGAAAGTTTCGCGTTTATATATTACACACACACACACGCAGTGACCGATATAACGCGTGTCCGGTCGTCGTCGTGTCCTTAATCTTTTTTCCTCCTCCTCCTCCTCCTCCTTTTTCATTGCTCGCACGCGGATCTCAGGCACGTCCCTGTAGCGTCGGCGAACACGATATTTTCGACTCCCTACTCCAGAAAACGACGCACCAGAGACGACGTATCGTTTTCAATCCAAACGCGAGTGTAAAAAAAAACACACACACACACACTCGCTAACGTATATACGTATATAATATTTATAAAAACGGATACGCGGTCAGAATGATCAATTCGTCGACGGCGCAAACACCGACCGACCTCGTACGTCTCGAAATCTTTTGCCATTATATATATATATATATATGCACACCTGTATATACGAGCAGATTACGCCCTGGGGAGTTGAAGGCGGTCGTTATGCCCGCTTTTTCGAGTGATTGATAACGCGCTCTCGCTCACACGCCGCCGCCCTGTATAATATATTATTACAACTGTTTCATCGCGACTTACAATAATAATAATATATACAGGACGGCCCCGTCGGTAGGTTTTACGGGACGGCGCATGGCTCGAAGGACCTCCCACAACGGGGTTTTTTTTATAAAAAAAAAAATTGTTTGGTAACTGATCATTGTTATCGTTATATAACGCGGGCGATATTATATGGATCTAATGATTAATTTTTTTTTTAGCTAAATTTGTATAATCGGACATGGCGGAGTATATCGTTGTATACGTGGTATTCTCGTGCAGTGTTATACGGTCTACCGTGTTATTTATCCGTACAAGGAGTACGGTAATCATCGCCGCGTGCAACGAGTTATTTTTCTCGAAAAAAAGTGATATGTAGTTTTCTCCGAATGAAACGAAATTCTTTAGTTTTCGTTTCGATCTAACGATATTATTATATAATATATAATAATTGCTCGTAATTAATGAATACGATAAATACTGTTAAAATATTATGTAATACGTTTAAGCTGTTGAAAAATACAAAAGTTGAAAACCTAAAATAAATCTCGTTTTTTTTCCATTACAAATTTCGAGTTGTTTTTTAGGAAAAAAAATTGTTCGAATAAAATACGAAATAAATACGATTTATTGCCGAAAAGTAACGCGCGTGTCGAGATAAGTCGAGCACTCCCTTTTACGCGAAAAAGTGTTTGAGGGCAAATTAAAAAAAACACACACATCGTTGTAAGAACTATACAATCATCGCGCTTTGTTGAGAATCGAAAGAAAAAAAAAAATTGCGTGCTATGTGTAAAGTTTGTAAAATATTATATTCCAATATTATTCGAATTTATTTGCGTATACATTTATTATTTTCGACGAATAACGTCAAAAAGTTTTGTTTTATACTGGCCCGATTTGATTTGAAAAATAAATTTATAAAAATAAAACAATTTTGATAATAAAACAAAATAAATCGTCCCTTAAGTATACGCTGCAGGACATAGAGCAGTACATACGATTATTGGACTATAAAAAATATACTTAATCCAAAGGTTTCTAATTATTACTATAACGTTTCAGATTTTTTATTTTTTTTTTTGTACATTTTCATGAAATATTTCGAATACTTTACGTGACATCTGAACAATAACGCTTTACATCCGCTCGTTATTGTTAGATCGATTATTATGGTTCAAGGCGAATTTAATTAATTCGTCGCAGTTAGTGTACATCCGCGTATTATATAAATATTAGGAATTGCGGATTTAGAGAAAATTGTGAATTATGTTAATTTCGGAAAAAAAAATTCCGTTTAAATATTTTACTGCGGTAATCCAGTCTGGAGTGGGGGGTGGATATATGAAATATTTAATTAAATTTCCAGTGAAAACGATATATTTCCAGCCACAGTGTACATTTCAATAATACGTTGTCATATATAATAACGGCGGGGAGGTGCGCGCGTGTATACACGTTTTATTATACAAAAACCGAAAAGGGTTCGGATAAATATTTAAAAATATTTTTTTTTTTTTTTTTTGAAGTGCCGCGCCCTTTTCCCACCATTCACGAAATCCCTGCGCGCGTCCGGTAAAACAAAACTGGCTGGGGACAAATTGCGGTCACCGGCGGTCATTATTTTCATTTTCAACGGCGGCGCTGCTCGGCGTCATCGGAAAAACGGTCAATTTATGGAATATCATATCCACATACATACACACATATCTGGTAATATCTTCAGCGCTCCCCCTACATTGCCCTCCACACAGATGTCCGTTATGATTTATTTCTCCTATACGTTCGTCCTGCCCCCCCTCCCCTTGCACACTACCCATATTTTAGGGCAGGCAATTCGTACGTCCCTCGCGAATAAAATACATTTTGGCGAGGATAAATTTGGCGTATTTATTGCTGCTGCTGCTGCTGCGTCGTTCCTATACATACGTATATGTGAGACTAGACACCGGATTTGTATTCGTTTAAAATCCTAAAAAAAAAAAATAAGACGTTTTTTTGTGTTCTATAATTTCATCGAAAAATAATCTTTTATACGCGTAAATATACATTTTTTTGAAATATACGCGACGTTTCGTCAAAAAATGTATTAAATACTAAAAAATAAATAAGAGTAATAATTTATAAAAAATTATTGTACAGGATTAAATTAATTCTAATTAGAAAAAAAAAAAATTACTTAAACAGCCGTACTTAATTCGTATACTTGGTGATATGTATATTGTAATAAATTATATACACAGTACCTATATTATATTACGCGATAAAAGTAATATTCAATACGTTATGAGATGAAAACAGTAATAACATGTAAAAAAAAAAGAAAAATATATATATATTAATTTACTAAATGATATTGATATGTCTCTTTCGAATTAAATTTCAACCGATTTAATCATGGCGTCCGAAATTGAATGAGGTCAAAAATTTTTTTTTCTTCTCATAAACCGTTACATTTTTCTGCGAAATGTTCAAATTAAAACACTCAAGATATATATATATATATTCTTAAAACATATAATTTCGTAAAAAAAAAAAAAATATTCTCTAACCTTGAAATACTGTTAATGCGCTAAAACTGATTTACATATCAGTTCACTGGAATCGTCGACAAAGCTCGCACGGAACTGCTGCGTACTCTCCGCGCAAAAAAAAAAAAACATAAAAATCCGTCTCTCTCTCTCTCTCTCTAGTTCTATATTCTATTTTCACGGTACTTTACGGTACGGTTTCGATCGATAAAAATATCGGTAACACTTTTTTCTTTACCCGTTACGGACCGTAAAGAGGTAAAAGAATAAAAACAAAAAAAAAATTCTTTTCCTTCGTATTATTCGCGCGCCCTACGTACACATATATACAGAACGGCGTGTACGTACAGTTTAAGGCTTATTTACATAATGGCGCGCGGCCAAAAGTGGCTGAAACGAGCTCGCTCACCACTCTCTCCGGTCCGGGCCGTAACGGGCGGACGTTATGATAAATGACGCGGAGTGCCATTGCGGACGGCGTCCCCCGGGGAACGACCGACGACGACGACGACGACGGGCGTAAAAATTATTCCCCGCGCAAATCCCGTTGTTTTCACACTCGAAAAGTTCCGTATACGCTTTATTATAATAATATCCTTATACGCGATATGGTAGGCAGTACCTTTATAAATACAATATTATAATACACACAAGAATTATAGTGGACGAGACATCGGCGGTTTGCCGAAACGTTTGTTGATTTATTATTGACGGGGGGGCGCTATATTTTGTTGGAAAATATTTTATTGGAACGTACGTATGTACCTATACGCACCCGGAATACGTTTTCGCGTGGACACGTATTTATTTGGAAACGTATTTTGTCGGAAACGCTTATTTTCGAACGGGAAAATATTCCGTCGGCAAAATATATTGTCGGAACAGTATTTGTTCGGAAATACTGATATACTCAAGTACGTTATGTGTTTGGAAATTGAATTTTCGGAATATATTTTTCCGGAATAACGCGCTCACAATAGATAAGGATTTATTTTTAAAAATACTTACTCGAGCAAGACCGTCGGCTGAGAGAAAAGAGATTTAATCTCTTGGGAGGGATTTTTAGGGAAACTTGCCGGGTGTACCTGTCCTAAATGACCTCGAACCATATAATACATTCTATTAATACGGTGTTCCAGTCACGAATAGGGCGGAAGTTATAGGAAAAGCAAAACACGAATTTTTTTTTTTTTTTAGTATGTTACACGTACCTTCTTGCGACAAATACGTTTCGTACAAAATACGTTTCCGATAAAGTATTTTTCCGATAAAATAGGTACGTTTCTAATGAAATACACTTCCAACAAAATATGTTTCCAACAAATTATTTTTCACAAATATATTATATTTTCCAACACTATATGCGTCCCCCAATAGTGTATATTATAAAGTACACTTTTTTTCGAATGAAAGAGTAGTCAATTTTTTTTTTTTTAAATACGTTTTGTATTTCTTATTATTCTTGCGCCGCACAATTTTCTTTTTTTGTGAAATATTTAAAAGAAACTTTCTTTTTTTCCGATTATACAATATAAATTAGCATCAAAATAACCAATTAGAGTGTCCATTAAAAAAAAAAGAAACCGACAACAATTATTTTTTGTATTTTACCGTGTTTTCGAAATACGTATTTTTTAAGTATTTTTTTATTTTAAGTACGCGGTTCGAAAGTATTTTTGACCGTCCCTTGAATATACGCGAATGTCATTTTACGTGACAATTTTCACAATTTATTAGGTTTTTTTTTTTAATATTTTTATTTAAATAAATTACACATATTTATGAACCGATTTGATTTTGGTGAGAGTGTGTGAGGCGGAAGCAGAAGACAACCACTATCGCCATTCCGCTACGGGGTCGGCTGCACGTCTTCGCCGAATTCGGTTTTATAACGAACGATTCACTCGTGTTTCCCTCCCTCACCCACGCACCCCGTTTTAAATTAACTTATCGAGCGCGTCTCAAAAAGTTTCGCGTTTCCGCTGATCCTTCGTGCACGCACACACACACGTTTCGTAAAAGGATTGTTTTAAAACGGGGTGAGGGGTGCCGGAGAACGGCTTATACTGTATACACAGTTCGGTAAACGTCCAAAGTTTCTTCTGCTTGGTATACACGGCGTTATATTTTATCGAGGAGTAATAATAATAATAATAATAATAATAATAATAAAATTATAACATTATATGTTCATATTCGTTTTCTGCTACCTTTAAGAAATGATGACAAGTACTAGGCAACGATATCATTTCCTTACCATATTAGGAATTGTCATCATTTTCCAAATGTCAACCTTTCCGGTAACATACATGTGTGTGTGTGTGTGTAGCAACACACAATTTTTCTTATAAAAAAAACTCGTTTTTTTTTTTTAAAGCGTTATACGAGTACGTAAGGACTACGAGTAGTATATGACTGGTGAAATTAAAAAAAAAAAAATTAATTCGAAAAACTTTGAAATTCGGCACGTACATTGTTGGCCAATATTGTAATTTCTTTTCTTTTCCGTATTCAAAATCGCGGCCTAATTTATTTTCTTCCTACAATACTGTACACGCGCAGTGTTCTCATTCGGATTATAGCGATTTTTTACGAAACAGGCATTTAAATAAGTCGCAGACTGACACGATAGATAATATTCGATCGATAATAATTAATGTAATATAATAAATAATAATTATAATATTATATTCTCGTCGGTCGAGTTAATTTTTCTCTCTCTCCCGATTTCCAGTCACCACGCGAATCCGTCGCACACGCTTCGAACGCCACTCGAACATTATTATTTGCACGACGATTATAAAACTACTCGTATTCAATTATACTACGGTCGAGTACAATATCATCGTATCGTCGACGGGTCGTGACTTGAACACGCACACGCACGTTTCCGATTCCACGAGCGGTCCAGCTTCTTCTCCACTCCTGCGTCGGATGTAATCGATCTTCACGAATCAAGTGGTCGATTTCCGTTCGGGTTTGTATCTCTGTACGTATCGTCTTCGGTCGAGTATATAATTTAATGCGCGCAAGACAAAACGTCGTGAAAATAAGACTCGATAATAATAAAATTACGTCGTCGGTCGCAGACTCGCTTCAAATATAACGTATTTGACAGCTCGGAGAACGTCCCGGCTTTCAAAAGAATTCTCGCCAGCGTTGAATTATTTATATATATATATATGTTATGTTTAGTAAAACTAAAGGAAACGATAAACGGACGGGGAGGAAATATCAACGTCCGAAAACGTCGTGCTAGAAAATCTCGAAGGTCGAGTAATCTAAAATGGAGGCTTTTGTGCACGAGTTTAATTTAAATAAATGTTTCCGATTTTCGTGTACGAGTATTTTTTGAAATCCTTTCTTCCTCTTTTACGGGGGACCTGCACAACATTGCTGGACTCTAAAAAAAATTCACTACATCGATTTCCTGGCCGCTGATATATTTGTGCACTTTTAATACACTCGGTGTAACGTTTTTGTGTACAGCCCGACGCTGACAACGTCCGATAAACCATGATCGTCCTAGAACGCGGCGCTTTGGGAACGCCTCCGCGAAAATCGATCGTTGTCGAACGAATGCTGTACGCGTTGCTTTTAAGATGGTTCTATAAGAACAAGAATCACACATACCGACAAGTAAAATGATTTTTTTTGGCGAGAATGGCAAGGAATCACTTGTCGGAATTTCATCTCAGTCCAACGAATCCAGCTCTGCTGATTATTCCATCACGGGTCGAAATTTCACCTGCACAAAATCGGAATTGTACCAAATCGCTGAAACCGACCGACTGTCCACGGTGAATCGTACAAAGTCAATGAGACGAAAAAAAGCTGGTTTCATTGACTCGTATTCCATTGCACTTCGACCAACAACAATCGCACGAGTTAAAAACGCTAATTCAAGAGGGAAGAATTCGTGCGATTCCCGTGGGTAGGGGCGATGACACGCGAATTTTCAGCGTACGATCGCAGAAATGTTTCTGTTTCTGGACATTGTTTTCGAACATTGATATTTTTCTTCTTTTGACCTTATTCACGGCACGTACTTTAGTTTTTAATTTTCATAAAATAAAAAACACGGAAATACATTTTTTTTTTTAAAAACTTTGGCGAGTGTTATTTTAAAATTTCCTGTATATTATATAATGGCACGCAGAACACGTCAAAGCGCGTACTCGGCGGGTGTAAAATACATAAAAGGATAAATTAATTTCCCACCGTACAGCTGCGGGTTTTCGCGTGTACAGTGTATTTTTTCGAAAATATATGCAATGGGCTTAAAACAAAAAAAACATATACAGTTTGATATTGTAAAAAAAAAAAATGACGAATTTTCAAAGCCCGTGCGTGGTAAGCGCACGGTTCAAAAGCGTGGGAAAAAGAAATTCGTTTTGACTGAAATATAAAATTATCGTTGGAATAGTCGGACGAAATTTCTCGCGTGTACAAAAAAAAAAAAAAAGAAAATAGTTTTTGTTAATTTCATCGAGATAATTTTTGAAAAAAATGCGTTTTAGTCATTAAATGCAAAACACGACGTCGTATAAAACGTGTAATTATTATTATCCCATACAGGTACGGACCAGCGCATGATGGAGATATACGATTTTCTACGACTGCAATGTCGTCAAAGGCGGACAATCAAAATTAATTTCCCGACGCATTCGATATATATATAACATATAACATACAGCTCTTCAATTGTTTCGCGCGTATCGGCGGTACACGTTTGTAAAGGTTTCAATTTGAAAAGGTTCTATAGAAACAATATCGCGTGTTTATACAATGAAAAAGGTCCTAAATCGATACCGTTCACTTTGTAAAAAAAAAAAAAAGATACTGCGCGGAACGCGGCGTTATATCGTTCGATCAAAGCGAAACTTATCAATTTTCTCGCTCGATTTTTATATTAATTTTTATTAGCGAGCGACGGAAATGTTTTGAAAATTCAATAAATGCCCGCGTCACCAATATTGTTGTAATATTAATTGTCAGTGTATTATAACGAATTACATCCGGTTTTAAAACCCGTCGCAGAACGTTTTCATCGTAGGACGGAGTTTAGAAAAAAAAAAAAGTCTTAATTTCGGTGAAACGTAACAATATTCGCGTATAAATTGCGATAAAATACTCCGGCGGATCCGGATGATTAAATGATCTCTAAACGCGTGTCTATAGTTGATACACGCGAATGTTATAATCGTGGAAACTGCACGAAAATTTCGTTTCACCGAGAAACATTTTTGTAATACGATCTCGTTAAAAAAAAAATTGTATCGTTTTATATTGCGTGCCAAAAGTCTCTGCCAAAAATCAATAATAAAATATTCATTCCATATAATAATATTTAAATTTTACGAAACAAAATTTTTTTTTTATAATCGCGTGTATTCGTCTTTCATCGCGTGCACCGACACAAATTCCGACAAAGTTAAACACCGTCGTAAAATATTTAAATTGGTGTTTATATTTTTAAATGATTTACGGTACCTATACCTGCCTGCTATTTTGCTGGCGCAATCGACGTGCATCTTTTTGATCCATAATAAATTCACCGGCTCTGTAAACGTGTACGTTTACAGGTGGTATAAAATATTCGGCGCCGAAAATATCAATAAAAGGTCTTATACGCGAACAATGATATTATAATGAACGCGTATCGGCGGGGTATTTCGTTATATTATAAAAAAAAAAATTCTTTTTTATATAATAAAATAATTAATTTGTATATATATTAATGAAGTCCGGGTCGGCCGGGCGCGATTTAATAACACACCGGCCCTGCCGGGATATCGAGCGAAATCGTAGGAATTTCAACCGCAATATGAAGAATTGATCGGACGGACGCCGTTTGACGCGACCGAGCGAGGGGTTGGTGAGCAGCAGCAGCAGCAGCAGCAGAATCAGCTTGTTATTTCGCGGGTTATTGTTTTCTTGTTTCACATCCAAGTCAGGTTTTGGTGCGTGAAAACCGTTCGCAGAGTCCATTAAATTTCCAATTACGCGTTCCACACACACACACACACACAACAGCCAAACAACACCCTTTTGGCCTTTGGCCATATTTCTCGTAACCCTTTAACAGTCCCTCTTGTTATTATGATTGCGTTATAATTTCGTGGCGCGTAGTTTTTTTTTTTTGTTCGATATTAATTAGTTTAAAAAAACGGTTTTTATTTTTACCTATAAAAATATTCGCGAAATTGGAATTTTATTATTGCTTTTCGATAATATACGGGGAAAATATTCGCGCGCCTTGATCACCGTCATACAACGGACGGTTCATAAAGCGAAAAAAAACTTTTTATGCGTACGCCGGATTACAACAGAAAAAAGTTTGCAACTCCCTTCATCGGGTTTTGAAAAAAAAAATAATAATAATATGCGGTTATTATCGTCTACGCGCGAATTTTATTTATTTATTTTTTTTTTAATCACTACGCGAATAGGCGTGTTCGGATGACAAAATTTATTACGAATTATTTATTAAAATCGTTATTGCGCCGCACATCATTCGAAACGGATCGCACTTAAAAGCGTATATATTGTAATTATATTGTTCTTTAGCTCCAGCGCCGAATTTCGAAAAGATCACTCTGCATTTCACGTCCAGAGTTATGACGAAGGCCTCTTACATACGTATAAGCCGTTCGAGAGTAGTTTCGAGTCCGTAGGGAGTGATAGAAGAAAAAAAACAAAAATACTAACGACTTTATCTGGTCACGCGAACGTTCTCTCGCGGTCCAGCCGAGAGTTGTTCATAGAGAAAATTTGACAACGTCTCGGAAATTCGCTTTTTCCGGACAAGAACCACGCGCGTTATCCCCTAATCAGTCAGCGATGTACAAGAGCGTCCGGAACGTCGCCCAATAGTTCATCTTCAACGGGAGTTCTTCGGTCGACATTCAGAAAACGATCTTCAACATTTATCGAGTCTCCGTGGCATTATTATCGATTCTACAACGAAACACACCACGCGTTTTACTGTCGTACGGTTTATGCTTTAATTCGCCATTTACACTATCGTTTCAGACTTTAATTTTATTTTAAAAAAATTGTTGGGAAATCGTCTCCGTCAGTTTATGTCGATACGATTATATTAGGCGTAGCGATATCGGTTCGAGTGTACCGATTTTTAGTCTGCAGTGTGTTTGAAACGAACACGCTTCGTGTAGGTACATAATAACTCGATTGTCACTATATACTATATTATACTGCAGTCTATTATTTGTTCGCGATTCTACGACTTGTCGTCGTCGTTTTACACAAAACAAACGCGACATTAATATTTTGTTTTTACACTCGATTTTCTGTGTTTTTTTTTTGACGTGACGTTTGTTGTTACATAATATATTTTGTTACCTCGCTGCACTGTACAATATCAACTGTGCGCGTATCACATGTCACACTATCCGTACACACGTATACGTGAAAACTTACTGTTTTATAAATTGAAAACGCGTCTTTCAGTCACCTACTGTTTTGACGTTATATCGTGTTCGTCGAATCGTTTCCATACATAATAAAACATTTTTTTTTCGTCTCCAAATATTATATATTTCGTTGTATAGTTTATTTGCGAAAAAAAAAAAACGTTATATTAAATTATTACGATTTTTCGATCGAATATAACGTATCGCGTGCACAAATATTTATTTATATAATATAAGAATACGTTTGTACAGTGACGTATTTACTGAGAGAGAGAGAGGGGTTTCGAGTTTAAACGTCCACCCACCAGGACTGAGAGTTAAACATATTATTATTAATGGACAATTTATATTGATAAGTTTAACGCTACTGCAGTGGACACTCGACTGTAAACGTCACATTACTCCGATTCACTATAGGTATTTAAAGAAAACGGTTGCGACGAAAATTTTTATCAATCTCGCAAAAATAGTGTAGCGAAGATCTGCGAGAAACAGAAAATTATTTCCTTATTATTGTTTTATTTTAAAAATAAAACAATTAAAAACCGATTATTACTGTTAACGGGAAAGACTTAACGGTTCACGCTCATAATTGGCAACAAAGAACGCAAAACAAAACCCGAAGTTCTCACTGAACTCGCTCAAAAAAAAAAAAAGTGACTTTTTAAATTTTTTGTTGTAATTTTCCTATATACATATTGTATCTGTTTTATTCAATTTATTATACTAAAGAAATATTTTTTCACTCAAAATATTATATAAAATCGTATATAGTTGAGACGACGAAGTTTCTGCGTTTTATTTTAAACTCCCTCCATTCAGAGAGAGAGAGAGAGAGAGGAAAATACGGTATTTCGTTTGTACAAACGACATCAGGAAAAATAAGAAGAAATAGCTGCGGTAAAATAAAAGAATTGATTTTTGCTCCGTGGATAAAAAAAACTATTACAAATTGGCAAGTGCGTGGGTTATGTGTGTGTGTGTGTTTGGGAGAGGGGAGGGCAGGCTTTTTGAATTCGATAAATATATATTGGAGTGCGGTTATCTTGAACCGACAGGTCTTGTATGACGCAAGACCAATTGACAAACGATCATCGACGTATATATGACGACCGCAAATACCCTCGTCAACGAAATGTAAAAGAAAAAATAAATAAATAAAACGTGCTTCGTATCAAAAAAAAAATCAATGGAAATCCATTGAGGTTTTAGAGCTATTTCCGTGTTGGCCTGAAGAAGCGTTTGAAAACAGCGAGCGACCACCACGATTTCGTTTCGTTCCCTTGACCATAATGCACTTTATATTATTACTATAAGGGTTGAAGACGGACTTTTAATATTTAAAAATCGCTTAAAACACGTTCTAAAAAACGTATGGAAACTCACGTTTTTTTACCGAAACTTCTGATTTCAACTACTGTTTCCGTATAAATAAAGTTCGTATAGTCTTTACGAAGTGCAGTAATCGGATTTTTTAAAAACGATCCGATACTAAGTTTATTTAAACGGGATGTGTCGGCCGATAACGTGTATCTCTATTAAATGATGAATTCATTTGCGTTGCTTACCGGTTGTTGAATTTTTTAGAACGTCGAATGCCGACTTTTGAATCGCACAATTTTCTGACGGGCAAGTGAAGTTCGTTTCCTTACACGTTAGTTGTCAGTGAACTTAAACCGCTGAATGTAACAATTAGTAATCGGTTAAAAAAAGCACAAAATATGTTCCCAATTTTTCTAATACACGTGTAATAATGAAAAAATATGCGAGTTTAAAGTTTAAATACGACCGCCTTGTATTATAAAACGCGTATTTATAATTTTTCTGTGACCTTTCTAGACAAATATGAAAAAACCACAAGTGCTCAGTCGTAATTATTATTATTATTATTATACGCGTTCACAAAGAACTTAAGTATAAGTTAACACGAACGTTTCCAAACGTTTCACAGTTGTTTGCACACACGCGACTCTACATAAAAATCTATTTATTTCGCTAGGAATCGCTAGGAAGGCGGAAATAATACGGTAAGGTTTTTGGAGTAATCGAATACGTTTTTACTTTTTTTTTCAAATTTTTAGTCTCACAAAATGCTTTTTTTTTTTCGTTAAAACTCGTTCGTTGAAATTCCAGTGTTTTCATACGAAACGTATATTATGATAAACAGTGTTTGCATCGGCAGTTTTAAAATAGAAACTGATTTTGAAGCATAAAACGATGCCGCAAACGAACGTTCGTATGTGTACATATATACAGATGCTTAGTAATATCGTTTGCTAAACGTAAATCACTATATGAACTCGTCGCAATATATGTATGTATATATATTTTTTAAGTAATATTTTATACGAATGTTTTTGCGACAAAACTACGAATTTTTTTTTTTTGCACAGTATAAATTCATTATCCGACTTTATGTCAATATTCGTATAACATTTGTAACATAAAACTGTTTTTTTTTTTGGGGGGGGAATTTTATACCGATCACAGCAGTATTTCTATACGAGTATTAAATGAATTGAAATTCCTAGTTTTAAATTCGTTCGACTCGTTTTGACGTAATAATATAATAATATTAGCTTTAGCGTCTTATAACACAGATGTAAAACCCGCTGGGGGGTTCGAAAAATACATTAGAGAGAAGAGAATTTTTCAATATACGGCGAGAACCGAGAGAGTTTCTTTCGATTAGTACGACTCGTGGAGAAACGTGACGTCACGGCTAATGGGCGGAGGCGGCTGCGTAACGTTCGTTTTGAGTTCGAGGCGAAAACAAAATTTTTTTTTCGAGAGAGAAAAAATTGCTGCCACGGGATTCTACGGTCGATATTTATTCATTTATTGACGAACAGAGAGAGAGAGAAAATAACTGCGTTTATAAAAAAAAAAAACAATTATATAAACAACACGCGTATAGAATTTAATACAATCACACTGAACTATATCAGTATACTGCACAGGAATAAATTACATTTCATACGATTTTAACAAGCCGACGATATAATATATACTTCATAATAACAATTCGATAGAAATTATAATATTCGTATAATCGTATGGCCATCGGTACATTCGCAATTGAGAATATTGTATATAAATACGTTTCTGTTAAAACTTCTGGATTTCTAGTATGGATTTTGAATTTATTCGAAAGTTTAAACGTTCCAACACGAATAAACGGCGTAATCGAATGAGTTTTTTTTTTTTTTTAATTAAGCTAATTTCTTCTCTCATTCATAATTGAAATACATATATGTATATACGATAAGACACAGCGGTTACGTTCAATACTAAAGTTTGAAAAATTAAACTTAAAAGTTTCAAAGACAGAAAACGGGGGGAGAAATTTTAGATTTTGCGTGATATAGAAATTGATGACCGTATAAGAGTACTTTAAGTGAAAAGTAACAAACGTGAAAAACGTATTTTTAAAAAGATTATATTTGTATACCTAATTATACGTGCACACGCACGAGAGAAAAATACAAACGGTCGTTATACGCGTACTGCAATTACAACGAAAACGTTCCGCGGTCAGGAAACGAATAAATTTGTATAAAATAAAAAAATGGAATATTTTCGGGGGGTTTTATTTAAAAATTAAAATCTCGTAATACACGAAATATATTTAACCGCGGGCGCTTATATTATTCCAATTATTTCGCGTTATGGTAATTTTACTATATATATATAGGAACGAAGACGACGTTTTCTTCTTCGAGAATCATCTCTCGCTTTCGGCCGTATAATATAATATATTTTTTTTACATATTTTAACGTTGTTTACGGAAAATATCAGTCATTTAAATATGGGTTTTGTCTTCTGGAGTTACGATATCGGTATATAGGACACGTTTTGTCGATATACCGAATTTAATTCTGAACAATCGCGGGTTAGCCTTTTTTTTTTTACGTTATGGCGGAAAACGGTTTTCGATGGTTCCATAAAAACTATAAGACGTTTTTTTTCCCGAAACATATTTGCAGTTTTATTTATAAAACGTTTAGTCGAAAATCTTCTGCTCGGAAAAATTAAATTCTTTCGGGAGGGGCAATTATATCGCGATTTATTCTTATATATAGTAATACACGCGCAAATATCAATCGCAGACATTTACACTGCAGTTCTCTTACTTACTTTTTGACAGTGTACCTACTTTGGCGTTCTCGGTACGTAATATTATTATTATTATTGTTATTATAACTGACAAGTCCTACACATTGTATAACGACAAACGTTAAAAAAAAAATTGTCTTATTTCGTCGTATGAAAAACGGCTGGTATTTAATTCACAAGCTTTTATACGTCACGCGAATAGTGTGCATTATTTTTTTTTACAAATATACGTAAACGATCGCGTACCGAGAACTATTTGCGCGTCCTATACACACAAAATTATTTATTTATAAAATGTGCCGCGTTTTGACAACGTTTCAACCGCTTCCTCCCGGCTCTCTATATATCCCAGCGTCTTCTCGTTGTTAGTGTCTTTTCCGCCACCACCTCGTCGTGTATACAGGGTGATTTAAACATTTTTTTTTCCTTTTGATCACGAGCCAAGCTTTTATGAAGAATATTTGTTTTTTTTTTTTTTTGTACGCTATTCTATATTTTTTCTCATAATTTTAACAGTTTTTCTGCTTATATAACTACTACGGACAATGAAACGGCAAGATTTTGTAACGTATTTATGTAGTGGGTGAGAGATACGGTTTTGGGCTTCTAAGCAATCGGAATTCAGTAGCCACGGAATACGTTGGGCTCGGATTTTGTAATGAGTTCTGTTAAGGGGCACGTGATAAACAGGAATGCCGCGATTTTCTCGTTCTCCTGGACCTGACGGTTCCCGATTTGTTCTGTTCGGAGGAACATATTAAATCCTAGATTTTCCAAAAGGACGAATTCGGAAAGAGGTACGCAACGTTCCGGTCGAAACGCTAATGGTTTCGAGATTCCGCGACAATGTGTGCGTTTACTACGCCATTGGACGCAATTGGTTTGAAAAAAAAAAATGGATGTTTTTATTTATGTCTATACTTTAAAAATCGATTATCGGTAAGACTCTTGGAAATCTCGTCTTTTGTCTACCGCTGTATATCGACTTTCGATTTTTCTTTATATGGCAACCTACGATTTCGATTATAAACTCTTAACGAACGATACTTTTGCGCGCGTGTTGATTTTTTTTTAAATTCGACGAATATTTCTCTCTATATAATTATTTGAGTTTAAGACGCGGTAATAAAGTGGAGACATTGAAAAATTACCCTCTACGCGACGACAAACACTAATTTATATTTGAAACGTTTACCAAGTCCCTTCTAATCAAGCGGAAATCATAGGATATAAATATTTATTATTATATCTTAATATAAAAAGCGTTTCAAGTAAGTAGTGAAACGTCGGAACGGAATTCGATTTGAAACAATATTTGAACGACGACGGAATAAAATCCTGTCCATCGTATTAGTAGAAAAAAAACCAATCACTCTGTATACCGGAGTAGGTTACCAAATGGACGGGCCGTAGGTGGATTTCCTATCGTATACCGCAAACACCGAGCACGCACACACATATATTTTATTAGGGCGTGAGTACAACCATCTACTACTGCAACCTGTCGCTTTCGTTCAGACACCGACTATATGCGGCGGCGTGTATATATTGTGCGTATACAGGTACAGACAGGGGGGCGAAATAGTACCGGCGCGAAATTATTAATCACGTTTTACTATCCATTTATCAGAGAAAGAGCTAAGCGGCGCGTCGTTTCCATTAATAATAACGCGACGACGGGGTAGAGAGAGAGAGAGAGAGAGATAGAGTGCGCGCGTGTAACCGCGAGTTTTCCTTTGGAAAAGGGGTGGACGGTCGATGGGATACGTAGGAGGGGAAGAAGGATCGAGACCGCGGCTGAGAAGTGTAAAGACGACGATATTTGCGGGGGACTCGGTGGTGACCGAAATGTTAAAATATATTATAATATGAGAATCCGACAGAGGATATTATTATTATTATTTATAAATATGGCGTGCTGCGGCGTCAAATGTACACAGCACTACGTGTGTTTGTGTACGTATGAGTTATTAAACGTTCTTTCCACTGAACTCAATACACGGAGAATTCTGTACAATTCTCGTACGCATTAAAAACAGTGAACCACGTTCCGTTTCTATTTTCCTATTTTCGTTGCCAACTTCATTGTGTAAAAATAACCGGTTACGGTGCTAACATCGATACTGTACAAGCGCGTCGTTTTGTGTCCTGTGGTTTTTCTAAACACACAGCATTCGAAAATTCGTTCAACAAATGCCTCCTTTTTCAGTGTGGCCTGATACGAGAAGCGTATATATGATTGCATTTTATCGTAATGCGATAAAAAAAAAAATTTTAAAACATAATATTTTAAAAAAATTTTAAGTAGCAAATAATACGCAATTTTATCATTACTTAATACTCGAATTTTAATAAAATTGAATCCGATATCCATGCTAACTATAGCGGACGTGTTTATCGAGTTAAATGCCTCCTCACTGGTGTGAACGACTGACGATTGGACGACACAAATTTTGTACAAGCGAGATAGGAAACGCCATCTCTACGTCATTCTATGGGTTGGTCAGGCGACGATCGGTAGGTTATGTACCCGTTTTAAGTGGTAACCAAAACGGATTGTGTTGTTACCGCGTTTGCGGTTACGGTACTCGTAGGAACCGCCGTAACATATTCATCACGCGCGGTAAAAACCTCGAGGTTTTAGTGTTTCTGCGAGAATAAACAGTAGTGGATTTTAAAAAAATTTCGTTTTTTTATTTTTATAAGCACTACTAAGATCAGCGAGTATAAATCACGAAATTTTACGATTTTTCGCACGCTTCTATGTCTCGACGTCGCTACCTATTGCGGTCACCAAAGGCCGGAGAGAGAATTCCGTGCACGGTCGTGGAATGATAAACGCGCGAATCAAAAATGTACCGGTGTAACCGCGAAAATTTGCCTCCAGTGATATTTTACCTACTCGCCCGTCCAGGTGAATGTTTACTAGACTATGCTCGAAAGTCGGACTCGGTTGGGTGGCACTTTCCTAATGTGACGGAGAACTCGCGTCAATATTAACTGCAATTAAAATTATTTTTATTTTGCACATTAGCGTTGCAATTATTCGACGATTTTTGTTTCGATTTGAAATAATTAAATTCAATACAAAATTATAAAATATATATGTTTTATAAGAAGAAAAAAAAACCAATCGACTTTTCATTAAAAAACATTTTTTTTTTTTTAAACTTACTTATAAAACCTAACCCACTTTGCGCCCTTTAATGACATGGTAAAATATAAAATATCGAATACTTACCTACTATTTTCTGACGCCTTCTCGTAGTGCTTCACCGACGGTGGAAAATAAATGATATTTAATATCGTAGATCATATTACGAAATAATATAATATCTGTGCTTGTATTAAAAGGCGTTCGTCATTGTCGTTATCATTAAGAAATAAGTCACGTTGTTTTAATTTTATCGATAGATGTGGTTATAAATCCAATTACTTTTTTTTTTTATGAGAGATAATATGAAATTTTTTTATAAAAAGTGAAAAAATAAAGTTTTGCCGCCTTAAAGCAACGCGTAACTTACCTGTATCACTGTTGTGACGGGCTTGACCGTGTCGTGTGAATAAACTTTCAGTTAACTATTATTCACAAAAATATTTTCCAGCAAAAATCTCTACGGAATATAAAAATATCGGGAGGACACCTATTAAGATGTTTAGAAACAATATTTCTAAAATAAATAAATAGCTTTAAACTTTCTCTTTGAATAAAATTCTTTTTTTTTTTTGAGATTTTTTTCTCTCAATTATATACCAATACAAAGTAAATACAAATTATATAGATAAAAATTAGAAAATTCTTTAAGTACTCAATTTAAAAAAGTCGTAATTAAACTGCTTTTAAATGACGTATAATTTTGTTTTTTACTTCAAAACTGTTTAATTGAATTACTAAACATTTTTTAATGATCATCGGTTATTCATAAGCAAATGTTTATATTTTGAAAAACTACGTTCAACATTAGTTGATGTAATTGGCATCAAATATGCTCAAAAAAAAAAAAAAAATTGTAAAATTTAGATACATGTTATTAAAACTAAATAATCATAAAATATGTACTATACACTTTTGACGTTCTTTTCCTTGGTGTCTTGAAAACAATTTCTAGCTTATTTAGCAATAAATCATTTTGGAATAATAAAAGGTTAATCGAAGTTCCGCATTCGCGAAAATGATCCATTTTGCTGTATTTTACCAATGTAAAATTTTACATATTATATTTGTATTTAATATATATTATTATGGTGCGTTAGAATAAAAAAAATACAAATTTTATTTTTCTATTTGATTAAATCGTGTATATAAAATATTTTTTAGTTTAACATTTTATACGGCAGCTTTTTTTTTTTTTTTTTTGTAGAAGCCGTATCGTGGATGAATTCAGTAAATAATTAACACTGTGATTTAGTATCACGATAATTTATATTAGGTTACAAGAAACTGTACAAAATGTTATAAGCATGAAGAAGGATAACTCGACCACCAATACTTACAAGTGGCCAGATTGCAGTTATCCTTCGAATTACAAAAATAGATGATAAAAAAGGTCGTCGTATGGACTTTCTATTAAATAAAATTACATACATGGTTGGGGGAGGCGAGACGCGGTTAGTAAGATTTATAAAATTACTTATAACCGAGCTCGGAGACTCCCGGAAAAGGTAAACTTATAAAGCGCCAGTTGGAACCACCGACGGTTGTTACGGCGTCTCACGTGTCGTGTTAGAAAAAGCGCTGGTGCTAATCGATGAGCTATTTCGACCGCTTATGTTGTGGTACGTGATGCCGGAACGTAGCTGGCGGCGCAGTCGTGATGTGGACAGCTGTATTTGATTTCTGGCTTTAATGATACAGTGGATGTTGTGTGTTTGAAGCTCGAAGACAGAGTAGCGAATTCTTGCTTGGATTAGTTTGCCACCGGTTTGTCGTGAAAACGACGGTTTAAACGAATTCTTAACACCGCACTGGTATATATGATAAATCACGGTATCCATATCGATTCTCATTGGTTGAAATTTCGTTGATATAGCAACGTAATTTATCATATTCGATATATCATCATGAGTGATACATATGTGTATTAATTCGGAACTTTTTAGGTTTATTTTACAATGAAATCCCTTGATAAGTCCGGATTCTGGTTAAAAATCTCTTCGTATTCTTCTTATTACATAATTCTTTAGCATTGGTGATTACTATGCTTCGATCCTGGATCTTGCATTGAATTTGTTTTAACTATATGCTTAGTCTACATGTATGTTTGTTGACGCAGTCAGACAATAGCAACTCCCTTGAATCTATTTTTTGTCTGATTTTTATTCTGTTCAACACTTTCTCCTTGAGTTTTATTTTCACATTTTTCTATTCCGTTTTGTCTTATTGTTTGAATATTTTTGTTTTCCTTGTATATTGGTGTTGTCTCTCGAAGTTGTGGGGGTATTTTACCAGATGGTAAGTTTATGAATATTCACGGGCGTTTAATGAACGTCTGTGAAATAATATTATACGTTGTGTGTCTATTTTGTTTGTACTTTCGATTGTATACCTTCATTTATTTGTTGCTTCTGTAGAACTCTTATATTTACAATATATTCACATCTCTCTTTCTCTTCACCGTCTCAATTAATATTTTCTTTTCGATGTTATTCATATCTCGTTTTTATGTATCGTGTGATTTATTTTTATATGTCTTCTAATACTTTTGGTGGGTTGGCATTTTGTCTTTTAAATTCGTTGATGAGTTGATCCATTTGATTGAGTCATGATACTATTTGGTTTTCATTTTTTTTCTTCCAACGATGCTTGATTGTATTCTTTGATTGTGATTTGTGTCAGATTTGTTTCTCTTCATTATTTGATACAGTCAATCGATCATTTAAATAACCGTGTTTGAGCCTTTCAAGTCGGACACCATCATCTGATACGGCAGCTTTTTGTATAAGCCGTATTGTTGGAGAATTCTGTTAATAATTAATACTTTGGTAGATCAGTGTCCCGTTAATTTATATTCGGTTTTAAAATTTAAAGCACGAGGAAAGTATAACTTAACCACGGATACTTATAAGTGGCCGGAAAACAGTTATTCTTCAAGTTAAATAAATAGGTGGTAAAACGATCGTTGTCGTATGGATTTTCTCTTAAATACCAAATTACCATACACGGCTGAGAGAGAGAGAGAGAAGAGACGGTGAGTGAGATTTGTAAAGCGACTATAACCGTGCCCTGAGACTTCCGGGAAAGGCGAACTTACAAAGTGCCTGTTGAGAGCGACCGACGATTGTTACGGTGTTCCATGCGTTGACGTGGATACGGGATTTCACGGATCCAAGTTGATAAACTTCTTTGGAAGGTCTTCAAATGTGATGTTGCGGTCGTTAACCAAGATATCAGGTGAACCGGCGTCAACAGCTGGAGCGTCGTGAAAACGACGGTTTTTGTACATGGACTAGTCCAGAAAAGGCACTGATAGAGCTTTTAGCTCGCGGCCGTTTTATACGTGGACATGTCCAGAAAAGGCACTGGCAGAGCGTTTAGCTCGCGGCCGGTTTCGTCGTGAAAACGACGGTTTTCGTACGTGGACTAGTCCAGAAAAGGCACTGATAGAGCTTTTAGCTCGCGGCCGTTTTATACGTGGACATGTCCAGAAAAGGAACTGGCAGAGCGTTTAGCTCGCGGCCGGTTTCGTCGTGAAAACGACGGTTTTTATACATGGACTAGTCCAGAAAAGGCACTGATTGAGCTTTTAGCTCGCGGCCGTTTTATACGTGGACATGTCCAGAAAAGACACTGGCAGAGCTTTAAACTCGCGGCCAATTTCGTCGTGAAAACGACGGTTTTTATACATGGACTAGTCCAGATAGGGCACTGATTGAGCTTTTAGCTCGCGGCCGTTTTATACGTGGACATGTCCAGAAAAGGCGTTGGCGAAGCGTTTAGCTCGCGGCCGATTTCGTCGTGAAAACGACGGTTTTTATACATGGACTAGTCCAGATAGGGCACTGATTGAGCTTTTAGCTCGCGGCCGTTTTATACGTGGACATGTCCAGAAAATGCACTGGCAGAGCTTTGAGCTCGCGGCCGGTTTCGTCGTGAAAACGTAACATGGCGTGGTGTACACACACTCAACCACCGGTATCCGGTGTAAAGATTTCGTCGGATATTATTGTGATAGATTAAAAAAAAAAAAGAAGAAGAAAATTCGTATCGCGTTGTCTCCGGGGTTACTTTGAAATCAATTGGTCGAAAAAAAAAAATATATAATTACGTCTTTTTTTTCTATTATACGTCGTGCTCGCGGTTCCGATCAGAAAAAATTCCGTTAAAAACGTTTCGAAAACGTCTCAAGTACCTACGGGTATTTATTAATATAATATTATTATAATGTCGTTACGTCTCCTTATCTACAAACAATACGAAATGTACAACAACAGGCCAGGACAACTACTGGCGGAACGATGCCGGCGGCAATTCGTTGATATTGTGTGTGTGTGTGTGTAAAAAACGTTTCCCGTTTGTATAGTTCGCGGTGGCGGCGACGATTAATAATATAAACGCCGGCGCGTATCGTTTACCGCTCGACAATAAGAATAGAAGAGGAGTTTTGTCTTGGATTTCGCGCCGCTGTAAACCGCCGCCGCCGTCGCCGCGCGCGCGCATTGTCGTAAGTGCCACGATAATTAATTGATCGGAATATTTCGAGATTTTAATGAGGTGGCTGATGCTGCTATTCTGTTACTGGTGATGGTACGCGGGGCTATATTATAGTCTATAGAACACACGATATATCACGTTTTTGCCGTATATTATAATATATTATATAATATTATAATGGGAGACTGCATTTTGCCCGGGTAAATCTGTCTCGCACACCGCGTTAAACATAATACACAATAATAATAATAATAATAATAATAATAATAATAATAATAATAATAATAATAATAATAATAATAATAATAATAATAATAATAATAATAATAATAATAAATAAATAAATAAATAAATAAATAAATAAATAAATATATAAATATATATATATATATATATATACGGACGACGGTAATAATTTATTTCCAGTGCGTTGTAAATATAATTGAAAACGTTGCATCACGCGCTCGGATTATTAAAAAAAAAATAAAATAAAATAAAAATACTCGTCTTTGCCGTCGTACGAATCGAAATTGTTTTTCTTCTTTTCGAACGTTTCCAAACGACGATAGGTACAGTGGAGTAGCGCGCGTTAGTTATTTAATTTTGAAATTTCATCGGGAATATCGAAAATATAAAATAAACGTTTTTTTTTTGTTTTTTTTTTACCCGAGATCGGTCTAGAACGTAATCGCGACGAAATGACAAACGGCTTGAGATTTCAAATAAATCGACGGGTTCAAATTTGTTCACAGAAAAAAAATTATTAAAAAAAAAAAAAACGTTTATTTTGATTTGAAGAATGCGCTCACGCTATTACTACGATGCATAATTTAAACTTTCCGGAGAGGAATATATTCATATATATATATATAAGAATACGCGACAAGAATCGAAGAGAAGAAGAAGACGGAAAAAAAGGCTCCACCTACATAATATATATTTAATACTCTGTGATCGGACTGCCGCAATGCGAACGCAGAGAGGACTCGCGAACGTGACCGAACTTTATCGTCCGGCCGGGGGTTGATGGTGGTGGGAGACTCGGGAGAATCTTCCGGAAGCTGTCTCATTCAATTAAGTGACCATTCATCATTCGCATCACTTCAATAGCGGCGCGTCTCTCTCCACCCTCGGTACGTGCGCCTAAAAATTTATTTTCTATTTTCCCTGCTATATTATATTATAAGCTTCGCCATTCCCGTTTTGAGATTCGTTTTAAAAAAAAAAAAAAAAAAAGTAACATTTTAAACGTTCACCACCGGTTTGAAAATCGTTTTTTTCCCGCCTATTCTTTTCCTCGTCCGGAAACGGAAAATTCGAACTCAACACTTTGTCGTCGATTCGTACCTAGTGAAATATGTTTTACCGTAGCGCACGCAACGATTTTCGATATTCTCGCGCTCTTTATAAAAAAAAAAAAAAAATACGTTATTTCGATAGCGTACACAATAACGTACAAAAAAAAAAAAAACGAGATGTTACAAAAGTTGCTGGCAATCGTAAATTTAAGAGAGATGTGCAGAGTTAGGTTTACGTCAAAAAAAGAAGTTATCCTAGTGCGATGTATATTGGTTAGAAAGAGAAAAAAACATTTTTTTTAACTCGCGGTATACTATTGCGAAACGTTATTGAAAAATATATGTTAATTGTATTATTATAAGAGAAAGTAATGGAGTAGCAGAGCAGTTTAAACGATTTTTCTATCAACACTATAATAATGTGTTACGTGCAATTTTTTTTTTTTTTGCAGGATCCACTGTGTGTCCTTTGCGTTCTACGCCGTAGTCCGACCGTTCACAGAAGAGCGGTGTTCAAAAGTTCTTTACTATGCCGTTCGGCAATAATAATTCATATTATGTTCGTGTTATATACGCGGTCACCGGTGATGTGGTGAGGAAGTAGAGGAGAGGCCTTCCTGTCCATCCCTTTAGGGACGACATTATCGATTCTGAAGGGGTTGTTGCGCGTGAAAAATCGTCGTCACGAAACACGTTTCCCCCGGAGGACACGACCCGTTTTCGCGTATTTATAAGTATTTATAGGTACCTATTTATTATAAAAGAGAACGTCGATAATGGAACGAATACGAATACTCCGCGCCGTGCGTGCTTCGGCGGGTGCAGTATTTTCCCTTCGGACACATTATAATATTATATACATGGGACGACATCGACGCACGCGATTATAAACGCGTACATTTATGTAACACAGTGGTAGGACGTAATGAATTTTAATTTGATAACAAAATTATATATTATAATCGAAAAATCGATTTAATTTGGTATAATATTACGTATCGGGACGATTTTATAATATATTAATATGATTATTGATTTTATCGACAATACATACATATGTATATGTCAGTGAGTATACGCAGATGATTTATAGTTGGCCTGGGTATTCAGATATCCATACGCCAATATCGGTTTGACAAATGTGCGGTGTAATGCTTTCAAAGGTGTCGAAAATATTGTTATTATAAGACCGCGTTAATCGCCCTAGAGTAGTCAAACACACTAGATTACTTCTGCCACTATTATTGTGCCTGATGTACCTATTATTGTAACTAACCACAATGTAATGTGTAATTTTTTGAAGACAGTTTTGAAAAATCAGCCTTATGTTGGTTAAAGCGGACGAAGAACTATTGGATATGTTTGTATGGGTCAACCTGCATAAAATATTTTAACGGATTTTAACCTTTTTTAGCTTCTTTCTTAAGTGTAGGGTGAAATCTGTTCAAGACCACACACTGTTCTCCGGGACTTTGCAAACGTTTTTATAGTTTTCAAAAATATCGGTTATCCCGAACACTTCAATAACAATCATAGCCACTATCCAATGCAAATGAAATGAAAATCGCAACGAAAGAGCGTTAGTGGGGTTTGTAAACATAATGATACGACCAATGATTCGAGCTAATGATGTTCCAATGAAGATGACACGGTCGTGTTGCGGAATTACGGTAGGGTCGATGGTCTATAGGTTTTATTGAGTTTTGCACTAAATCCGTCATACCCGTGAGACCATAATACAGCACAGTCTGCGCCACTGGAGTTAAAAATCGGCTTCTCTAACATCGCCGGATTTGTTCGTCATAGTCACGAATTCGGTTTCAGAATAATCAACACCAAATTTGGATGTTATGGACGTGATATTTTTCACCAAATTGACAAAAGTAGTAAAAATCGCTGCAGTGGTAGTTAACCTTACAATGTCATCGCTACGTCCGTAGATCGGGTCTACTGATTATCGGCAACCCGCCGCGGTAAATGGCACAGTGATGACGGCGATGGAGGCGCTAATACATATCAGCGACCGCATGGATGACGAATCGTGGAGTTTTTTATCGACTTGAACAGTTTTATTGGCGTACATGGTTTGGTGAACCGTCACGGTGGACGTCACGTCGCAGATCGTGGATCAGGGTACGGCAATCAAAGAATAATAACAGTGGCATGGGCCGGAGACAACGGATTGGAGAAGGTGATGGTAACCAACTCTTCTTATCCCAACTGAGTCATAGAATTCCTCATCACAGCGACAAGCGCGTCCTGCACCGACTTGACAATCGCAAGTGCGTCACCTTGGTTGTTACATAAATCGTATAAAAACATAATCAAGGAGTGCACTTTGTTCTTTTGGGCCAGAGTTCGTGACAATGTCGGACGGTGGAAACAGCTATAATATGCAGAGGAAATAATGCAATACATTTCAACGACTTTATCAACAATTTAAGCTACTTGTTTCAGTGGAAGTTACGACTAAACCGTCAAAATCGTTTGTACGTGAGAACGTAAACGGCGAAACCGTATCTCGGTCTGCAAGAATGCCGTCTTGCAGAGTTGCGATAGAACAGCGACGGAACGGAGATGGTGCGTTATTACCGTGAAGGCTTTTGTCCTTACAAACTTTCCACGTTAATGAGTAGACAACCACGATGAATTTCATTTATAGGCAATCGTCAAATTAATTTTGTAAACAAAAATATTATATTGCCATTATTACTTTTTCATGACGTTAATACGTGATTTTAAAAGTTCCAAAATAAACTTACGTTTCTCGAAGAACAGTCTTGACTCTTCCGTATAAGCGCTTCGATATCTTCTAACTGCTCCTTTTTTTCTCGTACGTTTTGGTTTTCTGTTCACTATGTTTGTTAATGTTCTACGTTTTGTATATTTATCTATGTTTCATCGCGTACGATTTTATATCGGGTTGTTTGCAGGTCGTTTTTCGCTTATTAATCGCATCCTCGCACTTTTAGAAAAACTCATGAATTTTCCGTGTTACTTTTTATAAACCTAATCGTTCAGCGGTTTTCGTTAGATAGATCGTTTTGATTTTCAACACAGTGTTACGCTGTCGTGTTGTTTTTGTGTTTGATTATATTTTTTGAAATCCTATTATATTTCTGTTGCAATTTTCAGCATTTTCTCCTCCGAATTGCCAACTTCTTCTCTATCTATTTTGTTCGTTTATCTAGTTAGTTGCGTCTTCTTCAATTTTATTGTGGTGTTTTAATTGCTGTCAGCCGGGCGTACGAACCTTATGTAAGGCGTCTAACTGTTCGAGACAAGCAAAACGGACACAGAAAATGTTGGCAATTAGGGGTACTGAAAACATTCCAACAACAAATACCTTAAGATCTTAGAAAATAAAATATCAAACACAAAAACAACCGGACAGAGTAACATTGAGGTGGAAAACAGAGCGATCTATCTAACAAGAGCCGTCGGAAGAGTACGTTGAACGAAAGTAACACAGAATAGTAATGAATTTATCTTAAAGGACTAGGATGCAGATAATAAGCGAAATATGGCCTGCGTGTAACATAACGTAAAATCCTATGCTAGGAAACGTAGACAATACACACAACTGAGTCCATTAACAAGCTAAGTGAACAGTTAACAAAACGTACAAGAAAGTATTATGAACAGTCAGAAGATACCAAAGCACATCCAAGAAAGAGTTAAGACTGGTCTTCAACACTCGTCAGCTTATTTTAAATCTTTTAAATCACGTACTAACGCCGTGAAAGGTAACAGTGGCAATATATACTTTTTTTTCATTTGGAATTAATATTGAACGACTGACGATAAATGAAGAGCATCGTGGTTGTCATCGACTCATTAACGTGGAAAATTTGGGAGGTCGAAATCCTTCACGGTTATAACGCGCCATTTCTGTTCTGTCGCTCGTATCGCTACTCTGCAAGACGGCATTCTGTGCCAGCTGGTGTTTTGCCGTTGTCACGTCGACACGTACACGCCACTTCGTAGCGTCACTACCTGTTACTGAATAAATATATATATATGTTTCAAAAATTTATCAATATCCGTTCATTTCGCTTCTGCGATTGTGCAATGAGACAGTTTGGTTGGCGTACATGGTTTGGCGAACCGTCACGGTGGACGTCACGTTGCAGATCGTGGATCAGGGTACGGCAATCAAAGAATAATAACAGTGGCATGGGCCGGAGACAACGGATTGGAGAAGGTGATGGTAACCAACTCTTCTTATCCCAACTGAGTCATAGAATTCCTCATCACAGCGACAAGCGCGTCCTGCACCGACTTGACAATCGCAAGTGCGTCACCTTGGTTGTTACATAAATCGTATAAAAACATAATCAAGGAGTGCACTTTGTTCTTTTGGGCCAGAGTTTGTGACAATGTCGGACGGTGGAAACAGCTATAATATGCAGAGGAAATAATGCAATACATTTCAACGACTTTATCAACAATTTAAGCTACTTGTTTCAGTGGAAGTTACGACTAAACCGTCAAAATCGTTTGTACGTGAGAACGTAAACGGCGAAACCGTATCTCGGTCAGCAAGAATGCCGTCTTGCGGAGTAGCGATAGAAAGCGACGGAACGGAGATGGTGCGTTATTACCGTGAAGGCTTTTGTCCTCACAAACTTTCCACGTTAATGAGTAGACAACCACGATGAATTTCATTTATAGGCAATCGTCAAATTAATTTTGTAAACAAAAATATTATATTGCCATTATTACTTTTTCATGACGTTAATACGTGATTTTAAAAGTTCCAAAATAAACTTACGTTTCTCGAAGAACAGTCTTGACTCTTCCGTATAAGCGCTTCGATATCTTCTAACTGTTCCTTTTTTTCTTGTACGTTTCTGTTTTCTGTTCACTATGTTTGTTAATGTTCTACGTTTTGTATATTTATCTATGTTTCATCGCGTAGGATTTTATATCGGGTTGTTTGCAAGTCGTTTTTCGCTTATTAATCGCATCCTCGCACTTTTAGAAAAACTCATGAATTTTCCGTGTACTTTTTATAAACCTAATCGTTCAGCGGTTTTCGTTAGATAGATCGTTTTGATTTTCAACACAGTGTTACGCTGTCGTGTTGTTTTTGTGTTTGATTATATTTTTTGAAATCCTATTATATTTCTGTTGCAATTTTCAGCATTTTCTCCTCCGAATTGCCAACTTCTTCTCTATCTATTTTGTTCGTTTATCTAGTTAGTTGCGTCTTCTTCAATTTTATTGTGGTGTTTTAATTGCTGTCAGCCGGGCGTACGAACCTTATGTAAGGCGTCTAACTGTTCGAGACAAGCAAAACGGACACAGAAAATGTTGGCAATTAGGGGTACTGAAAACATTCCAACAACAAATACCTTAAGATCTTAGAAAATAAAATATCAAACACAAAAACAACCGGACAGAGTAACATTGAGGTGGAAAACAGAGCGATCTATCTAACAAGAGCCGTCGGAAGAGTACGTTGAACGAAAGTAACACAGAATAGTAATGAATTTATCTTAAAGGACTAGGATGCAGATAATAAGCGAAATATGGCCTGCGTGTAACATAACGTAAAATCCTATGCTAGGAAACGTAGACAAATACACACAACTGAGTCCATTAACAAGCTAAGTGAACAGTTAACAAAAACGTACAAGAAAGTATTATGAACAGTCAGAAGATACCAAAGCACATCCAAGAAAGAGTTAAGACTGGTCTTCAACACTCGTCAGCTTATTTTAAATCTTTTTAAATCACGTACTAACGCCGTGAAAGGTAACAGTGGCAATATATACTTTTTTTTCATTTGGAATTAATATTGAACGACTGACGATAAATGAAGAGCATCGTGGTTGTCATCGACTCATTAACGTGGAAAATTTGGGAGGTCGAAATCCTTCACGGTTATAACGCGCCATTTCTGTTCTGTCGCTCGTATCGCTACTCTGCAAGACGGCATTCTGTGCCAGCTGGTGTTTTGCCGTTGTCACGTCGACACGTACACGCCACTTCGTAGCGTCACTACCTGTTACTGAATAAATATATATATATGTTTCAAAAATTTATCAATATCCGTTCATTTCGCTTCTGCGATTGTGCAATGAGACAGTTTGGTTGGCGTACATGGTTTGGCGAACCGTCACGGTGGACGTCACGTTGCAGATCGTGGATCAGGGTACGGCAATCAAAGAATAATAACAGTGGCATGGGCCGGAGACAACGGATTGGAGAAGGTGATGGTAACCAACTCTTCTTATCCCAACTGAGTCATAGAATTCCTCATCACAGCGACAAGCGCGTCCTGCACCGACTTGACAATCGCAAGTGCGTCACCTTGGTTGTTACATAAATCGTATAAACAACATAATCAAGGCGTGCACTTTGTTCTTTTGGGCCAGAGTTCGTGACAATGTCGGACGGTGGAAACAGCTATAATATGCAGAGGAAATAATGCAATACATTTCAACGACTTTATCAACAATTTAAGCTACTTGTTTCAGTGGAAGTTACGACTAAACCGTCAAAATCGTTTGTACGTGAGAACGTAAACGGCGAAACCGTATCTCGGTCAGCAAGAATGCCGTCTTGCAGAGTTGCGATAGAACAGCGACGGAACGGAGATGGTGCGTTATTACCGTGAAGGCTTTTGTCCTTACAAACTTTCCACGTTAATGAGTAGACAACCACGATGAATTTCATTTATAGGCAATCGTCAAATTAATTTTGTAAACAAAAATATTATATTGCCATTATTACTTTTTCATGACGTTAATACGTGATTTTAAAAGTTCCAAAATAAACTTACGTTTCTCGAAGAACAGTCTTGACTCTTTCGTATAAGCGCTTCGATATCTTCTAACTGTTCCTTTTTTTCTTGTACGTTTTTGTTTTCTGTTCACTATGTTTGTTAATGTTCTACGTTTTGTATATTTATCTATGTTTCATCGCGTACGATTTTATATCGGGTTGTTTGCAGGTCGTTTTTCGCTTATTAATCGCATCCTCGCACTTTTAGAAAAACTCATGAATTTTCCGTGTTACTTTTTATAAACCTAATCGTTCAGCGGTTTTCGTTAGATAGATCGTTTTGATTTTCAACACAGTGTTACGCTGTCGTGTTGTTTTTGTGTTTGATTATATTTTTTGAAATCCTATTATATTTCTGTTGCAATTTTCAGCATTTTCTCCTCCGAATTGCCAACTTCTTCTCTATCTATTTTGTTCGTTTATCTAGTTAGTTGCGTCTTCTTCAATTTTATTGTGGTGTTTTAATTGCTGTCAGCCGGGCGTACGAACCTTATGTAAGGCGTCTAACTGTTCGAGACAAGCAAAACGGACACAGAAAATGTTGGCAATTAGGGGTACTGAAAACATTCCAACAACAAATACCTTAAGATCTTAGAAAATAAAATATCAAACACAAAAACAACCGGACAGAGTAACATTGAGGTGGAAAACAGAGCGATCTATCTAACAAGAGCCGTCGGAAGAGTACGTTGAACGAAAGTAACACAGAATAGTAATGAATTTATCTTAAAGGACTAGGATGCAGATAATAAGCGAAATATGGCCTGCGTGTAACATAACGTAAAATCCTATGCTAGGAAACGTAGACAAATACACACAACTGAGTCCATTAACAAGCTAAGTGAACAGTTAACAAAACGTACAAGAAAGTATTATGAACAGTCAGAAGATACCAAAGCACATCCAAGAAAGAGTTAAGACTGGTCTTCAACACTCGTCAGCTTATTTTAAATCTTTTAAATCACGTACTAACGCCGTGAAAGGTAACAGTGGCAATATATACTTTTTTTTCATTTGGAATTAATATTGAACGACTGACGATAAATGAAGAGCATCGTGGTTGTCATCGACTCATTAACGTGGAAAATTTGGGAGGTCGAAATCCTTCACGGTTATAACGCGCCATTTCTGTTCTGTCGCTCGTATCGCTACTCTGCAAGACGGCATTCTGTGCCAGCTGGTGTTTTGCCGTTGTCACGTCGACACGTACACGCCACTTCGTAGCGTCACTACCTGTTACTGAATAAAATATATATATGTTTCAAAAATTTATCAATATCCGTTCATTTCGCTTCTGCGATTGTGCAATGAGACAGTTTGGTTGGCGTACATGGTTTGGCGAACCGTCACGGTGGACGTCACGTTGCAGATCGTGGATCAGGGTACGGCAATCAAAGAATAATAACAGTGGCATGGGCCGGAGACAACGGATTGGAGAAGGTGATGGTAACCAACTCTTCTTATCCCAACTGAGTCATAGAATTCCTCATCACAGCGACAAGCGCGTCCTGCACCGACTTGACAATCGCAAGTGCGTCACCTTGGTTGTTACATAAATCGTATAAAAAACATAATCAAGGAGTGCACTTTGTTCTTTTGGGCCAGAGTTCGTGACAATGTCGGACGGTGGAAACAGCTATAATATGCAGAGGAAATAATGCAATACATTTCAACGACTTTATCAACAATTTAAGCTACTTGTTTCAGTGGAAGTTACGACTAAACCGTCAAAATCGTTTGTACGTGAGAACGTAAACGGCGAAACCGTATCTCGGTCAGCAAGAATGCCGTCTTGCAGAGTTGCGATAGAACAGCGACGGAACGGAGATGGTGCGTTATTACCGTGAAGGCTTTTGTCCTTACAAACTTTCCACGTTAATGAGTAGACAACCACGATGAATTTCATTTATAGGCAATCGTCAAATTAATTTTGTAAACAAAATATTATATTGCCATTATTACTTTTCATGACGTTAATACGTGATTTTAAAAGTTCCAAAATAAACTTACGTTTCTCGAAGAACAGTCTTGACTCTTCCGTATAAGCGCTTCGATATCTTCTAACTGTTCCTTTTTTCTTGTACGTTTTGTTTTCTGTTCACTATGTTTGTTAATGTTCTACGTTTTGTATATTTATCTATGTTTCATCGCGTACGATTTTATATCGGGTTGTTTGCAGGTCGTGTTTCGCTTATTAATCGCATCCTAGCACTTTTAGAAAAACTCATGAATTTTCCGTGTTACTTTTTATAAACCTAATCGTTCAGCGGTTTTCGTTAGATAGATCGTTTTGATTTTCAACACAGTGTTACGCTGTCGTGTTGTTTTTGTGTTTGATTATATTTTTTGAAATCCTATTATATTTCTGTTGCAATTTTCAGCATTTTCTCCTCCGAATTGCCAACTTCTTCTCTATCTATTTTGTTCGTTTATCTAGTTAGTTGCGTCTTCTTCAATTTTATTGTGGTGTTTTAATTGCTGTCAGCCGGGCGTACGAACCTTATGTAAGGCGTCTAACTGTTCGAGACAAGCAAAACGGACACAGAAAATGTTGGCAATTAGGGGTACTGAAAACGTTCCAAAAACAAATACCTTAAGATCTTAGAAAATATAATATCAAACACAAAAACAACCGGACAGAGTAACATTGAGGTGGAAAACAGAGCGATCTATCTAACAAGAGCCGTCGGAAGAGTACGTTGAACGAAAGTAACACAGAATAGTAATGAATTTATCTTAAAGGACTAGGATGCAGATAATAAGCGAAATATGGCCTGCGTGTAACATAACGTAAAATCCTATGCTAGGAAACGTAGACAAATACACACAACTGAGTCCATTAACAAGCTAAGTGAACAGTTAACAAAAACGTACAAGAAAGTATTATGAACAGTCAGAAGATACCAAAGCACATCCAAGAAAGAGTTAAGACTGGTCTTCAACACTCGTCAGCTTATTTTAAATCTTTTTAAATCACGTACTAACGCCGTGAAAGGTAACAGTGGCAATATATACTTTTTTTTCATTTGGAATTAATATTGAACGACTGACGATAAATGAAGAGCATCGTGGTTGTCATCGACTCATTAACGTGGAAAATTTGGGAGGTCGAAATCCTTCACGGTTATAACGCGCCATTTCTGTTCTGTCGCTCGTATCGCTACTCTGCAAGACGGCATTCTGTGCCAGCTGGTGTTTTGCCGTTGTCACGTCGACACGTACACGCCACTTCGTAGCGTCACTACCTGTTACTGAATAAATATATATATATGTTTCAAAAATTTATCAATATCCGTTCATTTCGCTTCTGCGATTGTGCAATGAGACAGTTTGGTTGGCGTACATGGTTTGGCGAACCGTCACGGTGGACGTCACGTTGCAGATCGTGGATCAGGGTACGGCAATCAAAGAATAATAACAGTGGCATGGGCCGGAGACAACGGATTGGAGAAGGTGATGGTAACCAACTCTTCTTATCCCAACTGAGTCATAGAATTCCTCATCACAGCGACAAGCGCGTCCTGCACCGACTTGACAATCGCAAGTGCGTCACCTTGGTTGTTACATAAATCGTATAAAAAACATAATCAAGGAGTGCACTTTGTTCTTTTGGGCCAGAGTTTGTGACAATGTCGGACGGTGGAAACAGCTATAATATGCAGAGGAAATAATGCAATACATTTCAACGACTTTATCAACAATTTAAGCTACTTGTTTCAGTGGAAGTTACGACTAAACCGTCAAAATCGTTTGTACGTGAGAACGTAAACGGCGAAACCGTATCTCGGTCAGCAAGAATGCCGTCTTGCAGAGTTGCGATAGAACAGCGACGGAACGGAGATGGTGCGTTATTACCGTGAAGGCTTTTGTCCTTACAAACTTTCCACGTTAATGAGTAGACAACCACGATGAATTTCATTTATAGGCAATCGTCAAATTAATTTTGTAAACAAAAATATTATATTGCCATTATTACTTTTCATGACGTTAATACGTGATTTTAAAAGTTCCAAAATAAACTTACGTTTCTCGAAGAACAGTCTTGACTCTTTCGTATAAGCGCTTCGATATCTTCTAACTGTTCCTTTTTTTCTTGTACGTTTTTGTTTTCTGTTCACTATGTTTGTTAATGTTCTACGTTTTGTATATTTATCTATGTTTCATCGCGTACGATTTTATATCGGGTTGTTTGCAGGTCGTTTTTCGCTTATTAATCGCATCCTCGCACTTTTAGAAAAACTCATGAATTTTCCGTGTTACTTTTTATAAACCTAATCGTTCAGCGGTTTTCGTTAGATAGATCGTTTTGATTTTCAACACAGTGTTACGCTGTCGTGTTGTTTTGTGTTTGATTATATTTTTGAAATCCTATTATATTTCTGTTGCAATTTTCAGCATTTTCTCCTCCGAATTGCCAACTTCTTCTCTATCTATTTTGTTCGTTTATCTAGTTAGTTGCGTTTTCTTCAATTTTATTGTGGTGTTTTAATTGCTGTCAGCCGGGCGTACGAACCTTATGTAAGGCGTCTAACTGTTCGAGACAAGCAAAACGGACACAGAAAATGTTGGCAATTAGGGTACTGAAAACATTCCAAAACAAATACCTTAAGATCTTAGAAAATAAAATATCAAACACAAAACAACCGGACAGAGTAACATTGAGGTGGAAAACAGAGCGATCTATCTAACAAGAGCCGTCGGAAGAGTACGTTGAACGAAAGTAACACAGAATAGTAATGAATTTATCTTAAAGGACTAGGATGCAGATAATAAGCGAAATATGGCCTGCGTGTAACATAACGTAAAATCCTATGCTAGGAAACGTAGACAAATACACACAACTGAGTCCATTAACAAGCTAAGTGAACAGTTAACAAAAACGTACAAGAAAGTATTATGAACAGTCAGAAGATACCAAAGCACATCCAAGAAAGAGTTAAGACTGGTCTTCAACACTCGTCAGCTTATTTTAAATCTTTTAAATCACGTACTAACGCCGTGAAAGGTAACAGTGGCAATATATACTTTTTTTTCATTTGGAATTAATATTGAACGACTGACGATAAATGAAGAGCATCGTGGTTGTCATCGACTCATTAACGTGGAAAATTTGGGAGGTCGAAATCCTTCACGGTTATAACGCGCCATTTCTGTTCTGTCGCTCGTATCGCTACTCTGCAAGACGGCATTCTGTGCCAGCTGGTGTTTTGCCGTTGTCACGTCGACACGTACACGTCACTTCGTAGCGTCACTACCTGTTACTGAATAAATATATATATATGTTTCAAAAATTTATCAATATCCGTTCATTTCGCTTCTGCGATTGTGCAATGAGACAGTTTGGTTGGCGTACATGGTTTGGCGAACCGTCACGGTGGACGTCACGTTGCAGATCGTGGATCAGGGTACGGCAATCAAAGAATAATAACAGTGGCATGGGCCGGAGACAACGGATTGGAGAAGGTGATGGTAACCAACTTCTTATCCCAACTGAGTCATAGAATTCCTCATCACAGCGACAAGCGCGTCCTGCACCGACTTGACAATCGCAAGTGCGTCACCTTGGTTGTTACATAAATCGTCAAAAAACATAATCAAGGAGTGCACTTTGTTCTTTTGGGCCAGAGTTTGTGACAATGTCGGACGGTGGAAACAGCTATAATATGCAGAGGAAATAATGCAATACATTTCAACGACTTTATCAACAATTTAAGCTACTTGTTTCAGTGGAAGTTACGACTAAACCGTCAAAATCGTTTGTACGTGAGAACGTAAACGGCGAAACCGTATCTCGGTCGCAAGAATGCCGTCTTGCAGAGTGCGATAGAAAGCGACGGAACGGAGATGGTGCGTTATTACCGTGAAGGCTTTTGAAACTTTCCACGTTAATGAGTAGACAACCACGATGAATTTCATTTATAGGCAATCGTCAAATTAATTTTGTAATCAAAATACACTATTGCCACAATTACTTTTCATGACGTTAATACGTGATTTAAAAGTTCCAAAATAAACTTACGTTTAATCCGACACCGATTCCGTAACTACCATTGCTGTTATTCGTGCAAAACAACAGCACGAATATAACGAAATAATTGCTCTAGAATATTATGGAGACGTCCGTAACAGAATTTTTTTATTTTTATGTTTTAAAAGTGTATCACAAACCGCTCGTTTCGCCTGTGCGACTGTATAATGAGACACTCGGCCGTGTAATTATAAGGAAAATTATATCGTATTAAAAATATCTATCGTATCATAAATACGGTATATAATATAAAACAACGGATATTGAAAAGGATGGTCGATATATTTCAATTACTATTCGGATTCCTCAATAATTTGTCAAAATACATACTGAATATGACTATACTGGGAGTATAATAAATACAACAGGCTCATTATGAAAATAAAAAAAATTATTCGAATTAACTATATAACCGAAAGAAAAATCCCGCGATTTTCTAACACAACATATTTGTTTCACACACCGTTTTTATATGTTACTTTATCAATATATAATTTAATAACCGACAAATATATTTCGAACGTAGAGTATCATTTGTTGGGAAACGTCCTTGCCGCGGCTTCGCCATCTTCCCGGTATTGTTTGTATTTGACGTATTATAGAGTGTATATTATGTTACAATGAATTATTATTAATACTGTCATCCAATTCTAAATTATATACATATATCCCTCGCATATAAAGCATTCGTAATTACGCCACTGATTCCACAGGCCTGCACCCGAAAAATTGCATAGGATTAACTAATTGATTTTTTTTTATAGATTTTTACACAAAAATCGGTAAAACAATAGTTAAATATTCTTATAGTCAATTTTTTTTGCAAAACTCATATTTTTAGTTTAAGTTCAAATAGAAATGTTAATCAAAATAATAAACAAGCCAGTAGCGGATTTAGTTATTTGTTTAAGGGGAGGGGGGCAATAATTAAAACACATACAGTAGAAACAGCCACATTTAATATCGTTGTGTAATCAGACATCAGTGCTGTCAACCGATATTTTTTAAAGCTGTATTTACCGTGTACGTGTCATATCGTGTCTTGTTAAAATATACTTTTAGAAAAAATTGGAAAAAAAGTATTTACGCGTACACTTCAAAAAGTCTATGGGGGCCACCACTGAGACGGGCTATGTTGTTTAGAAATAATGGTGTGTGGAGCACAGGTAATAATGTCCCAACAAATATATCATGATGGAATTGTTAAAAAAATTATATGTTTAGTTCAATGTAATAAAATTAATGAATAGTTTCACGATTTTTTTTTATTGTAAACCTCTATTATTTTGAAAAAGAAAAACGTGATGGAGAGAAACAGAGGTCATTTATGTATTCAGCACCTTTGAAAACAAAAAGTTTACCAAAAATATTTCACGCTGCTGATAAAAAAAATTATTTTTGCCGTCCTGGGTTATTTACGTCCTACTTATAATAATTAATGAATATTGTGCAACTGTCTCGTCGGACAGTGCGTAATTAAGAAAAAATACACCAGGTTTATAAACGATTTTAACGGGCATCAAACAGCGTTAGTAATAACGCCAAGAAACAACATGTGTGGATACGTTTATAATATACTCTCCCCCCTTCTATTCGAAATAATATAAACGGTCGTACACGCAGAATGCGACACTAAGGAAGAAAAAAAGAAATAAGGCAAACAACATTTTGGACAATAGCGCGCGTCGCGCTTTAGTATTTCGGGTAACCAATCGCCGCTGCGCGGTACGACGGCTGAACGCGCTGCGGCAGTTAATCGCGGCAAAAATGACAACCACTGCACTGTGTGTATAGCTGAGGGTATGGGTACGGTACGGACTGCGGTGATGCCATGTTTCGTGTCGACCACTACCTACGTATATTGTAATACCGTGCACGTTATTGTGTATACAAATATTACTGTATCGTAACGACGGAACTGGAGACGTTTCTAAAACATTCTCATTTATTTTTATTATGTTACGCCGTTTGGTCAGTAGGTTTTAATGTAATTAATAATACATGAATATTAAAAAATGGCAACATTTTGCGAGAAAAAAACGCGTTAGTCGATTATTCATTCAAAAATTGAGCTAAACGAATTTTTTTTGTCATAAAAGAAAATGTACAATACAAAACTAAGAATATAGACGTGTATTATTTTATGCGTTTTCATAACAAGTGTACAGGATTTTTTTTTTTGAGTTTGGGGTGCACACATTATTTAAACCATACTTATATAATAATTGTTTTCAATAATCTCCGGACACGCTCACACCACCCCTCCCCCACCACGTCGTTATTCGTCATTTTCCATTTAAATTACGTTTAAAATCAAAAGATATTCACCTCTGCCGTAGAACCTCGTCTGTCCATCGTCGAACTACGTTAGAATGCAAAAAAAAAATCGTCCGGTTCTCCTGTTTTTTCTTCGCAAACCTCCAACGCCGCGACCGTCAACATGAAGGAGCAATCTTTCGCGCGGACTCTGTTCAGCCGATACTTTTCCCAACAATATTTTAAAAAATAATTTTTTATACTTTTCACTTTCACGACGATGTGCAGACGACATTTTAACGGCGAAATCGTACATCGAATTGTAAAAAGCCATGAAAATAAAAATCAAATACGCGACACGGAGCAGACGTTTACTTTGCCACAGCGTACGAACGATAATGCGGCCGGCATAACAGAGACGGACAGCTGCTCGTACAGTCTCCCCTCTGGTGCGGCCAAAGGAATTTCAAGGATACGACAAGGGACTATTGTGCTGACGGCCGTATAGTGGTGAATACGTGACCGGAGCCGGTTCGTTTTTCGTCGCTGTGCGCATGTAAAATCTTTGTGTTGCACGTACCGAACGACCGCACAGCAGCACCTCGTACGAAACACACAATATTTTTTTTCTCCTCATATTATGTACACGAATTTTCGGTCGTAGTATCCCTCGTACCGATTTCTCCGAAATCTCACGTCTCCACACCCTTCCTGCCGCCGACTGCACGGCTCCGTAAATACGTCTGACCGCGGTACGTTTACACCGGACGAAGCGGTTTTTTTTTTTTTTTTACATTAAATAGTCTCTCTATAATAATATTTATAATATTCTCCACCACACCAGTGGCGCAACTACCACTCATTGTGCCCCTAGTAACAAAAAATTACACGGTGATATAAAAAAAAACTATTTTAATAAACTATTAGATTCTCAAAAAAATACTCTGTTGCCCCTTTCTGTTGCACCACTGGACGCTATTTCTCTCGGTTTCACGATATTTCGGTTAAATAATGCAATTCTTATAAATATTGCGTTTAGAAATATTTCTAAATTGACGTGAAAAACGACATTTGCGTTTATTAACATTTAAACTTCCACTTTAATTCCATATAAAAGCGGTAAGAAAATATTTTCTACTCTACAACTTATATTGTGTACTGCACGGTCAGCAAATACATACAACTGCAGTAGGTTCACATCCAATGAACAGATTTTTATTTTTTTTTTGCATTAAATAGTTTCTCAATAATAATATTATAACACTCTTCTCTACACCATTGGCGCAATCAAGGCCGTAGCCAGCCAAAATTTTTTTTTTTTTGGGGGGTGGTTGAGAATAAAAATTTTTTTTGGCTGAACAATTTTAAAAAACATAAATATTCTCAATATAGTATGAATTTATGAAATTACTATTTAAATTAGGTACATGGCATTTTTTTTATTTAGGTAGTTACATTATTTTACATTTTTACTCAAATTTAAACTTTATACATTAATATATACAAGCTAAATATTTTTATTAGGGTGTCTGTTATTTATACACATATGAGAAAAATTTTTTTCAAAAAAAATTTTGTCAAGGGTATACCGTACTGTACGATCTATAAATCTACACGTGAACAAATTTCAAATTTAATTGATTTAATTTTATTTTAAAAAAATTTCGGGGGTTTGAACCCGAAAAACCCCCCCTGGCTACAGCCTTGGGCGTAACTACGACCTATGGTGCCCCTACAAAATAAAGAATGATATTCCTACAATTATATTTATATACAGATCGCTCCCTGTGGATATTATTAACGGGCAAGACTCGCACGATAACACATTAATGTGATGGGTAAATATGTATAAAGTCATTGGTCGAAACAGTATGTAAGAAGAAGACTATCCTATCAAAACAAATATTCAAATAATAAATTTAAAAAAAAACTACGTGACTATATTCACACGTAAACAATATGAAACATGAAACAAAAATAAAACGATAATAACTTATCGAAAAAAAAAATAATAATTTGCATTAAAGCGAATCAGATCACTCCGCTAAAATGAATAAAAAAAAACATAATATCCACATTACATATTATCCAAAACTATAATGATACTTTTACGACTACTAAATACGAGTATACCGCTTTTAATTCCACCGGATTTATGTATTGATACGAAAATATGTGCACTGGCTTATTTTCAAACAGAAGCCTAGATACAGTTTGCAAACTACAATTTAACGGCGAAATCTTACATGAAATGTTAAAAGCCACGAATATAAAAAATAAATAGTGTACACGACACAAAGCAGACGTTTACTTTGCCACAGCATACGAACGATAATGCGGTTGGCATAACTGAGACGGACAGCTGCTCGTACGGTCTCCCTTCTGGTACGGCCAAAGGAATTTCAAGGACGCGACAGGGGACTATTGTGCTGACGGCCGTGTAGTGGTGAATACGTGACCGGAGCCGGTTCGTTTTTCCGTCGCTGTGCGTATGTAAAATCTTTGTGTTGCAGGTACCGGACGACCGTACAGCAGCACCGCGTACAAAACACACAATATTTTTTTTCGCCTCATGTTATGTACACGAGTTTTCGGCCGAAGTATCCCTCGTACCGATTTTTCCAAAATCTCATATCTCTCCACTCTTACTGCCGCCGACTTTACGGTCGTCAAATACATACAACTGCAGTACGTTCACACCAGACAAACCAATTTTTTTTTTTTTAGTAAAAATCCAGTAAATTTACTATACAACATTTTCTTTACACATATTGTAATCAATATATTATAATTAAATAACCGACAAAATTATATTTCGATCGTAGAGAATAATATAAACGGTCGTACACGCGGAATGTGACACTGAGGAAGAAAAAAAAGAAATAAAGCAGACAACATTTTAGACAATAGCGCGCGTCGCGCATTAGTATTTCGGGTAACCATTCGCCGCTGCGCGGTACGACGGCTGAACGCGCTGCGGCAGTTAATCGCGGCAAAAATGACAACCACTGCACTGTGTGTATAGCTGAGGGTGTGGGTACGGTACGGACTACGGCGATGCCACGTTTCGTCTCGACCACTACCTACGTGTATTGTAATACCGTGCACGTTATTGTGTATACAAATATTACTGTATCGTAACGACGGAACTGGAGACGTTTCTAAAACATTCTCATTTATTTTTATCATGTTACGCATTTTAGTCATTTGGTTTTAATGTAATTAATAAAATACTCGTATATGTAAATAAAATGGTGGTATGTTGCGAGAAAAAACGCGTTAGTCGATTGTTCATTCAAAAATTGAACTAAACGATTATTTTTTGTCATAAACGCTAATGTACAATATAAAACTATGGTTATAGGGAGTGGCGTGCTCAGGAGGGGGGAGGTTAGGGGTTATATGCCCCCCACTGTCTTTTTGCCGACCTACAGAAAACAACTTATTAGTTATAAGAGCTGTTTTAGAGTCATTACTTGTTTTAGATGACGACATAAACGAAATGAGTACAAGGGACTAGGGGAAATTTGGAATATGTTAATCTAGTTTCTAAGGATTTTTTTTGTTTACTTTAAAATGCAATAATTTTTCAGTTTAATGGTGTTAATTAATTGAACTTGGTATAATATAATTTAAATATATATTTAATTATAGAACAATTTACAAATGACAATTATAAGCAAAAACGAAAGCTTGAAACATAAACGATTTTTCATATTACAAAAATGACAATTCATTAAATGTATTATTTATTTAGTAATACTTATAAATCCCCCATTGAAAATTTTGAGCACGCCACTGGTTATAGGCGTGTATTATTTTATGCGTTTTCATAACAAGTACACATGATTTTTTTTTTTGGATTTTGGGGTACACACACATTATTTAAACCGTACTTATATAATAATTGTTTTCAATAATCTCCGGACACGCTCCACCCCCCCCCATCAAACCACCACGTCGTAATTCGGCGTTTTGTTTTTAAATTACGTTTAAAATAGAAAGATATTCACCTCTGCCGTAGAACCTCGTTTGTCCGTCGTCGAACTACGTAAGAATGCAAAAAAAATAACGTCCGTTTCTCCTGTTTTTTTCTTCGTAAACCTCCAACGCCGCGACCGTCAACGTGAAGCAGCAATCTTTCGCGCGGACTCTGTCCAGCCGATTCTTTTCCCGACAATATTTTAAAAAATAATTTTTTATAGTTTTCACTGTCACGACGATGTGCAAACGACATTTTAACGGCGAAATCGTACATCGAATTGTAAAAAGCCATGAAAATAAAAATCAAATACGCGACACGGAGCAGACGTTTACTTTGCCACAGCGTACGAACGATAATGCGGCCGGCATAACAGAGACGGACAGCTGCTCGTACAGTCTCCCCTCTGGTGCGGCCAAAGGAATTTCAAGGACACGACAAGGGACTATTGTGCTGACGGCCGTATAGTGGTGAATACGTGACCGGAGCCGGTTCGTTTTTCGTCGCTGTGCGCATGTAAAATCATTGTGTTGCACGTACCGAACGACCGCACAGCAGCACCGCGTACGAAACACACAATATTTTTTTTCGCCTCATGTTATGTACACGAGTTTTCGGACGAAGTGTCCCTCGTACCGATTTCTCCGAAATCTCACGTCTCTCCACCCTTCCTGCCACCGTCTGCACGGCTCCGTAAATACGTCTGACCGCGGTACGTTTACACCGGACGAAGCGTTTTTTTTTTTTACATTAAATAGTCTCTCTATCAGGGTCGGCCTGGCCATGGCCGCTAGGCCGCGAATACGGCCGGGGCTTCATTTTTTTTTATACCAATATTTTTGAACGCTATGTCTCCAACAGTTTTGTAAATCTTTGCCTTGTATTATTATAATGTGTAAAAAAAATAATGCAAAAATTGATTTGAGAACAGTGTTTCGAACCCCGAACCGTACACGTAATATCGTGGTATTTATCCATTGGACTATTATAGTACGAGCCGAAAGACGGAAAAAATAAACCTATTAAAGAAACACGATAAAATTGCCAAATTTCAAATTGCTTTAACTTAAAAACTAAATCCGACCACCAAATTCTAACTTCAACATAGGTTCTTTTATTAACCTGTATTAACTTTATATAGAAACAGAAGGCGCTAGTCCAAAAAAAAAAAAAAAAATTAATTTTTTTTCATAAGTGGCCCAGAAAAATCTTATTTGCTCGGTAAGAATTTTAGAGTCACTCCGCCCCTGGATCTGGGACACCCTATATAATGAATTGTTTTTTATTGATATGTATTTTTTAACTTCATATTAAACCAAGGGGCAGGGGGCCCCACAATAAAAAGATCCAGGGGCCTATGGTGTGCCAGGCCGACACTGCTACTAAGTGTATACCAGTTTGACAAAGACAAAACCTTATCAGCAAGATTTCATCTGACCAATTTTGAACGGTTTGTATAATAGTAATAAATATAATAGATAAAATACACAACTCGCGTATTATTTTGTATTACAGTATTGGACTAGTGTTTTATTATATAAAATTTATTAAATCGCTTCAATTCTTTTTCATTTTCTAAAACAGATGAACACATTTTTTTTTTTTACATAATACTCCTATAATTCTAACGAAAGAAAATCCGAATTTCTAACGCACGACAATCTTATCGGATTTTGCACACACTATAGTAGTGTATATGCTATTCGGTTTAAGTGTACTATACCGGAACGCGCACGTCGAATGAAAGCCGGAGCGATGCTAGACCACCAAGCGGTTAATGATTTAGGCCCATTTTGACGAAGTCCCGTTTCGCCGAATCCCGTTTTGCCGAATCTGTGTTTTGCCGAAATCTGGTTAAACTTTTATTATTATTATAAACGATAAGAAGGCTATTTCAAAATGAACACTAATTCATTCAACGTTCATATGATGGCAAACGTGCTATCTTTTTATGATTACGTTTTGTATCTTGTATGTTCAGTGTATTACTTTGGTGATTTGGGTATATAATAATTTATAATCTTATCATATGCGCTCTATCACGAGATTATGATAGTATTTATAATTTATTGACTTGTCAAAGATTAGCACTCTCGCTTCGTACATACTTCCAAGGTGATCAATATTAATATTATATAATGTTTAGTATATTGTAACGTCTTTTTAAGGGACGCGGCACAGATAATTAAATTTAATAATATATATATATATATACAGTGGCGTATTTAAGGGAAGGGGGCGGGTCCAGGGGTACTGGACCCCCCCAGAACCAAAAAAAAGACTATTAGATTTTGTACTTAAATTTAAAAAAAAATTTTTGTGTAATTAAATGTACTTATTTGTTAAAATTATCCAAAGGTATTTTTTTTATTAAATACCTTATATCAATATATCCTGTTGGAATTTTCAAAAAAAAAAAAAATTTGGACCACCCCAGAAAAAAGTTGAAAATACGCCACTGTATATATATGATATTTATTTTATAAACGTATGTTACTATCTTACTTATCTGAATTTTGTGAAATGTTTACCATAGCATATTGAGCAGTAAATGGAAAAATTAATTCGGCGAATCGAGACTTTTTTTTCAGTGTGGTATGAAACCGGTTTATTTGTTGGCGAAACGGGATTCGGCAAAACAACTACGGAATTCGACGAACCGGGACGACACGCGGCGGCTAATAGCTACTCTATCATTGGCTGTTGCTCCCCCCCCAGGCGAATAATAACTGCTCTGTCATTGGCTGTTGCTGTCGGCAGCAGTGGGCTCGCGACGGTTTCCGCCAATCAGAATGCCGATAGAAACTCGCCTGCGCGAAACGAACCAATTTTCGTCCGCCGCCCGGCATGTACTCTTAAACTGAATAACATACACGTATAGTATATACTTTCCTAAGTGATTTTTTTTTATTTTTTTTCGTATTTCTTGGCCTATTTTAACCGTAGTCAAGCCAACCGTTGCCAGGTGATCCGTAAACATACGATTGAAATATAATAATACGGGTGTTACTTTGCGAATCTGCCCATATTCGTTTAGTGTTCCCGAGAACGCCGACCGGTACGGTAACTCACGCTTTTGCCGTATTATAATACTTGCCCGATCGAACTGTTCACGGCCGTAACGCAAGATGGATATGAGCTTAGAAGAACTGATCAAGAGGAAGCTGTCTTTGGGCCGTGTCGACGAGAGTCGAGGATGCGACGTAGCGGCCTCGTATTACCGAAGGAACGGACGCGGCGGTGGCGGTCCTGTGCGTCAGGACAGGCCGTTCGCCAGGCGTTCCCGCGGGTTCGTCCCTTACCCGACGGACAGTGACGGACATTCGCCGTCGATTGGCGGTACGCACGAAGACGACAGAAGACGGCAGTTCAGATTTGGACGTCGGAATAACGGCGGCGTCCGTAAAATCGTCGTGTCCAACTTGAACTACAAAGTCACGTCCGAGGACATACACAACCTGTTCAGCGAATTCGGACCGTTGAAAAGTGCGGCCCTGCGCTTCGACAGGTTTGGTGGGTCTTTAGGAAAAGCCGACGTCGTCTTCGGCAATAAAGGCGCCGCGATCAAAGCAAAGCGACGGTACCACAAGGCACTTCTAGACGGTCGTTTTATGAGGATACAACTGGCCACGGGTTTGTCCAACGTCCCTGCTGCGCGTTTCAGAAGACGTGCAGTACCGCCGGTTACCGGTGCACGAGGTACGGATGGCAGTGTCGCGCGAGACGACGTGGCGCGCGGTAATAACAGCCGTGGTAATCCGGGAGCGCGGAATAGAGCCAGAAACATGCCGAGTGTCGACGAATTAAATGCGGAACTCGATGCGTACATGCAAAAAACGGATGAATGATCGTATTGTGTCGTGGTATACAGGAAAGGTATCTGTTCCGACTTTGCTTGCACGCGTAGCCAAAATTTTTCCTACTCTGCAAGAGGACTCCGTATTGTGTACGTATACCGTATTGTATTATAGTCGCGATTTCCTTTTTCCGAGACAAATTGTTTGAAAACAAAAAGTTTCTCGACAAAGACGTGCATTACACTATTTGATGGAAAATTCCAATTGAAATATTAAACATTTTTACCTGCCTAGCGATTTATTTCATAAGAATTTATATTAAAACGATACACTCTGTAAATTATGTACTTCATATATACACACACACACGCCCTGTTAATATAAATAATAATACACCGCGAAGCTCCGTTCTGAATCGCGGTCTGCAATCGAATGCAATGCAATTTATCGATCAAATTCATTTAGTAATAAAAAAACTCTTGTAACAAATTACAAGGAACTGAAGAGGCTACCAGGTGGTGATAGAGATGAGTGGAGAAACTATGGAAAACTGCGAGACCAACCTTATGGTTGAACACAAAAAAAAAAAAAAACTCTAAAATCTTAATCCGCGAGTAATTATTCACTTAAACGACGTCCACAACGGTTGTACCCCCCGCTACCTTTTGTTAAATTATTATTTGTGTCAAAAGTTAAGATTTTTTTGTTTTATCTTACTATAGAACATTTATATATATAATGTACTGTCGGTCTTTGATCGATGTAATAAAAAGTCTTAAAGGCACTGTAAAAAAAAAAGAAACTATGAAACCAGGGTTGGTCTGGTCATGGCCGCTAGGCCGCGAATGCGGCCGGGGCCCCATCTTTTTTTTTTTTTTATATCAATATTTTTGAACACTATGTCTCCACCAGTTTTGAAACCGTTGCCTTGTATTATTATAATGTATAAAAAAATAATGCAAAAATTCATTTGGGAACAACAGCGGTTCGAACTCCGAACCGTACACGTTAAATCGTGTTATTTATCCACTGGACTATTATAGTACGAATTGAAAGTTGGAAAAAACAAACCTATTAAAGAAACACGGTAAAATTGTCAAATTTCAAATTGCTTTGACTTAAAAACTAAATCCGACCACCAAATTCTAACTTCAACATAGGGTCTTTTATTAACCTGTATTAATTCCATATAGAAACAGAAGACGCTAGTCCAAAAAAAAAAAAAAAATTAATTTTTTTCATAAGTGGCCCAGAAAAATCTTATTTGCCCGGTAAAAATTTTAGAGTCACTCCGCCCTTGGATCTGGGACACCCTATATAATGAATTGTTTTTTTATTGATATGTATTTTTTAACTTCATATTAAGGGGGCCCTAGAATAAAAAGATCCAGGGGCCTATGGTGTGCCAGGCCGACACTGCTCTCTATAATAATATTAATAACATTCTCCGCCACACCAGTGGCGCAACTACCACTCATTGTGCCCCTAGTATTGAAAAATTACACGGTGATATAAAAAAAACTATGTTAATAAACTATCAGATTCTCAAAAAAATACTCTGGTACCCCCTTCTGTTGCGCCACTGGACGCTACTTCTCTCGGTTTCACGATATTTCGGTTAATTAATACAATTCTTGTGAATATTGCGTTTAGAAATATTTCTAAATTGACGTGAGAAACGACATTTTTCGTTTTTTAACATTTAAACTTCCACCTATATTCCACCATAAAAGCGGTATGAAATTATTTTCTACTCTACGACTTGTGTATTGTGGACTTTTTTTGTCATCACTTCTTCGTATATATGACTTAAAATGCACAATAATTAAAAATTCCTCCAGTAGTAACGTGTACTGTTTTATCAATAAAAAGTAATATCGTTTAAATATAAAGTGATCGTATAAATATAGTTTTTTGTAACTATACGTCTTCAAACAATTATTAAAAAGATATTTGATCGACAACGGTATTTAGAGAATCTTTCGCATTGTATTGTAAATGAAATAAATTTAATATCGCTTTTTATAGTTTCGAATTTAAAAGTTTTATAATAACGCGTATTTATATGAAGACCATTTTAGAACTGCGAGTTTTTTTCCCCTATAAATTAAAATTATATTCTTTAGATTATAATATTAAAAAAGTTATTAAGAGCTATGCGTTTTTTATTGGTATATATTTTTGTTGTTTTAGTAGAATAATAAAAAGTAATAATATATTTTAAAAAGTATTAATCGTGTGGAAGTCATGAGCGAACAATTGATCTCAACAGCCTTCATAAAACTCGTATAATATATTGTTTAAAAGTTTGAATTAAAATAACTATACTTAAGTATATATATATATATATATAAGTAATATCGAAATGTCTGTGTACATACGATATTCTTATTTTACTAGGCGATAGGATTTTGTTTTAAAAATGATTCTTTATCAATTATTTCCAATGTATTGTACTGCGCTACGTAAAAGACACATTTCATGCAATTTATTATTTCGTCACAAATAAAATTGTTCCATAAAACAAATGCCGTATAATAAAATTATAACATTACTTGGTGGTAGCCTGTTCATTCACCATATACGTACACTGTATACACACTAGCTCTTATGTATATTTTCGATTTATCATAATACCTGCGAACAAAACAAAAATAACAAATTTAAGTATAGATCACTCCATCACCATTAAAATTACGCATATATGTATTGTTTTTTTAGTACTTCGTAGCGAAATTGAACTAAATTATAATTTATTCCAAACACTATACGTTATATACAATAGCAGAGCAGTATAAGATTATTATAGATTTTTAATGTCGCGGGAGGTTAGATAAAAATTAAGTTTTCGAGAGAGGGAGTTACACATAAGGATATTTGTAAATAATTTAAATTTTCATTTTTTTTTCGAATTTTTCACACGAATTTTCGGTCTCTAAAATAATCGAAAAATTGTAATCCGTGTTTAAAGTCCCTACCGAAACGTTTGTATTGTATACGATCTAACATCGTCGACTGAAATTGTGTACGTAAGACGCTCAACGACTCGCTTTTAAGTCGCCAAAGTTGTCACTTTTTTTTTTAAGTTAAGCCCGCTTGACGAGGATTTAAAAAACTCGTCGTGCTTTATTGTATATATTATATCGGATATTTTTTTTAACGCGAAAAACAAATATAATATTAATAAAATAATAGAGTGAATAGTCTGCTGCTCTACTCTCTTCCTGATATCCACACATTCCACAGGGAATTTCGCCGGTATACGAAACAACGTTCATTCGGGATTTCGCGTAGAGGTACAGATTAACTATAATATAATAATAAATAATAATAATAAACCGTGCTTTTTTTTTTTTTTGCTCGACCTTATAAACACCACAACGGGCGAGCGGAAAATATACGATTCGACCATTTCGATCGATGTTATTTATTTATTTTTTTCACCGACAATATATTATATAATGGTTTTTCTTTTCAAAAATACTTTTATTATTACGAGACGTTTTCTTTTTTTTCGCGCGGAGATATTGTAGTAAATATAATATAATACAATATATATATATATATATATATTTTTTTTTACAAAGTAGCTGCTGCGTATTATATATGAGTTTCTTCTACAGTGACCATTATTGTTTGTGAGAAACCCAAAGTTCTGCAATGTGGTCGACGCGCGCGGTGGCGAATGAAAGAGAAAACAAATCGCTTGTACTGCAGGTGCCCGAGACATTAACATTATTAAAGAGAGCATCAAAAAGGGCGTTTTCGCCGAGACGGCGATGCAGCAGCGGAGGGACCGCCGCCGGGGGCAATATATATTCCGGCCGGCGGAGGCAACCCTTGAACCGCAATCTTTTATTCAACGTCTTCTCCTGCGAACAGGGTTTCTGTATTTAGGGGGAGCGACGAGGACAATTGCCCGAGGGTGGTTAAATTTTTTTTTTTTTTGGAGGGGCTTTTTAATATCTTCGTAATATCATAACCATATAATATACGAATTACAGAAATTCTTTTTTATTATTATTAATTGTACGTTATTTATAAAAAGAGTTCGCTAAAAAACGATCGGGGAAAAAAATGTGTGATTAAAAAAACGTAATTATTATCGCGTATTTTCCAATATTTAAATTCAACAAGAGATCGCTACGCTTATGCAGCGTACTTTTTAATAAATTATATGATAAAAGATTAATGTGGAGGAGAGAGAGAGAGAGGAGTGTAAAAATATTGCTTTGCCTCGGGACGCGAAAAAAGAAAATGTAAATACCGCTTGCGAGCTATGAAAAGCGCGTATTATTTTAGTTTAGTTTTAATATAAATCGGGGGGGGGTATACAGAAGCTTCGGAATATTCTATACGCGATAATGGAGTTTATTTATTTTTTTGAAACGTTTTTGGCGGCCAATTGTTTTTATTTATTACATTTGAAAAACTTGTGCGACTTACAGACGACTCGTATACTTTTTGCAGTCAGTTAAACCGAACGGCGAGTGCGTGCAATGTAATAATTCGACGGTTAAAGAGCCGAATAGGATATGCGACGATTTCTTATTTAAAACTCCTCAAATCGCTGTAGTTTTCGCTCGAACCGATTTAAAACTCACAACATTCGAGTAAGAAAAAAATACGTTCGACTCACCCGAAACGTCAACGATTGAACGTATATTTCATTTTTATTAAAATTCTACGAGTAATATTTGGGGCTTCTTAATGTGTAATTTATTTCTTGTATTATTCCACGTTATACCTCTCTGGTCATATAACTCTTGGGTCCACGGTGCGTTTTTTCAATTTGACGATCGCATTGTTTTTTTTTTCCGTAAAATATAATTACAACTCCTCCAGCACGAATTTAAAAAAAAAAAATCATGTGTATATCGAAACGATTATTTCGATCACTAATATATTATTTACTATGGTTTATATAATACGGTGTGGTCGCACGGAAAGTTCAATCGAATCTGTGTGCGCTTTCGATTCGCACATATTCTACCATAACCCCTTTATATACGCGTATTTATATCGTTGAACGTTCTCGGGGTGTGCGCCGAGAAACGATAACTGGGAGTCATAATCTATACCGTGACGTCGCCGTTGTCTGTGCCTGCAGGTCGTTATAATATCGTATGAATAATATTCCGACACAGAACGTCATATAATAATATAAACCGGCACAGAGACCATCACCACCACCACCATCACGTAGTCTAATCTCCCGGCGGTCGATACTCTTATATAGTATTCCGATAGAGAAAGAAAAAACATCTATTTCGAGCTCAGAAATACGATACAGTATAAGAAGACGAAATCGAGACAGACGATTTTTCAGACTCTCTATTAAAATAATATTCTCTATATATACGATTAAACACAGAAATCGGGCGAATAACAGTAGTAAAAATAGACATTACACGAAACGCGATTTAATCAGAACGGAAAATCGCTGCAGAAATGTACTGGGCGTTTTTTTCTTCGACGCTATTGTATTATAATAACACGACCGATTTTAGTTCAATAAATTCATTAAAGAGTTTTATTTATTTATTCTTATGGCTTTTTAAAGGTGCGTAGTAGTCACAAATTAATATCCAGATCCCTTAGCCGTTCAACAGCGCTTCGGGGTGATGGTAGCGTTTACAAAATCTTAGGCAGTCGCGTTGAATTTTCTTTTTGTGGAGCAGTCACTACTATGACGTGTAAAATAGTCCGACTGAGCCGGTTAGGTTAGACCTAACCTAACCGCAAAAAATGTGTACGCTTCAGGTAGAGTAAATGTAAAATATTCGACGAAATTGACAAAAAGAAGCGGTGCAATTCAAACCCTCTTTTTATTTTAGCTTGAGTTTAGAGTAGGTACCTTTTAGTTTAAATCTCGGGGATCCAATACAGACATGTATTGATTCGATGACAGTGACCCAGACTAATTCTGATTCCTATCACGAGCTCTCCGATGAATGGCAAAGTCACACTTGGTTTTGAAAACCCGGGCGCACTGTAAGTATAGAAAAGCTCTGTTTCATGTATAGGTGTAGGAGGGCATTTGGTGACTTTTACGCATATGAAACGCCTTTCGTCAAGGTCTGTAAATAATTGTTATTAATAATATAGTCGTTTGACCGGAAGTACAGAAAACGTTAAACGTATACAATAGGAAATATACGTTCGCTCAACGTTTTTTAAAACGTATTTTATAGTAAACCGCTGGTATTTAGAGCCAGTCCGAAGCACCATTCATCGCCTAAACTGCAAGGGGCGATATATATATATATTTTTTTTAAATAACTTTAGTCCTCCTTCTGCCGTTTTTTCCTCGCTTTAACCACCGGATACCACACACCACGTATTAGAAAGAAAAAAAAATGGATAAAAACCTGGCGACGGTTTTCTCCGCGGTGTACCAGCAGCAGTTATTATAGTGGACGCCTCGAGGTGCTAAGTGGACGACGACGATGCAGTGTCGAAAAGGCAACAAGTACGAGGAGGAGTGTGGAACACGGTTACATGGGGATGTCTAATTTCTCACCTGTCGAAATCTCAATCCAATTTATACACACACACACACTGCTCGTACGACAACAAAAAGGGTTTTTTGTGCGGTTGACGTCATTCGGGCGAGGCGGTGCAGGTCATTTGATGTTGGCGTCGTTATCCGAAGAGAGAGAGAGAGAGAGCGCGCGCGCGTTACACACTTACACCACACTATTATAATAACGTACGCGGGTGAATCGCCAGCGGACGGGTTAACTCGGCGGTGGTGGCAACGGCGACAGCAAACACGCAAATACACGGTGTTGTATTGATCGAACCGTCGTCGGTATCGTCAATTAAACGGCGGCCCGACCACGTAGCGCGCGCGTAATCCTCTGAACAAAAATCTCTCTCAAAAAAAGATCTCTCGTCTATCTGTCGAGAAAGCTCTCATGACGCGTGACGTGACGATCAAATTTAGTCAATTGAATTCTTTAGAATTTCCTCCACGTACGGCTCCTATATTCGAATATTCATAGGATTTGGACCGCGACCACCTATCGAAAACGTCTTCTTCTTCTTCTTCTTCTTCTCGTTCAATAACCACCCGTTAGGTTCGTGCTCAAAACCACTTTTGTGTGCAACGTTTCTGGAATGGTGTTTATTATTATATACTGCAATAGGGTTTTCAAAATTTTTGCACTACCGTATTAAGAGCAGAGCAAAAGTGTGTCTACGGCGTTTTGAATTTTTATTTAACGTCAAAAAAATTCATGTTGTTCCCCTGATTGTAAACAAGTCCGATTTAAAAAAAAAAAAGTTTTTCATTTTTTTTTTTTTTAAATATAAAGTAGTATAATAAAAAAAACTACCGCACGAATAAAACTCCTTTATATATTTTAATATTATCTATAAATAAGATTCGAGAAAAAAAAACACGAAACAGGACTGCTTTTTAAAGAATTTTATAAAATATATTATTATTAAATTGTTAGATTTATCTGAAAATTTTATAAAAATTGCCTGTTCAGAATTCCTTAATAAGCGTCTTCTTAATTCAACGCGTATTTGTCACAAGCTACTATTATATATATATACTGGACGTCGAGATGAAAACATGTTGTGTATTTCATGTCTGACACGGTGTTAGTCACTCGAGAAAAAATATATCGGAAAATATCTTTTATAAAATTTATAAAACAAAATTTCAATACGCAGTAACGAGACAATACTACACGATTCGTTAAAAATAGTAATCTCCCGAAAAAAGTTCTTTTTCTCTCTCTCTTTCTGAGAGAGAGAGAGAGAGAGAGAGACAAGCGCGCAGTAAAACTTTTGGAAAATTACTGGGCACATCGGATTTAAACGTTTTACTGCTACTATACTCTCGAAACACACTATTCCCAGTGGTCGAAGTGGATCAAAATAAGTAGTGTTGTTATTTCAAGTTTTGAAAGGGGGAGGGGGTCAAAGTTTTAAGCGTTGAGAAATAAGCAAAAAAAAAAAATTCTTTTTTTAACAAAAGGTTTCAACACCGGCCCTATTAACCTACATTGATGGGGTGTGAACTATATTTTTTGTGGATTAAGTGACAGAACGTTAAAATTTTAGAAAACAAAATATTTCTTATAAAGTAAAAAAAAAAAAAAAATTATTCAAAGATATTTTTCTAAAAATAAAATTAGGCAACACGACTGAATATTATAAAAAAAAAAATTTTTTAAATCCTAGGTGGTTGAATGATTTTAAACAAATTGGGGATGGCATCCCCCACTTCGGGGCCACTGACTACTTCCTTATAGTTTCTTACTGCTGCAGCACACACGGAATCTCGCGTATGTTATTATTGATTACTCGTGTGTGTGTGTGTGTGTAAAAACGACTACAACGACCGCGGTATCCCATCCATCATTTTCTCCAGCGATGGTGGGTGATGGTCCACACGGCTTTTTTTCTCGTATATACACGATCGTTCACTCGGCCGCTGCCATGCAGTGTGCTCTGCTGCGCCGCATTTGTTCTCGTGTCAGTAAAAACGACGTGGAAATATCACGTCGGCGCGGTCGATTGGCCGCTGGAAAAACGCCGCCTTGTGAAATACAATACACAGTTTCGCGCAGCGCGCTTTTGTGCAAACAACCACTACACTACACGCGTCGTACGCGTACTTCAATAAAATAAATCGGGTTTTTTCCCCTCTTCTCCTCTGAGAAGGTTTTCGGCCACAATTCTCGTGTTATAAAGCTTTTCAAATAATATATATACATACGCGTTTTCGGATCATTGGCCTTTTGTCGCGTCTCAGTCAATAAGCGCACAGTTTCACTGTTCGTCGCGAAAATCACGGTCCAAGTCACTTCGCCTTACCACGTATTGCGGGCAAACCGCTATTATAATATATCGCCTTCTGCAGTGTATACCTACCGCGCATTGTGTTTTTCCTTTTCCGCGTTAACTATACTGTGTCGTTATTGTCGTCGTGATGTTTTATAGTAGTTTTTTCTTTTTTTTCTTCCGCGCTGTACAATATACGTGTAGTGTAAATATTTTCCACTCAGTCTCCGCGATACCCTGAGTCACTATAATAGGCTCGTTTTTTAAATTCTCTCCGCCGTACAGACGACAACTATAGAAATCGCGAAAAATTCTATTCCGTTTTGATTTTCTTCCTTGAAAATCATCCTGTAGGCGCTCGTTCCTGCGCGCGCGGATGTAAAGCGATCGCTTATATTATACCGCACGCGGAGCGTTATTGACCGGAAGGACGTTTTGACGTTGGCCGCACCGCGCAGCAAGTCATAATTTTATTCGACGATAACGAGTCGTTGGCGAATTAAAAATTCCGTAATGATAGGTTCAAGTTTGAGTCCGAATCGATGGAGTACGAGTGTTTTTCTTTTCAATTTGGTAGGAAAGGACCCGAGATTTTGTCCGAACGTATCCGCCGACAACGTTTTCTTGTCGATTTTCATTCTCCAAAGTACAACAAACCGGTTTCGTCCGAATCGTCGAGACGTGTTTTCCGACTCGCAGGCGAATTACGGAAATCAGGAAAACATATCCGCCCAACTTGGGTTTTTTTTAAACATATTGCAGGTGTATATGATAACGGTTGTGTTTTCCTTTTATCACTATATATATATATATATATATATAAGGTAATAAAACAATAATTTTATATTTTTATTGGAAAACATTAGTTTCTACGACGATTGTAAATCCTGAACGCACGTTTTCACGTTTTAAATGATTAAAATGACATATTAAAGAAACTCTACGAAGGACGCGTACAATATTCGCTATTTACTAATTACGAAATATTTTTTTTATATTTGATAATTGATTTAAATTTTAAGCATTGTTTTTATCTTACAGTAGATCGGACGAGCTTGCAATCCGTATAATAACATTAAATTGGACGTCGAGGAAATAATCGACGAAATCGCCAATAAACCCAGGGGACTTGTAAACGATTCATTGTAAACGTATGGAAATTAAAGGTTTATGTATATTCATTAAAAATTGATATTACCTATATGTATTTCGAGAAAACTTTTTGTTTTTAGTCATATCGTCCCTCAGTGAAATCCTAAATACGCCACTGAACAATACTGTTATAGAGCGTGGAACGTCAGAAGTGTATAATATTATGATATCGTGAAAATGTCGCGAGGTCCCCTCTCGTTAGTCGAGTGGCACTCGACGGGTGAGCGTAATGATCGCGGCGTGTCATCGTCGTTGTGTTGACCTGACCAACAGCTCCTCTGCAAGTCCTCAAGAGTTTCTCAACACCGTTGCTGCTGCTGCTGCTGCTGAAGAGGAGGAGGTTAACCGTCTCCGTCTTTCCGAGGGGACGTGTCTATTCTTCGCTTTGACCGCCTCCCCCAAGCACCGATCTGGCGTGTTTGCTTTCGCCGGCAGACACCGTCTTCCCAACACACGCTGGAGAGTCGAGTTTCGAGTGTTTGCTTGATTGTTCCGCCCCGTATCGGATGACACGTGTAAACGTCTGTGCATCGTTTCACACGGCGAGTTTTCACACCGTATAAAATGTATTGTTATTACACCAGAAGTGAAACCTCGTCCGGCTCAGGGGGGGGAAATGGTCAAAAATCGATTTTCAATACGATATTTTGTGTGATTTTCTCAATCCTTATTGCAGTCAATGGTTGTCGAATTTCAAACAATTGGATTATCATATTTTAAAGGCAGCGAATACGATTTTTAAATTTTCACCTCGAAAATAACGAATATTTTTTTTTTTTAGAAACCTAACGGATAACACGGTGAAAAAATACAACGTCGAACAAATAGTATCGACTAAAATTTGCCATTGTAAAACGTAACGCAATTATCCGAGCGTTCTTTCTAAAAGAATTTAAAAAAAAAAAAACCTAAGTAAAAATTATACGTATACATTTTACTGCTATGCACTGCTTTAAACTTGTATAGATAATTTATTAAGCTAAGGGAAACATTCGTCGGATGGTACGTTCGTAAAAATATATATTCTATAAGAATTTCTAATTGGACGCGCGTCACGTATGTATAAAATTATGAAAAATAAAACGGAACGCGAAGAAAGACTTTTTAGAGCAAAAAAAAAAGTTATGACAATAATAAAAAATCATTCTCTGTACGCGAGTTGCGTTTTAGCGGAGAGCCTAAAAAAACACTCGTTCGCATATAAATCCGTTTAATACGCGTATTATATTGTAGTTTTTATTAGAAAAAAAAAAAATGTCCCTCGTCTATAAAATACCCGAAATTTCACGCTGAATGTCACACGTGGACGTTATGTGACAGTATTACTGCAGCAAGAGAATTTGATATTCGGCGAGTGATGGGAACGACGGGACGTGCGCTGGCAATTTAATCGTCGATTTTAAATCGGCGGTGGTCCAGACGTGACTGAGGCTGCAGACGCGCCTAATGACGAGCTGCACTGAACTCCCGAGTTGAAAACGTTCAATTTTCGATATATCGAAATATTGTTGTTTTTAATTGTTCTATCTATACACTGCGTCCTCAATAAACCGCTATTTTTTTTTTTTTTATACGTTTAAATATCGTATAATTAATTCCTCATTCCGCGCCTATACGCATATCAAATACATAATATTTATATATCGGCGAGTTAAAAGTTCCAACTCGATGACTTAAAACTTAACTCGTGGGCGACAATAGTACATTTATATACCGTTTACAGTTTGATTTCAAGTAAAATTAAATGTTTTGGACTTGTAACTCTGCCGAGTTTTTCCTCACACGTGGCCATGCGTTAGGTCGCTGGCAAAGAGAAATTCTGTTGAGCCCATTAGCGCCTCGAGTCGGTCCGCCGGTATGGCGCGCGGTCAACACAAAACGTTTCGTTCGAATTTTATAGAGAAAAAAAAAAGTGGTAAAAAAAAAACCGCCGGTTTTCATTTCCGCGTTCGGTCGTTCCGTTTCGACGAACATAAACTGCAGTTTACATAATGCTGTTCTCCTCCGGTACGATAATACAAAAAAAAAAATAAAATAAAAATAATCAGCGCCCGCGAAATATGATTTTACCGCGGAGTTTCTGGTCCGAAACGAATTATTGTGAATATTATATAATAACACAAGCAGCAGTCGCTCACGCTTTACGGTCCGACAGCGAACCGAATAAATTACACGAGCTGGGCTATTGAAAATCGCGAAAGTAATACGCAGGAATGATCACAACAATATTAACAATGTAGCGCGTATGTCTAAGGAAAATTATATTATACGTAGGAAATGGAAAATATTTAAACAATAATAATAACAATAACAATAATAATAATAATAATAATAAACAGAACGGAATGGTGATTGGGATTTGTGAATATTAGTATCTTTATTGAAAGTAATTTCGATAATAAATATTATTATACTAATATATTAGTTATCATGACAACAGCTTACACATTTCCATCCCATTTCCCGAGATTTACTCTCATACCGCCGTAATAGATGTTTACACATTAATGATTAATAATAATAATAATAATAATAATAATAATAATAATAATAATAATAATAATAATAATAATAATAATAATAATAATAATAATAATAATAAATAATAATATCGACCGTGTATGGATCATATTGGAGACGAGTTCGATATATTGAAACAATCAAAATTATTTTTGATATTTATTGATAGATTGTCAATATAATTGTAGCAATAGCATTAAATCGCGGTCTCTTCGCTATTGACATTTTGAACGAAACCGTACAATGTATTGATGAATATTATTAATGGTTTGTGTGCCAAAAAAAAAAAAAAATGAAACGTTTATTGATATAAATATCGATCGGGCCGCTTAAGTGTTTTCACAATATATTTTGACGGCTCCCGAATTTTATTATTATGGGAAAAAAAGGATAATATGTCCGTAAATATTTGTAAATTAATTTATTTATTGTACGCAAAATATGTAAATAATTATTAAATAACGAAAAAAAAAAAAATGTGAAATGTTTTTTTTTTAATAAAACACTAAAAAATCGATTAAAAAGGTCCCTTAACCGGCTCACACGACGACGCCCCACCCCTCCGATACGTTTTGATATTTCCACATAACGTTTTCCCGGTTTTCCAGTGAATTCTGTTCGTTTCTATTATTATTGCTTTCCCCCCGCGATAATTATTATCCCGTAACGAAAATTTCCGTCCTGGATACATCCTGACCGGTCGGTCTTGTAAAAAATACTGTATTTTTAAATACTTTTTAAAAAAAAAGTATTCGCATAAGAAATACGTACAAATACTGGTATTCAAATACTTTTTTAAAAGCATATTTTACAAGACCGATCCTGACCAATTCCTTCCCGGTTATTACCACACATTATTGTGTTTGTTGTCACAGATATTTGCCGCGCTTTTTTTTGTGCTTCCAGTTGTAATTCGGTGAAACAACAACAAAAAAAAAAAAAACCATACGTATCCGCGACGTACAATAATACGCGTGTAAAATGCGCGCGCCGACCGGTTTTTGGGCGACTCGTGCCGTAATATATAAAGAAAAAAAAAAAAGTGTACAACAAAACGCGCGCGCACATTCCTTTTCGGACGTTACAAAAACACGCCGCCGCAGCAGTCCGTATAGTATAATCGCGCGACCGTCCGGATGTGTTGGCACCACTGGAGGACAATAAAACTGGTTTGGGTCGCTCCGGACGTGTGTGTGTGTGTGTGTGTTGTACGCGGTCAAAAGAAAAACCGCGTCCGTCCCGGCGCGCGACGCGTCGCGTCTTACAATATTATTTTCCTCCTCCTCCTCCTCCTCCTACTCTTCGTCATTCTCCTCCTCCTCCTACTCTTCGTATTTCTCCGTTTTCCTCTCGCGCGCGCCGTACAATCTTCTCGATTGTCCACCGCGAGAAAAAAGGAACCGCCGGACGCACTCGTGGACGTCGCTCAAGTGCGAAGTACTCGCAAAAAAAAAATTTTTTTTTTTTTTACAGTTTTATTGTTATAAATTTGAATGAGCGATCGCATAAATCATTGGACAAAACGATTCTGAAAACGGTGTAACTCCGGTGTAATTTTATAATATTTTGCGCGCATAATATTAACGATTATACAACTTACAGTAATTTTTAATACATAATTTCTTACAATAAACCTGTATAGCTGAACATTTTCAAAAATCGTTTTCGTCAATTTTTTTTTTACTTTTTACGGTTTCGACGTCATAGGTCATTAATCAGCCCAAGATTGTACAGTTACATTTAATTTTCATATTATACGTTATAATAAGGTAATATACAGTATAAGGAAATGACAAATAAATAAATATGATTTTAATACGGGATAAAGTCGGAAAAAAAAAGAGAGATCATTTTTAAATTAAATCTAGCGTTTGAATAGCTTTATTTTAGACAAGGGTCGGCAAACGTTTTGACCATGTGGGCCATATTTTTTTTTCATATATTCATCGAGGACCACATTAATAAAAAAACAAATTCTATATAATATGATATAAGACGAATAATTATTTCACGTGTAAATATGAGTGTAAAAAATATAAGTTTCTTTGTAGAAAAATTTGCTTTTAGGAAAAATTTAATAAAAAAATGTAAAATTGTAAACTAAAGTTATTTCTAATGCGCCAAATTAGATTAAATTTATTAGGAAAATCCCATAAATATATACATTGGTAAAATAATTTCTTTTAATTTAACACCTTCGTGTGGGGGCCATAAAAAAATTGGTTCGCGGGCCGCAGGTTGCCGACTCCTGCTTTAAGGTATAGAATGAGATTAGTAGTATTATCTTGGCTAAGAGCATCCTCCCAGGAATCAGGAATTAGGTAGCTCTTTCGAGAGTATATTTGTGACAGTTTGTCAATTTATAGTATACGAAGTTACGTATATTCGGTAAAAATTTCAACGCTCTAGAACCGTTTTTACAAACGTAATTTGCCACAAGAAAAAAAAATACAATTTTTCGAAAAAATTCGGTATTTTAGGTGTACAGAAATATTATAAGAGTATGAGATTATAGGGGAAGGGATAATAATATTTGGAGAAAATTGTACCGCACGTTCTCCGCGCGTGATTTTTTTTCGATCGACAATTCGTTCGTTTTAAATATTATTTTTATACGTATATATGTGAAAAAAAAAAATTCCGACGTTTTCAGTTGCTCCATATAACCACACGCGTTATATAAAATATTCATTAAAAACGAGGGAATTCGTTAAACTTTACGGTCCCTCGTATTATATATATATATATATTTATTGGGCACTTTCGAGCATAAAAACGACGGGAAATAATTTCCACAATAATTCTGTTAAGGATTTAACGTGCAGCAGCGCACGTAATATTGTGTACGCACATATAAGTCACACAGAGAAAACGTTGGCGTAATGAGCCGACGCCAAATCCCGAGTGGCTTTCTCCGCACATAGTTATTATAGGTCCTATAGGCCTATAAGTACACGCATTATAATAATAATAATAATATATAAATTTACCGCGATTTATTGAAAATGTAATTTCGAATGTTTGCTAAGCTAAAACTGCAGTATATATTACGCGTGTATATTATATATTATACGCGGTACGATTAAATATATATGGATTTTTGAATTCCGACAATAACGCGATGTACATTTATATAATGTGTCGATACACGTTTCGAATTCAAATTATGTATTCTTAAAAAAAAAAAAAAAAAATCGTAATTGATTTTTCAATAACAATTGTCGTCATGTTTAATACGAAAAATATACGATATTATAATATGACGTATGGTATAATAAATACAACTATTTAAATTAAAACATTAGACTTTCGTATATATTAAAATATGCGGTAAACCGATTTTTTTTTTTTGTAATAATTTAAAAAAAATCTGTGTCTTTTTAAGGGGACAAAAAAAAATGCGACGAAAAGCCATTTTTATAGCATTTTTTTGATAGTTTTTAGAACATTTTTAAATCCGAGCCTTAGTGATAATTTAAATATTATAATAAATCGGTTGAAATTCGTTATTAAAATATAATAATAATAATTATTATTATTATTATTATTGAAAAGGAGTCGAAGCCATCACCACTATATATTTACGGTTTTTTTTCTCCAGAAAAGTACAGCTACGCCGCGATTCTTGTGCAATGTCGTGCACAATTGCGGCAGCCGTAATTCTGGTCGTGACGAAGAACGTGAAATTGAAAATTTCACAAAAGGTGAATTATACGTTTTGGAATTAGACATATAGCACACCTGCATGATTGAACAGTATCAAAATGATTTTTTTTTTTTTTTATTGCGGTTAACATGACCACGACGAGTATAAAATATTGTAATATAATTCAACGTTTTTTTATACCTTATACGGATCGTTACAAAATTTAAAAAAAATAAGTGTATTGAACAGTTTTCTGAAACGTCATTCGCGTTTCTTTACAAAATGTCTCGCATAGGTATATAATAAAATCGGCGGATATAGAAAAAAACCGGATATATATAGAGAAGCTATATAAACAAAAGTCATTGTACGACGTAGATAGAGAAAAAAAAGCTCGTTCTTCTTACCGTAAATATATACAGACGATGATGGGCGAGAATTGAACGAGAACAATATTTCATATTTTAGCTAAGAATCCTTGTTACTGCAGCGGATGGACATTATAATTAGTAGGATTGCATGGAACAGTTTAATTACTGAAGGTGCGAACAAATAGTAAACTGAAAATTTTAACCGCGCGTTTTATCGATTTATTTTGCAAAATAAACTACAGTATATACGCTACATAATATAAATAACAATCTAAAAAAAAAAAAAAAATTGTTTCAAGTATTTTTTACGAAACATTTCTGTAACGAAAATTTGTTGGTCGGCTGCTGATGACACACGATTTGTACATTTGAGAACGTTATAGTATTTTGTACATTTTCGTTTTCACTCAGTCTCCACCTACCACTTATTATCGTCATAATATACCACATACTGAGTTTAATAAAAACAAATATTTACTGCAGAACAACCGTTTCCGAGCGGTGAACAGTTTGTATATTATGTTCGCGGTTCGGTATTCTCTGCCGTCGGAAATGCTTATCCAATAAAAAATATTTTTTAATATCATAACCGACCGATAAACTATTGACGTATGGTATAACCTCCGGCCAAACCTGCTCTACTCTTGCACATCCTATTTTATATAATGCAAAAACTCTTTTGAAAATTATATCTTTATTATTATCGTTTAAATGAACATTTCAGCGATACGTTTTGATTTCAGTACGGATTTGAAATTTACAAAAAAAATATAATACGATTTACACGGTTCCGCAAAAATACCTGCAGTAACGCGATCAACAGGAAAATTCTTCAACTAATAATAGTCCGTTTTGACGGAGGTTTACGACGGGTTTTCTTTTGGAAATTATGTAATTCGCGGACCTTCTTTTTTAACGTATTTTTCGGTTTTTGACTGTTTTTTTTTTTTAATGTCTCCCACATAAATTTCTTTTGGGCGCCCATGTACGTACGCCGTCCATTTCGTTTTCACTCGTGTCTCTCGGTAATACACAAAACTTGCAGTGCCCATATTTTTAATACAGTTTTTAAAAAAAAGTAGAGTTTTTTTTTTTTACTCGCCAGACTCGGCGCGAAGAAATTCATTTCGTCGTCCACCCTTCCACCACAACGATACGCACACGAAGCGTGCGTGCCGAGGCACCGAACTCGGATCGCGGGCGAGGAGAAATGTCGTTTTGTATTTATTTTTTCCCTCTCTCTCTCACCGGATAACCTTCGCGAATTGTTTTATTGTAAATTCGTGTCTGCAAGTCTGCAGGCTTAAAAGGGTAAGACACGCGGAGTGTATAGAAATTCCAAAAAAAATTAAAAACGCAAGAACTTAATTTTTAATTAAGCCTCTGTCGCACACACACACACACCTATGTATGCTTTGCTGCAGCATCATAAATTTCGTTAATTCTCGCGATTCGCCTGTAAATTTTCTGTACAATATAAAAACCTCGCAGCGTTGTTGTCGTTTTCTTTCTCTTCTCGGGCTTATAACGGTCCATTTCTAATGCGGTCTTCCACTTTTTGTGTCCCACGACGACGCACCGATTCTTTTTCAGATCTTCCACAACCGTATCGTACCGTCTCTGTCACTCGGTCTTTTCCCCGTTACCCGGTTTTCAGTGACTTTCTTAATGACCGAGCTCTATCTGCTCGCCAGACGTGTCCTGCCCATTCTAAAACATCTTTTCTGATTAATAAATGTCTTATAATATACGCTCGGCTTATTGTATGTTTTCATTGTTCTTCTTTGGAAACTTTCTGAGTCGTTATTATCGTATACCGGTCCATACGTTGTCCTCGGTACTTTTTTCCCAAAGAAATGACGTTTTAATAAAAACGAACCCTTTCCCCGTGTCTATGACTGCGTATAACAATATACACGGAAATATCGGCAAAAACGGGTTATAAAACGCAAACGGGAGGAGAAAGAACGGGTCGGACTTAACGACCGACAAAATTAGTATTATACGCGAGGAGTACAGTGTGCATAGCGTACAGCACAGCGACGGCCACTTAAGTCTGGAATAACAGTACGAAAAACGGACCGTGAAATCGTTTTTGAGGATTAGTTTTCGCATCTCGTATCACCACCACCACAACGGTTGCTGGAAGTAATCTTTAGGAGATCGGTCCTTTGTGCCGAGAATCGCGTACACATACGCTTTTTTTATACTACACTGCACTCTATCCGCAGCACCGCAATCGTCAATTTTGGCCGTCACAAACGTGACACACGATAAATTCACCCGTTCTTTCCACACACACACACACGCATACATAAAACGGATTTTTCATCGTTCCATTCGAGACGCCGTCCGGCGATATATAAAAAAAAATCGTCTTCAACAATAATTAACAATTATTAAACAATTAATTAACAATATTTAACAATTATTGTTAAATATTTCGGTTCGATCGACATGCGTGTAGTAAACTTGACCGCCACTGTTCGGTCGTTTCTGCGTTGCAAGGCTTTTCGACATAATTGCTCCGGGAGGCTGAATTTGAATTTGAATAAAAATATTTGTTTATTATTATCGATATTATTAAACGGACTATACGTACGTAAAGAGTTTGCTGAGAAATATAATCGCGAATTAATTTTTATTCTAAGCGTGTAATTTTGTAAACATCTGCAAAACGTTTTAGCCGAATTACTAAAAAAAAAAAAAAAAATCTGTGCTTTTAAGATGAAAATAAAATGTGTCGAAAGTGTGCGTGCCCATCATGGTGGTTAAAATATAATAATGGGGGAAGTTAAAAAAAAAAATTCTTTTGCACACACGATACATGGAAAAAAAAAGTTTCCCTTTTACTACTTCCAGAGGTATTCGAGAGATCGAATTTCCAGCACTTTTTAAACCCTCCCCCTCATAAAAATTCTCCTTTTTCAAAAACAAAAAAACTGCTCAATTTTTTTTAACGTCTTGAAGACAAAAAAAAAAGCGAGAAATTCACGACGAATCCGTCAAATGACAGATCGACCGGTATACGCGCGGAAAACGTCTTCTGTTATGCGTGTTGTGTACACAACATGGAGTCGCTGTAAATTGCGTCCCGTTTTTAAGTTTTTTTTTCATGTAAATCGCGTCCCGGACACATTTTATGCATAAATTGCGTCCCGGGATTGTTGTTAATTATTTTTCGGTGTATAAAATATCCACGTTTTCGAATATACAGTATACACAGTATAAAACGTAAAGTACACGTTTTTTATGATTTATCATAAAAAAAACGGTTAAAAATATATGTATCAATAATAAAAAATCGAATATATAAAGAATTTACGTTTAATAATATTCTGTATAGATAAAAAAAAAATTATAATCATACGTCAACTAGTAAATGAATAAAATAATACAAGCTAAACAGAATATCTCGGAATGCTATTTACGTATAGATACTTTTCAGAAATTACCCGGGACGCAATATTTACGTAGCGTATTATGACCGTGTCCTTTTTTGGGGGGGGACGCGATTTACTTACTCCGGGTGTACAAGAGAGAAATCTTCTCACAGCATCATCCAACTTTCGTCGGGAACGGACAGGGACGGCACCAGACATTTTTTCTGGGGGGTGAGGATCACGGCAAATTTTTTTTCGATGAGCCAAATATATACTTGTACATTATTGCGCATTTATTTGGATTTTTCGTAATGATAAAATTTATATTATTATGATTGATATTTTAGTAGATCCATATCTGCTGAAAGCCTTTAGTTAAATCATTTAAATTAGATAGGTAAGCGAAAATGGAAGTTTTTAATAAAAATAATAAATTTGCATAATAGACTCGTGAAAAACTTTAAATTATTTTATTTGAAAATATACAAATATATATTATTATAGGTTTTTATCATTTTATAATAAATTAATATCGCACGTATATTCAATTTAATAATTAGTACGGGCTATTTAATTACCTGGAATTCAAAATAGATTTGATATTAATGACTTTTATCGAGATAAATGCCTGTGACTTTATTTTTCGTCGAAAAACCAGCCGGGATTCTGACTACGTACTACATAAATTGAAAACATTGTAAACATTATCGTATAATATGTATAATTGATTACATTTCCGAAGGGAAGTTACATATTTCTTAATTAAATCGAATTTATCGAGTTAAATTTAAATTTTCGTTTGATCTTAAACCAGTGACGTCATTTGGTGGTGAGGGGCAGGGTGGGCATTTGCCCCCCTCCCTTGTTAACAGTGGGCCGACACGATTTGTGCCGAGATGATGTTAAATAATAGTTATTCTAACCAAATCTGTAGCTAAAGATTGTGTGACCACCAAGGCGGCGAGAAAGACAGGAAGAAACTAAACAAGATGCTCAGAACTGGTCACAAAACGTCATTTCTAACGTGTTTAATGTCACAAACTTCAAAACTTGAATCTCATATGTACTATACATATAGTTTTTTATGATACGTTTAATATAGCTGACAAAGTAATACTCCCCCCCACCCCACCACAAATAAATAATAAAAATTATCGGGTGATTCGTGGCCATGATAACGAAAATATCAAAATTATGTAAAACAGAAATCGTATTGATAGCTAAATGTAAGTGGAAAATAGTTAAACGGGCCGGTTAAACCTTTTGCCTGCCCCTTTCGAAAACTGAAATGACGCCACTGTCTTAAACAGGTAGGGCAAAACCGAATTCGGGTAGGACGCTTGCCCTACCTCGTCCCTACCTAGCGCCGCCACTATTCAGAAAGTACAAGTACTATGCGGGATAGCACCTCCTAACATAAGGCGAGAGGTGGCAGCAAGAGTGGAGAAAACAAAACAAGAATCGGACGTAAGACATCCTTTATATGGAGGTAAATTCACAGGGAGTCGACTTAAATCGAGGAAAAACTTTTTAAAGACAACAATTATCCTATCACAAACACCTGAAGCGACGAGAATATACCTATGGAAAGAGGAAATGAAAGGACATAAATCACAGCTATGGAAGGACCCGAAGGAAAGATTACCAACCGGAAGTCATCTACCATGGTCGACATGGAAGACACTAAACAGACTACGAACCGAAACTGGAAGGACAGCGAGTAATATGGAAAAATGGGGAATAAAAGAGGATGGAAAATGCGAATGCGGTGGAGAGCAGAATACAGACCATTTGTTTGCATGTCCATTATTACCGATTAAGTGTAAAAAGGAAGAATTTTTGACACATGAAATTTCAGACAACGTAATACAAATTGCGGCTTATTGGGAAGGGAAAGGAATATGAAGACCGACACGACAAGAAGAAGAAGAAGCGCCGCCACTGAGAGCGGAGGATATTTAAAAAAAAAAATATTTCGTAATAGCAGCAGCAGCGTATGCACGACCGGTCGTCACATAATAATATTATTGGCGGCTGCGGCGGCGGCGGCGGCGGCGGTTGTTACGTGGAATTTTCGCCGAGCGCCGCCGCGACGCGTTATCATCGGACCGCGTATTCACGGGCAAGGTTACTGGGTCCGTTACGCCTCCGGGCACACCGGTCGCGTTCCCGGCCCGGTCAGGCCGAACCGTTGTGGTGGCGGTGGTGTTGCGCGTTTTTCTAACGTGGAAATAAAAGAAAGAAAAAAATAAAACCCAAGTACTTATAAGTATAAAAATACTAGTCGTGTAGAATGCGTGTGGTGCGTGCGATGATGGCGGCGGCAAACCAGTTTCGCAGCATCGGAGCCACAAACAAACACACCACTCGGGTCAATAAACCGGTTCCGTTTCGCTCTCTCTCTCTCTCTCTCTCTCTCGCTCGCTCGTTCGCCGCGGATCGTGCGCACACACCATCGGCTCTCTCTCTCTCTTTCTCCGTTCGGATAAGAATTCACTTTTTTTTTTTATTCTCGTAAGACGCGTGAGAACGGCGGCGGCGGCGCGGGAAAGAAAATAATAATAATAATAAAAAAAAAAAATCTCTTCCCGACTTAACACCCCCGGGGATTACGACGCGTACCCCTCGTGTCCAACGTTGGTGTTGGGGGGAGGGGGTGTGAATATATTGAAAAAAATAATAATATTATTATGAGCAGTGTCCCGAATTCGAGACACTGTCACGGGCGCGGGGGAAATAAAATAAAATTTGTCGCGGGGGCGTACATAAGGAATATTATGCGCGTGCGTGCGGTGTGATATAATAACAGCACCGGTCGGTCCGACCGTAATGGTATATGCCGCCGCGCGCGTTTATTATTATGTCGGTATATGGTATGACAACACGCGGTATGTACCGCACGAAATCCGCGTCCGCGGGACCGCCTGCAGTGCGCCGGGCCTCCGTCGTGTGATACACACGCACGCTCTGTGCGACTCGTTAAAGTCCGAAAACCGTTCGATTTCTTTAATATAACAGAAGAAAAAAAAAGGTAGCGAGCCGCGGGGTGTTGTGGATATCGCTTAACTGAATTACATCGGATTTTGGAGTTTTGTTTTTATTTTATAAATCTGAAAGCAATGCTAAATCGTTGCATTCGATTAAAACGTATCTGAGCTTCGGTGTATAATACACTTTGTCTATTTTTCGTATACAAAATGAAACTTATAATACATGACTGACGTTGTGTCCGAATTTCAAGTAAAAAAAACTCGAAATTAACTGTTTTATTAATGAAAGACCTCAAAATCTAGAAATAGCCCAAAATTGAATGAACATTTTTGAAAATTTTTTTTGAAAGTTGTACCAGTACAAAGATACGATTTTGTTGAAAATTTCAAGACAATAGAATGCGACTATTTCCGAAATTATAGCGAAAAAACCATACGTGATGAAATCTCATTTTTAGCGGTATTTCGGTAACTAATCGCGGCGTCGCGTTAAAAAACTACTGAGAAAATCGAAAAATGATCTCTCTAAAGTACCGATTAGATGCGAATTGCTGCCGGAAACAAACTGTGACCGAAGATATCGGAGCACACTTTCGAAATACATCATTGTAAAACCACTATAGATCCCTCGCTTCGCTCAGAATCTAAAAAAAAAAAATCTAAAAATTGTCGAATTTATACGTTTGTATATCTTTTTTTTTTTTCTGAAAAAACCCCCGAACGATTGAAATGATTCGTGAATTCAAAAAAAGAATCACACGGTGAACACGGAGGACGAGAAACTGTACGAATTCCTCTTTCCACTCCCACGCACACGCGGTCGAGTCACGCAAGCGCTGTCATCAAGCACGAATTTTTTTCTCCATGACTTTTTTTGCCACGAAATTCGTCGGCGAGTTACGCGCTGCAGAGGACACCGTTGTCGACCGTTATTCGCTGCTTCACCGATGACGGTCCGTTCGTCGAATTTTCTCGACGTTTTCCTCTGTTCCGTTCGGCTCGCAAAAAAGGTCGGCGCGAGGTTAGCGAAAAGTAAACTCGGTCATCGGTGTAATCATCAGCTAAATATTTTACGTACAGAACGCGCAAAAAAATGTACAAACACTCACTGCAATCAAAGCGTTTACTACGTTTGTTTACGAATCCTGTACCGACGTGTGTTAAAAAAAAAAAAAAGGAAAAAACGCTTCAGAAAAAAAAATGCCCCGTTAAATTTGAGGAGTCCTCGGACATATATTTTTTAATCGTACGGCGCGAACTCGGTAAAAAAAAAGGCGACACTACTACTAATCGTATTATCGTCACCACTGCGACACTATTCGTTACAATTAGGGCTTTGGATTTGACGACGTTACACAAAAAAAAAAACATTTGATGACCCGAGAAAAAAAACGACCTGCAAACAATGTTCGTAAAACGTTTTTTGAAAAACGCCAAAAAAATTACTTTTAACACAAAAAATAACATTTTACCTTTTGCCGATTAATTTTCTAACACATTTATTAATCCTTACGTAATTCCTGTTTTTTATTCTTTTTATTAAAAATTATAAAAGATTAACGATTAATGGAAATTATTGCGTTCTTTTTTTTTTCATTTCTATTGACGTACGTAATGGCAATTGACTATGTAATAACGGCGAGCAGCGAATCGTTTACATAAATTATATTTAATAGGTTAATTTTTAAATATACTATTATTATATATAGAAATTATCTGACGAGGCAAGGAAATGCAAAAAAAATCTATTATTTAAATTCGCGTGCTTATGAAACACGCATTTAGTTCGGAAAATGATCGGTTAAGACGTTCCGGAAAAAAAGGAAAAGAAAATCGCGTCAACTTCCGAGCTCAATAACATAGGCGTAATATTGTTTCCGACTCGACCGTTACGCTTGTTAGACACACATAAACGACCAAATATATTATTATTATTATTATTATTATTATTATTATTCGAACTTAATAGTATCTATACTAAGAGAACTAAATAAAAAAAAAAATAAAAAATTATTATTATTATTATTATTATTATTATTATTATTATTATTAATATAATATAATAATAATGACGGACGTCTTCGGAACGAAGCCGCATATATTGTTTCTCCGATTGTTCGGCGCAGCAGAGACTTCGCGCCGCGGCCCCGGGAGCGGCTATATAACGTTATAATAATATAATATATGATTTACACGGGCGAAATTCCGATTAACGCCATGGATTATACGAGTAGAGAGATTCGCCGCGGGGGTATACATATTATTATTATTATTATTATACACATAAAGTATGCAGTATCGTTATAATAACGTTATAATATTCCGGTGGTGGTTGTGTGTGATTTGTGCAGAAATTCGTGAAATGCGCTATAATTTGTGCGGCAGCAGCACTTGGCCATTATTATATATTGTGTACTCGCGATTTATAAACGTAATAAATTCCCTATTATTATTATTATTATTATTACTAGTTATCCGTTCAAACGGCTTTATGACGTTCAAAAATCGTGCGGAATTGAAAGAAACTATAGGGAAATAAACCCGAGGGCACAAAGAACGGAATAAAACGACAATATTATAATAATGATAATAATATTTTTTTCCAAAATAATTACAAAATTTTAACACTAAGAAATTATTATTGTTATCAATAATTGTATAAAATGAGCCGCGCGTATTATAGTGGGTAAACGTGGAAAAAACAGGTTTAATGTTTTAAGCGTAATCGGATTGAAAAATTATTTAAAAACTCGTGGTGTCCGCTGAAAACTCGTCGATGATATCGTCAACATAGTAATTATTATTATTTTTTTTGTGTGTAATCATAATGAGATAATTTTATGAATCAATATCGAACGTTTTTGAAATAATTTTCAATCTTTTCTCTTAATTATTTGAGAATTTCAGTATTTTTTAAGATTACAACGTATTGACACATACAGAAAAACACGAGTCAAATTATGGGCAATCGATAAAAAAAAAAAAAAACGGAATATTATTGCATAGTAATTCCAACGGTCCCCGGCTGGAGACTCCCCGTCGCAATAGTAGATAACATTTTACGAACAACGGTCGCACGGTGTAAAAACGAATTAATGAAATCGAATAAATATAGTTTAACGTGCCAATTACTATATAAACTATCATTATTTTTTCCTTGTTGTTTAAAAAAATTGACGAAATAAACAAATCGTAGACGTGAATTTAAGTCGACCGGCGGAATTCTTCGACGGGAGGACACAAAAATCGCCGAAATCGTTTTTTCTGTAAAGCAATCTATTATTATAGTTGGTCGATTGTACATTTTTCATTCCCATATCGAGATCCTACTAAAATGCGATTTTTAACTCTTCGTTTAGTCAAACGTGTCACGAATTACACATAATTCTTTTTTGTATGGCTGTACACTCTTGGCCGCCAAAACTGCTCCCTTCCGTCGATCGCTATCACAGGCCGACTGCCTAACTTACTCCAATTTCTTCTAGTAGCTCTCCCACGCAGTCCTCCCATCTTCTCCGCGGTCTTTCCATTGGTCTCTTCGCCCTCATCACTTAGTCTGTCAATGCTCTTTTCATCATACTTCCATCGGCCACATCCACACGGTCAGCCCATTCTACCCTTGTCCCTCTGATGAATTGGACCGCGTCTTCTCTTTTGTACAGTTGATCGTTATTTCCCATTTCTGTTCCGCACTGTTGAACACTGGTCCACATATATTTTTCCAAGAACTTTCCTCTCGAATATTATATTATATAAAGCAGGGCCTTACGCGTGACTGTGGCCGTAACAATCAAACCGCGCAAACGTATCGTGATAGATTGCAGCCCGAAAAGGAAATTCAGTAACAAGACTTTGAAGGAATACAATAACACTGATGCGTTGTTGTGGAATGGATTCAACGATACGTTTAGCCCATGAAACTCGGTGAATCATAACTACGTGTATGTATTACTGTACGCTCTATATTTGATGTTTCTTCGACTAATACTGGAAACGTTTATACTTCGTAACACACATAAAACGATTATTAATCAATTTTCATTATAACGCGTTATATGGTTATACCGCATTACACATTTTATATCGAACGAGTCGATTCGTATACCGCAGCCATAGGAAATAAATAAATAAAACGCGACATATTTCGTTCGTATCCGTATGTCGATGGACGAATTAAGTAAGCATAATACGTATTCTACGATTATGATTTGTTTTTTCTCAACACACACCCGGTGAGACGATTCGTAATATATCATATTATTATTATTGTTATTCGGAGAGAAAACGTATTATTATTATAATAATATTTTGCCCCGCGGCATAATCACTCATCGTTGTCGTGCACAGCGTTCTCACCATCGTCGTCGCACATTATGTTATATATAAAATATATTATAAACCGTATTGTTTTCAGTCTCGTCTCGTTAACGAGTTCGGTGTATAAAATATTATTATTATTATAAGCACACGTATTTACAAGTATATATATTATTTTGTGCGCGTGTGTGACGCGTGTCAAAACGCTATTAAAAAATACAACAAGGGCACGTGTTACATATATTTTATACTTACACACGAGAAATCGTCGAGTACGAATACGCGTATATAGTTGGGAACTTGTACATGAGAGGACGTCGACGATATTATACAATATATTATTCGCCTCATTAACGCGGTTTATATTCCTCTTCAAAACACTCTTCCGGGAGAGGAGGGATTTTTTTTTATTTTCGCGTTTTTTACACGTGTGTATGTGTACAGTCAGTTGAGCGTATTCGTCATTTTAAATACAATATAGTTTCATGAAAAACGCGCGATTTACAATCCAAACTCTCCTGTATACGAGTGTGTAAAAAAAAAAGGGTATTCGAGAAATGCGTGCAGCGCGCGACTGTTCATTTCGTTTTAACTCAACGTTTTTTTTTTTTTTCGTATTCATAATAATTATGATGTAGTCCGAATAGGTACGTCAAAAAGTGGAAAACGTGTTTTTTATGTTGAAATCGTCGAAATTTCAAGACGATTTTTTTTTTGTGTTTAGCTTAATCGCCGTGTAAGCCTTTTAATCCCTCTATAAACCGGGAAATGTTATTACAAAAAAAAATATATATATATATTACTTAACCACAATACCCAATATCCGATATAGTACTAAGCAAAAACGCAGCGAGTTAGATTAGGTTAGGTTAGATAGTTTAGTTAGATTAACCTAACCTAGGTTAGATCGTCTTTGCTATACGGTCATATTTCGCTTAGTTCAGGTACGAGTATTTTCCGTTAAAGAAAGACGTTGCCAATCAATGTGCTCGCGAGTATTAATGCAATATTTCAACGACTTAACGAAGAAAAAACAGCGACTCCATTTTTTTAAGCCGCGGTTTATTTTACAGGTATTTTCGTAGATTCTATAAAAAAAAAAAAAAAAAACTGAGTAAACGTCATCGGTGTTTGATTAACAAAACGACATAAACGGTACGATATTAAGAAAAAGCCATTTATTTTCTCAAAACTATCGGCGTTGGCGTAGGTATACGCACTTCCATTAGGCCCGTACACGAGGGCTGTACGAAGCAAAACAAATAACATCCGAGCTCGTCGTCAGACAACGCTGCACACACACCCACTGCTGCCGCACTACTGACTGAATATATGATTAAATCGTTACGGTATGATAGTTATTTTGTGTGACGTACACACCTCCGGTAACGTATTTAAAGTGTTTTTTTTTTACATTTTATTTATTATGATTTTTATTTTACGCGGTATAAATTAGTCGAGGGCACGTTTATACATTACGCGCGCGCATACGTATAAAAAGCACTTTAATTTATTTAAATGCCTCTCTTTGAATCTCTTTGTGACGGCGGGCATCACGTATATTATTATACAGTCCCAACTGGATTAATAAAACGTCGTGTATTTTAATATTTACGTGTATTATAATAATAATAATAATAACAACAAGCGCTAGAAGCACATCGTATAGAGGAGAATACCATCTATATTCTATATCACGTTATACTGGACGAGTGCTCTGTCGCGGGACGATTATATGTAAACGCTGCAGAACATTACTGGAATGTACGCAGTGAAACCTCTCTTGACAGACACTCCTCACTCAATAACGGAGAAATTTCCGGGTCCTGGCAAAGAAGCCACGTTGAAATCAGCGAACACCTCCGAATGACAATTGCTTACAGTCGTAGGGTATTAAATACCTCTTGAACAGCGGACAGAGGAAACAAATTTATTTTCATTACTCGATAAATATGATGATTAACTATATTATTAAACGCATTGTGATAGACACGAACGTATATAATTACAGAGTGGTAAAATATTACAAGACAACTTTCGTTTCCTACCTTCAGTATTAGTTTAATTCCGTAGATGTGTACATACATACACGTTATAATCATTTTTCCCGATAGCGGACATTTCTTTCAGTCACCCCCCCCCCCCACTTGCTGGTGTCCACTATTCAGATGTTTCACTGTAATATAATGTGCGCCGAGTAGGCCAGCTGGTTCGGAGTGTGTATAAACATACGATTCCTTTATGGAGTGTCAAAGGCTATTTACAATTTTCTCATCGCGTCGTCGGATAGAAAAAAGGTAAAAATAGTGACTTTGCGCGGACAACACGCATTTATTTTATCCGGATGTGCGAAATATTTATAGACGTACAAATTAAAAGTTATTTCCCTCATTATTTTTCTGCATAAACGCGAGTTACGTTCAAAACGTCGAATAAGTTGATAGAAACTAAAGACATTATTATCGCGCTGAAATTGACGAAGACGAAAAACTCGGAAACGTGCACGCGATGACACGCGGGGGAAATGAACATTTGCGATTCCTGCAGCGAAATAGAGTCGTTTCCGAGTTGACACGTTGTATACACATATTACGTGATGTACGCGCGTGAAAGTGTCTGACAAAACCCCTGGAGTAACAAAAGTTATATATATATATATATATATTTTGCGCATCATGATATACCGTCGAGAAGTGATAGCTTTGTCAGGGAAAAGGGGATATCCGGGGACGTGCAGGGAGCGGGTGCGGCGATGACGGAGTCGATAGCGCGGAAATCGCAAGTCGATCGACTAGGTGCTCAGGTGAATTGCGTTTATTTCTTAGATTGAATTTTATGACGGGGCAGGAAGGAGGAAAAAACGAAACGAAAAATCCCTTTGAACAATCGCGAATTTCTACGACAGCGTATATGTACGTCGAGTGACATCCTTGCGGAACACACACCTGAGGATTCGCGCGTATCGATATAAATATTTCCTAGCTATCCTGATCCGGCTTCGCCCAGGAATGATACGTGAATGTCATCTCGTACCATCAACTATTTTTTTGTCTGTTTTATAGTGACAATGACGACGGGATATTGAAATACGAAGCGACCTGTAAAATTCGGAATCAACACGTCTTTGGAAATCTCATCAAAATTGTTTCAGACGTTACTGAGCTGTGCGATTATTAAAGCATAACTATTTGTCTGTTTATATAATTATAAAAAAAAAAGGAAAAATTCATACGTCACGTACAGTACAGTTTAAGTACGTTTTAATTTCGTTAGGGTGCAAAAACGTATTGCAGCGACTCCTTTGACGCGTGACACACAAAATTACCGTCAAGAGTCTCCTCGTCCCGAGGAGTCATTTGCTCGTTACCGTAAAAACGGTACTTTCGGGAAATGACTGCGAAAATTCATGTGGCCCGTCAATCAAACTCTGCGACATAACACTATATCTATTAAATTCACAGGGCCAGCGACAGGAAAACTCGCCTTCATACAACACATCCATGTGGTCCCGCCGTCCGACTAGCATTTCCTATTCTGACGTTTACGGATTCCTCAACTGCAAGTCATTGTTTTAGGTGAAAACGTGTCCACTGACCACAATCAGATTTCGGTGACCAACAGAGGGGTTCTTCAGAGGACGGTCTGTATAGAAACAATATTGAAAATTTTAGGATTTCGTACGTTGAAATTGAATTATATTCTCGCACCGCGAGATAAATTACGTATATAAGTTTCCTCGTCATCGGTACTATAATAATATAAATAATTACGGCGACGAGAATAATACAAAGTGTTTAATAAAACTGATAACGCGTGTTTGCTATACGCCTATGACGATAGTATAAGAAACTGTATAATTATACAGATCATCCTCAAGTCCTCGAGTACTGCAATAACTCGAAAAGAACGTTGTTTTTCTTCGGGAGAGTCATTACAAAAAAAAAAACATCAGATTATGTTGTCCTAAAAACGAAAAACAAGTGATTTCTCTCTGTGCAAGACTTGTTATCGCATTACCGACCACGAAATAAAAAATATAGCGCAGTTAATATTGTCGTTTGACAATTTTCTCTTGTTGTGTTATCCATTTTTTTTTTAACAACAATAAATTTCCGAGAAGAAAAATTGATAAGAAAAAGCAAAACGTAAATAATATTTATACGTTCGATAAGTTTATTGTTTTTTTTTTTAGGCCGAGCAGGAGGAACGGTTGTATTATAAATAAAAAAAATTATTAGCGACAGAAATCTGAAGTGTTTTATTAAATTGACGATAGTGTTAATGTACAAACACCGAAGAGGAGATTACGTCGCGCTTTCGTACGACGAGAAATTTATATAAAACATTTATGCGCGAAAACAAGAAATTATGTGCCGTCGCGACACATTTGCTTTTTCGTCGTCGGTCCTTATTATAATCAACGTCAAAACTTCCCCCCTTTTTTAATGCGAACGAAAATACGATGATAATATTATAAATACACGTTCTAGTCGGTGTGTCCCGTTGAACGACGTTCGAACACCAAGATTTTTGTGATCGTGTAATCTAAATTGTGTGTACCGCAGTGACGTGTCTAGGATAGGAGGGCCCGAGTCCACCTACATTTGTGTATAGGTCCGAGACCGAACCGAAATAAAGTACCTAAACATGCTAAAAGTATTAAAAAAAATTGTTTTCGTAATCTTATTAATTTATAAGATCTTGTACATTTTTTTTACGTAATTGTGATTCTCAAATTTGTCGTCTGTTTAAAATTCCATAACCTATTTAATAATTATCAGCAGGACAGGCATTCTAGGTCATTTTTGTTTTAATAAAAGGTAAACTACCGTTTCTAATATTAAAATGTGTTATTCAGTATTATAATAGGTAAATTAAATGGTTCTAGTAATAGGTGGGAGGGAGGGGAATGAGGAATAAAACCATTTTGAACCTAATTTCAGTGGCCCATCCAAAAAAATAGTTCCGGACACGCCACTGCACGTGTACCGCCTTCGTACAGTAATAATTACATTATATTCCAAAGCTTTTCTGACGTATATAATATATAGAACACGAGACCGAATGAACGAAAAGGTCTTATAAAGACAAGCGTTTTAGAGTCTCCAACGTCGTCGGGCGCACTGTATTTATATTCGAAAAATCGTCTCTAAACGGTTTGTGCGCGGTGTATGAGTATTTACAATTCACTTTTTGATCTCGTAAGTGTATATAATATAGTTTCGAGTCTCGTCGATATAATCACTTACGCGTACAAGTATGTATTGTACTCGAAGACTTGGGAGAGCGAAAATCGTATAATCACTTACGTTGACGTTTGTTGCGCGTGTAATAATAATAAAAAAGTCCTGCGAGTCCTGCGGAAATTATTTTTTGTTTGCCGCCACTCGTCGTTTCCGAGTCGTTTGGAAATATGTATTTTTAAACTTTAATTTACTGACGAGACGCATAATTTGCATTTCAACGTTTATTACAAAGAATCGTTTTGCACAATCTAATGTTAAAAATATCGACTCAAAACAGGTTTCATTTGAAAAATCATCTTTTCTGAATTTACATATATGCAGTTTAACAAGCGACAAGTGTCCGCGATATTATAACGTATTTATGGGCAGTCGATTTCATCGTTGTACAGCGTGTACACGACATAATACATGTAGCGGTTAGTTTGGCTTAGGTTAGGTAAGGTTAGGCATATATATATATATATATATGATAATAATTTCGATTTTTTTTTTTTCGTTTTTATAATTTAATTATTATTTCGTATTACGGTAGAAAATAAATTCAGCGTAAATGTTACGTTATAATAAGACGCGCGTTTATATTTTATCGTTTCTGCAGTGTTGTATATACCAGTTCGTTACTATCGTCATACCCTAGATAATGCAGTTATATTTTTCGTTTCGCTCAAACGGAATCGTAATGAAATTACTTTAATTTTCAACGGTAGCACGGGCTAGGATTTTAACTGCCGTCACCACTGAAATTTCAGACCGAATTTTCATTTTGTTTTCTATCTCGAACGGTGAAATACAACTGACTGAATTTACAGTGAAAACGTTGTTATTTGTTACTAACGAACGATGAATACCCGTTTGATAATAGCGACGAACAAAATAATTGAAGTAATAATATTAATAACGGTACCTAAAACCCGTTTACTGAATTAAATCGTCGTGCGAGCATATAATAATATTATGATTTCTAAAACGGCAAAAACTGAAATTGATGTGGAAAAAAAACCTATACACAAATATATTTTGTTCGTATTAAACCTTTAGAAAACGTTTGTTGAATTTTCAATGTATTCTGTAACGCGCGTTACAATAAAAAAAAAAAAAAAGAGGATACAACATAATCACCCGTATACGCGTAGTTATATGTTTTTAATAACATACTTAACGCGGATTAATATTAACACATAACCGACACTTAACCCTCACTTAAAATAAGTGTTTTTTATGTAGTAGTCCAAACAAGAGTATTCCGTAGCTGAGTAATTGTTTAAGGATTTATCGTTAAAACGATTATTCACATTATCGCGTTGGTCGATTAAAATTATCATTAAAAGAAAAATAACGCGTCATTGCCGAGTGGTCGATAGCAGATAATTGTCTGACGTCATTTCGCACTTCACAACAAGTTGTTCCTATATGAACAAGTTTTACACGTTTATTACAAGTTTTGCAAGTTTTTTGCAATTTACGTATTTAAATATTGGTTTATGAGTACTATGGACAGTGTAATATTCGAATAACTATAATATAGTGTACATGTATCAACATAATACGAAAGCAATCGTTCTGACGTTTAAAATCGTTTTAGAAATGTTTCGACGAAATAAATGAAATATTCAAAATAGGTTCGATAGACTCTGTATAGTATACGAATTTGAAAGATCTTTCTCCGATTTTTTTTTGAATTCATATAAATTTTAAATACGTTTTAGCAAAATTTGAATTCGGGGGGTTTGCTAATAATTTTATTTCGGAGACGTGAAAAGTGATTTTGGATGGAAACGTGTCTCTGAAATCCGTTTTTAATAAAACGGGTGGTTTTTATTTATTTGTACTCGCGGGGACATCGGGACCCAGATTGTGAAATTTAACGGGGCTGAACACCACAATGACGGACGACGGATGAATAAAAGACATTCTATTTTTCTTCTACTACGTAGTCGCCGATGACGCGCCACTATATTAGACGAGAAAATTATACTATTTTTACATAATCCATCGACTACGTTATTCTTCGGAACGGTCGACTGGAGAGACTACGACAACAGCATTACCCCGAATCCGTTCGACATACGTTTCATTTTTTTACATTGTATTACGGTATTATTTTGTGTCTTAAAATACTTTTTAAAATCCATCGTTACGAAAGCAAAAAAAAAAAAAGTAGTTTCTTTTTTCCGTGATATTATATTGTATAGTCCGTGACCTCGAGTTCAAATGTACGTATTACCGAGCCACGGGGGTACACGTATCTCCGAAATACCTGTCGTAGTGCAGTGCACAGGTACACACTTAAGGGATGTATATCCTTACATAACATCCTTAAGGATATTTATAACGTATTATACGCGCACGCTCTTTTGGGGCTGCGTGTCGTCGCTGGTGGAACGACGACCATATATTATTACACACGTAACAATTGGTAGTACACGCATTACTACGGGTTTATGTGCGCATACATTGTCTGGTTTATGAAAAAAAAAAAATACCCGTCTATCGGCGTCAGTCAGTCGATATATTCCTAAACACGCGACGTATGTACACAATAAGAGTTGTAATGGCAAAACTCTGGAAACTGTACTGATCTCGATGAAATGTCAACGAATGTTTCGCTATATACGGTGTTCTCAGTGTCAATATCTAATCTCATCGTCTGCGCACAGACAAAACCGCCAAAAATAATTATGTAACCACATATTTACACACACACACACACACACACACATTCGTACGTCAAAGAGATAAAAAAAAATTTTAATTTGTCGAACGAATAATCGCAATACAGACACGCGCAGTTTATAAAAGGTTTGAACGAAAAAGCAACAAACGCATCCACATTTATATAAAAAAAAAATAACCGTTGCGCATTCCAAGACTCTGGGAAGCTCCTAGATCGAGTTGCCGTCCGCCCTAGAGATCCAAATATTTACAGTTTCTTCTGAAATATATCTTTCGCCACTCGATACACGACAGACGTTCAAAATCGCACCGAAACGGTCTTGTTCGGAAAGTTCAACGACTTTTTACTGCGCGAATGTATTTTTCAACGGAGGACTGTGTACACGAATCGTTCCGGACACGAGCAAACTCTATACTCTAATACAGCGGGATTCGAACGATCGAACGAGATAGGAGATGGTCGACAGAGATCTGCGGTACGTCGGGATTTACACGAGCCCGGTGGATCGACGGATCGATACAATGTACAGCAGGTACACAGCGATAGAGTTTCTCACGTTTTTCAAAACGCCATCGCGATGCGCAGGTTTCTTTCGGGCTGGCGTGCGTACCGCGCGCGCGGTAGGTAAACAAATATTATACTACGGGCGTCAATCATGTTTATTCACGCGTGCGTATGTTTTTTTCTTCGTCTTCTAGTGTGTCGGAAAACCGATCTCTCCCGGGAGTTTTTCATTGAAAGAACAAACAACGAAATCGTGTACATATAAATATATAATAACTTATTTATACGGTACGCGCGGCGTTCACAGAATATAATAACGAAAAATAATGAAACGAATAACAATATCTTTGTTGTGTGTACGATGATGATAATAGTATATAGCTGGAGCGCGCGTACACGGATCGAAAATCGGTTTTGGACGGACCGTGTCTGACCACCACCACCACCACCACCGTAGCGGCGACGCCGCCGCCGCTGACGATTATTTAAACGTCCGACGCCAGTACAGTAACACACAGGGTGCTTCACAAATAAATTTCATAATAATAATTCGTAGGACGTATTGTGTTTTCGTTTTGTTTGCGAAGAAATTTTATTATTCTCTAGAGAGAGAGAGAGAGAGAGAGAAAATGGGCTTTTGAAATTTATTTTATTTTTTTTTTTTATTAAAATCGTTGATTTTCTACGTTTTTTGCTTTCCGCGAAGACTTTTGTTCTTTTTTTTCTTTTCATTATAAAATCATTTCTCGCTATTGAAAGAAATTGACGTTTTTCATATAATAAATAAACTTCAAATATATATATAATGAAAATTTCTAACTATACAAACATTTTTCTTTTTCAACACGTTCGCAGAACAAGTGTTCGGGATTTTGCTGGCCGAACAAAATAATTTATTTTTAATCGTAAAAATAATTTACATTCGTCAGATCGCTTTGGCACACACTGTATAGTGTGATACGTATATTGATTTTGGTCATTGAATATCTACCGCGGCGAGTTAAGTCGGCATGACCGATTTCGAATAGAACAACGACAAAAAAAAAAAACTTAAAATATTTTTGAATATATACGAGAACAAAAAAAAAAACATAAAAAAAAACGAAATACCTTTTAAACCCGAAATACTGTCGTTCCACATGCATGCCGTAACCGCACGCTACACAATAATATTATACATCCTGTTCCGTAGGTATATTCACGTTATTATAATACGTTTAAGGCGTACAATACAGTTTTTGTTTTCCGTGATATAATATTATTATTCACGTCGAATAATTTCAAAAAAAAAAATTTAATCCACCGAGATATTTTTCGTAATTATAGTGTTCGGATTTCAACGCGTTTGCGTCTTTTTTTTCCCCTACTACTGCAGTGCTCGACACGATACGGTTACGTGCATTTGTAAGTGCTGCGTGTTATTCTATTAAAGAATGTTTATTTTTATTTTTTAAATAATTCAATAAAAAAAATTTTTTGACACAAAAATACATCAATTTCGTACGCTGTGTCGGACTTATCTCATCATCATTTCTATTCGATTACATTGTTGTTTTTTTTATGTATTTTTCAGAAATTTCACAAAATAAATTTAAAAAATGTATAAGTATATGTATAATTTATTAATTTGTAGTTTGTTTTTATTTCAATTTCTTATTAAAATAAATAAATATTATTGTTTGAGTATTTTTTTTTAAACTAAATTTATCTTGCTTTATCAAAAATAAAAAATAAAAACAAAAATTTTTTTTAAAGGCGTTTATTGAATATTTTTTTTTTTTATTTAATCTGAATCCAAGTCATGATATTTTATATTGTTCCGTGATTTTTTTTTTTTTTATATTATTATTAAATAAAAAAAAATATCGAACGACCATATAAGTGTCAAGCGTTCTCGTGGAGGGGAAACACTTTAAGCGCGTTTCAATATTCCAATAAAATAACGTACCTATATATATATTATATAAAACAAATAACGGAGAGCAATAATATAAAAAGAAAGAAAAAAAAGTTTCGAGGACACTGCAGCACAGCACTAGTGTGGACATTTTTAACACCTACATAATACACATATAAAACGACGCGACTTTTCCACAAACTTTTATACTCGAAAAACCGATTTCTCGAGAAACTGCAGCGTATATATTATAACGTAGTCGAAGAAAATCGTCGTAGTTTACCAGTCGAACGCGTAATGACTGTTCATAAACGTTTATTATTTCGTATAATATACGGTTTACGCACAGACATTATTTCCGTTCGGTTATTTGAAAAACTTAAAAAACAAAATGACTGTCGTATTATAAACATTTAGTTTTTGTCTCGTGAGAAAAAATCCTCTACGCGTATTAAAATATTTTATTGAATATAACAAATTTCGTAACGCGAATTGTGCACGTATTTTTCATTGAATTTAACATTGAAATAACGAGCGACAGCGTTTCGAACAGCGTGTCAAACTCTCAATATTCCAATCTTCTTCTTTCGGCGCGTACACTGGCCAGATTTAGGACGGGGCCGTCCGCGTTATTCGAGTCGACTAGACGCTAAAGTCGAGTATAAGAAAATAAGAAGGCGTTTTTAAAATAGTAAATTAACTAAACGACGACAACGAGTTAATGAATCGGATTTTATTTAATCCGAAAGTTATATACATATAATAAATATCGCCGATAGGCATATATTTTTATACGCGTAAAAAAAAAATTAATTTAATTAAAAAAATCGTAGCTAAAAATACGTATTAAACGAACGCATAAAATATTTCATATTTAACGGTTATGAAAATACGCGCGTTTACGAAATATAAGAAATATTTTTCGGCTGAGCGTGAGGGAAAGTTCTTCTTTTTCGATACTTAATTATAATATTTACGCGCCTCGTTACAGGGAAATCTATTCGGGTAAAAAAGAAAATTGCGTTTTCAGTAATTTTTCGAAATGAATTTTTTTTTTTTTTCTAAGGACTTGATTACTCTCCCGAATTTATGTACAAGTACACTATAATATATTATGATGTGTCCTTGTAGCAGTCTGATACAACGTCAAAACGTTATATATCGCGCGTGTGTGTGTTGTTAGATTATTATCTTTGCGGAGACACACTGCGAAAACTCAGCTGATGATTGATCGATCGCGCGTGAAAGTCCATCACGTGTCATCGTTCGGAACGGTCGTCCCTCGGGTGTCGTTTCGCGCGGTTGTCCATCCTTCATCCGCTGATTTGGTCTTCCGAGACACTCATATGCGACTTCTGAGGACGTGGCTTCGTGTAGGACGAATAAGAAACACACTAGTAGTACGCGCGTCACAGGACACATACGAAAATATGTTCAATCGCGCATATAGAAATCGGGGAGGGGAAGAAATTGTTGTCCTGTGAAAATCGTCGCGAGCTGGGAAAAGATGGAAGAGGATAAAAAACATAAAACGAGAGATCGTTTAACGCTTTGCGGGAAACGTCGAACGGATGATGAGGAGGAGAGTGTGTCGTGATACTTTGTGGGAAAACAAACTTCTCTCGTTCGACGCACACGCGAGGAGTTCTCCTCCGATGACCACGTCATAATGGTACACGCGTACCTACTACAACAATGACGAGTCCTTCTTTTTGTTTTCCATTCGGTTTATTTATTTTTTTCTAATCCTTCTTCAACGTCTCCTTTACACTTATACAAGGCGCACGCGGCTCGACATTAAGAGAGTGAAAAATGTTATTATTATATACGCGTATTACCTAATTCTTTTAAAACCGTAAACGCGTCTTCACTTGCATATTATATACAGTGAAACGTCCTCTGTAACGGACACCTCTAAATACGAGAAACCACCAAATAGCGGACGTTTTTCTTTCGGAAACGGGAACCCATTTTCATTACTCGTCTACGGAAGGTAAACATCTAAATACGGCACAATTTTATGTTTAGATTTTGATCGTTTTTATCGTTATATTGTCTAAGTATATTTTATTACAATTCAGTAAATTAGAAATCAATAAAATTTCGGTACAATTCAGGAAATTACAAATTAGTTGAATTTTAGTACATATTTTTATTCATTTATTATACTATATAATATTATTAAACTAGTTTATCTTATTGGTCGTCGTAGTTATAATGGCCGTCTCGTTCGGCGTGTCCGTTGAAATGTTATCGATATATATTTTTTTTTCAATAAATGTTAGTTTTTAGTTTTTGCCTTAACATTTTTTATTTATTTACTTTTTCATGAATTCTAAGTAATAAATACGCGTATTATAAATATAATTAGTACTAAATAAAATATTTCGTTATTATACATTAAATATTCGTATAGTTTTAATTGACATAGAAATAATCGATATTTGACGTACAAAATACACTTCATTCCCTCCAACGACAAATTAACCCCCTCTAAATAGCGGACAAAATTTCAGCGACCGAGAGTGTCCGGTATTTAAAGGTTTCACTGTATTACTCACATACAAACGTGTATAGTATGTGAATACAAGTAAAAATGTCCGAAAACGGTCAAAAATAGGTAAAAATTTCATGTACAAAAAAAAAAAATGATCGACATTTGAATTTCTCAAAACAGACGAAATCGTACAATCGCAGAATTTCGTTATTATCATAAAAGCGTATTTTAAATCTATACGGTAACATAAATCCAAAAAGTATAGAACGAGACTGATAATTCTAAAGCCGATCGGACTTGAAATGGGTCGAAAATAAATAATTTATTAAAATATAATTATTATATTTTATTAAATATAATATTTATAAAGGAATCTATATGAATTTAAAAAATCTCTTAAATTGTTTGAAATCAGCGGAAAACATTTCGATCGTTCCTATCCATTATATGCGTTGTATTCAAATCTGTATTGTTCGTATTTTTCTCTTTCGCTAAACGTCCCGACGATTATCCGTCAAAACCTCTAGTAAAAACAAGCGAATTTAATACTATACTCTTATACGTTTTTTTTCTACATTATTTTCCGAATATATTTTTTGTTCTTTAAATTTCACCGTTCTACTATTGAAACTGAAGTTATTATATAAATGTGTGTGTGTGTGTGTGTGTGTGTGGGAGGGCAAGCGCGTGTTCCTATTAGCTATTTCTAGTGAAGAATTTTTTCCGCAACGTGGGATGTTGTAATTTTCTGCGTGGAAACTGCGTAGGCACGTGGTTATTGTGTAGTGCTGCAGAAACGTAATATTTACGGAGAAATAGGTAAAATCTAAGCGAATATTATATGAAAAATAATAATTTTCGAATGTCGTGCGCTGCTGCGCAGCCAACAATATATACGAGTCGACGATAAATTATCGAAATTAATTATTCGCGTATTATATTAACGAACGGCGTATAATATTGTGTGCCGCCACGTATATTATAAGAAGAGCGTCGTGAACGAAACGAATAAATCAAAATAAAAATAATACGACGGCGCGTACATTATGTTTTTAATGACTACGCGGAAACAGCGTCGAATACAATATTATATAAATAAGCGTTTAAACGATTTTGTTTTTTTTTTATAAATTACGACGATGACGGGTTTTTATTTTTATTTTTTTTTTACTACAGAGAACGCCGCCGGTATATAACGTCGTTTGGTAAGAGAAAAACCGCGGACGAAAAGTCTTCCATCGAAATAAAATCAAATATCGATATTATTATTATTATTATTATTATTATTAAATCCGTTTCGGGGTTTATTCGAGACGTTCAGGGTCGGCCTGGTCATAGCCGCGAATGCGGCCGGGGCCCCATCTTTTTTTTTGTTTTGTTTTTTATACCAATATTTTTTAACGCTATGTCTCCACAAGTTTTGAAATCTTCGCCTTGTATTATTATAATGTATAAAAAAAAAAAATAATGCAAAAATCGATTTGAGAACACAGAGGTTCGAACCGTACACGTAAAATCGTGGTATTTATCCATTAGACTATTGGTAGTACGAACCGAAAGGCGGAAAAAAATAAACCTATTAAAGAAACACTGTAAAATTATCAAATTTCAAATTGCTATAACTTAAAAACTAAATCCGACCACCAAATTCTATCTTTACCATAAATTCTTTTATTAAACTGTATTAACTCTATATGGAAACAGAAGGCGCTAGTCCAAGAAAAAAAAAATCAATTTTTTGATGAAAAGAAAAATCTTATTTGCCCGGTAAGAATTTTAGAGTCACTCCGCCCCTGGATCTGGGACACCCTAGGTATATAATGAACTGTTTTTTATTGATATGTATTTTTTAACTTCATATTAAACTAAGGGTCAGGGGGCTCCAGAGTAAAGAGATCCAGGGACCTTTGGTGTGCCAGGCCGACACTGGAGACGTTATAATATATATATGTTTTCGCGTTACGCGGCCAAAAAATAATTACAGAAATCCGTGACCGAGCCGATTCGTTCGATTCGCTTATTATTTTCGCCGGAAATTTATCGGATTTTTCAAACATTTTTTTTTTTTTGTTGTCCGTCGACAGACAAAAATAATACGAACAACGAATGCGTTTTCATTTCGACATAAAAACCACCGGTTTTGTTTTGCTAAAAAATCAAAAATTTTCCTATACTGGCGATTCGATATTCTTCGATAGTCTTGAAAAATGTATTTCATCGCGAAAAAACGTTTTCCGTACATCTGAATACATCGGATTCGACATAAAATCGCGGTTTTTTTTCCTTAGAATTTTTATAAATACAAGAACGTCTAGCAAACGACATCTGTTGCGAGTCGATTAAAAAAAAAAAACAAAAAATTCGAAAAAAAAGTGCCGATTTACGTTCGTTTTTTCTAGTTTTCATCTTATTCACAATCACCTAACACCGTTCGAGCACCGGTTTCTCGATTTTTAGACAGAGCGCCAACAGGAAACGAAACGGTATATACACATTATTGTAAGTCTGACGACGTGAGAGAGCCCGTGGAAAACAGATTAAATCGAGAGGATTAGCTGATAATAATATAATTGAACGAGTATAGTCCTGTAGTGTGTGTGTGTGTGTATGTATTGTGGTGGCCGTGAGAAGAAGAAGAGCTTTACTCGTATGCCTCCTCCTGTACCGCCGTCGTTTTTATTGTCTACGCACCGCACACGAAATCACTGCGCGCTCCCACACGTTGAAACAATAGTCTCCACTTTCTAATTCTTTTTTTTTTTTATTTTTTATCCTCCACCTCCCGTCACAGACGCGTTTTACACGCGCGTCTTTCGTTCGTTTCGTTTCGGGTATTTTTTTTCTTACTTATTTCATTACCGTTATAATATTATTTTTTTTTTTATCCTTCCGAGTTATGAATTTTCACACGAGTTTTATTACTTCGTTTTTCGTTCGATTTCCAATCGGGAAAAAAAAACCATATTCAAGAGATGTGCTCGTGGAGGTGTTGACGTGGATGTCACGGACTTTTTTGACAAAAAAAAAAAAAATGATAATCCTGAAACCAAATTTTTTCTCGATTTTACACTAAAAATCGTTATAATTCTACGTCTGACGTATATTTTATGTCTGTAATATCGTCTGACGCGCTGAACAATTTCACATTATTATTACAAAAAAAAAATATATATATATTTGAAAAAAAACGGGCAAGTATTATTTCAGCGAAACAATATATATATATTTTTGAGGAGTGCGATTTCTTTTTCGCCCTCGTTGGCAAATTTCATAAACACACGGGCCTGTACGTTATTTAAGTATACACATAAAGTGCGTACATGAACTGTACCCTAAGCATTATATATTATACGGACGCGTGTACACTGCACGTGTGCTACCGTATTACAATAATTCCCGACAAACTCCGGCGCAAACCCGAGACGATAAAAAAAAATCCTTTTTCTGAGACGTACGCCTTTGCCCAGCAAATACGTCTCGTCCCTGTTCTCCGTTATAAATACGTTTAATCCAGTAATACGATTAAAAATATAGGCTTTTATATTATTATTATTATTATTATTATTATTATTATTATTATTATTATATGCCCGTTCCGCGTAGTATCGAGTTTCGGAAAACATTTCTATTCGTATATATATATATATATATATATATATATATATAACCGAAAACGACGACATATAATAATATAAAAGAAGAAAAAAACACTCACCTGTTCTATCGGTGCAGTGACGATCCACGACGGCCGAATCCGATATGTCTGCAAAAAAAAAAAAAAAATTATTATTAATAATAATAACAACGAAAAACGCGAAAAATACTTATACGTTATAATAACGTTTGAACATGTTATTTAAACACACATATGTATATACGTATATTTAAACATATAAACCACCACCGCCTGACTCGTAAATCGTATATTCAGATTTCTACAGAAATACAAACGTATTATTATAGTTTTTTTGCCTTCGAAAAAAAATCGAACATCTTTAAAAGTATAGGTATGAAATATGTTTGCTCGTCGTCAATGAAAATAAATTTCAAAAAAAAAAATTTTCTTTCGAAAACACCAGAACAATTATTCATTTTAACGGGGTGGTTTTTTTTTTTTAGCGGTATTATCATTATGATAATGCGAGCGAAAGGGTTTTAAGCCCCGCGATGACGCGTGTTATATTCTACAGTCGCGTATTATATATACGGAACGTTTTCTACGCGTTTGATTATATATATAAATATAATTAATTATTCGGCATTTCGGTGTGATAAAAATGCTTGTTGTGTTTAAAACTTAACGAAATTAAAGTTTAAAACTTTGTGTTTAACGCGCGTAATCCGATTATTTAAGACGAGAATTAAACCGTTGAAAAAACGTACATGCGAAAAAAAAACGTGCGTTTTTACCGGCACAGCTCGTTTAGAGATTCGATAGAGAAAAACCGCACAGACATTTTTATCGTTTCAACGCAGCCTGTTTATCAATATAAATAAATAAAGAACAAAATGTTTAAAATATAAAATACGTTGACTACAAGTAGCGTTTTTTACTCGATGATTTTATTATGGACGACGGTATTACACGTTTTTATTTTTAAATAATAATACAGAGAGTTTTCTTTGGAGGCCTTTGGTGAAAATCGATGACCCGTAGTCCAAAAACACATGCGACTATAAACAAACGTGTCCGCCCTGACCTACGGTTTCTGGGCTATTCAATTCAATAATATATTTTTATTCACCTTTCCGCGTTCGGACAATATAATGTGTGTATACTTTTGGCTTCGGAACAATCGAACTGATCTCGATTGTATTTTAATCATTTTGTACTGATCATTAATTTTTCTCGTGCGTGGTCGATTTTAACCGTATACGTGCGTCTCACACTCTCGTGTGTTCCACTCACAATACGTGCGTAGACTACACAGATTTTATTACAGAGCCCAACATGCAAATCGGAAAATAAGTCATTGATGACATCGTGCGTGGATTAAAGTAGATTTATCATTTCGATTAATATCGAATGTCGCTATACAATTTTATAACAATCCGATCCGTCAAATTATCCAATGAGATATTATCTCGGATTCGGTCCGATCTTCATGATGAAACGCCAAGTTTTATTTGCACCATCCGGTCAGCGGGCCTACTCATCTCTGCGAGTCCAAATAAGTGAATAACAATCATTATTATTTGTTTGAAAAGATTAAGCGGTAATTTTTTTCGATTTTACTGGGTTTTCTTCGTCGATTTTTAAGTAGACACATCACAGACAAAAAAAAAACGATACGTCACAAACGGAAAATTTAAATAACCGTTAATTGAAATAGTCCATTTATATTATGTAACTTTGATTAAATAGATATGTCATATTAGACGTATTCTTCAGTGACTGAAATCAACACTGTCCAAAGTCAAAGAATATGATAAGTGAATAATGACGACGATTCACACACTCGAGTATAGTAATCACAATAATTATTACAGTAATTCCGCTTATATACGTTGTCTGTCGATAATAATTACTATGAAGCGTTCGAGTTGAAGTGTGAAAAAATTAAACCGAGTCTTAAGAAGAAGAATAAACGATCGAGGAAATTTAAATTACAACGCGCGCTGCAGCAATAAACACTGCTGTACGCGCGCATCTCGCAAGACCTTTTGTTGTCAATTTTATGATCGAACGAATTTTAAATCAAGAACAGTTTTCTTTTCACTCTTGCACAGTTATTCTATATATATATATATTTATATATATAAATACACGTAGAGAGCGGATGTAAAGGATTTCCAGTCTAATGGACATCTTTCTTAGATAGAAAAAAATAAAAATAAAATAAAACGACAAAAGGAACGGTTGAACACAAAACGATTACACGACTACAGGTGGCTGGCTGACAGACGCTCTTCTATTCAATTCTTCTATTTACACGGAATGAAAAGCCAGAAATACGCGTCTACCGTAAATGTTTATAACGTTTTAAACGTTTATATTTATATATAGGCACGCGTGCTTTATACATACATAGTTCACAATCTTATAAATACACGTTATCGGTCATCTGTATAGCGAAGTACATAAAAAAATTACAATTTATATATTTTGATTTTTTTTCAGTGAATCCCAGCGTTGCCCGTGCAAGTATAAAAGATCATTTCGATAAAGTTCAATCAGTAAAAAAAATATATTAAGCGCCGTTTTTTTCCTTCCGTCGAACTGGCATCAACTGTGAGGCCTGCCATTACAAACACGATATGATTTCCGATCTAAGATTGACTATAGAAACAAATTTTTTATATTCAAGTATTTTCTGTTTCTCCGGTTGCATTTACACTCGGCAAGATATACATTTAATAGTTTTACGTTAAATAATGCGATTCGACTATGTTCCGATATTTCTTAAAAATCGCATTTGAAATCTCTCTCGTTCATTCCCCGCAATGAACATCGCTGCGAGATGTCTGAAATAGAAGTTTAAGTATAGTTATAATAAATCTTGTCGGAGAAAGAGATTATTGACGTTTTTTTTTAGTTTTACCAAAATCTTTTTGAAAATATTAACTTTGAACACGTATATGTGTAGGAGAAAGTCACTGATTTGTAATTTAAAATAAACTATAATGAACCATCGACGAGACAAAAAAAAAAACTGACGTTGATCGATTCACTGGTTTCGGAAATTACCTAGGACATAAAAAAAAAACCGACTTCGGTAATGCGTTCTCCAGTGAGGGAGGGTGAAGAATTATCGCCCGTAAGTATTGGTTTTATAATAATGTATATTTTTATCTACGTCCATCGTGGTCAGTGCAGGACACTTTTTTTTTATATCAAAGACGACTTTCAAGGGAACTGTAAACGTTCGGACTGGAAGGGCAAGTCGGACGAGACCAAAGAGACGTGCGGTGTGAAGGTGCAAGATATCCTGTAACTAGTCATACGAGTTTATCATGGATGCGACTTCTTATGTCTTGTTGAGTTTGAAGAGTTTAACCTTGATGATATTTTAATCCATTAAAAAAACGGAAAAATCTTTAGTCATTTATGAGACTCCACCGCGGATTCTGATGAATCCGTATCATAAATCGGTCGAAATTTTTGGTCATTTTAAGTGAAGACGTTAAAGAAAATCTAAATTCTGTAAGTCCAAAAGAAATTGATATTTAAATATTAATTTAAATCCTATCTATATATTATGTTGTGTAAATTCATTTTAGAGAACGCTCAAAATGCTACGGGACGCACTGTCTCCCCTGCTATTTTTCGCACACTTTAATCCCTGCGTATAATAATTATTGTAATCGTTGGAAAACTCAATCTTACCGCGTCTGACTCGCGTTTTCGATTCGCCACTCGGCAGTCCGCAATTTTGAAAATATTTCCAATAATGTGTTTTTTTATTATTATTATTATTATAATGAAGAGCGGATTTTTGGCGCGGTCGGTCGAATTTCCATCGAGGTACCGTGCAAGTCGGCGATCTGCAGCGGTAAAGGGATGGCGGGAAGTAGTGGTGAAGTAGGCCAAAAAAAAAAAAAAAGTAGTGAAGCAAAGGGTGAGAGTGCCTGGAAACAGACTATATATACGTTGTACATTATGTAGGTTAACGATTGTTGGCAAAGTACCCGGCAGTCTGGTATTTATTTATAAAATGGCGGCGAAAATCGTTTACGATTTTTCTATTTCTCTCGCCCGCACAGCATATACGTCTCGAGTCGTGACGGTGGCGAAGGCGATGCGCGATCGGCACGAAAATAATCCAAAATAAATAATACCTCAGCTCAAAAACAGTCAATGTCGAAAATATTTTTAAATCGTCGGGTTAGCCATTACCGTAAGACGTAGGTTTTTTTCATGAAATTCATTATGCGGATAAGATGGAACGTGGACGCTAACAGAAACATCTATTTTGCTGCAGGAGACTCTAGAAAAAGTGTACCTATCGTAAAGGACGTGCGAATGAAAAAACCGAGAAGTAACGAACTACTGCAACTCATATACTTCGAATGGAAAAAGAAGTTTTGCACGGAAAACAAGGATATTTTGGTCGAAAACACTCCGCGATCGGTTTGACGCGACATCCAATACCCGCGCACTGTGTATTGATATCTATATAAACGGTAACCAACGTCCGAAACGGATATGAACTCGAAGAAAACGCAGGAGATGGACTTCTTTAGGAAATATCAAAAACATTTCAATAATTAATACTTTTTCAACGCGAACGATGTGCTTTTTGGAAAAATAGAAACTTTAAACGATTCGGAATAAAACGAATCGATATCAGACCACCGCGGTATAATTCGCGCATAGAACAAAACCATATCGTCTAAACAATATCCATCGATTCACTATTCGCGATTCAATTGACCGCGCGAATTACACGTCGGTTTTTTCTCGACTCCTATGTCAAAATGTCAAACTATAAAACGAATTAACACTTCGTTTCGTCCTCCGGCCTCGGATCGCACAATATTCCGTTTTTTTAAATTATTATTTCTCGCATTTTTTTTCTACTCACATACATATTTTCTTTTTACCGAGCGATATATAAAAGTGTCATATTTCCCGCGTCTGTTCGCCGTTATACAACAAGCGCGAGCTGTATTCCGACACCGTTGCAGTAAATCCCTTCTTTTCCGCCGGGACGACTTTGCGTAATCAAATTTTTAAACTTTAATACAACCAGCAGGCTTTTATGTTAAACAATCTCCTCCATTCATCTCTCGCGGCGTTCTCCGTTACATAAACGTTGACTGAGAAATATGGTACACGCGCTGGCTGCAGACCCGCCCCCCATTTCTACACGCCCCGTTATATTATACACGCTTTTTCGTTTTCAGCTTTTTTCTTCTCTCAGCCTCCCCTCCGACTCGATATTATAAAACCCAACGGTCGATTTAATAAAACTGCGGCAGACGTTGTATTATGTGCAAAACGGTGCAGCAGATTTCATTACAATATGACTTTTCGCATTGGCCGAGATCTGTCTCGGAAAATGGACTTTTTACGCGTTTTATACGCGCTGCACAGCGTATACGATAAGATACGATTTTTGTGACCGAATCATTTCATGGAAGATACATACTATACATACATTTTGAAAACGAAAAACCGCGTTTTGTTTTGACTGAATGTTACATTTCAACGGTCAACACGACCTTACGTAGCAAAAAGCTTCCGTTTGTCTACGCTCTTGTTTATTAAATTCTGCTTTACGAAATTCTAAAATATTATTATAACGTTGGCCCGTTTTTGCACGAATGAGTATTGAATACCAATATATTATACTTTCAATTAATTTTTTTTTAAGTTTGGTATAAATATGGTGGTATTATTCAATATAAAAAAAATATTGTTATCAATATAATAGAACATTAATTCGTTTGTGGATTCACGCGAATTTCACACGATTTTCTTGCACGAATAGAAATAAGAGTGTTTAAGTATATGCGCACGGGGTAGGGCAACAGTCTATCCTGTCAAATTTCCAGTCATTACGATTTTTTTTTCTATATAGTATTTGACAATTGTCATGTCGATTAATGTGATATTTCTAAAATGATGACGATTATTAATAGTCGATTATTGAAAAGTCAAAAGCAGAAATGTATAAAAAAATATTCATTTTAAACGCGTTTATGTATATAAAATATTACGCGTATTTACAATACATTATATTTTAAAGTTTACCGATATTAAAAAAAAATATATAATATCACGACTAATGGCCCGCGAAATTATTTTCAACGGTGGTGGTATATTAAATGTGTCGTGAGATGTTGAGCCGCACAGAATCCAGCAAAAAATTAAAAACTGTGTCCCTCTCGGCTCCCTATTATTATTATAATTATTCACATACGTATCTTCTTCCAAGTCGTACACGAGCGGGTCTGCAATAATATAAGCGACATACCTGCAGTGTTATAATAACAATAATAATACGCGTACGTGTTTTTCCGCACATATTTTCCATGGAAAAAACCGTTTAGAAATATTTACAATTTATTTTCTCGACGTAGCAATTGTTACGGGGGGGAGAGAAACGGAAGGAAAAAAAGGGTTTTTGATTCGTTCAAATTAAATGTGTATTTTTTTTTCCTGCTTTCGTTGTCGCTGGAAATTAAAAATGCGAAACAAAAAAACGGTAGAGTGAGGAGCGGGCTGGAGAGGAATTATTACGTTTTTCTTCGGTACACTATTATGTTGTTTGAATATTTTGTAGGTTAAATTGTTAAAATTAATTTAATCGTTATAACGGTCGCGTGTACGGCATAAATTAAGTCGGTGTTTTTTTTTTTGTCCATGTTACACTCATATATATTATAATATGTATTATTTCGGAGTAGGTATTTTATCATACGTACGAATAATTTAGTTTTTAATTAGTTAAATTAACTGCGAGTGTATACTAATTGGAATAATTAACGATTTGATGCGCGTCGTGCGACATGCGTACACGCCATAGACCGACTTGATTACACGCGGCATATACGTATATATACAGACTCAATAATAGTTTGACGATCTGTTTCATAAATAATACCTATTATTTGTAACGTTTAACCATACGTTAATAGAAACGTTACTAATATAAGAAACTCACCGGTAATCGCGATGGAACGCATTTAAATAAACGAACATTTTACACATATATAAAAAAAAAAAATCACACCAAATATACGAGTATACGATAAAATGTATAATATCTCGTATAGTCACATAAAATAATACGAACAACTTAAAAAGAAAAAAGAAAAAAATTAAATATCAATTGTTCTTTTGTAAATCCTGCAATTTTTATTGTGCTACGACAAATATTCTATATTTCGGTATATAAGTATTTAAATATATTATACGTTTTCGTTAGCGTCGAACAATTTTATCTCCGTAGAGTATTTTAAATACAATAACACTACGGAATATTTACACTTTTTTTTTTTTTTCAAATGTTTTAAAAAGTAATATTGTTTACGAACAATTGTGCAGTTTGCTGACTGTCAACTTCGACAACTGTTTATAGGAAAATATCATTATAGTCTAACGCACAACTGTTATTTAAATTTTCCATCCTGCAGTAATTAATAATAAAAAAATACGTATTTTACTTCACTAATCACCGACGATTCTGATCGTATACAGTGAATATTGTTTTCAATTAAAATTCCAGTATTTCTAAAATATACTTTTATACGTCTGAAGAGAAATATTTGTGCGGTATTTTAAATAAGTATATATTTTGAATACTATTCGAAAGATACATTAAATAATAATAAAACGCGTATAATATAATATATAGTACAGAAGTAAAGGTAATAACAGTATTTTTTTACAACACCCGCCTGAACATAATTAAAATTACTCGTTTTTTTTTTTTTATGAATTTATTAATGTATAAAGTCGTAATAAATTCTCACGCAATAAAAAATAACCTACATAAAACAAATTTTCGTTCCTGTCATTAAAAAATATTTGCATTTGTCAATATAAATGTAAATATTTTTTACGACGGACTCGTTTCTGGACGAATTTTTATGAAGATAATCATTTTGAAAAAAAACGCACAAACACACACGCGCATAATCACGAAAATCCTACAAAATAATCGCTCATTGTCTATGTATCTATTTGTTAAAATATACACTGATTTACTGGTAGAGATTTTGGAAATTATCTCGAACTGTGTATCGAGGACGGGAATTAATTTTTCCAATTCGTTGAAGTTAACAGAAAAGATAAAACGCAAAACGAGTTAAAAGTTACTAAAATATTTTGTGTTAACTCAGCAAGTCAATAGTTGATTAAAACATAGTTTAATTCAATTTGCTTACGATTATTTTCTAATATATAAAAATAACGTAAAAACAGGGACCGAAGACGTACCATAATAATAGGTAAACGTTTCATAATAGATTATTATTGCTCTATACCAATCGTTACATGTAAAAGTATTTTACGTTACCCGAGTTGTCGTCAATGTATAGATGTCAATGTGTAGTATAAAATCGACTCGAAATTTAGTCGGCATATAGTTTTGAAAAAAAGAACAACTTTTTAAATAGTTAAAAATAAAAGAGTGACTCAATTAAAACCGATTTAACTTTAAAATTTTTAACTCGTTAATTTTTTTTTGAAACGTTATCGAAATATATCCTCGTGTATAATATTCGAAAAAAAAAATTTTTTTTTTCACTTATATACATAATTATAATTAAACGTTTTGTTCGTTTTAAAAATTTCAATCGCCAGCCGGCTGCGGCGGCGGTTATAACGAAACGTGGAAAAATGTTTAAACTAAAATAATATTGAAGAATATATTACGCTGCACTCTGGCAACATCAGTTTATATGGGACACGGAGTTTGCGTAGTATTCGCGACATATTCAATTCAGTTATAATCTCGGGACCATCTGAGATACGCGCGGCACATTTGTTATTCTCGTTTTCGCCAATTCTTCGTGCTTTTTTTCTTTTTTTTTTGTTGCATAATTACGACATTTATTGTGTTGTTTTGCTAATATTTACAATGCAAAGTGATGTTTTTACGTATATATACTGCGCCTTATCTGAATATAGAAACGGACGGATTTCAGAAAAGAAATAAAAGCCAGCGGTGTATTTTATACAGCCCGCCCCTGAAATTAAAACTGTAACGGCCGTCTCGGAAATGCTACGTTTTTACAAGCAAACCTCGTGTACGAAATTATTCGTTTTTTATATTCTGAACGTAGCCAGGAAGCTGTTGGTTTTATAATGTTTTCACGTTTTCTGTGCACAAATTTTCGACTAGAACGAATGCTCGGATACGTTACGCGTTAGCGAATCGTTGGTACTTTATATCTGAAACGTTTTTCGATTTTCTCATTGTATATAGTTTCCTCATACGCGCAATTCAACACTATCCGAAAATTGGAAGAGAAACTATTTTCTCAATAGTTTTTAAACGCGGCGCGAAAAAGAGTGCCATAGAGTGTTGAAATTTACACCGAATATGTAATACTTATAGCACTGTATCGGCGGCATTTTTTTTTTTTTTTTACAAAAAACGTTTTCCAATTTCCGGCCATTTACACAGCAACAGATGTTGAACTATTTAAATCATTAAAGGGACGATTTTTGGTTTCAAGGGCTTTTCGTACAACACAGGTTACTTCGTCTGTACTCAAAAAAAAAAATCTTGAAGTCACAATTTTTTTTTCCCACCACTAAATTTTCCGACCGAGTGTATTACACCGAAGCTCGGAATCGTTTTATCGAACGCAATTATTTTGAAAACGCTTTCAAATGTACAGCAAAATTTTATCATAAAAGTAAATTCACTCAAGCGACATCCACAACACGGTTAATTTTTTTCCTGTTATTATATATAATTTTTAAACCTGTACGCGCTTTTAAAATTTTTATAAGCCTAACACGAGTCGCGATCAATGGCAATCATTACTGTAACGAACTGTTCGATATTTTCTCTCTCGACAAAGTCCTCCCCCGGGCGTTACGTGAAATATTATCTCTTACACGTGACGTGTCTCGTTCGATAATAATTCGAAACCGGAATCGGATATCGTTTCTACAGTGTTCGCGCAACCGTTATGTTCTTCTGTTGAATAATGATAATTAACGAAAAATGACTTTACACGATCAATTTTCCTTCTCTGCAGACGAGAGTATTGTTTTTCTTTTACTGTCCGACATTAATTAAACGTTATATTCGCTATTTCCTATACCGAGGATTTGCACGTTTCGCAAATGTATATATATATATATTTTTTTTAACTCTAAATATTTATTTCACAATCTGTTACACATTAGAACAATTAGTGTAAGTAATGAAAGGTTTTTTTGACATGAAAGACGGAATAAAGAAACCTTCCAGTAAAGGCACTTTGGCAGTTGGTTATAATTATAGTTACAATTATTACAATATACGCGAGTATTTACATTTTCGGGTATTACGTTTTTAGGAAAGTAGGTTTATTTTTAATATTTTTACTAAGGGATTTCCGTGGTTTTGTAGATTTCAGTTAAAATCGTTTGTAGAAGGTTTTCGGTACATCCCGGACAGAGGAGATGGCAAGATCATTGTGTAAGGACTGGTTTGAAACGTAAAAGGGTGCTTTTGGTTATAGCACGGAGGGTTTTGGATCGGAAGCGGTGTGTGTACGGTTTATGTTCGAGACTTTTGCAGTGCCCCATAGTTGTTGTATACCGTACGTCCATATATTGGTTTGAGGAATAGTTTATAAATTAGTATTTTGGTCGGCGATTTAATATGACTAGATATGTGCTAATAACGTGTACGTATGCGTTACCACCGGCAAAGTGTCGAACTCCATAGAGAACCTCCCGAATATAGGCAACGGTATGAAAATTAGTTTATCCCGCACGTATCAACCACACAGCTAATGGGTCGTTGTCAATCTCTTATCGCAATCGATACAACAGATGTTCCGATCGGAACGTCTTGGATTACATAATATGGTGTAGTCGTCGACCTGCGCAGTAACGCAGACATTTCTGTAATCAGTGGCGTACATACGGGGGGTTTCGGGTTCAAACCCCCCCCCAGGACCAAAAAAAAAAAATTGTGATATTATTATAAGGCCCGTTGCGCGTTATAACATGTTTTAATTTTTACACTCTACAACGGTGCACAGGTATTGTGTGCACTACCGGCTCCTACTCATAAATTCCTTCATGCGCCGTTTAAAGGGATGGTTTTAGTGTTGGTTATTTTTTAAACCCCCCAGAACAAATTTGAATGTACGCCACTGTCTGTAATATTGTAAATCTTATTCACTGTCGTCCGCGTATATAAATAAATAATAATAATTAATAATTATAAAATAATAAATAAATAATATCTCGGCATGGTTTGCCGGCCGGACGAGGGCGACGACGCGGCGATCGTTGTTGTTCGCAGGGGGCGCGGCGACTTATAATCCGAGTTTGCACTACACCCGGACGGCGGCGGCGGCGGCGGCACCCGTCGCGTCGTCGGTCGGCTCCCACGCGCGCCACGGTCGATAACGTTCCGCTATACGCGTGTGTACCACCACACATACACAAACACAACAAGCACAACAACGCGGGCACAGCTTCACATTGTACAGAATAACGTGTCTCGATCACCACTGGACCGGTGTGTTTCGCCTTTAAAAACTCTGCACACCCGTTGTTATATTCTCCTATACTTCGCGTTTATTCGGACTCTGTAGGACCTCCCTTCGTCTCTCAAAAAAAACTCTTTCCCAAACCCCTCTCGAATTCTTCTTTTGATAATCTTTTCCCGGCAATTCTTTATTATATAGGGCTTTACGATCTCGCCCCGAACTGCAGTGTCGAAATAATCTCTGATATTCTTCTCCTCAAACGAGTCAACCCTATGCAATACGTTTTGTTTCCGCTATTTATTACTTAATAAAATAATACATTTTTTTTTAATAAATAAAATGTGTATATAATTGACACATTTATCGTAATGACGACGACAACAATCGTCGAGTACCATCGAGAAATTATAAAAACGTCCACGAAACAAAATACCGTTACATTCGCGCCGAAATATAATTATTTTTGGTAAACGATAACAATCGACCGATGACTGTCACGCAATTTTTTTTTTTTTACTAGAACCGTGATGAACCCGATTACTCGAAAAGAAAACTGCGAGATAACTCGAACAATCCGTGCTCCGAATATAGACGGATATTGACGATTACTTATTGCGTTGGATTAATCTATATAGTAAGGTGGACGATAAACGGAGCCAACTCCTTCTGCCAATGAAATATTCACATCGACGAGTAATAACCAAAAAGAAAGATCTATTAACGTACCGAGACGAAATGCACATGTAGAAAAAGGAAGAATAACGTGCGTGGAACGTAAACGGAATAACAATAAAACGAGAAAAGAAATCAGTCACCAGATGGCGCTGCGACACAACATAGAGGGCGTGGCAGAAAGGCGCGAATATAAACAGCGGTCAGTCTCGAACACTACACACACATAAACCGTAGTCAGACACGAACTACGTTGTTCACTCCGCCGTGACTACACTGCGTGGTCCGACGGCTATTTATAAGCGCCTTTCTGCCACGCCCTCTATGTTGTGTCGTAGCGCTATCTGGTGACTAATTTCTTTTCCCGTTTTATTACGGTCGGCTGACGCGCTACGCCGGCATATGCGGGCGTTTAGTTTGTCGCTAACCGAGCGACCGATCGTACGCGCTTATGCAATCTTTATTATTTATTTATTTTTATTATGATTACCAATAGTAACAATACTATTTCGCGTATTTAAATGAAATTAAATCTCTCCTCGTTATTGTACACTCGTTTACACGTTTACTGTTTATTTAAAGTTTACTCGTTTACTCTCATTTACACTGTACACGACCGACCGAGTTTGTCGTCAGCTATAAGCATACGAATATAATCGATTACACTAATCGATAAAAAAATAAATCAATAATATTATATTATGTACACTACAGATCTGGCAACGTTGTACGATTTTTTACGCTTATTTATATATCGAAAATATTTCTGGGCGGTCCTCCCCGGTCGGATTAATTCGCCAGAGACTCTCGTAAAAAAAATGCTTATGGACCTTTTGTGTTTTTAGCAGGGGCGCGATTCGCCCCACGTCGTGTAGTTTTAATTTGCAACACAATAAAACAAATCATTTGGATTTTAATTTTTCAAAGGAAAATTTGAAAACGCCGTTTTATTTGCGAAATCGGAAATTTCTGTATTTGGCTCGCGTTTAAAATCGTTCCCTGCTTTGGTGAGAGTCATTTCGAAACTTCTCTGTTATAATAATGTCACTCGGTTTGTTATAGAAGGATAAACGCGGCGACTAGCCGCGGTCGGGTGCCGTTTAATTGCGTACCTTTAAGGCCACCGCCGCCGGTCCTGTACTACGTTGAGCAGTGTCGATGCACAGCGTGCAGCAGTCTCGACGGCGGTTTCCCACAATAATAATAACATATGCAATACATGTACGCGCTCTCCGTTTTCCCATATAAACATTACATATATATATATATATTAACTAATTGATCGGGTTTGACCAGGTGCAGTGACTCGAGTTTTACACGCCCACCGCCACGACACCGCGACGTCCCTGCAGAGATAAACGTCCCTTCCGAATCAAGACAACCCTGCGCGCTAACAATATAATTATATCGTCTGGGCGGGTTATTTAATCTGAGAAACGGATAATTTCTCCGTCATCACCGCGGGTGTCGATTATACCGATTTCGATCGACGCGATCTCGTCCTGTGCTTTTTTTTCCCCCCGCAGCGCTATAATAACCTCCAACGTCGATTTAAGAAGCCTTAGATTAGGTTTTTTTCCCATCCGGTGTTGTAAAATTGAAATTTTAATTTACAAGCGTATTTCACGCCTCGAACAAAATAAAAATATTATTGTATTTTTAGGTTCCGAGCGTTAGGTTAGTGTTTTTTTTTTTAAGTCTATACCCGAAAATCGTACCAGAAGGAGTGTTTCGATCTTTACACGCATACTCGTGGATTGCCGGTAACGAATTGCATTTGATTGGGGTACTTTAGAGAGGTCATTTTTCGATTTTCTCAAACGTCTAAAAAAAAAAAACTATCGAAGAATTACGTAAAAAAAAAAACGGTAAAAACGTAGTAAAGTCGCGGTTTTCGATTTTTTTTTTTTTTTACGACCATTTCACAATTTTCTCGATAAAGCGTAGTATTTTGATGGAAAATTACAATATCGAAATCAAACATTTTTAGCTACCTAGGTTTATTGTCAATAATTATATTAAAATAATTTTCTGTATAAGGTTAATACGTGGATGTTAAAGAACGGGAATGTAATATCCCGCATAGGGTAAAATTTATATTTTAAATATCTCAACTGCAGTTATATTACAATATTAAATAGTTCGTAAATCTATAAATTAAGTGACCGGGGGTGAAAAAAAAAAAGTAATTTATTTTCGTATAACGCCGTTGTGCGCCGCGGCGGTCGTCATGAATAATAATTGTTAATAGTAATATATAGCGACTGCTTTATAATATATAAATTAACCGTTAAGGTGAAATTATGTTGCCGACCTGAGTTATCCCGAAGGAACGGTGGGGTGTTTGTGTGGCTCCAGGTGAGAATTTCTCGTTATATATTTTAATTTATACGTCCGACGTCATTTCTCGCGCTAATGAAAATCATAAGCGAGAAAAAAAATGTTTTTTTTTTTTTGAAATCGCAGGAATATATTAGACAGGAAATAACGAGAGCTTAAAAAATATAATTTCGGTAATTGTTAACGGATTTATTATTATTTATTTATTATTTTTTTTGTTAACATCTTACTCGCAAAACCGATAAAACGTGTTGAATAAGTCAAATTTTTTTATTAGGTACAGTTTTTTGTCTGTCCCGAAAAGGGAATTTGAATTTTTTTTTTTTAGATATGTCGGCCCACGTCGTATAACAATTTTATTATATCCGTATATATGTATATAATAAAACGTTTAAGATTTCTTTTAAATTTTCTCACCTATAAATACAATATAAAATGAAGTTTTTACTAGTTTTTTTAGGACATCAACAAAGCAATAAATACAATATAACGCAGAGCGTATATACTCGTGCGTGGTACCTAACCGGAAAGTATATATATTATAATAATAAATTGTTATAAGCGTTCGGATAATATAATAGTCGATAAATTTCGATAATTATTATTAATGAAAATATACATTCGTGCGAGTACAGCACACGCTTTGAATGGCGCGTCGTACACGCATCAATCATCACCTATTCATATTATATCTGTACGCGTTATTATTTCGCAGGCGTTTACCGAGTGTGTTTACAATAATATTATAATGATTTTATACACGTCATACGCCGCTCTACGATCGCGGCGCGTGTATACACACATTGTTGTACACAATAACTGCTACATATACGGATTAAAATAAATCGATATATTAGTTATGTGTAGTATTGGCGCAACGTCTAAGGAGGGGAGAGAAATGCTTTTCGAGTCATTAGCGTCCCTAAAAAAAAAATAATATATTTTTAAGACTATTCAAAGTATACTGTTTCGTTTTAGATTTAAAAATAAAGAGAAAAAAATGTACCCACACGTTTTCTTTTAAGTAACTTTTAAGGAGATATTTTATTTTCAAAACTCCTCGAGCTGCTGCATATGAAAATACGGACAAATAAATGGTGTAGCCTCCTCTCACGAGCCGATGAGACTGCAGTTTATACGTACAAAAACCCGTCTCGTTCAAACGTCTAGTCGCGCCTGTGCAGTGTGCGATTGAAAATATTTTTTGCAAAAAAATAATAAATACTCAGACGAGCATAGAATATTACGTACGGAAGATAATATTATAACCGCATAAGGTTTAAAAATTCGTGAAAATTTCGTACAAATTCGTGACCTAAAAAAATGATATTTTCTCGGGAAAATTATCTATCCCTGCAGAGACGTAGCTGCGTATATATATATATATATAGGTACTCTCTGTTTAATGCCGTTCCATAATTTATAGTCGATGTACCACCACCTTTAAAACAACAAACTTTACCCCAGTAATAATATAATTATGTAAATGTCTTACTTAACGACTGTTTTATGGTACCCGCGCGTATACACATACATTAAACACCTAAATATAATATATCAGCGCTATTACCATAATAACAATAATAATAATAATAATATAACGCGTTTTCCATTTTCAACAATTTTCTTTTTATGGTACCGGTTTTTTTCATTTAAAAATCGATCTAAATATGCGTTCTTATATACGTATAAAATACGATAATATCCCGTGATTTTTCGGATTCGTTTGTATTTCCATAAATATCTTTTTTTACGAATTCCGTATCACATTCGCAAAGGAAATATAACGTTATGTCAATAATATTTGTTTGCTCTTCGTTCTTATCTTCTTTTGTTTTCGGATTTCTTTTTGATATCAAAATGAATGTATTATTATATCGCGTCATATTATACAAGAGTTTTACAGTCACGTTACCTTTCGTTCAACGGTTCATTAACACTCTATATACCCCGTTGATATTATTATTCTTCGTATATTATCAGATTACAAATTATTCTTTAACAATAACATTACTGATAATACGGTAATAGATACGTAAATAGCGTGTCGATATAAATGTATTTATATGCTGATGACCGTGTCGAAAAATAATTTTCAACGAAAATATTATGACGCGTGTAAAACCGTTTTTTCGTATTCGATTATAGAACTGATATAATGATGTTTTGAATTGACACAATTTTTGAACGCTATCGTATTCCATTTACTTTTATATTTTTTATCGTTTTATTACTTTTAATAAATTCAAAATAATCACGTAAACATTTAAAATTTTATTTCTAAAAAACTTCTCTTTTTCGCATTGTACGAATATTGTAAATAAAAAAAAAAAAAATGTATAAAGCAGTTATAGACACCACATTACAGGGACTTTTAACTGACCAATATAGAACGTATTTGTGCCAATCCTTAAAAATCTCAAATTTCACAATACATTTTTTTTTTTTAATTCAATAAAAAAAAATGTTTAACAAACATTATGAACACAAACAAATTTTAATTTTTAATTTTTATCTTGTTTGAATGATCGACATTTTGACAGTTAATTTTCATTCATACGTGGACAGTTATATTTCGGAAATAACTATTTATACCTGCAGTAAAACATTTAAAAAATCCAAAAACCACACGTCTTTTACTATAAATGTTTAAAAAAGAAAACACATTTCACATATAATATTATACGTTTAACATATACGTACTAAACTGTCGCCGCGCTCTGTTGCGGTAAATAGAAAATTGATATTAATAACGAATTTTCAAAAAATACCCGCGAGGAGAAAGCGCAGAAAGTACCTAATAATAAATTAAAATATCGTTTACCTTTACTCGTATGACACACATATATATGAATGTTTGAAATTAATTGATTTTTGATTACTATTTCTTTTTCCTTTCTTCAAAAGAAACCGTTTTGAATAATAGAAGAAAAAACCGTATACGTATATAACACACATTGCGCGTGCGTCGTTATTATGAAATTGCTTTAAAAAAAAAAAAATTCGTTTATAATAGCGCATAAGAAAAAGTTCATTTATTTGATAAAATTGTGAATTACTACTTAAAACCCCGTAGGAGTCCACCCACTCTCGTTTTACAACTTTTGATATTCGACTATTTGACAAATTTAAATTGAAAATAATTGTTTTAACGTCATATTTATTTAAGACTTGTTCGGTTTTAAACGGCCATTCGCGATATCTTTTACTGTATTTCATATTTTAACACGTCTAGAAGATGTCTTGATGAATCTGTATAATCGTATCCGCTATCTGAAGTGACTTACATATACGTCATACATGTTTCATTTTGAAAAAAAAAAAATTGTACCGCATAAATCCAATACGTAATAAATACGAAATGCAAGCATGTTATTTTATGTCCGCCGCCGCCGCCGCCGCAAAAAAAATGTATATAAAACCAAATTGAAATTTTAAAAAAAGTTCAGAATAGACAAAAATATTTTTATGACATTTTCGACGGTACGCCTAATTCAAAAATCGAGTATTCTGGAATTTTCACATTTTTTCACAATTTTGACTTGTAAAAATTTGTAACAGTTTTCTCGTCGACATAAATGGAAACGTGCAGATAGTCGCCTGTTGTAGTGTATCGAATGCTTAGGGAGAAAGTATAAATATTGTCGTCGACGAACAGCGTTCGTTTTCAATTAACTCTGAACGTTTACACAGATAGTTTTCTTTTCTTTTTTTTCATTCTTTTTTTTTTACAACGTGATCTATTTAACAAGCCCCGTCAATACTGATTCGGTCGGCCGGCTATTTCGTTATAATTACTAATGTAAATTACCCGGGCACATCGTTAAGTCTTAATTATTATATAATATTATTATATATTATCGTCTTCGCCGTTCCAATAACGTCGTCGCGGCCACGTTAACGTTTTATTTATATTTATTTTTGTTCGCCTTATTTCCATTTTTTTCCCCCCGCGCGTCATTATCGACGATTAAATTCTTCGACAGACTTTATTATAATATGCAAATATATCATTTATAAAACCGTTTTTTTCTTTTCTGGTGAAATCCACATTCTCCCCGACGAGAGGTTTTTTTATTATTATTATTATTGAAAATATGCCTTTTTCAGCATTATATTCATCATTGCGTCGGAAAGTTAAAAAAAAAAAAAAAAAAAATTATATACCTCGAGCTTATTCGCGGAGATGTATTATCGTAAACGCAATTATGTTCCCGCGTATATTGGAAAAATATTATTAAATTTTTTTGCCAAACGCATATAATACGCAGAATACATGTATGTATATCAACGAATTCACTGTAAATTGATGGACGGGGCGTTTTTTCCCCCCGTATAAATAACATTATTCATTTGTCTAACAGAGTTTATATAGAAATTTGACGCTTGAGAAATATATAGAAAAAAAAAAATGGTTAGAATACCGTGTGTATACACTTGAAACATATTTGTATGTCAAAAGATGCAAATGGAAATTATTATGAAATTCGAGCTCTTCTGGTTGTATATATATATATACTCATTATAATATAAAATATTTATAAAACGTTTTGTCACGGGTCGTGACGTAATATAATCGCGCGGTGGTTAGGTTAGGCAACAATGAAAAACGAGCTCTTAAAACACTGTTCTTATAGATACATAAATTGGACGTTTGCGAAAGGGGGTACTCGCGGCTCATACTTTATTCAATATTAGCTACGGGAAAAGAGAAAAAAAACGATTTACAGTCGCCCGAGTACTCTGTTTTCATTTGAAATCTGATTACGATGCGAATTCCTTTAAAAAATGTCACTCTAAATATGCTTGAATTTATCTTTTTTTTTTTTTTTGTCACCAACACCGAGAGAAGGCAGCAATCTGTGACTTTAAACACATAATCTTCAACTGCGCTTCTCTTTTCTCACACAGACACCTTCTCCGTTTTTATCCTCATTATCTATACAGAGGTTACCTCTCTCCACATCCAAATCTCCTCCTTAACTCCCGCTCTCCTTTTGTTACGTAGGTATTTATTTACAACGCTGCGGCTTCGCAATTTACTGTATTTTACATATGTATACGTATGTAAATTGTTCTTTTTTTCTTCTTTTAACTGCTTTGCTTTTAACAAAAGTAAAACAAATTATATATATATTAAAAAAAAAAAAATGAATTCGCTTACAATATTATTCAGAGTCTGCAGTGCTGTGGCGTTTTCGTGTTTAACTTTACAACGGGATATACGACAGAGATTGTTTTGATTGTGCACGATCAGACGGACTTAAATTTGAACACATTCAATCCTGGTTCTTTTCCTTTCTCATATAATCTTATGAAATTTAAGAGTAAAATCTCGCAATTACACCTGTAAATCGAATATATTATATAGACGGTCTCGCGTTTTAATTGACCACATTCGTATTTTGTCTACGAATTAAATAGTGTATAGTAGTTGTTGCACACACTTCTAAACACTTTGTAATAGACCGCACTGCATATTATCGGATCGTATCGTATCGTGTATATATATATACGTAGTCCGTCGTTACACGATTTTCCTCAGACCACCGAAAAAAAAAAAAAAAACGTGCTCTTATACATCAGCTATTTTCGTGAGGTCAGTGGCTTCGAGAAAGGTTTTTTCCCCTCTCTTCTATTTTATATATATATATATAAACAAAATTACATTGCTTTTTAAGTCTTCGGCGAATGGAAATAAAGAGATCATTATCCGAATGTAGCACTGCGCATGTACGCCCCGGAGACGAATGAATAATTGTTTTCGTTCCGTTGTTACAGAAAACCTAACCGCGGTTTGATAATAATTATTATGTACGTATACTTATATATATATATATATACTGCGATATTCGGGCGAATATTATCGTCGTGTACATAATACATAACCGTAACTATAACACAAAACATTGAATGTGAGAGGGGAGAGGGGAATAGTAATAATAACTTGCCACTGAAATAAAAAACGGACCCTCAAGGCCATTTGTACGCATATAAATAAATAAATATGTATTTATTTATTATAATATAACCGCGGGCTAGAGCCCAAATCCGGCGAAAAATGTACCATTATATATATATATATATATATATACACGGGGTTAATAACGAAGAAAAGAAAAAGACGTGTCTCGTGACAAAACTGCTGTCTCCATTAATGGCTAAAACAAGGATCAGCTTGAGTGAGGCGCTTTATAAGGGGATATTTAGATAGCGTGCAGAGTATGAAAAATTTCTGGTCGAGCGAACTGCAGGTGCTTACGAATTGACATCAGCCAGCAATGCAGAACAGTCGACCAACAAGCGCTAGACGTATTAAGAAGACGATGATTAATAGGTGTCTAAATCATACGGGGAACAATAAAATTGAAATTATTTTATAAGACGCTAAACGCAGAAATTTATACGTGTATTTTTTGTACCCACTCGATCATACAACCATCACCAGATGCGTGGGGAAACCAAAGCTCGAATTGAAAATTCTCCTTTGATTAATAATTATTCCATAATACCTTGATACAGGTTTTTTTCGAATGAAAAAATAGTGTAACCACCCTATTCTCACGGCATTAGATTATTAGGTAATACGAAATCATGCAACGGTGGCGTAGCGCACATCCGTCTTTAACAAAAATTCTTTCTAGAGTTGAATAAATTTCTAGTACACGTTGCACAGGAAACTCGTCTTTCAGAACATCACCAGTATACCGTCAATAGAACGTGTAAAATGGGAATTTTACCAGCCGCATTGTACGAATATTATCTGAAATATTTAATACGAAGAACTTTTTCACTTTACTGATTGGTATTAATGTACTAAACGACGTAATTATAAAGGTTTTTAAGATTTCACGTAATTTACTGTAGATATAAGTATTAATACGTTTGGATTTGAAATGACGCTGTCTTTGTATTTGATGAACATTTATATTATAATACTCGGAAGCTTTTAATACTAGTACATATAGACCGAATTAATCGAACTGGTGTTGGAACGTCAATTTCCGTAGAGAAGATGTGTTAATATAACGTTCGAGTATAAAAAAGCATATAAGTACTATATTACGTTATTCACACACAGATATTGTAGTCGTATGTACGACTCTTTTGTCGGTATTATCAAAATATATATATATATATATGCATAAACTGAAGGAAAAAAAAATGTCGTTTAAATAAAATATAGGTACTATAATATTTTTTTCCCCCGCGCGTTTACAATAACAAAGTAATTTTTTTTCAAACTATATATTATATATGCATACATGTATAGTCAAGAACATATAATCTTCGCCGTACCGCGCCTATTTCCTATCATCACGCGACGTGAACATAAAACATAAATAAATGATTTATATAAACCGTAATCATTTTTTATTCCCCCATACAATAATAATATGTCGAAAATAAAAAAAAAGCTTTCATAAATCGTACTCGTGTATACGATAAAATAATATTAACGTACCTTTCGAATGCAATTAACAAATATTATTCTATGTATATACGTAATAACACTAATTACGCGTGTCGTGAATGTGGTTGCTGTGCGAGATCCGCGGGAATCAGTTGGTCAAGTGCAAGAAGCACGATGCGCAAGTAGGTATTTATATACACGAATCTTGTGGCGAAACTATTGAATATTTTTTTTTTCATAAAGTCGTTCCAAATACTTTGCCGAGTTGTGTTTTTTTTTTTTGCCTAGAGGAAGCCTTCGGTTTTTTCTGTGTTTCTACGTGAAAGAACGAATGACGCGCGAAACGGATGCACAAGAAAACCTCTCCGTTTATCCGTTCCTATTCGCGAGCGTTTTTTAAGTTTAAAATTGTGGGTATTTAATAGTCCACATTTCGTTCCCATTATTTTTGATCAAATAAAAAATTGTTTGATTAAATTTATTTTCGAAGAGTTTACGAGACATATTAAACACTGAAAACAAATAAAATGGTAACGGATCGACTCATAATATGTCTTTTCTTCGCAAAAACAGTCTAATTAATAATTATACAATTCAAAATAATTTTAAGATCAAATGTTTCAGTGGAAATGGCTCGCTACTTTTTTTTTTTTTTTTGAAAACTTAATCGGTCTTTTTTATGATCATAGTATCTTATATACATAATATCAATAAACGCATCTGTAACTAGTAATTTGAATCAAACGGTATTACTGCGAGCGCGCGTGGTTTTTCAATACGTGTTCAATATTAAATTATAAAAAAAAAAAAGTCTTTAATATATATATATATATATATATCAGTACAGAATAAATAAGTACAGCAATGAAATGAACTCGGGCGAGGAGCCGAGGAATTCAGCCGGGACAATATATATTATACACACTCGTAAAGATGACGGATTGAATGGGACGGGTGTAAGTCAAATACACTTATGTAACATCTATTCATACGTTGCAGTTAAGTAATATCCGGTGCGAGTGTATGATAATATGTAAATTAAAAAAAAAAACCACTTGTTTATCCTTTCATAATAACAATAATATAATCCTCGGATCAGACGAGTAGATACTTTTTTTAAGTATTAAGCACGTCGCGTCGTCGTCGTAACGCAGTCATTTCATGAGATCCTTAATTTTTTTCCGAGCCGAATCGAAAAACTTATATTGGCCTTTTATTTATGCGGACGAACCCTTTACATATGAAATGATTTAAAAATCATAATCGATAAATTACGTGTCTGCGAACGGGTTTTCTCGCGCGTGGTAGGTGTGACGATGCTCGAAAGAGATGATTTTTACACAAGCGTGTCGAAAGAGTGCGTTCGGTGAAATAATGGAAAAATTTTTAACGTTGAAATGTTCAATTTCGTAAAATTACAAAAAAAAAAAAATACGTAAATAACTTTTGGATACCACTTTTGGAAATGTTTAGGCGCGACGAACGAACGCAGCCGAGTAATTAGAAAAAGTGATTTTTCAACCGCGGGGAGAATGACGACGAACGGGGTGAGAAACGAACAGACGCGTAATAATCGAATAATAAAACGTTTTTTTTTTTTTTTTTTATATAATATTAAAATACCGTATAGCAGTGAGTACAATAACCGGCGCCGTCAAAAACACACACACACACACACACTCTGCTTTGAAAACAACAAAACTGTTTTCAATTCGTCGTTTTAATTAAAAAAGTTAATACGCGAGTACGATATCGTCGCGTATCGGTTTGTCAGAATAATATTCGTGTACATATACGGTAATACATACATATATATTTAATAGCAAACGGTCAAATCCCGCCGCTTCATCTGCAGCAGGTGCTTTATCGTGTATTTATATTTTTTTTCTCCCCCCTGTACGAGACACATTTCATCCATTTGTCTGGTGTGTGCGTAGTGCGTGTGACTGTTAAATCGTACAAAAGACAATTTAATAATTTGGACGAGACCGATCGAAGAAAAAGTATCAAATAAATAACGTTCGCACAGGTGTGGAGCAATAAAATAAGAATATAATAATAAAAAAATAAATATACACGTATATTCCCGTTAATTTTTTTTTCTTCAGACGCGCCCGCCCTTCGAAACGCATATAAATTTCATTCTGTCCTTTCTTCTCCGTACGCGCGTATAAATTATTATTATTATTATTATTGTATGGATGCGACGTGTTTATTATTATTATTATTTTTTTTTTATCGAATTCCTGCGCGGTGGTGGTGATGGACAAACGTCAACGAACAGTATTAGAAACGCGAGTGTGCTCGAGACGAATTCAATAATCGCGATAAATTAGCGCAGTCGCGAGCGTGAGGATTACAACGACAAGGGGTCGTAGATTTTTTTTTTAAAAAGACCGATTTTTCTCGCTGCTCAGTGTGTAATTGATGGCTTTTTTTCACCAAAAATTACAAAGCGAAACGTGTATTTATTATTTATGAACTAAAAATCACCGGCACATAAAAAGTACGAAAGAAATACCGCGGCAACGAGGTGTGAAATACGTACAAAAAAAAAAAAAAAAAATGTCATTTTTAGCGTAAAATTTAATTATTATCGTACACCGTGATTTCTAATACCAATATTGATTTTAATCGATCGTTGACGATAATTTGTAAATATAAATTTATTTATAGCGTACCGGCTATATAAAATATCAATATTGCGAGGCGAATAGTATTTGTTTTTTATACTTTTGGCATATTTACGTATTTGTACGTATTTGGCACACGTTTAGCTCTAAAATGTTACTGTACTCGGAATCCAGATAAATCGAGCAACGAGTAACTATATATAATTGCTATTCTAAAATAAAATCTAAGACAATCTATCGTACGGTCGACGTTTAAAACTGGATCGCGCTTATTATACCAATAACGATTTATTAACAACCTAATATTATAATTCATAGCACAATTATAACGGATAATAATAATCAAACGTCCGCGGTCCGAAAATCGTTTTTTTTTTCTACGATTTACAGTAATACTGCTCGCAACTTTTCACGCGTTTTTTTTTGTTATATACACCCTTTTCAGAACAATCTGATACACACCGGTTCTTTGGGTATTGCACTGTTCGAAAAGTTACGGACTCTTGAAAATCGGGGGCGAAAAAAATGTAATAAAGTCGTTTAATAACACCGCACACAGATTTATCGTTTCGATCGGTATCGTATTTTTAATTATTCGATAAAAAGAAAATTTTTCTGATGGGGGAAACGCGTTAGACACCGCGCGATTCCTTTGATCAGACCGATACGGTTCACGCGCACGCACGCTGTGCGCGTATCCAATCATTCAATGAATATTTTATACGCGACGGTCTGAAAGTGGCATTGTCGTAATAAGTGCTGCTCGTTCTCGTTAATATTACATTAGACTTTTTTTTTTTTTGTTTTTCTGCGCCTTAGGATTATTTTTTAGTTGTCTTCACTGTACCATTCGACACAGTGTACCCCGACAGCGCTGGTGAGATATTTTCGAAATCGTATATAAATATTATTGTTATTACTTCGAAACCTATACGTCGTACGCGGTGATAGGAGTGAGTGTTGTTTTTCACTGTTCAGAGATTCGAGTGAATCTAATACAGTCGACTGCACGAATAATGCAAGCGCGGCGATCGAGGAGAGACGGTGTAATTTTTTTTTCAATACCGTTTTAAATCTAAAACTGGACCATTATCGGTGACCGCTCAAAACGAACCGGATTCAATTCGGGAAAAACGATTCGAACTCGTTACTCGTTAGCGTCGATTCTTCGGGGTTATCGTGGAGATCGATTTTGTGCGGCGTTCTCAGAGACTTTTGTCGCAATTGAATTTTATTCCTTTTCGGATTCCCGGTGTAATTTTGTTTTTCTATTGCTAACCAAAAACCACATGCGCACTCTCTGAATTCTGCGATACAAAACGAACGAGAATCGAACCGTTTCGCGGACACCGTTTTTCAGTGGGCTCCGTCTCGGCCCGCCTGCGCATTTTTTCAAGTCGGGTTTTAACGATTCTCCATTATATGTCGCCGTCACGAGAATAATAAGAGAAACGGATCTGTAACCGTCTCTGCCGTCTGTAATTCTTTGTCTGATTTAGAGGGCCTCCTCGTCGCTATTGCAGTAATTATACGTTCCCTCGGGATTCCTCTGACGACTAAAAAAAAAGTGTTCCGCGCGCAGTATTTTTTTTTTCCGTCGTTCGATTTACGTATCATCAGTTGGTCTTCTGGTTCGATTTTTTTTATCGTTTAATTCTGTAGTTTTTATATTACGTTTTTACGTGTTTATTATCAGGTAATATTACTGCAGTAGTTGGTCGAAATTCAATACGGTCTCACGGAATTTCTTTAAAAATAAATAAAATAAAATCTCGCGGTATAGGTACGCGCTCGTCGGAGATAAATCTCGCCGTCACCCCCATCGATCCACACGTCGTGTCCATGCGTGTTCTACGGCGCGCAACAGCCTTACACGTATACAATAATATGTAATGATACAAAACCGACTTCACCTTGAACGTTTCTACATTTATACTATTGTACAGTACCTATAATATACCACTACCACAACCGTTACGACGATACCGCACGCGTGTCCAGTCCAGGCCCACCCACGTCACGTTAATCGTTTTACCGAAATGAAATTATACCGGACGTAGAAGAAAAAGACGGAAAAATAAAACGTTTTATTTTTTGGATATTATATTATTACCGCTTCACGCGTCCGATTCTTCATAATATATATCCGTGTGAAGTCGGATTTTCTGTTATTTTTTTTAAACCAAATAAATCATAATTCCAGAGCACAGTTTCGAATTAATATTGGAAATTTCCGACAAATTTTTTTTTTGTATCATTATTATTATAAAACGCACGAAAATTTAGAGAGATACTTCAAGCACGTTTTTCTCGAAATTTCAATACTGTATATTTGTGTAATAATTCTAAACATTTTTTTTTTTTGACCCGAGATAAAGTCAAGTGCTACAAGTCCTCCTCTATACACATATATATAAACCTTAAATTTTCCTTTTTTTGGAAATTCGTCCGAATAAACGTTTTTCGAAAAATCCGCGTACATTTCCCCGTCGTCCTCCTCCACTGATGATGCCTTTGAGTTTTTAACAGACGATATTTTTTTAAACATTCGAAAAAAATCCGTTTATCAACGAGCGGCCGCCGATTCGGAGTACGCGAATATTAATTAATGCTCGCATTAGAAAAAAAAAAATGTCAAACACTTTGCTTACACTATATTATTATTAAAAACAAACAAACAGACGGACGAACGAACGAACAAACAAACACACACACACATATATTATATAATACATTAAAGTAATGATAATTAAATTTTTCAAAAAAAAAAATAAAGAACCAGGTGTGGCGAAGCCTTTTTCATTTGTAAAAAAATAATCAACCCGGAGATCCAAAGTTTCGGCTTTTTTTCCCCCGCATTTGTATCACGACGGGGCGAGTGGTTTTAATTTAGAGCAGACCAAAAAGCAAAAAAAAAGTTCAAAAAAAAAAAAACCTCCGGAGTAATTATACGCTGCGGTGAGCAAAACAAAAACGTATACGTGTTGTTTTATACATTTATTTATTTATTTTTTGTTTTTTAATGTGTGCGCACGGTTTATATAAAATTATATACGAATTTTTTCTCCATTAATTTCCCCCCTTTGAATTAACCGCGCGCACACGTTCTAATTGATGCCAGCTGTAGTATAGGTATACATACACTGCTATCATAATACGCGTCCCCGATTGTACGCTCTGCGCCACACGCTGTGTAATTTATAAACAAATATTTTCGCGCTTTTTTTTCTCTATTGAAAAGCGTATAATATACGAAATAACGCGGGCCACAAATATTCTCTTCCCGTTTTCATCCGTCATTCACACAATATTATTGTGACTTATTTATCGTGCCCCGGAAACGCGTTGCATGCAACGGTAACGAAATCGGGGGCGACAAAGCCAAACGAAATGCCGAATCTCATCGGTCCAGAAAAAAAAGACGTCTCGGTGTAATCGACAGGCTCGATGGCGCGTTACGAGACTAACCGGAGAATTCGTGACCTAAAAGGCTCCACGAAGCTCTGAGACCCGACTGCGACGGTATAGAAAAAATAATAATAATCAAGAAAACTCGCCAAATCATAAAATTCAATTCACTCTTTTCTGCGTAGGTCCAAATACAAAACTCAAAAAAAAAAATCAACCGTAAAAGCCTTTGTGAATTATTATTGTCTGCAAACTATTGTAAATTTTTCGTCAGCCAATAGCCCGTGTTATTGTTCCGGTTCCAGTACATAAATAATGGACAAAAAAAAAAAAACACTAATATTCACTCTGGTTATGCGCCACAGTCTTTGACGAGTGAATATCCTCGAGCGACGACGGCGCGCGACCCTTAAGCTTTTCGATATGTACCATACACTCTGAATTTTCTTTTTTTAATTATTACAGCGATTATCTGCCAATTTAACCGACTTTTTTTCCTTCTATACTCGTTCGACGATTACTTTTTTCAAAATTATATCCTCACTCCGTCATACCTCGAACAAATTTTTTTTTTTGAATTTTTCCAACGACGACCCGTGTATTTTTTCCTGCGCTATACCTCATACAGAACTACGTTAAACAAATTAACGAAAAAGATTTTTACGATTACGTGATCGTTATAGTTTGGTCATTGGAATTTTTACGTTATATTTTTATAACCGTCTTATTGATATCGGAGATAGAAAAACTCGTTTCCGACATAGCGTGTCCGATAGGGCGAACGCGTTAAATATATCCACATCAACTATACGGTCCCTCTCCGCACTTCAATTCGTCTATTGAAACGCTACTCGGGAAATACTATTGGGATTTAAAAAAAAAACCGCAACACGTGTAAATTCCCATAAAAAAACACACTCTTTAAGAGAAAGATTTATAATTAAAAATCATAGGTCGAACTAAATACGCGGTATACGGTATAAATATTAATATTATATATATATATATATAATGAACTTTTCAAGGAAAAAAATTATAAAAAAAACAAAAAATATATAACGAAAACTATTTAACGTGATATTTCCTGGCTGATGATATAAAAAAAAAACTTAACGGTTTGCGGCGGCTGCAGTGGCTTATATATTATACATATATATCGTAATGTATTTACATAATATTATGTTCCGCAGAAAATTTAATAAAACGTTTTTTTTCCTCTATATTACAACAAAACAAAATAACGTTTGCGTGTGATGCGAAGGCTGTTATACACCGTATTATTAATAATGTGACGGGTAGGTCAAAATCGGAATTCGCGATACGCGCGCGAAAAGTTTATAATTTACGCTTGTACTCAATTATTATAGCGTTTAATAAAAATTTTAATAATAACGAAAAAAAAAAACGAACACAAAACACGGAATATTAATTTTGAAATTGACTTTAAATACGTTGCCCAGTTCGTGAGTGTTACAAGGCAACTGCATAATATAATATGTAGCGTAATCACGGGTTGTCGAATCCTGCCTTGGCCTTTTTTTTTTTTTTTTATCAGTGGGATGGAACAAAACGCGGCGAGTGTTTTCGATCAAATTTGCACCATCAGACGATCATCTAACACTGTATAAAAATTTGGTAAAAAAAAAAACGTATTTAAACAGATGGCGAATAAGAGAACGACACGCGGTTTTAGAGGCGCCTTAGCGTATATTAACTAAAAATGTCATTGGAAACGATTAAACGGATTTTCTACGCTTCGTAAAATGTTTATATTTGTTCTTATAACAAAGTACCCCTCCCCCGTGATCTAGCCCTAATTACGGCGCTAAAAGTGCAAAAACCATTTAGTCTTTTGTAGTAAAACTCGAACACGAATAATCTAAAGATCTTAATAGGTGATTTCCACACTCCTTTTAAACGAATATTTTGCTAGACAAGGAGAAAACACCCGCTGCAGATAATGAATAAATTTGAAAAGTATATGAACCTTGCAGTATAACGTTACCGATACTTTCTTAAAAAGAAAATAAAAATTGAATATTAGATTAAAAAATATAAATTTTTTCGAATTATTGTTTTATTTTCGTGTACCTAAGTAAAATTTCATTTAATTTATAATAATTAATAAAACACTTAATATTCTATATTGTTTCCTTTTTTTTTTTTTTTTTTTTGTAAATACACGATAATGAATTTTGATTATTAAAGGTATATGTTTCAAATTGAATATTAATTAACTATTTAAATAGTATCGTTTTTAAATTTATAAACATGGAAAATTGATTATTGGGCTGTGCGTAAAACGAGCACACTATTGCTTATACGAATATTTATAATATATCACGGGAAAATCTACGAAATCGTAGAATTCAAATCTTTGAACATTTGTCAATTTCATTGCTCTAATAAATTTTACGAGAATTTTCGAATTTTATTTGCCCCGCGCGTAACTCTATACTTGGTTTTCATTTCATTTTTTTATTTTTATAGGCTGCCATATATTCGGTTTTTCGTACAGGTTCAAAACCGAAAGCGAATACTGTTTTTAACACACGATTATATTATACAACCAATACATTTCACTGTCGGTTATTATTATTCAAAGTAGGTAATTTTTACGGTTTTTTTTTTTAACATTCAACGAAATATGTGTGTTTTTTAAAATATTTTTATTCACCGTTGGATCCCCGAATTCTCTCTTTATTCGGAATCGTATTTAACGAACGTCCGGACAATGTACAAAAACCGCATTTATCCGAAAACGGAAAACATTTTTTTTTTTGTATATAAACTTTTTAACGAAAATCGCTATTTGCAAAAAAAAAAAATTTACATAATGTACCGGAATGTGGCAATTTCCGTCCGAACAAAACTTTCTTCGCACAGTGTTTTATTACTTTACATACGCGCGCTATTAATATAATATACGAGAGAGAGAGAGAGAGAGAGAGCATCGCGAAATTCTTAAAACTATATAATAATTGCAGGGCGTAAAACAGAGTGCTGTATAAAAATATACAAAATGTAAATATAGTATATACGGAATTTAAAAGTTATTATTTGGATTTCTAGTTTTTCAATTATAACAATATTTTTTGTACACAGGGAAATCTTAATGGAATTTATACTACAAACCACATCGTTTTAACGAGAGAGAGAAAAAAACGTTTTTACAAGAAACCCCGATTCTCGCGAATCTTCCGCGCGCAACGATTCAGATTTCGTTCGTTTTTCTTCTGCTTCGTTTCCAATGAAAATACTTTTATTTTTTTTTTTTACAGGTCTCACTGCGGTTTTCGATTAATTTCGAAAAAAGAAATACATTAAAAAAATGAACCAATATTTGAAATTATTCAGACGTTTATTATTACAGCTTTGGGAATTTCGATTTTGAAAGCCAGAGTCGACAACGGGACGTGCAGGTGGTAGTAAGAAGTATTATACGATTCGAGGATCTGTGTTGTACGTTATCCATCGGCTCCGGCAGCGGCTTAACGTTAAATTCGTTGATTTCTATCGATATCGGTCGGTTAATTTTTTTTTTTAATGTTATACGATTGACAAATTCGACAATCACTGGAAGTATAAAAAAAAAAATACTCCAACGAGCCAGTGTGTACGGAAACCCGACAATTTTCGATTCTGAATAATTGCCCGATATATTAGAATATATATGCGATCTGCGCGTTGTACAACACCCGGTAAAAAAACAAACGATTTATATACGGTCTATACACGCGAACGGTTCTGGACCTGCAGCGCGTTATATACTCGTTTGGAAATCCGTACAAGAGAACAGTGTGAAACACATATATATAAACAGTTTTTGCAGCCCGGGGTATATGTTAAATTAATTTATCAATAATAACTCACACATTGCACACAAAATCAAATCGGAGGGGAGGGGGGCTTATAAATTTCTGCCTATTACGGATGTTAATACGTATAAATTATGGAATAAATGTTGGCGAAACAGTATAATATAAAAAATCGTAAATTACACACACACGCGCGCGCGTTTACGTTTTTAGGATTTTCGTGGCGTGGATTTAAAATTGCATTTTTACGAATAAAACAGCCTTTTCTTGGTTTGTACCGTATATGAGTATAAAACGGATGGATGGAAAATATGTTAAAAACAATATTTTTTATTAAATACGGTTGTAAATATTGGATCGAGAAACTCTGTACGGCGCAATATTTAAATTGCAATTTTTTTTTTTTTTGCTCGTCAAAACAATAAAAAATTACCGACTTTAACAGATTCGCCGTGTCCTCGTGTCAAATCAAAAGTCATCAACGGTCTTATGACTCGTGTATTAATAAGGGTCACGTTTTTCAGCAGTAGTCCACGCGTATATGCAGTCCATGTATACCTTTTATTTATTTATTTATTTTTTTTTTGTATAGACATACGCGTTGTGAAATTCGTGATAACACACGGTCGGACTGCAGGTGATACGGATAACCTCTTTCTAATGATATGGCAGCGAGCGGTTTCCTATTCTAATTAATATATTTTCCTTTATTCTTGCGCGTATTCACGTGTACGATAAACGTTTAAACTCTTAACAGACAACTAATCAACGTAAATACATATCGACAATCTATGACGTTTTTAACGCGTGAACGTGTGCGCCTACGATAATACTTATAGTATTTAACATTTTAGATTCTGAGCGGAGCCAGGGATCTAGTGGCTTTACATAATGATGTTTATTTTTTGACTTTTTCTATCCTGTGTACAGATTTTCGACCAGAATGAGTGCTCCGATCTCTTCGGTCACAGTTTGTTTCCGGCAACAATTCGCATCTAATTATGGTACTTTAGAGAGATCGTTTTTCGATTTTCTCAGTAGTTTTTTAACGCGACGCCGCGATAAATTACCGAAAAACCGCTAAAAATGGGATTTCGTCAATATCACTATTAGTTTTTTCGCTATAATTTCGAAAATAATCGCATTCTATTGTCTCGGAAATTTCCAACAAAATCGTATCTTTACAACTTCCAAAAAAAAAAAATTTCAAAAAGTCTCATTCGATTTTTAGATTTTGAGGTTTTTCATTCATAAAACAGTTAATTTCGAGTGGTTTTACTTGAAATGCGGACTACAACGTCAGACGTACATTACTTAAATTTTTACAAAAAATAGACAAAGTGTATTACAGAATAGTTTTAATCGAATGCAACGATTTATCATTGTTTTCAAATTTATAAAATAAAAACAAAACTCTAAAATCCGAGTAATTCACTTAAGCGATATCCACAACGACCCGCGGCTCGTTACCATTTTTTAAATTTTTATTTTACACGGTTTTGTCGAACGAATAAAAAATAATATTCGTTTGCAGTTGTCAAAAGTATATACGAGTACAATATTATTCTTTGATAATTTAGCACACATGCACTCTCCCCTTAGAAACATCACTTCGAAAAGAACATTTCAACGGTCGTGTGTGTTCGTTTGAGCACTCGCCGTGTACTGCAACACACTAACGCGTACTCGTATTTTCGATTTTTTTCAAAAACCTCCTTTTATTATTTTACTACACGGGTCTGAAATAAAAAAAAATTTTTTTTTTCGTATTATTCATTGCGGTAATATGTTTTCCAAGACGCTGAATGCAAAAATTTCCCACCGTCGCGTACCGTTTGTTTTTTTGCCAAAATAACGAAGGGGTTTAAACTCCGCTAAACTATATACTTACTCCACCGTTTCGTCGTCTAGATTAACTCTTAAATTTCAAACTAAAAACGCGAGTTTTGCAAAAAAAAAAAAAATCGACCCGATGGATTATTTAGTGAATAAAACCGAACAAAACTATATATCCTACGCAGCTTTTATTTTTCCACCCCCGTTTGCAGACCCGTGTTATTATACAATATTTTATGTACCGCGAGCGCGCGCGTGTGCACGGTCCCCGCGTATACAGAGGTTTCGGTGACGCGAGCGGATCGGCGGCGGGGGGGGACAAGACGGTTTAATTAAATAGGGTAGCGCGGCTGCGGCGAGGGTGGCGGCGGCACAGTGCGCGCGCGCCAGAGACACGGGTTCGTATGGGCGACGACGAAACGCGAGCGCTTGTTGTGGCGGCGGTACCAACGGGCTGCGTCCCTTCCGTTCGGCAATGTTGGTAACACTGTGCGGATACCGCGCCGGGCGTGGCCGCGCTCATTAAAGGAAACACAGTTCGGCGGCAGGACGCGAACACGCGGAACCGCTGGCGACCCTTGCCGCCCAGCAGCCGCCGCCGCCGCCGCACGACTGGAATTCCGTCGTGCGCGCCCCATAAATTTTCATTCAACCCGACTGTACACTGGCACGACGACGACGACAGAGCGCACACACGGGCGCGCTTTCCTCGCGGGCCCGGGGCCGATGCGAGCGCCACCCGATAATAAACGTCGTCCGTCCACCTCCTCTCTCTCCTCCCGCTACTATATCTGCTTCTTCGCGCGCGCCCCCATTTTCTCCTGCTCCTTCTCGTCCTCCTGCTCCTTTTTACGACCACGCGACATTTATATACGTCATAAACACACATATATATATATATGCGACGACGCGGACTCGCCCGCCGTCCCTCGCCCCTAGTCGACAGTCCTTATATATATACGAAAGATTTGAACGAAACGCCAATATTCCACCGATAAATTCAAACATTCGATCTCCGTGACGCTTGTACGCGTTATTACTAGGGCTGGGATTTTAATGTCATTAAAAATCGCGAAAAATGACCTTAAAAAAAAATGCAAAAATGACTTGAAAAACTCAAAAATGCATTAAAAAAAATGTCTTTAAAATTTATTTAAAATAGCTTAAAATTTTTAAAAATTACATTACATGTACGTAAATATTTTATTTTACTTCGTGTCTTCATATATTAATAAATAAAAAATTATTCTTTATTGTTACCCCGAATCACGAGAGCGTGCTTCAGGTTTTCAAATAGAAATGCCCTCCTGTTGTCCGCCAATAAGTTTTTGTAGACAGAAAAGCTCCTTTCTACATCCACTGAAGTTATAGGTGAGTATTTAAAGTACGTCAGGTCACTCGCTGTAAGATCATCCGGAAATTCGTTTTGTGTACCTTCTTGTCCGTTTAAAATATCAGATATATTGGAAATAATTTTGAATCCTTCATTTCTTGTTTTCTTCCATAATCTTTAATTTTAAATTCAAAAACATCAAAAATGACTTAAAAACCCCTAAAATGCCCTAAAAAATGACTTTAAAATTAAAAATTGTCAAAAAATGCAAAATAAAATGTCTTATTCTAATTTAAAAATACCTAAAACATATTTGTAACAAAACGAGCATCGTACAGAAAGCCTCGGAAAAAATGCAAAGTGCATCGAAATCCCAGCCCTAGCTAGTTATTACGTACAGTATAAATATTTACGCATCGCAGGACCGTCGAAATCACGAGAACACTCTTGCCATTTTTTTTTTCCAAAAAAAAAACTTCACTAAACACAATATTATCCGCGCGGTCGGCTGTGAATTAATTCAGAGTCAATAGCGGTCAGTTAATTTCAGCGACATTTTACGCAACAATAAAACGTCGTCCGACGTGTGTTTTGAGCACTTCGAACACACGGTTTTCTCGTTATATTTTAAAAACACACACACACGACTGAATTTCAATAAAAAAAAAAAATCTGGAGTGCTAATTTTGAAGGACACATGCCGTGTGACGTCGGATATGCCGCAGCAGTAACCGGTAAAAGTATATTTAAAAAATTATTTTCTCCGCCGATTTCAATTCGATTGGTTGAGAGTACAGTTATTGTCACGATCGTCCGGTTTAGTTTAGCGCGTCGACGTGCACACTGAAACAAATCGTCTTCGAAACGACAATATTCCAAATAATACTAATTTTCGTTCTATACTCGGCGGGTGGATACACGTCAATTCAATACAGCGTGTTATTACCGACAATATTGATACAATATTGGTAGTCCGTGTTTGATACATTATTAATCCGCCTAATACGTTCACTCGATATCATATCGAATTCTATACACAGTACATATTTGTTATGCGTGTATTCGGTATATTATAAATAATATGTACGCGATGTATACTCGGAATTGCAGTTACGTCTCGCTGGAGACTCGTACCTAATACACGCAACGATAATAATTATAATAATACGTTTACGTTTGAATAATATCGATTGAGACCATGTTTTCCCGAACGAAATCGTTAATAATATCGTTTTACGTAGACTCGGCAAAACTGAAACGACCGTTTATATTTTTCGATTATCGCAGTACACGGTGGAATAAATTATTATCAATGACGCGCCAAACGCAACACTCGTCTGCATCGGTCGAGACTTTTCAAACGGCTAATATAATACTATACAACAAATATTGACGACGAGTTCACGGCGAATACGGTGGCGGAGAAAATCGGCTTTCAAACGAGTATCATAATTAAAACGTACATTTTTTTCTTACTTTTTTCGACAATAATAATAAATAAAATGCAGGGCTCTCATTTGAAAAAAAAAATAATGTTTAACGTTTTAACGTTTTTTGTCGTTATTTACCTTTTTCGTTTATCGTTATGGTATATTTTAGCGTTATGGATTATTTGTGTTTAACGTTAAAGAAAATTTTATCGTTATATAATATTTTCGTTTTACGTTTATCGGTATTTTAACGTTATTTGGTTTAATATCGATTTTTTTTGCCAAATAAATAAATCCATTCATATTCCATAGACTATAGCACGTTTTCAAATGTCATAAACGTAATGTACTTCATTAAACTTCATTGATTATAAAAGTCCTAATTTTTTATCCTTAATTTTTTGATTTTATACATTTTACCGAGTGAGAACCTCGGTTTATTTTTGACATTATATTCCAATGCAGAATATTTTTCTTAAAATGTTGATTATATTGCCAATAGAAACTTTTCTGACTAGCTGACATCTTCTCAGACACGTATCTTTGAATAATTTTTACGCGTCCGTGTGAACCCAGCCTTATTATAGAACTATAATAAACCTACACCGTAGGCTTATATTTTCCGTAGTAAATTTGAAAAAAAAAATATTAAAATAACGGTAATTCTGTTTTTCGTTTTTCGATATTTTGATATATAACGTTTACACATTATTTCGTTTAATGATATATTTTAATTTGTGGTAGTTTAAAATTAGTGTTTATTGTTTTCCGTTACGTTTTTTGATATTCATTTCAATTGATATTTTGCAATTATAACGTTATGATCAAAACGTTATTATAACGTTTGCGAGCCCTGATAAAATTTATTCGTTTGTTTTTTGGAATCGTAACGGCGCGCTCTTCAATAAGTCGGACTCGGGGAAATTTTGATTTACGAAGAACTGCAAGGGATCGGGAGAGTGACGCGACTTTTTTTTTTTTTTGCTCCCCTTCCGATAAGCGGAAATGAGAACGGGCAATATGATGTGAATAAGCCCCCAATACTAATTCTATAAAATCCGTTATTATTTATTCGAATTCGTTATTTGTATTGTGCTCATTCGATAATATATTCGTATTCGGTTCGCGGCTACACACACGTTCAAAACGACGTTTGGAACCGAATTCTCCCCCACAAAAAGAAAAAAATCAAATCCAAAGAACGTCCCAAAGTTTTTTTTCTTCTTCTCCATTCACCGATAATACATTTTATTCGTTCATTTTTTTAAAACACACAAATAAGAGTACATCATTGCGGTATATATATATATACACTCAAAAATCAATATATAAATAAACGCCCCGGTCGCTTCCGGACGAATTCGCATCCGTCGAATATACAGACAACTCGATAAGCGCTCTTTCATACGCTGGCGGAGCAGGTAGTCGTTTCAACGTTTATTTATTCGGCATTTATATTTATATATATATATATATATACATAAAGAATGCACGGAGAACGGTATATAGCTCGTTGCCACCGGGTCAAATAATAATAATAATAATAATAATTCCGTCGTATCGTTTATTTCGAATATCATCCCCCGTTGTAAAGGCTCGTTCTCTCTTCTTCTTCTTCTACTCATATTTACGCGTATAATAATACGCGGCGCGAGTGTGCCGACGATAAGCGACTGGAACTTCTCTGCGCTTCTGCGCCGTCCGAAAGTTGGGCCGCGGCCGTGTTATTTAAAGAGCGGATTACACGAGTGTATATTTCCCGTCGACAAAGAGTCCTCCCTCGTCCTAGTCTTCCCCGGCTTCACGCGGTCCACTCGTCTGCGCCGTCCCGGGCTGCTGTAAACGCGCCGCGGCACACTGCACCGTCGAGAGGAAAGTCAATATTTTGTCCGCCGTTTTCCAACAAACCCCGCCTGTATTATTATTACTGTTATTATTACTGTTATTGTTGTTGTGTATTTACTTATACAGGAGTAGAGCCGTTACACTGCAGCGTTGTTGTTACCCCTTGCCCCGCGACCGCATCGCACACTACACTCTATACCACTACCCTGCACGTAATCAGTGGCCTAATTGGCCTGTGCGCAAATGCGTGTGTGCCATCGATTATTATTATACATATATCGTTTTCCGTCCCGGAGGAAAACCATAAAAAAAAAAAAAAAATGTATAAATATGTACTTTCTTTCGTTATATCTCCAAATGTCCGTTATTTTCGTAACGCGTTTTTACGCCGCCGCGGATACCGTCCCAGGAGCGTATTTAGTTTTTTTTGGGGGGGGAGGGAGGCTGAGGCACCGAGTAATATCATCTTCGAGTTATTTCAAAATTCTCGACTTTAAAAAAATTATATATATATATATAATTTTTTTAACAAAAATATTACACGTCCTATGTGAGGCGCGCTTAAAAAAAAAATTTCCTGAAAATTCGGGAAGCTGGAGTCCCATCATCCCTCTCCATAAATACGCTACGTACCGAAACGATTATGTAATATCACGCGATACGGAGCGACAACGATTACACTACTGTAATTATAAACAGGGATGGCGAACCTATGTTACGCGCGTCACAGAGCGAAACGGTCACGTTATTTCGGTGACACACTGACACGCCAATTTAAATAATATAATTCATAATTTTTAGTGTTTAAAATGTGTGTTATTATATTAATATGTAATAGTAAATAATGTAGAGTTCAATAATTGTAACAACAAATAAAATTCTGTTTATACGTTCAATTAATTATTATTTAAGCGACAAAAAAAAAAAAGGCCGGCAAAGTTTCTGACACGCGAGGCAAATAAAATCAAACCAAACATTTTAATTCGACACGCGGTCATCAAAAGGTTCGCCGTCCCTGCAGGTATACAATATCAGTATTTTGGCGAACATTTAGAAAATCGCAGTTAATACGCGTTGACCAAACTGCACGGCAAGTAAGAATAAAAACTATCATCGGCGATGATATCGTAAAGAAAGCGTACAAACAAAATAATACTACTCTGTTTAAAAAAGAAAAAGCGTTTGAGCACTCTTCAAATACTCGGACGATTCCCTAGAATTTTTACGACATTTAAATATTATGTCCGAACGGTGTTACGCACACACACACTACAGTTGTTGCGGGGGATGATTGATGATGAATAATATTTTCGTAAGCGGAACGGAAAATTTAGATAAATGAACAGTTAACGCCGCTGCACATTATACTCGTCAACAAACTTTCTGTAGAGCCGCCGACATATTAATACGACGTTTATTTTATGGTTGACATTTCGAAAACGCCCGATTAGAGCCGAGTAGAAAGAGCGGCTACTATCAAAAAAAAAAGAGTATTACACCACGACGGAACACTGCAAGTATCCTATACACTGAGTACCTACCCGTTCGAAAAACGAAATAATATTTTGTTTGGAATACTCGAGAACCCGTCACACCACAAATCCGAACAATACACGCAATATATAATATCGCTGTTTGTTTTTTCGTCGTCCACAAACGCCGCCGACTCGATTACAATATATTATATATTTTATACGGTATTATAATAATTTTCGTCGCTCCGTCGAGTGTGTCGGACGGTAAAAAAAAAAACCGATCCACGACCACAACAACAATACGCGTTCGGTCACCACGTTACGGGCCAGCCGGTTTTTCACCGGTTCACCGTATCGATATTGTCCTGTGTAATTTTATTGTACACGGACGTGTTCGGTTCACCCTCGACGCGTTATTTTAGTATTCCACCGGAGAAGATCTCGCGCGTTGAAATCGATATTCGAAGAACCTAACCTATATAGGTAACCGCACGTCATGGAATAAAAAAAAAAATTTGTTTTTTCCCCTTTCATGCGTATATATCGTATAATATACGCATCATAGATACGGACGGGTCTTTGATTACGTCTTGTCTTGCGGTCATTTTACAAGAATTACACGCGTGTCGCTTATTCTTTCTTCCATTAGCAAGTCACTCTTTCTTCCATGCCTAAAATGCCACCAACGTGATAATAAACAATAAAATATATAAACGTAAAAATAGCAAATAGGCCATTTTCTATGGCGCGGGATTGATCTGATTACGTAAGTACGTATAATAGTAATCAATTCAGGTATTCCAGTCATCAGGGAAAACTTCGGCAATGTCACGTATATTTTTATATATATATATATATGTACCTAATATCAAAATCTGAAAACGACTGTTATACGTATCACCACGTATATAATTTCCAAAGATAATAATTTCATTAAAATATACCCCGTGCGAGAAAGAGGACCGTTCTATAATAGTGACTTCTCTCTTCTTTGAAATGGACCGTATATATATTTACCCCGTGCACGTTCAATACAGGATAGTTGCCTATCCGTGTATCTATGTATATACGATTATAAAGACCGGATTTAGAATCGCGCTAAAAACGCGCAGCGGAAATTACACGAATATAATTAAAATTATTTGCGCCAAAAATCACGTGGAAAATTTTTTTTTAAATCGCATTTGGAAAAAAAAATTATACTAAAAACGCGTTTTAAAAAAAAAAAATTATTTTACTATCCTAATAACGTCTATGAGTAATTAATAATTTATACTGTTTTATTGATCACGCGTTAAGTGCCCATATACACATATAGACGAAATTATAGCGATTCGATATATGACAAAAAAAAAAAGTCACCTCCGGTCTTTAATTAGATATACACGCGAATTGCGCTTGCGGTCGTTACCGACACTTACCGAAACCGCGGTCACTAGCCGCTTACCGATCCGCGGTGACTAATACTGCGGGTACACGTCGTACATATTATATATAGGTGACGAACGCGGTCCGGTACGGTCGGTGAACTCGTTTTTTTTGTTTTTCGCGCGGCGGAAAAATATTATTTTTTTTTTTATAAAACCGCCTCGTTCCGTTATTGCAGTATATATATATATATATATATAAAATACATTACGTTCTTATGGTATTATTGTTATTGGCACGCGGAAAACGATAGTTAAACGTTGTCGCGCTGTGGTGCGGACACGGTTTCTCCGCGATTGGTCGCGCGCAGTTTTCTCTCCCGCGGCCCCGCCGACACGCACAATAAAACTATTCGTGAAAATGACACAAAAAAAAAAATTAAAATAAAAATAATACGCGACGCGATGATATAGTATTGTGATCGCCGCCACCGGGTCTACGGAAATGAACGCTTGTATATGCGGTGCCGCGACGTGATGCGCGGTTTTCACGACGCGTCCACGTCGTGATCATGTTCACAACGCGCCCGCGATTTATTGCGACATGTGTATATGTACCTATATGTCTTATGCAGGCACGTACACAAAATAAAATTTCGGGGGTTTACAAAATATAGCAATACAAATTGTACAGCAACATATAATAAAACAATTTCTTCCTCCTTACTCATTATTTTTTAATGTGACAAGAAATTATTTCGGGGGGGTTTGAACCCCAAAAAACCACCCCTGTATACGTGCCTGGTCTTATGGCTGGGATCATTCTAAAAATTTGTGCGACACCGAGAGCGTTACCGTGACGTCATGAACCCGGCTCTACTCACCACCCGGCCATGTCCCCCTCCCCACTTCTATACCGTCGTTGCCAGTTACATTGGAACAGCGATGGCAGCGCGATCTATAGATGTCTATAAGTATCTATATATATATAGATATATCTATAGGTACGAGGAGACGAGGACTAAGCTATAGGGAACTTTTTGTCACGTGTAAAAAATAAATGAGATATATACAAGTCATGTACCGACGTATCTGCATGTAGTGTAGATACTCCCGTCTTTTTTTTCCAACTTGCATAGCCGTCCCAAGGGGGGAGGGCAAATGGGGCAAGTGCCCTAGGGCGTCCAAAGTATTATGAATGCAGGGGGCGTCATAAAAATAAATGACAAAAAGAAAAAAATTTGTTGTTTTATTTTAGATATTAATTCCCCTTGTATCTATATGATAATTTCGAGGACGAGTGTATTTACTATTAAAATATATAAAATTCCGTAATTAGATACTACGTTAGTTGTAATTTTTTTTTTTTTTAGGAGGGGGCGTCAAATATTATTGCCCTAGGGCGTTATTGGTGGTAAGGACGGCACTGTCAACGTGCATTCGGTTACATACTTAGATGGTATTCTATTTATAATATTGTATAATGTAAAACGTGTGTGTGTGTGTGCACAACGCTCGTGCTGGGCCGGGAAGGAAAATCAGCCGGGGAAACAAAAAAAAAAAAATAGTAGAAAAATCCTATACTGCAAATTCGACGGCCGCTGTTATTGTTTCGGGCTTTAAATATTATTATATTACAAAATATCGAGAATTACAGGATTTCGCGTATACGTTTTATTAGAATGAAAAAAAAAACAAACAGATCGGGCAAAAAAAAAACATTTTTTTTTCATTTCATCACGGAAATCGATTCGCTAATTTTTATTTTGTATTATTATTTACGTGTTTGTCCCTCCGTCCTTAACTTTCCTCTTGTTTCAAAAAATTCCCATTTCTCGTAGAACCATTGTTTCATTTTCTCGATTACGTTTTGGGCACAATCGTCTACCGGCTCACTCTTTCTATTTTATCGTTAAATGATTCTCCTTTCTGTACCCTGCATGATGGTTCCTTTGTTTGCAATTCATCTCATCTCCTCTTCAACTTTCCTTTCCTTTCCCATAAGCGGCTCATTCTTGCAAATTTATTCGCTTCCAATAATATTCCTTTTATACCCTTCCCCATATATTTCAAACCTCCAATGTTCTCCTTATTCATTCTGTTTTAAATTTTTTCCTTTCTGAGGGTTTTGTGTTGTAATTTATTTTTCTGTTTTTTGTTTTTTGTTTCTTAATTTTGTTATTTTATATTTTATTTCCTGTTTTTAATTGTCGAGGCAAACGTGTATAAATTTACGTCTCTATTGAAAAAAAAAAAATTATTATTTATTATAACTAATAACTATACTTATAACGAACACTCGGATAACTACTTCGGCGTCCTCCCTTTAATTCACTAGCATGTGCAGTATAGTATACGTCTTTATTTAGATGTTTTCCTATAATTTCGATGTGTCTATATTTCTGTATAAATAGACTCTTTGTTTTTGGAATGCAACACTTCTTGTCGTAATTAATCATCTGCAGTATACTATACAGTATAGTAGTCGTAACCTGTTGAACTCCTCCCATTCATACACACATACAATCCGATTGTATAATATTATTATATGCGCTCGTTTACTCCGTGGAACCGGTTCGTTGAAACGACCGAAAAAAAAAAAATCGAAACGCGTGCCGAAAGTCATTGCCATCACCAGCACATATCGAACAAATCAAATTACTGCGGGTATCCGACCGTAAAGCGTAAACGGTTTTATTCGAAAATTTCGCTTTAAATAATTTAATAATTAAAAAATTACATACACGTATTACGCGTATATTATGTAATAATAATAATAATCGACAGGAAATGCACAAATATTATTTTATTTCTGAACTCGACGCGATTGAAATGTTTTAATAATTAAAATTCAATTTCCAAAACGTCTTATATTAACGTTTATATTGTATTACGCGTTATCGTACATTATTATAGAGAGGGTCTAACCTAATCTATTCGATTATTTCCTATATATCGGCTATATCAATTAATATTCTACGCATATAAATATATTCAACGTATATAATAATGAAATATTTTATTTTGTATTTATTATTCATATTTCGCGAACGTAATCATGTTTACAACACACGGTATTTATTATTTAAAATTTTTAAAAAGGTAAATTTTAGGTAAAAAAAACTAACATTTCTTGAAAAAAAATCGGTTACTTTAACTCGTTTAAGACCTTCTTGACGCATAGTCATTAAACTAGTTTAATAATAATTAATAATAAGATAATATAATAATGAGTAAAAATATAATTTATACATTGTCTAATAAAATATACACTCGGACAATAATTACTATCGATAAAAATGATCAAAAATCTAACGATAAAAGTGTTCATTATTTATAGAGTGTCCCGCGTACTTAGAGGTTTATCTCCTGTATAGATAAGTATTGAAAATGGGTCCCCCAAAAAAAAATTCCGGAGATGTCCGCTATTTAAAGGTTCCGTTTCACTGTGTACACCAAGTTTTATTTATTACTGAAAATACTTTTACACGTGTTATTTGTACATCATATACATTCGGTCGCGTACCGGATTCACCTCCGCGGAGGCAAACGCTTTTAATATAAAAAATATTATTGATTTCTCGGCCACGCCGTGCCGAACGCGGGCAATAATTCTCGCGCGAACCGAACGCAAAAAAAACAAATCGTTTTTTATATTTGGAATTTTATTTTTATTTGTTGTCATTTTTACCACTCCAACTCGTTTAATATACGCGCTCTTCCGCCCGCGGCTACGCGTACACACGCAAACACGTTATTTAAAATAATAATAATAATAATAAAATAATTTTTCGCTCGGAAAACTCTCGCGCGTATATTATTAAATACATTATTATATAAACGAGAAGGGGTGAAGGAGCAAGGAAATTGGGGGGGTAAAGCGAGGAAGGGAAAAGCAGGTGAAGCTAATCAATGCCAAAACTCTGGTGTGCGCTGCGGCGGCGGCGTGTTGCTCGGCAACAGCCGTTTCGCCGGTCCCAACAGTTTTAGAGAGTTATAATAATACCGCGCGCACGACGACCACCCTATGCACTGCAGGTAAAAAGGCTCTTTCCCGCTCCTTCATCATCGCGCGCTACACTTGCGTATTTACGTTGTTTAATATATTGCGCTTTTGTATTGCGTCGCGCGGGGCATTTGCATCGGCAGAGAACACTCTTTGCGAGCGCCAGAAGCAAAGGCCGATATGAATTTGATATAAAATAATGCGTGTGTGTACGCCTAATAATGCCCGGTATACGCTAGGCTATAGTTTTTCAAGCTATAAGTATTTCCAGCGTCCTGACTTTGCACGAGCTACAGTTCTTTTACACGATACTATGCCGCAGTATCATTATATAGCGACCATACTACACTCATCATGAAATCACCGACAACAATCGAAGTGCGTAAAGTGTTGATCGAAATTATAGGCGAACGACTGACAACCGTCCGACGTAACGAGTCTATAGGGTGAAAATGAACAGCATTAGCAGAAGAAACCTGTAACTGGACAGAAACGGTCGCTTCGGAACCCACGTAAATGTTCGCATTAGACGAATTATTATTATTAGAAGAGTTACTATATAAAAACGTACTTGGGCAACACGACCTTGGAATTTTATAAAGAAACGAACGCGCGAAGCGTCTGCACTGCTTTCGGAAGAACTCCGCTGTGACCATTTAGGCGAGTCGAGAGTACTCTGCGAATGACGCCCCAGATATTTTTGATATCCTGTTGACTCTCCGGTGACGAAGCCCGAAAACACGTGTACAACGAATCTCAAACCGTAATGAAAAAGACCTTACCAGCGCAAGAGTAAAATTGGAGAACACTTTAGATTTTCTTTCGTCTGGTAGCACCTTCACGAGAATCAGTCACTTTTTTATCCTCGAAATATCCTCGGTTTACAAATTTTCCTCATCATTCGCGGTTTCAAATCGTATCATTAGAACACATTTAATTTGGGCCTCGATAATTCTCCTCCTTACACGCCACGTCGAGCAAATCAAACGTGTAGATTTTACTTTTTGCATTCCCTTTAGATCGTTCAGACTTATTTAAAAAAATTCTTCGACCTCTACTACACCCTGATACGTTCTTATATCCTTAATCCAACTGGAAACCGTTTTAATCCATATTTTTATTATAATTATTTTACCTATTATACTGTAAGTGACACGGACCGGTTAACGCGTGAAAATATTTAAAATACGGTACTCACTGTGTGTGTGTGTGTATTCACGTATAGACAACCAGCTTTGGCGAGCACACCATCACGTCTTTGCAAGTCTGCACGTATCTGCGCGCGCGCGTATAATATTATAAAGTACCGCGCGACACGATCGTTTCTCATCTATATATAGTTCGACTCTGCAGATAGTTATAATAACTAATACCTATTATATATACGTACACACACAATAACCTTCGTTATATAGTCTAAAACCGGGATTTAGACGGATTTATATCTCTTGTTCAAACTTTGTGACAGGTCGAAAGCTCTGGTTCTTGATTAAGTTCGGTATAATCCACACCACAGCATTATATATATATATATAAACTGCAGGACTATGTGTGTCCTCACCGCCATCGCGGATATAAACGTGGTATAAAAAAAAACCCGTATAATTTTTGCGATCTCTCGTCTCCGGTATCGGCCGCGAGCGTAAAGCAGAGAAGCAGAGAGAATATTTCTCGATTTTTTTTTTTTTAAGTTGTCCGAACGTTATTATGATGTATATTTATAGAGGGCGAATCACTATAGATAAAAATCGTGTCCACTAGATTCCAGAATACCATGACTATCAAGATTTCCCCATGATTACGCAATATAATTTCCAAGATTTTTACTATTATTACTCAATTAATTTAACGGATTTCAAAAACGGATTAAAAGATTAAAAAGTATATCGTATTATAATAAATAACAACCCAGCCACGTTTGGGTTTAAAACAATACACTGTAAAAATATTTAGAAAAAAATTACACTTGAAAAATCACAATCCGCAGGAACTTCAAAAATGTTCAAAAGTTTGGATTGTTACTTACTGGTTGTATGTTATCATTTATTGTCATCAGTACTGAACTAATCCAAGAAATAAAAATCCCAAAATCATGGTAGTTCAATATATATAGCGTGGAAAATGATATACAATTATGTATAACAATGTCGTATGGTTCAGAGTGTTGTGCGGTGGACAAGAAAATAGTGCAGATAATGCGAGTGTAGCAGAGATGAGAACGCTTAGACGTATGAGTGGGGTGACAAGAGAAGATAGGATAAGAAATGAATGTGTGAGAAGAAGCATAAGAGGTCATGTTATGAGAAGATTCGGAAGCGGTAAGGACGGTTGTGGAAATGAATGTCGAAGGAAGAATGCGATTGAGTATGATATGAGGGCTGCTGGTGTGTGCGTGGAAGGTCAAATCTTCTTGATCGCGTCAAGTGCGGGTTCAGGACAAATGTGGCCGATCCCAAACAGTTGGGATAAAGGCGAGGGAGAAGATTACCACGAAATATAATAATTAGACTCGAGAATGGCGGTAGGTATAGTATTTTCATCCGGTACTTTGACACGGTTAATATCACAGTCGATACGGTCAATCGATTTCCTGGGATTACTACAAGATTTTCAATAATCCCAAGGTATAACTACGAGATTTCCGCGATTACCACAGGATTTCCGTGCGGATTACCACAAGATCACCAGCAATTTTTACACTCTGATTTCCATTAGTGATTTACCTCCTTTTATATATATTTACACAATATGTGCACGGCGATTCAGACGATAAACGACTATTCATGCAGTATATAATAATAATAATCGATATTGTCGTGGATGACGGTGAAATACGTGTCGCGCGCGCGAAGAGAATGAAAAGTGAAATCGTCGTCGTCGGGAAAATTAATTCGGATTTGGCGGCGCGCGTCGTTAGCGAAAACGAATTGCCCCCGCCCGCCCGCCGCCGCCGCCGCCGCCGCCGCAGAGACGATCGGAACTGCGGTACCGGTCTCGGCCGCCGCCGGAGAAGAGAGGAAGTTATTTGCATCTGTTGCACCGAGCCGCGGGCGAGCGTCCCCCGTAATTAAAACGCGCGCGCGTCTTAATGGAATGGAAACGAATTATTAATAGTAACGAGTAGTTTTTTATTTTTTTATTTTTATAATCGTTTAACCGATTGTTCGGCGGCGGTGTAAAATCGCGAGTATAAATTAAATATATATTACGTATTATTATATATTATATAAAACGATTTGAAAATTATTGTATTTTTCATTTTCGAAACGGCTGTGCAAAAGGATTTTCTCCAAAACGTGTGCGCGCGTCAAGTGTATTACAGAGGTTTCCGAACACCGTATAAGTGCGATCCGTTTTGTTTTTTTTTTACATTTTGGCGGGACGCTTAAATCAATTTTTTTCTCTCTCTCATTCAGTTCTAAGTACATATCTACGGATAAATAAAATATTAAAAATCGTACTTTTAAAACGCTTTTGACTTTTACGAAATTAAAGATATTAAAAAAAAAAACGGCTACGTTATTATTGTAGTTTATTATGAAAATTTGATGTTTAAAGCAGAGGCTCTCGACCTTTTTGTTTTATCACCGCGAGTACCATTAGACACTTTTATGATCAATACACGCGAGTACCACAATAATTCTAAAACTAAAATATTAATTAGAAGAGTCGTTTTTTTTTTTTTTTTTATATGTCTTTTATTATTAACAGTTTTTCATCGTACGACATTCGTAAAAGTAAAAAATAAATAAATCTTTATATTTTAAAATTAAAATTTTTTTTTTAATTAAACGTGAAATTTTTTATTTATTTCGTACGAGAACGTCGACATCAGTCTGAATGGAACTCGTTATATTTTCACTCGTAAATCGCTTTGAATATTATCGAGCCTATACTCCTGCAGTACCATATTATTTCCCGAATACAGCAGTTCAGAAAATCCTTTCTCACGCAAATATATTATAAGAGCAGTGGTGACGAATGGTCGTGACGCTTGCTCGGCAATGTATTCGATTTTTGTCGACATCCAAAACGAAACCAATGTTTTTTTTGTCTTTGAATACGCGCCTTTCATTGAGCTGTCACTAATCCTATATCAATGAACGATTATCTTTGCCTTATGCGTTAACAATAATAATACAATAAAAATTATAACGAAAAAAATCTCTTCGCGTACCACCACCTACGAGCTATCCCCGCGTATCTGCAGCACAGGTCGGAAACCGCTGGTCTATGTGATTACGGCTCTGGGAGTTCTTTTCCGCGCGCGAAACAATCGTTTTTCGTAAAAAAAAAAAATCATAATCATTCCACTAATCTGCATTATAGATTTACCCCATATTTAGATGTAATCACGCATTGTTTTAAGTAGAAAATTATTGTTTTTGAAATAAATACAGAACAGAGACGGTGTACCTTCTGTACGTATCGAAAAGACGCTCGTGCACTATAACACTACATACGCGTGTGTTTTTTTTTTCGCGTAGTCTCGCGTTTAATATTTTCTTTAACTCGTTCAAATATTACACAATAATAATAATAACGTTGTGGCCTTATATTTTATATATACCACGAGCAATAGTACTATATTTCGTATTTTGTGTGTGCAAGCAGTCTATATATTGTTCGCGGATTCGGCTGCAGCAATGAATAGGAGGAGGGGGACGACGAAAGAACGCGCGATAGTTTTTTTTTCCTCCTCTCTCCAGTGAAGGAATAATACATCAGCGCGCGTTTCGCAACACTTCCAGAACTCCGAAACGCTAAACAATATTACATTTTATACATATTATATAGGCGGTGGTAACGCCGAAATAACAACAACATCGTGTCATCGCGTGTTTATTATTATTATTATATAGCGGTTATATATAATAAATATATACATATAAGTGTTCAAATAGTTTCGGGACCGAATTATACTGTGTGTCGTCGCGATTTTATTATTTCGAAACGTCGTCGTATACTGCACAAGCACAATGCGTACGCGACTCGTATTATACACGACCAACACTCATTCGAAAACGTTTTAAAATACATATCAGTAGGCCAGTAGGAGAAATATTAGAAGAAAAAAAAAACTGTATACACATTATACACACTGACGTGTGAATTTCGTAAGGTATGCACACGACAGCGAACACTGCACAAAGTATTTTTTCGTATCCACCGCCATACACGACGGTCCTTCAATCCGATAGACGCACTTTTAGTTTTCGGAATATTGAATTTCGTTTGATTTTAATTTTTTTTTTTTTAAATACGCTGTCCCTGTGCGCACAATAAATCTAATTTTCCCCCGATACGTTACATATTTGTTAATTTTAGCTAAATTTTCTTTCTCGTTTTATTATGTACACACGAATACCTCTATGTATTTTGCTCTGTGTGTATACTCTATATTACTATACCCTGCGCCGTTGGACGTTGGCATTATAAATAAATAAATAAACCCGATGACGACGACGAGGTTTTTGAAACATTTTTTTCCCGTACGATTTACTACAGCTTATTTTGAGATTAATTTTGTTAAAATGAACAATTTTTATTGTTACCTATTATTAATTTATCATAAATTGTTACTTTTGTTGAAGTATATGAAGTGTATACAGGAAAAGAGCTAATAGAGAATTGTAGAAAATCTACCAAAAACCCAATATCAATGCGCACCTCGTGAGTAAACGAACTGAGATCAAGCGGTATCTTAAAGAAGGCACTGGAAGGAAAGATGAACGGGAAAAGACTTAGGGGTCGCCCAAGGCAGCGCTGGGCAGACAGGGTCAATGATGACCTAAACAAGTGCACTGAGTGAGTGACAATAGCAGACAGCTTGGATAGAGATAGATGGAGAAATGTAGCAGGGGCAGCGAAAGTCATTCAAGGACTGTACGAGCTTAAGAAGAAGAAGAAGAAGAAGAAGTTACTTTTGTTTTTATTCTCCCGGTATATTTAATACGTTTTTATGAAACATCGCATATATTTCTGAAAAAATAATATACATTATATGAGCGTATAAAAGACTATATATTTCGATGTATAGTTATTAAAAACGTCTTGTTTTCAGGACTTTAAACGAGTATTATAGAATCCGCGGTCTCTACTATTACATCATCCGATGACGTGTTATCCGTGTTTAATACGCGGTAACTGGTAAGTCCGCAGGGATTCGTAGCGTTGTCCGAACGATTTTATTTCCTACAACAATAATTCGCACACACGGTGCAAGTATCCGATGTCTGTCCTCGAAAGTTTTCCAATGATTTCGTATAAGCTGGTGTGTGCATGACTCGCGCAAGTATTATGCAACGTGACGCTGAAGTCTCGCGCAATAAACGATTTGTTGTTGGGTGTCGTATTATATTATTATTAACGTCGTACACAAATAATGTGTACAGACCGCGGCGGTGCGGTACTGGCGCAGGGGGCGAGATAAAAGGGACGGTATTTTCAAAAGACCCTACTTTTGTCGGTCCCTGCAGTCGTTGCAGTGGCGGCGGCGGCGGTGCGACTAAAAACGTTCTCCTCGTCCGGGTCCTGCAGTTCGCAGGTGGTGGTTGGTATATATACATACGCGCGTCGTTTATTATTATTGCGATTATATTGTAAAATAATTTCGTCAATCGCTCGATATATTCTATAATATTATACGAAAGTATTATCAATGTATTATAATGACGTGTCGCCGAGGAAAGTGTTGAATATGTGTGGGCATTCTGTAGAAATCCTAGGCGTTCTATATATAGAACCCAGCGGCTAGAACGTATCAGAAGATGCGATCGGACCCTGCAGACACTTAGCGGGAGGGGGGAGACCATTGGAAATTTCGTTCCCGGGTCACGATTTTGAAGTTGCGCCACTGATAGAATCCCTCGTAATATATTTTTGAGGCAATTTGTAAAAAAAATTTAAATTCTATAAAATTTCTACAGAACGCGCTGTATTTAATATGGTAACATACGAAATTTTGAATAGCGTTCACATAATCGACAGTGTTATGTTTATTATTTTCATACAGTTTAAAATATTTATTACGTTACTTATTTATTGAGGTATACACAGTATGACATATTTTAAATTGCGTAAAACTTCTTTTTTTATGCGCACAAATTTTTTGGTTTGACATTTTGACGAAACAATACGACATTTTTTTCTCCTCGAAATCTTCTTTTCACAACAAATCGAATTAAAATAAAAAAATTAAGTGGAAAAAAAACGTCGTTAATAGCGTCTAATATAATCTTGTGGTGTTTTATTTTTCTTCTGACCGTCTTTATAAACAGTGATAAATTATTTGTTCGTATTTGTCATTAGATAAAAAAAAAAAGTATCGGTATTTTTCGATTTTTTTTTTTTTTAAATTTAATTCGGTACATAAACTTTCCGATACCTTTACACACACACACATGCGTGTTGTTAACACAATATATTAATTCACCCGTACACACGAATACAACTGCATCAATAACGATTTCATTGCAATAATAATTCTAAACGGATACTTATATATATTTTATAAAATAAATTCTATAATTTTCCCGCTCGTTTTTGGCTTTCTATATATGTAGAAACAAGCTTGTATGTGTATTTAATGCGCGTTCCTTAATATACGAGCAGCTGCTGTACATTATAATACTTAACTCGCACCATTTAACCGAATATTGTCGAATTCGTATAAAACATCTAATGTACAAATCAATATCGTGATAAAAAAAAAAAATTTTTTTTGTTATAAGAGATTGTTTTTATGAAATTTTCAAAAGTTTTGTCGGGGAATTATTTGGCGAGCGCGCTCTCTCAGCCGCGATCGCGGGCACCGCCACCGAGACGACAGGGATGACGTATTATTTTATAATATATGACGAACGAGAATCGCCGGATACGCGCGTATTTCGTGGACGCCTGCAGACGGGGCGAGAGAACGAATAAAAAATAATAATATCGGGGAAAGAAATCCTATCGATCGTCGTACATATAACTTATTATTATTAATATAATATTATTATACGAGCGTTTGTGTCGTCGTTGATGACTGTCCGTTTTCTTCTAAAATGAATTTTTTTTCTCTCTCTTTCGCGCGTCTCGCGTAACACGTTTCAACAGACCTTATTACACTATGGAATACACCTAATATGTAATTTATACACACATAATTCATATAAATTACAGAGACTCCGGGGCGGTATCAACTCTGCAACTTTTGCAAATCGCTCCTCGTCGAAATTCATTTGAGTTTTCACGCGTTAAATACTGTATTTATATATGCGCGAAGGCTTCTTCAGCGCGTTTTTCCGCCGTCCCTCTAATACGTCGGCACACGCCGGACCCTAAACAAACGCTCTCGGCTTTTCAAAATCGCCGGCCGGCCGTTCGCAGACGAATCGCGTAGTGAACTAAAAAAAAAAATCGCGCTGCGCAAGACCCGCACGTCTCTCTGCTCCGGACAGAGACACCGGCGCGTATAATAAGTCGGCACTCACCTGCAGCGGTGGTTGTTTGGCGGCGTTTATTTTTTCCCCTTCGGCGATATTATTATATTACCACAATCGCCGCGACGTTTCCCCGCACACTCGGCATAACTCTTATCGAAACTTTTCCACGCTTACTATTATTTTATACACAAAACGCTATTATAATATACAACAGAGACACACGCGACAGATCCACGCGATTACATTAATTATTATTGGTATAGGCGCGAGAAAAAATTTATTTTCTATATAAAAAAAATTTTCTCACTGTGAAATATTATACTGCAGTCGTTGATAAACCGAAATTATGGTTTCGCAACAAAAAAAAATTAATAAATAAATAAACACACACGGGCGCGTACCTATTATTATTGCAATAATATGATTTCGTAACGGCGGGCGGCGATCTCAGAACGCGGCGGCGGCGACGACCGATCGGTTCGAACGAACGTGCGTGCTGGTGTGTGTGCGTGGAATTCCGGTCGAAAGGATCCTCGCCGCCGCCGCCGCCGCCGGTGCGACGACGTTCGGGCGTCGGCCACCGCCGGCGATCAGAGCCGACCGCGGCCGACCATCGATTTTCTGACCCCGAGCGGCGGCGGCGGCGGCGGCGGCGAGATCGTGTTTTCCGCGGACGTTTTTTCTCTCCCTCTCCATTCCCCGCCACCAACGCCGCCGCCGCCGCCGTCGTACACGCCGTAATATCATAACGACGACGTTCATTTTCGGCGACTCGCGCTGCTGCACACAACGAACGCGCCGGCCGGCCGGATACGTCGCCACCAGTGGCGTGCCCAGGAATTTTCAATGTGAGGGGGGATTGTTATAAGTAAATAGTAATAATACATTTAAAATTTTAATGAATTGTCATGTTAATAACAAAAATTCAAATGTTTATGTTTTAAGCTCTCCAAAATCGTTTCTAGCTTATAATTGTATACGTTTGTAAATTGTTCTATAATTAAAATTAATTTAAATTATAACACACTAATACCAAATTGTTCAATTATAATATAACATAAGTTATGTATAGTGAAGGTTTATTGTCATAAGTAAAATAACTTTTTGCTAATAACCAGGGCTCGGAAGTTATAGCACTAAAAAAATTAATTTTTAGCGCTTAAATATGCACATAAAAACATTAATATAAGCGCTATAAATAGCACTAAAAATTGGAAAATATGCAAAATAAAAGAAAACTAAAATAAAATCATAGGTCTTTACGTACGGCGATAACGCTGTATCTTACGTAAATACGACGAATTCGATAACTGCAGTTCATATTTTGATACAATTTTAAAAATAACTAAATTATTGGAAATGAACGGAATTGTCCGATTTAGTCGACGATAACAACGGTCTAAGGCCGTTTATTCCGGATGCGTACAATCTTAAAACAATTTGTTTTCGTTCACATATTCGTAGGCGGCTGTTTGGTAGGTAATTTAGTTTTTCAACAATATGTGTTTATTTCCTTAAATATGCCCATTAACAGCATTTATAACTCCAAATTAGCAAAATACCTCCTATAATATGTATTTATGTGAAAATATACCCAAAAATAGCATTAAAAACCTAAAATTAGCAAAATAGCAGTAAAAACCGTAAATATGCAAAAAATAGCAAAATAAAATTTCGTGTATGACATCAGAGAAGTGTGAAACATATTTGTATCTTACTTTGGAGGATGTTCTAGGACGAACCAATAAAAATATGCATTTGCTAGAACTTCCGAGCCCTGCTAATAACTAATGAAAAGTATTAAGTAATGACTCTAAAACTGCAGCTCTTATAACTAATAAGTTGTTTTCTGTAGGTCGGCAAAAAAGACAATGGGGGATATAACCCCCAACCTCCTCCCCCTGAGCACGCCACTGGTCGCCAGTACGCCGCGGGTCTATTATATGATAATAGTACGCGCGTATACCTCGGTAGTCCGTAGGTATTACGCGTACCACCTTTACAAATCGACAACCACACAATTCGCTGGTCCAGACAAGCCACTTACCTCGGCGTCACGATCGGACGCAAACTCACATTCGGCCAACACGTCGTCACCAACATAACTAAAAAAGCTACCCGCGTTCGCTGTATGCTTTACCCCATACCAACTAAAACGAAACTTGACTTACTCAAACTTTACATATCCCCCATCCTTACTTATGCTGGATCCTTTTGGGCGCCCTTCATTGGTCGCTCACATTGGAAACGCATCGAATCCGTCCAGAACGTCGGCATCCGTACGATAACGGGGTTACCTACTATCGTCAAAAATTCGATCCTTCATAAATCAACAAACTTCAAATCAATCCAGGAATCAATTCAAACTCAATCCAAAACGATGTTCTACAAAAACTCCTTTTCCGACCATAAAAACACATCCGCCTCCTTGGAAAAACACACTCCCTACCGACAACCAAACACCTACCCAAACCGTTAAACATTAACTTGGGCAGACCGACTAACTAGTTAACAATCTCCCACTTCCATCCCCTAGTAGAGGCGCAAGCCTGGAATAGGTAAAGGCACAGCCATCCCATCAAGGCAAAGCGGCAGTGCGGAAAAGAATTTCATTCGGATTCCGTCTTCCCACTGCTGCTGGTGGTCGATCACGCGACCGAGTGACCGTCATAAAATATTACACACATATAACATTAACACCTGTACATTTTGTCGACCAAATATCTTCGTATTTCCATTCCGGCCGACTCACCGACCGATCTATACCGGTCGATGAGATTCCGTCTTATTGGTCTTGCAGCGTATAGCATATACTAGACGCTGAACACGCGTGCGGGTCCAGGTCTGCAGTTCGAGGAGCTCGCGGGGACCGTAAAACGGCTTCTTACCGTCTACAAAAACGTATCGACGAGTCTTCCCGTCGTCACCACTCACCAGTCCGGAAAATTCGGAAATAATATTCTCGTGCTCCCGCGCGTTCCCATACCGGGATCGTTCTTCTGCACGGCTCCTTCCAGCTGACCGCGGCGTGCAGACATCGCGATACGAGCCGCGAATCGATTCTTATTCAGTCGGATTTTATCCTCAAAGTTATTAAGATTGTTTTTCGTTCGTTGTACGCACCGGAATCCCCGTCAAGTGATTTTAACGGCGGACGACCAAATGCAAGCGCACATGGCGCTGAGGAGGCCGGTAGCAGGATACGACGATTCGGGAACAACAATAGATAACGCGTATGAAAATAAATGTGAACGATTGAGAGTAATTACTGGACTGTATCTGATATACATAAACGATTAACAAAAAAAAAAAGGGGAGACAAATGCCAAACGGAAATACACGCGAGAGCATAGGCGTAACTAGTATTAAATTTTAGAGAGGGCTAAAAATTAATAAGCAAAAAAAAAAAAGTCTTCACTTTCAGAAATTTTGCCGATCGATGCCAAAATTACCCAAATAAGCAAAAAAAAAAAAATTTCATCAACTCTTCAATTACACAATAACTAGGAATATTAGAAAAATATAAATAAATATATATAGAAAATACTGTATATTTTCAATGAAGTCAGGTCGCCTTTTTGTGGGGGCTAAATTGGCGACTGGGGGGCTAAGCCCCCTGCCCCCCTAGTCACGCCTATGCGCGAGAGACTTAAAAACTACGTTCGAAATACAATTTTGCTAGCACGTATAAATGACAGTAAACGAAAACACATATGACCTTGACCCGATTTGGCGCTGGTGACGATTGTATGAAATACGCTTGATAGCCGAGAACTTGATTACCACAACACTTTATCGTAGATTTAATAGTTTCGTTTACTATGGTTTTAGTAATAGGCGTTTATATTAGTTCGTCAGTGTGTAAATCGTTTATCTAGTGTCGTTGGGTTAGAATTAAATATTTCGAAACAAAGATAGCATTTTTTTTTTTTTTATATAAACTGATATAGTCGGTCGATAAAAAAAACAACCGATTTTCATCAAAACAATATGCGTGCGTTAATATATGGTTTAATTTTATTAAAACATTTAAACTAATTTCAAATTGTTGACGTTATTTTTTTCTACATACATATTTCTATATTTGCGATAAATGCGCGCATTAACTATATAGGCGATGACTTTTTTTCGTTTTGGGCCACTTGCATAATATGAAAGTACGGTTTAAAAGAACTAGGTACTTACTGACTCTTTTATAGTTGACGAAAAAAATTAATATAAAATCAAGATTTTAAAATAATTTCAATTTGTTCACATACGACTGAATGACCATACGATATATTATCAATTTCGTCCATGTTTCGTTTTAAAAAAAAAATTTTTTTAAGTTGCGTACTATCAGTAAATGGTGAATTCCAGGTGAAAAGCCTACACGGAATAGATAAAATGAGAATAATATATTTTTTTTACCAAAATATTAAGATTAATTAAAAAAAAAAACCTATAAAATAAATACGATCTGCAAAATATGAGAGCTCGTCATCGATCTTGACCGATTATAATTTTGGCCTGGACGCGTCCTCTCGTTTCCCGTACAGTGTGTGTGTGTATCACTGTAATAAAAGAAATCGACATTTTTATAAACATTAAAAATTTAAAAAATTAATACAAATTTTGTTATTTTTTTAAAATAAAATTTGTATTTAATACGCTTATATGAAAGAAAAAAATGTTTATGCCCGCCTTCCCCCGAATATTATATATAAAATAATATAAGATACTTATAGGTACATCCTGTATCGTTTAGTTTCTGTTTTTGTATATATTATACGGTTTCAGCGACCATACATCACAATAATAAGAACGTTTTACAGTCATGAATCGAGCCCCCACTCGGTTCCCCGGAAATTCTGTCGAGACACTTTATATACATACATACGTTTCGACTAATGGGCTTTAAAAATAGTATTTTTTGTATCTTTTTTTTTTTCAACGAATATAATATAGTTCACCACAGTGAGTATACATTACAAGTCCACGCAAATACTACTCGACGTTATAGCTGTTATACATGTTGTATATGCCGTATGCGTATTATTTTTAATTTTTATAAACGCGCTTATTATTTCGCTATAATAATAATATTATTATAAAATAAAATATATACATATGTATATGTATGCAAATATACAGTCAAGCCAAAGAGTATTACGAAAAATAAAGAAACATACGAGCAGTGGCGTACCAAACCTGCAATTCGAATTTAAATAATAATTAACTTCTTTGTGTATAAAGTATTTAGATGTAAAAAAAATATATATATATGTTCGTTTTATACGTGGTTTATGAAAAATAAAAAATAAAATTATTCTTTTTGTAATGAAATTAATTTACATTATTAAAAAAAAAAAAAAAACGTGTTTTTTTTTATTTTACAACAATAACATTATGTATATGAGAATATAAAAAATATTTCATTTGAACATTTCCGTAATTTTATGAGTGAAATTATTTCGAATAATACAGTAATTTTTATTACTGTACTACATATTTTCTTTTAATTAGCCCTCTTATTATTATTTTTTTCTACAGCTCGAATTTGGTTTATTATAAATGGGCATATCTTAAATTTTGGCCCTGGGCTCTGCGCATACAGAAACAGAAAGAGAAAATAAGAATTAATAAAATTGCACGGAGAAACTTATAAATATTACAATAAAAAGAATTGAAGTTAAAAATAAATAAATAACAGCAAAAACCCTGTGAATACAGTATAAATAGTGAATTAAATTTTAAATAATATATTAAACGATAATAAATAATGTGTACGTCCTTAATATAATGTAAATAATATCAAATTACTTTTTTGTAAGTTTAAATCTTTATTATAATGCGTTACAAATATCGAAAATTCAATTTAAAAAAACCCTATTATCGTGTATTTATTTATTTATTATTATTATTATTATTATTAATTTCAGTTTTCAGTGTTTTGGATGAGATAACAATTCACATTTAATGCTCGCACAGGGTTTCCTGCCAATTTTGTGTAGTGCAGAACGCATTTGTTATTTTACGTTATTGGTTTTACAACGATGTGTGCTATATTAATATTATTTTTTATTTTATCCGTATATAAACATTTTTTCGTGTAGAAGCCAGAACGAGTTCTCGGATGATTTTGATGACACACGTCACTTTCCGAAGTAGCAAATATTGTATCTAGTCGGTGTTATAGTATAAATATAGTTATTTGACAGGTTTTTCAATTTTCTCAATAGTTCCCTCAATCATATATTTTCATAACAGATAAAAAATATCGAATAACCGGTAAAATTGTCGACACATATTAGGATTTTCACCAAATCGATTTTCGTTTTTTTTCCATTATTAAATATTTTCTAAAATTATATTTGATAATATATTTGAAATTTTTACCAGTTATTTATATAAATAAAATATATACGCGTAGTTAAAAAAAAAAATCCATCAAATTTTGAATATAGACACTTTGAAAATTTCAATAATTTTCGGCTTTTTTTTTCTTTAAATGAATTACATTTTCAATTTTATTGCCTAAGATCTGAAAAATTAATACAAAATCGACCGTTTAGCATTATAACGCGACAACGTTGAAAAAAATTCGAAAATCGGTGGTCACATACATATTTTTTAAAGTGTTTGAAGTTTGAATTGTAAATCGGGGTATTGGACAATTTTTGCGTAAAACAATGTTTGAAAAAAAAATTGAATTCTTTACAGGATTAATTTTTGTATTTTACAACTGAAAATTGAGTAAAAGATAACGATATATTTTCCGGTACACGAATTTCATAAAAATGGATATATTAGCGTTATTCAAAATCGTTTTTCCAATACAGTGATTGAATACAATAATATTTTTCTAAAATCTCCGTCTGAGTAGTCCCCTTTTATCCACAAAATCCTTTTTATTTACGAAAGAGACTATAAGGTTTATTTTTTTATCGGCACTTTATATTATTTATATAATTTCATAACATTATCACGGAATAAGATGTATATAAGTGTAAAGGTAACGTAAAAACGTAGGAAATTGAACGGATACATTTTAAATATTTTTATTTATATATACAAGCATTTAAAAGTGTCGATGATAAAATATAATATATATAGTATGCATAAGTTGCAGCTGGGAAGGGAAATCATTTTATACGCCCGACGAATTTTCAATCCGCCACACTATATAATATAAATATTCCGTTCCTCTGAACTTTAAATGCTTATGTAAAGTTATAAAACGTATATAATAAACTATATACGTATATTTGATCAATATTCGTTTTTTTTTTCTGACATCAAAGTATTCTGAAAAATATTTTTCTATTCGGAATATCGAATTATAAAACACGAGCATGCTGTATTTCCATTTGAATCGTATGAAATTTTTATTGTACAATTACATCAAATTATTACGTTCGCTGTAAACAGTGACGTACTCAAAGGAGATTCACCTTTACGCGCTCCCTTTTTTTTTTTATGAATTTGAATTTAGTTTTTTATTCGAGCTATCCAGTGTGTAACACGATTGTAAATCAATATAATCGCGATAATGATTAAACTAATACGACTACCGATATAACATTATATTCTGTGTAAGTATATAGCTTCTTTAGAGTCTTAGAAAGCATTTGGTGGACAAAGCGGTTGTCGTTTGACACTTCCTATATTGACTAATACGTCACTGAATATATGAAATCAGTGCGTTGCTTGTTATAATCGATGAGTGCATTGATTAATGTAAGCAATTTCAGTAATCTATTTATAGATTATTGAACTCCTTTTCCCCCATATACATTAGCTAAGTAAAAAAAAATAAAATAAAATAAAAGGATCCTGTAACGATTACATTTTTGTAAAGACTTAGTATAAAATGGAAACCAAGTATAATGCCGACATGTAATTTCAAATCCAGCGCCACCGCTGTAGTGACTCGACACTAAGTAAAAAAAAAAAATCAAACCGTTCTTTCATAATCTTCGGTCGACTAAGGTCGTATCTTTGCTCGTATAAGGTGTCCTTTCCGGTTGAGAACCGCACCGCTCAAATTCGGTTTCTTGTTTCGTATTGGACTGTAGCAGTCTGTACAGAAACGCTATCCTAACGCGCAATCCATTTATGGCGCAACGGATTTAAAATACTGCTCAAGATTTTGGCCGATTTCCTAAAAACTTGTGCAATGCATCTGTCACATAATCATTTAAATAGACCACTATAAGTTCCAGAACAGTGAAGTAATAATAATAATAATATCACGTTTATATTTTTCTTCTTCTCTAAAAGTTGTATATCTGCACGTGACATTTTAGCGACTATATGGGTTTAAAAAAAAGAAATCAAAACTATACGCTGTAGACTATGCATTTTATTTTAATAAAAATAATACTCTTAATTGTGTACTTTCAAAAATATCGTATGTATTTATGATAATAATAAATAAATACGTTATAGTTATAAAATTTTCCAAAAGCCTTTTACTGTTTTTTTACTGTATGAATTATTTTAACAGTATAAGATAGTCAGATCGAAAAATTAAACAAATAAAAGGGATATACTATAAATTAAATATTCGTTAAAATTTACATTATTAAAAATAAAAAATGTAAGAGTTGTTGTATTAAGTTAAAAAAAAAAAATAGAAAACAAATTTAATACAACTCGTATTTTAAACAATGTACTCAATATTTTAATTGAAAATTAATTTAGAATATTATTATTATTATATTTAGAAGACATTTTAATAATTCGCGTTATTAAACTAATAATAATAAATTAATATTACGGGATTGTTGTCACTATATGTATATATAAAATATATTAAGCACAGATGTTTATATTATTTCACACGGACGGAATTCGTTGTAATAACGTTACGATTTTGTTTGGTTTCGGTCATTCTCAGACGTAACACTTTTAAAATGTAAATAATAATCGAAAGAGTGCATGTGAGAGAGGACGTGAAAAATACACGTTCGAGACAATACCGCGGACCGCTTTATAATATTATGTGAACTATATACGCGTATAAACTCTTTCTACGCACCTATAACTTCGGGACACCGCGGTCCAACATATACGTATTATTGGTAATTGTTGATCTCTTTCGCCGGTTCAACGTGCGATGTATAATCGATAATAGTGATAATAATTGTGGAAATTAATTTTTACACCATACTGCTAGAAACGTTGATAAATAGTTTTGTGTACGGAGATAAAGAGAGAAAAAACAATATTTCAGAACGACGTTTTTTTCGTTGTTGAAAAACGTTATAGGGCAACGCGTTACTCGCTGTATATATAATTAAAAACCGCAGGAAATTTAATCCGTCGTGATGAATGGAAAGCTTATTCGTTAAGAAAAAAATGAGGGATACACGCGTTCACCAATGTGAATCATATAAAAAATGGTTTGTCGACCGAAATATAAACGCCAATATCCTGCAAAATATGTCTCGAAAAATAAATCGTGAAAAATATTTACTATACCGAGACAACGTCTTGAATGTGAGTGATGGAAATCATTTTGTCCCGAAAACAAGCGAACTAATATAATCGACGAATTCTCAACAGACATAAAATTTCAGTCCGACGACTTTTCCAGAGAAGGATAATCCTGGTAAAAAAAAAAAAAAAGGTCATACACTAATGACTAATTCAATACCAAACAGTGCGTAGGTCGCACGCATTGGACTAAAAATATTTAGGTGTAGGTCACATATCGAAATCGTGCCAAATCTAGCTACTATATGCAGTGACGTAATTACAATATGAAATCGATATGAAAATGGAAGTTCACTCCCCCGGTAACCTTTTTTTAGCGAATAATATTACAATACGGTAGTCAAAATTCTATACAAATTCTCTTAAAAATCAAATCGATACAGCGGTATAAGCTGGTCTATGAAGTATGAATTCGTGTAAAATCGGTCGACCACTATCAGTTATTACTTACTTATCATTCTTTCACGCACTACACCAGCAGCTCGTATATATTTGTTCATTTATTCGTATATGTGTATACTGCAAATGCCGATCGTTTATCTGACTACTTATACTAACCACCTATAGAGTGAAATGCTCATTTTCGTTTGGAAAGAAAGAATATAATCAATTTATACATCAACAACAACAACAACATAGCGCCTGCTGTTATGGCTGGCCAGGACGGTCCAAGTGGATACGATTATTTTATCTGGAAAACGAGTTTCTGTTCGTCACACACGGTTTAATCATAAGGTTTTTTAAAAAATTTTATACTCACTCGGTATATATACTCTGCTTTAAAAAACACGTTAGTGCGACGATAACGCCGCGCGCGTACGATTATATATAATATATACGTATATTATATATTATATACACTTGTCAACGCGTTTTACGCATATATTTCGGTAAAAAAAAAATAATAATAAATAAAATTATCGTGCTTCGTATACATTACTATCGTAATTGTCGTTTATACATAAAAAACGCATTAGTATTTTTTTTTATCATTATTATTTAAATGAATCCATCTACACTGTATTATGTCCAACAGGTATATATATATATATACGCTGAAAATTACGTTTTGCGCTGTGACACGCGTTATCCTTTGATGTCATATCACAAAGTTCAATAACGACAATTAATTGGCTTCATCATCCTGATCGTCGCGACAGCGTCTCGTTACAGCAATATTTTCGGTGTGTTATTATCACATTGTCAATCAATATAATGTGAATTGTTCGAAATAATCTAGCGACGAGTGATCCGCGGAAATCTTTCGATAATTTTATAATAAATTTAATATTTTTAGAATAATAGTATATAATATATACTATTATATTATATTAAATAATATAGGTCATATTATGACCTATATTAGATTTTTTTTTTTTTTGTATTTTCGCTGCTCTATATAGTGGTAAACATTTTTTTTTTTTTTGTAGGTTCGTTCCGGAAGATATACTATATTCTGTATATTTCAAACCGATCGACGAATTCTTCCATTTTTTTTTTTTTAGTCGGATGTCTTCCACTTGAAATTTAGTTTCCCGTCAATTTGATGGATTGTTTTCGAGTACAATTCACCGGATTGTACCTGCACTTTTTAATATACCCGCAATAACGCGTTGAATACATTTGACTGTATAATATGATTATTAAATGACTAGTGAAATATAACGATTAATACTATATTATGCGTATGTATTGTAATGTATTCATGAATTTTCAACAAATAAATACGGAATTTCGCGAGTGGAAATAATTCGTCAGAATACGTTTATCAAAAAAAACTATAGTTTCACCGCGCGTGGATATCAAAGTGAGACAAAACGAGTGCTGCAATATTGCAATAATGTGTCCATTTCGTGAAAAATTAATCGCGGTATGGACGAAACGCGTTTATCTATTTCATGAAATCAAACGCCGTCCGTAGTTCTTTGAAACGGACAATAACGCGATGTGGTGCAAAATACAGAAGTCCTTTTTATACGGTCACCGTTTAAATATTCGAATAATTTTTATATTAATCGAAGAAATCGAATAAATTTTAGAAACAGCGTATTATTTATTTATTTATTGTAAACGGGTCAAAACCCGGTATAAGTAATAGTACAGTAAATTCTTAACTTAAACAAAATATCAGAAGTAATAAGTATAACATAAAACTAAAGCTAAAATAAGAAAAAACAATATTGAGAATAGAAAGAGAAGTGATAATAGTATGATATATATATATATACTCTTTTCTCTATTCGTATTCAAATACTTATTCCGAATACTTAAAAAAATTAATATATTCTTTACAATGTTACGCTGTTATTGTAACAGATTAAAACTCTTTGAAAAAGACGGGATTTTTTTTTGAAAATCTTATAAAACGTCATGTATCCGGAGCTGCGTGTTCGTAATTGGATAAACAAAACAAGATATTTCGAAATCGTATTGTTACTTGTTCGGGCACATTCGCGTGTTATGATAGCAAAAAAAAAGAAAGAAAAGAAATGTTTACGACGGAAAATTTATATTGTTTTTGTATTTTTTGTATTTTTTTTTTTTTGCACTCATACGGCCATAAATTGTAACGCGAACTGTTCTCTCCTTTAGAAATACGTTTGTATTATTTTTTATGCGCGATATTTTCTTGTGTGGCGTTTTTTTTTTCCAACTGCGCGTAGTAAAAACGAAAATAAACGTTATACTGTCCTCCCCATATATTGAGTGTTATGGCGGCGGTTATGCTTGTATATATATATATATTATATACGCGATAAAAATCTATGACGTGTGCGTGTTTGTCGATTTTACTATATTCGCATATTGGATATAAACGTGCACATATAAAGGATATTTTATTCGGATTTTTGCGCATTTATTTCGAATAAGGCGTGTGTAACATAAAGCACGGCAACAATCCGTTTCCGAAGGGGGACGATGACGCTCGAATATCGTGTCGAAAAATAATAATTATCAGTCGTTGGCGTTCTCGTCGTTTTCGGGGCGCTTGTTCGTTACCGTTTTTTTTTTTTTAAATATACCATAATATGTGATAATATGTAATCATAATATGCGATTTGTTAACGCGCGGTCCGACAAATGCAATTGGTTTAATTGAAAAAAGAAAATTCGTATGCATTTTTAGAAGTTAAGAGTACAAGTCGAAGACCGGATGATTTTACGAAATATCGATTTTACTCGATTTTACAGCGGTTGAAAAATTTGTAAAAACAAAAACTTAAATAATTTTTCAGTTAATATTTCAGAAAATCATCCGGTAGATGCAAAGTAGACTTATCAACGAATTCGTTTATGTTCCGAGCATCCGAATCGAACCTAATAATCACCTTCAAAACACGGAAGTGCGGACGGTCTAAAATCCGTGTACAAGTATTGCGGCCCCTTAAAAAACATATTTTTAGTTACCGCTTTATGGTGTTACTATTTTTTATTAATTACAAAACCTCGCGTGTATTTATTCGTAGGATACAAAAATTACACGTTAAATAAAAATATTAAAAAAAGAATTGGCAAAAAGACAATTAATATTATCGACGACTGTATCGATAATTAATATTAACGATCACGTATAGTCAAAGCGTTTTTATTGGTATCGCCACTACAGAGTAATAGCGAAAAAAATTGATAAAAAGTATACGAAATTCCTTCACTAAGGAGGGGCCGATGACCTACTTTTTTTTTTTTTTTTTTTATTTGTTTTCGGGGAAGGAAATCGCCAGGTAAATGAATGTCGATCGGCCATTTAGTCGTTAGACTTTTTAGGTTTGCCGCGGCAAAATACAGAAAAAGTCGATGACTTTTTTTTCGTCTTATTAATTTTTTTAATTTTTTGAAGGGGCAAATTTCCCCCCTCCCGTAGATTCGCTCCTTCGATTTTCGCGCATATTACAACACGCCTCGTGTTTAGAACGAGTATACACGGCGACAACTCTCAAGTCGCGCGTATTATTGAAAAATGCAGTATACATTAATTTTAAATAAATTAACCTGATTAAATCGATCTTGAAAATCGTCGATATAAATGCGTTCGAGAATTTTTTTAACACTCTCGGTTAAAAAAAATGAAAAAAATCGAGAGTCAATCGAGATAAAAAAAATGGAAAAAATTAAACCGATCCGATGACCTAATAATAATAGCGTATAAAAACAACGTTTTCGTTAAAAAAAAAAATAATAAACTATTTGAAATGGGCGTGTATTTTAAAGCGCACGAAAAACCAGTGTGTCCGTATATATTTGTCGTTCTACGGCTACTATACTGCAGTATATATCATTATTTTTCTTCTGTTTTTTTTGCTCCCTTCGTAAAATCAATGTCGCGGAAACGGTTCGTTTTTTTTTTTCATTTTCTTTATAGATTATTGAATCGGACTTTTTTTTTTTTTCTTCTCTATATATTGCGTGTATACGCGCGGTCCAATCGCGCACACTGTAAATATAATAATAAATCGTGATTTTATTTGCATATTATATATTCGCCGAGGCCTATATATACGCGTTCGCGTACGCGATAATAATATTAAAATTTCGGCAAAACAAAAAAAAAAAAAAATAATAATAAAAATAAAAAACAAAGATCGTGCGCGATTATATTCGAATCGAAAATCTCTGCTGCATTCGGTTTTCCGCGCGCGCGATGGAAAAAAAAAATTAATTATTTATGACAATATCGTACGCGGCGGCGGCGGTTGTGGTTTTTTTTTCGGTTTTTATTTTTCACGTGTGCGTACCGTTATAAACTTATATACATATACTTGTGTTTGTATACGCGAATATAAAAATTGATTTCAATGTATACGCCGTGTGCGGATGCTGCAGCGCGGGGGGGAGGGGACTGGTACAGTGACGGTTTTTTCGCGTGTATCGCGACAAAAGCAACTCTTTCGTTTTGCCATACGAATAAATAATTTATCGCGTATATAACGCGCGTGTGTGTGTATGCGTACAGCTGTACGTATATATTATTTTGGCGCCAAAAAAAAAAATAATAATAACCAACACAAAACACGAGCATAATACTCGCGTGTATAAAAAATTAATTTAACGAACGACAAAAAAAAAAAAAATATTCGTATAATAAATTATATATATATACGCATTATACCGCCGGTGCAGTATATACGTGTACAGGGTGCTTGTATTGTATGCTCGCGGTACTAATATACCGATATACTTACGATTATTGTTATATTGCCAGTATATTTTATACCTTTTCACATCTGAGTTAAAAAAAAATTTATTTATCCTACCGGTGTAACGAGCCAGGAATCATATAATGCGGAAGTTATACGTGAAATACATTGCCTATACCGTAGGAAAAAAATAGCATTTACCACAGTCATATTTTATACGTTAGATTTCGTTATTAAAAACGAATAAACCTTCCCAACCGTATATTATTATATAGTAGACGAAAAGTATTTGAAAATTGTTTGTAAGAAAATTGATATTGTATATTACGCTTTATGTGCTAAGAGCAGAAAAATATTTCCGGAAAACACGCCTCTAATTTTCGAACACATATTGCGCGAAGGTGACATTATAAATTTTTAATGAACACCAAAAATATAACTAAATATTTATAATAGTATATTATGTTTATTGATTTTCGTATGTGTTTGTATTCCTTTTATTATTATTTTTTTTTTTTCGAATTTGGCCAACTAAGGACCTCGGGAATTAATAAATACACAGTAGTTTGTCTTCTATTTCCATCTCTTTGCTTCCTATTGAGCCAATAAGTTTTCATCCTTTCTCTATGTTGTTCTCTTCTTTCTCCTGTCCATATTGTTCCTCCAGTTCTCCTGATCTTCACCTCAAAGCCTGAAAACATCTGTCATCTTTGGCGCATTTTATCTCTATTATTAATGTCATTTTCCTCTATATTCATTTCTCTAAGATCTTTTTTGACTTCTTTGAACTAGGTAATTTGTGTTTTGGGATTTTTGTCAAAGTAATTATTATTATTATTATTATTATTATTATTATTATTATTATTATTATTATTATTATTATTATTATTATTATTATTATTATTATTATTATTATTATTATTATTATTATTATTATTATTATTATTATTATTCTATTATTATTATTATTATTATTATTATTATTATTATTATTATTATTATTATTATTATTATTATTATTATTATTATTATTGGTTTGTAACCCGATGATGACTTATGACGGTCGAAACTGTATAGCAAGACCTTTGTACAATACTTCAATATATACTGTGTATATTGATTTATGAATTTATTAACCAATTACGCATTTCCAGAATATCTTGCAACTATATAGATAAACAATTTAAAAATGACTTGTAATCGAATAACTTGCCTATTCCTGGTTACATATGTAGACCCGACTCCTGACAAGTACAACTCACGCACACACGTACGTGTATGCATACATGTAGTTTGTTTTTAACGTTAATTTTTCGTCTCTTTATGAAATCATAATACGCGCACGCACTCAATAAAACTAGTGTTTTTCTAGTTGAAATTATACGGTTTATAAAAGGATTATAATAATTTATATAAAATATGTTAATGTATATAAATATATATACACGTATTAAGTGCGCCGTCAAATTATATACTACGATCGCTCGTGTATACGTGTATATACGTAAAAGAGATTCAAACGAGATATTCTTCGATCTAATATAAATTATGTGCGCGTAACTGTATAATGTATCAAAATTATACTCGGCGAACTGTGTATAAGTAAAAATAAAAATAAATTTATCATTAATGGTACGTACGTTAAAAAAATATCCCGTATAATATATAATATACACGTAATAATAATTATATAGGGCTAAGACGAATTCGTATTTATATATATATATATATATACACATAATACAAAATTCGTGTTTTTCCTTCACGATCAATTCGGCTACTACTTACAATAATATCTTTATACTTAATATTTGTATTTTTAGGATTTTACTTAAGACGGTATCGTTCCTGTCCTTGTGATATAAAGGCGTCTGTTTGTTAAGATTCTACACGCAACGGACATTTTTCTCGGGTATTTTTATTTATTTCTATAAAAAAAAAAATCCTAAAATTTATTCGGTATATCGGTACGCATCATATTATACAGTAATGTGTAAGGAAATACGTTCGAAAACTATATGTTTATATGTACTTTAATACTTATGAACTCAAACAAGATTCGAAGCAAATACACGGCTAAAATTCGTCATCTTGAATTTTTTAACGCCGTAATCATATTATATCGTCATCAGAATTATTGTAACTGTACAAGATTTGAATTCGATCGGTTAAGTAAAAGTAATTCGAAAATCGATCAAAATCCGCCATAGATTATTACAGCAGTCATTTTTAATTTTTTTAATTTTTTTTTTTTTTTTTGCAATAACTTCAGAACCGAAGTAATGCGCGCAATTTTAGATCCACTGGATAACAGATTATTATTATTACTATTATAACGCGCGTGTTACACTGCAGTATAAAATACGGTCATGAACACAAGATTATATATATTTACGCGTATAATAGTATAGACCGACTTTTAAAAATTCGGTCGAATTTAAAAATATTAAAAAGATAAAAAGTCGTGTTATATACATACATATACACCACGAGTACTAAGACTTGGTTAATACATTGGTTGTGAATAATCACGTTTAGGATACATATACGAGTGATTTTTTTTTTTTGCTTTTCAGTTTATTTAATTTCCAGTATGACATTTGCTGTTATTTTTTATAGCCTTGAAAGTCATAGGACCGTATGGGACAGAGCATATCGTCTTTAATGTCCGGTCGGTTTCGTGATTTCGTTTTGGTTACAAAACTAATAAATTTTAACATTCAATAAAGTTCACAGTAAAAATTTACATTATAAATATAAAACAGTTTCCACGCCTTGATTCATCGAAGAATTTCAATTAATTTCAAACAAACTTTGTTTTTGGATCATAAAAAAATTCACAGCCATTCCGTGGACCCGCGAGTCGATCATCTACGGACTCCCTAAGGGTCTATGGACCACTGGTTAAGTGGCACATAGACGATAGACGAGACGACGAGTGAATTTTTATACTTTCGTTTAAACCATCGAAATGAATTGAAATAAATAACTATCCCCACCTTTCAATCTCATCCTTCGCATAGATTTTCGTTTAAAAACCGTACAAGAACGTTTCTACAAGAGGTTTCATTCACGCGTTTTTATTCCAATCCTCCAATCCAAAACCTGGCAAATACGCAGTTAATCCCGACAACCTCCCTAAAATCGGCTTTGAATCGTAATTCCTATACTAATCTTACCGAACAATCAAAAAAATATGCGTATTCGTATGAGAATGCTTAATAGAAAAAAATCTCGTAGGAATTGTCACCATTAACGGAGAAGTGGCTTCTTTCGTCATGTTTATCACAATGTTTTTTTTATTTTCTCACACGCGTTCTCTGCGTTTGATGCGCGCGCCCGATATTTTCTATCAGACGCAACACAAACGACGTGAAATTTCGTATTTTTTCTCGGTTTGTTGTCATTTATAACGCGAGTTTACCGCTGTAAAAGACGTAAAAAACACAATTTCGCCCAAATATCTCGGGAAATCAATCGATAAAATTATATATAAATATATATATTTTTTATTTTTGTACACCGTTTTTCGTATAAATATTATTTTCGAACTCGCAGTTTTTTTTCTTTTTGCTTTAAACTCGCGCCGATTTAATCTTTAACGTAACGTAAAACGTTTATTATTTTTATTTTTAATATAAAAATCGTTTTCAATCACTCGTATTTATTTATTCGTCATTACTTAAAAATCAACGGGACATTCGACGATATACGAGAGCTAAAACGTAAGTATTCTGCGCGCAGTCAATCCCGTCACAGTCCGGAGAAAATATTTGTTCATATCCGCTGCAGCGTATAATATGTTGCATCCACTATAAGAAAAATAAGTGTTTTTAATCAAAGACTATAATGCTAAACCGCAGAGTAGTATTCGAATATGACTTTTACGAACGACCCTTACAGTGAAACTAACCTAACCTAACCACAACCTAACCGTCATGAACTGGATTGTGAAATTACGGAATGTGAATTGTAAACATCCACGGAACGAATGGGTTTTTGTTCGTATCGTGTAATTTACATTTCATTATGTATGGACATCCATTTTATGCAATAATGTGTATTTCAATATGAATCGATTAATTTATAACTGTATTTTATTTAAACATTTTTTATTTCTCAACATGTTATTTACACGTTTTTTTTTTTTTTGTTAATAATATAATTTTCTATTAAATACGCTGATTTTTAAATGAAACCCTATATTTCCAATAATACCTTACATATTAGTACGTGCAGTTTACGGCGCGACAAACATTGCACAACACTTTGTTCTGAAAACAAACACACCTGTTTGATTGATGAGGAGTTTTCGCCTTGCACGAACACGACAAAAACCCCTGTCCCGCGGTCGCACCGGCTGCTATCACTTCACGTATAAAGGACAATTTATTTTCGTTTACTCGGTCGATACACGACGTGTAGTTACAAAATATGATACTGTTGAATTTTTTCAAACAACAGCACCGTCCCTTTAGAACATTGTACTTGAGTCTGCGTTCAAATTACAATCACAAGAACGAAGACGAACATAATATAAGAAAGTCGACTACTATTACGTGCCTGCGTGTCAGTAGGTATCGATATTATTATTGAAAATATATGTATCTGAGCGACATTTGGAAGTATAATATTATAGCTTTATTTAATAATTAATCGACCTATTGAAATATATATACTTTGTAATAAATTACCACGATACGAATCCTATCAGTTTCATTAAAATGTATCTGTTATAATGAATTTGTCCATTTCGTGAACTGGACGTTCACATTCCGTTCATTCATAAAAGGAACGGTTTCACTATAAGACCGACGCATAATATATAGTATACAGTGCACCCACATGATATTCTATCAAGTTTCGTCATATTGCGCAAAATAGTACAGTCGAATGCAATGCGTGGTGACGAGCATACATTCGTTATACCATGAAGGTTAAACCAGGATTAGATGACGACGTCTGTTCATTTTATTATGTATATTACTTAATATTAATTACCTATAATTAAATTCACTGCAATATACCAATGTTTATATCTAGTCACGATATCGAGTTTCTCGATTTTACTGCCAATACTTAAACAATATATGTATATTATCACTTATTAGTAATTCGATCGGTTTGAAATATTATTTATGAATTTTGAATTTTTTTGATTAAGTCATTTCTTGTTTCCCTCCAATTTTATGTGTTATAAATGTAATTTTATTCGTTCACTCTTCTGTCGTAATCCCGACGACGACGAAAGATTTGTATTCCATCAATCGCGACCTAAATTCAATTGATATAAGTATTCATAATTTTAATGGGAAAAATTAAATTGCAAACATATAGTAATACAATGTATGCATACACCGTTTCATCATCTTTAAACGTTTGAAATTAAAATTTGTTTTTTTTAGGCTCGGATTCTATAGCATTTGCTAATTATTATAGAATGCAGATAAAAACAACATAACAAATGAAGTAAATTTGTTTTGTGCATCGAAAATTCCAAGCATAATATTTCATATCGCATATTTTAAGCACTTTTTCAATGCTATTTTTTCAATTTTGGTGATTTTTTTTTTTTTTTTACTTCGCTAATATGTATTAAACTTAATTTATTTCGCGTTTTTCATAAATCTATAGTAACCTTAAGAAGACAAGGAAAAAGAACCTTTACTATAATTCGTAATCATCATTTAAAACATTTTTTTAAATACATTTTTTTTCTAGTTTTCTGTTTTTTTTTTTTTACGCATATTTCAGTGCTTTTTAGTACTATAAAATCCTAGTCATAACAGTATTATAATTATTTGTCAATACATTAGTAAATCAAAATGTGAAAAGGGGGGAAAGTTTTTTTCGGAACTGTATGATTAACTATACCTATAATCATATGATTTTCATATATATATATATTTATAATGTTACGGTTAATGTCCGCAATAATATGACGTACGTATAAAGTCGAAATCACTCGAAATTCAACATATATGCATCTAATATAGATAATATTAATATTGTAAGTATAATCGTATCAATTGTTTTGTTTGTTCGTTATATTAATATGTTTAATTCTCTCATGGTGTTTGTTTGATTATTTATGACTTGTGAGGTTGTATGGGCCATAATATGATATATTCATATGGCTGCTATATATAAATAAACTAATGAGCAATTTTATCAAAAAAAAATTAAATACCCGGTGTTTTTTGTGATCTTGCAGTTAATTATATTTATATAATTTGTGATTGCAAATTAAAACAGGCACTGTATTGTATGTTATCTTCGCGGTAGACCAGTGATTTGAATTACTCCAATCGAACTAAATTCAAAGGGCGCGAACGAAACGTAAACAAGATTGGTTTTTATTTTATTTTTTATTTTATATATATATATATATATATACTTTCGACGAATTCGGACTTCAGTTTGCAGCCGTTGCACTATGCATGTAGGAAATTATACTTAAACAATTATTTTAACATTACGTCGGAAAAATGAATATGTGATCTGATGAGACCACTGCAGTATAATGTGTGTGTATGTGTGGCGTATTTTAGAGACGTAGATTTGACATTTCTGTACATTTTGGTAAATTACAGGAAAAAAAAGAAATTTTTAGGTGTCAATTAATTACAGAATAATTACAGAATAAATAAATATCTCTGATAAAGTAATTTATTCTAAATTCCAATACCTTCTTAAAAAGTCTATAGACAATAGACACCGTTACTGCCTGTTACTGGTAATATTGTCGATAAAAAAAAAAAATTCCTGTAAAATAAACGTAAATTATTACTGCAGTTACTATCGTTTATCCGCGTGTTCACATCTCTAGACATACATGAATTAAATCCAAATCAAATACTCGAGTTTTATATAATGACGAGGAAAATGATCGCGTGCTACGTGATACTCGGATAATACAGTTTTTGCAACGCAATATTAAACGCCATATTTGGCAAATGTGTCTTCTATATATATATACATTGTTGTACACACGTCACACCGAACACATTGTTGTAATTATATTTTATATATTAAAATAGCGTAGATCAGACCAGAAGTCTCGTGGTCTAAACGACCTCGTTACATTGACAACGAATTTTTTTTTTTTTTTACACACACAGAATTTTTAGGGCGAAACCGTGGTGTAATGCTATCAGGCGGTTTGAACTCGCTGTTAGTAGTGCGCCAAAAGTATAATTCAGTACTACTAATAATAATTCGTTTCCGAGGGTAGTTTAAAAAAATCATATTTATAAAAACGCGATATACGAGACGGCTACAACGATGCAATGTCAGACATCAACGCGTGTATACTCGTACTCGTAGAAAATACTGTCTAACCGTTCAAGTGTTCAGCTCCTATGCTATCTATTTATTTACCTTACTGCTTGTTTTGTTTGTTTATTAATTTATTCGCTATTGACGGATCTACTCGAGGAAACTGTCGAGGTAATTAAAATTTTAATATTATAATAATTATTTTCTACGGGTACATGGTAACAAATATAAGATAGTTTAACACTAAGACAATTTCGTTTCCAATGTACGCCATGAGTTTTATGTAAATACTCGCTGTTGAATTTTAACGTGTTATCCATAAAAAGATCGCGAATTATGTGTTATAAATATTTTATTGTAATCAAATTAATATTTTATACGAATAAGACAAATATACGTCCCTATAATAAAATAAACGACGCCGCGTGCTCTTTGTCGCAGAATTTTACATAATAATTATATTCTGTGGTACAGCTGTATGTCGAAAATCTAGAGAAAATATATCATATATAGTTAATATTTATTATTAATTATTATCATAATGTCTTTCTAACACTTTTTACGGCTTTTGATGTTCGTCTCGAATGTGTTTTGACGAATAAACCTTCGGTAATGAAAATCCAAAATCAAACCAGTTGGTCAAAATGAAAAAAAAAGTACGTCGAATTGACATTTCAAGCAAGGAAAAATATGTTAATAATTAAACACAGAGTAATCCGTTAAGTTAAAAAGTTGGGATAACTTTAACTTATTATTTGGCCAGCCTTGCAAAATATTATATATATGTGCATTATGCATATATGTTACGAAAAATGATTATTTTCCCTTTGAGATGTAATAGAAATTATAATCGTGGTCGAATTAAAATTGATAAAAAAAAAAGGAAACAACACATTTGCCGTCATTATGAAAAAATATATGATATTATAATTACCAACGAACTCGGAACGGAATAATATTATATAGTTCATCAAGAGATAATGAACTTGAACGAGAAAACGAGTTTATCAGGAGAAAATGAAATTCGTATATGATGCGCGATATCTATACCGGAACTCGCGATCCGATCTAAATCCGAATAAATAATAATTATTCATAAAAAATCATACACGCGTTACCAGTTGTACTTGCGTGTTTTCTTTAAATTAATTATAGTTAAAAATAATTCACGTATAGTACAATATGGGTCGAGAACGTTTGGAGTTTCTTATTATACTGTGTAGCTCTTCGCGAAACAAGAGGTGGGGCTGCAAAGGTGGATTTAAATGCAGTTATATAAATGAATTTAATTGTACGAGTAACAGCAGCTCGTGTCTCTTTAAAATCGAATAATACGAATGTAGTTTTATTATAATTATTATTTTAATAAATGTACTTACATAATATAATTGGTAATAGACATATATACGAATATGTACTAATTTTTTCCCCGTTTAATATAACGTGAACCTGTCGACAGTTATATTATTCGAAATTACAGATTTGCATAGACGAGTTAAATAATAATATGTTTATTGTGAAATAAAGAAAATATATTATATAAGAGTTTTATTTATTTAATTTGTTTGTTTTTTTTTTTTACTATTTTATTAATCGAATTTATCGAACTTTTTCCTCATCGTTCTATTACATATTGTAATAAAAACCTCGTCCGCGTGTATTGTATTTAGATTTTAGATAGGAAACAACTCAATAATAAGTAGAATTTCACGAGAAAAGTTTGTAACATACTTGTACTTTGACCCATGGCTAAATATCTAGGTATGACAACAGATTGTCCAAATTGCGACTCGGTCTGCGCATTCATGGAAAAAACAATAATATCGCATTTTTTCCATGGAAATAATTATCGCAGATAGTTCACTCTTTTTTACTGATAATTGCCCTCCTGAGACTGGCACATACGATAAATTAAATTACTGTACATATTTTCTACAATAATATTATTATTGTATCCAATAAATCTTAACAATTATAAACAGTAAAACAACATTTAAGGAACATAAAAAATTTTTCCTCTCAGTGAACACTGATCTCAGGAGGTTTTAGTTTGTTTACATTTTTGAGAATTACATGGGCAGAATAGGAAATTTTAAAGAGTGAACCATCTGGTTTTATCTTATCTGTGACAAAACCAAAACATCGTGCACAGTAATATGATAAGATTTTTTTTCTTCCATGGAAGTGGTAGTATTTCCATAGAAGAAAAAATCATACCTGCGTATCATAAATCTGTTGTCATACCTAGATATTTGGCCATGCTCTGACCATCAACGCACTTTTGTACAATTATATATGAAACTAATAACTTAAATTGTTTTTTTTCCATTAACTATTGTTATTCAATAAAGTCACATTTGTTCTCGAATATCAAACCTAACTTATAATTTGACTAAGTTATTTATTTTTTTAATTCACTCGAACTAGTTTAAAATAATAATTTAAAAAAAAAAAATCGCAAATTTCTAAGTCGTTTGCTTTTCAATCAGTCTGCAGTATTCCTTCTGTATTAGCACCTTTTCGCGTCCTTACACATCTTTTTTTTTTTAAAAACATGCGCTCCATATTCCAAACACCAGCTATTACTTATTATTATTTTTTTAATGCAGATTTCATATGCACACGTGTTCAGAATTTTATACTATACAGTGGTATTACGGATGCAGAACAGTCTAGTTTTATATATACTTATACGTGTATATATATTTTATATTTTCCTTGAGACTCGTCGTGTTCACGATGTCGCATTTTTACCTAATACAACATCATCGTGCGCGCTTACTCGAAAGCAAAAAGTGTGAACATGTACTCGTATAACACACACATCGCTTTATTTTGCCGTTCGTCTCCAATAGGACCAGCGGAAGCTTACGCTTTCGTTTTTTCGTTTTTTTTTTTTGTTCACCTAAAAAATTGGCCGATTCGAGTATAGAAATATTCTGAATTATGCATCGGCATAAGGAGGAAGGATAAAATGTACAATTTTACCTTTTTATTTTTTTGAGCTGCTAGCCTGTAACCCGCCAGTCTATGTAAAGAACACTTTTCAATAGATGCAGGTGTTCAGTACGTTCGGATAATTTTTCCAAAAATATATTTGGATTAGACACTCCACGTTATAATTTTGTAAAAGTAATTTAAAAATAAAAATTGTTTTCGAGTATCGGTAAACGTTTGACTTAAAAATATACGTGAAAAAAAAAATGAAATATATATTGCAAAACCAACGTGCACGGTTCCTTATATATGTACGTAGGGATATTGCAGTAAAACTAAAGCCCTTATAAAACTTATTCGACCGGTTTCTATATAATTTTTATGAGAAATTTCTTCGATTTTTACAAAAAAACAGAGACAAAAACAAAAGTATTCCAACACTTTACGAGACTCGTACGCAGTGACTCCGAGCGAGTTTGTTTTGTTGGCGCTTACTTTTAAACGATATATTTGCGATTCGGTTTGTTGATATTTTCGTTTTCTAATATTATACATGAAATTTTTGCTAAGACAATTATTTTCAGTTCACGATGAAAACACATGACATTATAGTTCATTTCAGTGACGCGTAATAATACATATCCCATGAGATCCACTCGCCACACTAAAATAATATCCCAACGAAAGATCAGAACAATCGACGTGAGTTCAACAATTGTATACAACAACTCAGGTGTGAACCGATTGAGTTTTATTTGTATTGGATTTAATATAGATTGAATTTTTTTGAAAATATTTTTTCCCCCTAAATTATTATCATCGTTCTTTTGTATCGCAAAAAGCTAGAACAAAATCTCGAATTTTCCAATAAAACCGATTGGTGATTTCCGCCGCTACACGATTTTCAAATTGATTTTTTTTTTTTTTTAGTTGCTACATTGTTTTTCGTTACAATCGGATTTTGACCGTGAAATTTAATTTTTGAATTCATATATTTATACATGACCTGTAGCGAATTCGTTTTTTGTTTTTAAATTTACCTAATCAAAATGACAATACAATATTGAAATGTTGAAATTTCTTTTTCGTTACATTTCTCTTTTTGACAATTGGTTTTTTTTTCTACAAAATAACTTTATTTTAAACTATGGCAATTGTTTTTATTTTTTTTTTTCAAAAGACGCGCGTGTTTTAAAACGACGGTTCGATCAGAAATATATTGTAAACTCAATTTCGATGTCGTTGCGCGATTTGAAGTTTTCGGATTTGTTATATGCCGAACCTTCAAAACTATATAGGTGTTTGATCGTTGAAACCGGATTTTCATCGTTAAGCGACATAATATACAATACCGATTGAATAAAATACTCTATTTTTGAAAATGTTATCTCGGAAATATAATTTGTGGGAAAAATCGAGTTGTCGTAGGTTTTTGTTTGTTAATACGCGTATATGTTCCGCGGATGATGAGAAAATAAATTGTCAACAAATTCAACAAACCGAAAAAAAAAAACGAACGTTATTTGAACGAGGGAAAATTGCCACGCGTTTACCGTGTTCGGTATTCAATCGTATACCTCTTATTACGAACACATATAATTTGGTAAGCCGCAACAGCGAAAAATATTATACCTATTATAATAATTATATAGGAGCCTGCAGTTGTTACGGTACTAACAAATTAAAGTCGTAGGGTGAGATACAATCGTATTGCCAATATACAGTCTCCACGCAGTGCCGGATCTACGTTTTTAGAAGCCCGGGTGCAGCATCAATCGGTAAGCCCTTTGTATTAAAAACAAACAAAATAACTGTAACAAGTAATAACTGAACGAGTGTTCCGTGTACTGTAGTCTGTAAGTCGTCGAACTTCAATATTATTATTGGTTGGCTGGTGGCGGATATTTACTATCAGCACGAGAGTTTTTTTTTTTCATAAATCGTTATACCTTATCTAAATTCTCGATCAAACAATTAAATAAGTAAATTATGAACACTATTTATAATCAATGACAATACATAACTTTTTAAATCCGATTTTACAATAATTGTATTTGATTGCTAATGAACAGAAATTCTAAAAACAAATGTGAGGCCCCATTTAACCTTCAAGCTCGAGGCCCGGGTGCAATGCATCCTCAATAAATCCGGCACTGTCAGACCTCACGGCGATACACTTATACCGTCGCTCCCTAACTGCCCGTTACACTTACGCGACGGGCGCTCAGCCTAGCACCAGAAGGAGAAAGATTGTCTTCTGGCTGAAACGTTCGTACCGGTGAAACGGCAGTGAACGTTTGTTGGATCGGCAATGGTCCGCGAAGTCGCCTATATGACTCCGTCGTCGACGTGGTAGTCGACGACGTGTTCGTTCGTCTGTTCGGTGGTCGATGATGATATCGGTACCGACGGTCGATGACGGTGGGGGCTGACAACAGCTTCTTTCATCGTTGCTATGTATAGTCGACGAAGGCTTGAGTGTAACTGGAAAGCTTGTCCCGTTGTTTGGTTGTGGTGTGTAACCAGGGGCGTATTTATGGGAGGAGGGGCTGATGGAGCTCCAGCCCACCCGCCGAAATTTCAGGAACTTTCTTTATGTATATGCCCTATGGCTATAGGATGTAATATTTTTTAATAAATTCCTAATATGTAGTCCTTTTTTAAAACGTTGAGAATTTGGTAATTTGTCCTATTTTTAAGATTAGTCTTGGATTAGAATTTAGAAATAATTCAACAATGATATTTACGCAATGCCTCAGCCCCCCGCAAAAAATTTTTTCTAAATACGCCCCTGAGTGTAACGTGTTCGGCGTTGTAATTGGCTGGAGCGCTTCGGTGGGTCTTCCTTTCGACTTGTTTATAGTACCTACTGTTAAACAAGCGAGAGGAAGAAGATAAAGGTGATGTCTGTGAAAAATGCACCGGCTGTATTTATACGGATTTGGCTTTCGCGGGTCGATACCTATATTGGTTATAGTGATTTCGAGCGTTGTGATCGGTCGAAATCGTTTTTCGTGTTAACTCGGTCGACTTGTGTTTAATATAAAAGCTAATTGGTGTTCGTGTACCCGTTACACAGTACTTATAAATTTAAAAAACGTACCTACGAATACGAAAATATACGATTTGAATTAATAGTTTTTTTTTTAAAATTTATTACAATATTCATAAAATATAGCGTAGGCTGCAGGACTCGCAGAACGACGAAATAATATTCCGTCTAAATGCGTCAGTGCTATAACTGCATAATTGATATAATACGCTGCCGTTTATTATGATTATTCACGAGTACAATTTATTATATTATTATATTATACTACTACTATATTGGTGGAAATTTCGCGTATAGACCTCGCAACTGCATGGCGGATATTATACGTGTTGTTATCGCGCGTATTATAAATTTTTAAGTGGCCATGAATACCGCAGCCGCCGTCGCTTTTAAATAATATAATAAACCGTTCCGTGCGGTTGAACTCAATTACAGCAACTGACACGGGACATTATGTGTCTTTTATTTTATTTTTTTATTTTTTAAACCGTTCGCAACATAGTGTACATAATATTTTGTATCATATAATACGCGCTTCGTATACAGAAAAAAAAAACGCCGTCGAAAAATTTTTTTCTCCTTGAAACCTCCGCGCGGATATCTGGAAAATCGCCTTTAATCTATATATAATAGTAACTATTATAACGAAAAACTGCGATCGTCATAATCGATATATTTCGTAGTTTATCGAATTCTCCGAGACTTTTTAACGCGAGGTTTTTCGTTAAAACAATATTTATTTATTACGTAATTAACAACCGAAAACACCGATCTCGTCGATTATTATTTATTATATACAAAAGAATAATAAAAAAAAAAATTATTCTAACTTGAGCTCATCGGTATTTATAATAAATAGGTATTTATGCGCAGTATATTCAGGCGACAAGTCATACAAGTTTTATTACACCATATTTCATTACGATTGTATATATATCTTTTTTTTTTCATCGATTACAAATATTTGAGTTACTACAGTTAGAAATCATATTTTTCTCTATATTATTATTATATACGGCACACTTTTATGAAATATTCTAATTATTAATACTATTTACTATTATATAATAATATAGTAATTAAATATTTTACATTTTATACAAATTATTATATTATATATATATATAAATATATTAAAATTCTATTTAACACAATAATATTGTTATTTATAATATAAACAAATCAATGATCGCGTGGAGCATTTCTTCGATTTCCATACGGTATAACGTTATTTTATCGCTTAAAATATATTATTTGCATATATTTTGACGAGAGAATATTGTCTTTTTATGATTCGTTATAACGTGTATGGGTAACTCGATAAGTTACTTAGAAATTAATAAAAAACGCGTTGAGAAACATTTAAAGCGCGTTAAAAGTTCAAACTTTCTTATATTTGTAACTCCGTATAAAACTCCTATAAGACACTTGATAACTACACATAGTTTTGAAGAATACTATGCTGCAGTGTATCACAGTGCAGAGACAATTCGTGTAATAATAATAATAACATTAATTAATAAATTGTATAATAACATCAATATTTATCTATAAATTATATAATGAATATTATACAAACAATATTTATTTTTATTATTTTTGTCTATTACAATATAAAACATAAATCAAATATATATATATATATGGGATAAAATAATTAACAAAAAATTTAAATATTTCTCTGCAATGGATTCCGCGATAACAAACGTCGCGAATGTACACTTTTTAATATGGAAAATCTAAAATAATATAACATAACCGCTGCGAAGGTGTACCTACATTTTGTTACAAAACACGCGGCGGTGCACGAAATTATTTCAAAATGTCTACGGACTCTTTTTTTAGCGACCGTTTTATCAACAAACGCGTTTAATCTAATATTTACCCCGTGTATTATGTACAGCGATGTAAACATGTACCTGCAAACGCGCGCGGCGTGTCAACTGAAGTTGCGCGCGTGTGTTTACGATTTACGAAACCGCGAATATTACATTTTAATTTATGCGAGTATTATATGATAATCATATTACGTAGGTGTGCGTACCTCCTAATATACTGTATGACGATTTCAAAACCATATTATAATAAACAGCGCCGTGTTAAGTACCAGCTATACACGTTATAGCGTACTTAATAAATAAAACGGCCGTGCCCACTCGAAATATGTGTGTACGCAGCACGCATATTATTATGTATACGCTCATAATCTGCAGGGATAAGAAGTCATATAGAAATTGCTTTTTTATTTTTTGTCCATGTCTTCTGTTTGCAAATATAGGTGAGATAAAAATTTGTTCCGTGACCAGCTGCTGAGAATTCGTATTTGCGGTTTTCTTTTATTATTTATTTATATATATTTTACTAATTATTTATATCAGTCGGTCCAATTGTGTTACGGTTATGCTCCCATTTCCGCCCCATCACTATTTTGAACATCATGTATAAGGCTGAAATTAGTACTCGACCGGCGATCGGCGCGTACGGTAATGCCGTCAGCCGACCGTAAAAAAAACGGGAAAATAAAAAGTAGTCGCCAGATAGCGTTGCGACACCACGCAGAGGGCGTGGGCAGAAACGCGCTTATAAATAGCGGTCCGAAACCATCGGACCGCTCAGTGTAGTCACGGCGGTCACGAGTGAACAACGTAGTCCGCGTCTGACTGCGGTGTGTGTGTGACTGACCGCTATTTATATATGCGCCTTTTTGACACGCCCTCTACGTCGTGTCGTAGCGCCATCTGGTGACTACTTTTTTTTCGCGTTATTTATCGTAATTTCGTTTACGTTCCACGCACGTTAATGCCATTTCTTCTCGGTCGATGCGGACATTTCATCGGCAGAGGGGGTCGGCTCCATTTTCACTTCCAATTATAAACATCACGCATAACCGCCACTGATCCCTACGTACTTATTGAGTATATTTCGTTATAAATTTTTGAAAAAAAATAAAAATAAAAATCGCTGGCATTTCGAGACGCGTCTCCGGATCGTTTCTCCGCAGTAAACTCTACAATATAACCGCGGACAGATTTTAATAGAGAAATAAAGAAAACGTTCTTTTTTCTCAGCGCAAAACTTCGATTTTCCGCGTCTATTTGTCGCGACCAGAGGGGGATATTTGTTTTCTTCTACAGTATACACGAAATAAATAAAAAAAAAAAAAACCCTCCAGAAAAACACGTCGTGTTTATTGCGGCGTGAATGAGCGGAATGGACCGCGATTGGGAAAAGCAAAAAAAAAAAAAAACGCGTTTCCGAAATTTACATATTATATTATTTTATTTCGGTGGATTTCTGTAACCGCTACCGCACGTACATATTATAATATATAATACTTGTCACGATTCTCGGACTATTAATATTCGGCGTCGTCGCGGGGGTGTCATTATTTATAAACGACTGCTGCTGTAGCGAATTCCGGGTCCGATGTTTTTTTCTCCCCCTCCCCAGTATACAAACGCGTACTATTTGTTTGCGCGGTGGAGAGAGAGAGAGAGAGAGAAAAAACGTGCGACCGCGTTCGCCGTTAAACATTTCTTTTTGAACGCCATTTCGTACGGTGTACGTACTTATATTACAGAGAGCGTTATACAGGCATTATTTCTGCGGTGTTGCGTGTCTCTGGAGACTTTGAAAATTCAAATCGCTTCGACGTTTATTGTGTACAAAGAAATCGCTGTAAATGTAAAATATTGTAATATTATGCTCGCGTTTGCGAACGGACGACAGCTGCTGCTGCAGTTCCCCCGCGCGACGGAAGCCGTTTTCGCGTTAAACCACTCACCGGGCCGCGGCGCTTAAAAACTTTAAAAAAAGAGCAAAAAGAATAAAAAAAAAAAAAAAAAATCAGCGATCGCGTTTCTGCAAAAAACCGCTTTCATGTACTGAAAACGTTTTAAACACCGCGAGTCGCGAAAATAAAAAAATATTATTAGTTTTTTTTCCCCTCCCTATTCATCATCGTTCGATAAAATAATTTGAAAATATCAACAAAAAAAAATATATATATAATTCTACGTTCGATTCGTAATATTATGCATACACAAAAACTATAATCTGTACATTTTATCTAAAATAATATATATATATATTCGTTAAAATCGTTGAAAAAGAAAAAAAAATTCAAACGCTTTTATAACGTATAGCCAGTGGCGGCTATCAGAACCGTCTTAAGGCTATGTGAGGCCCAAGGGCCCAAAATATTTGGGGCCTTTAAATACTATTTTTTTTTTTTAAACACGTAATATATTATATTAGCTATTAAAAATTATACTTTATTAATAAAAATGCCGATTTTTATTATAATCTCTGTTACTTTATTGCGTTTATTTCAAAATGTTAATCTTTTATTAAATGTCCAAGTAAAAAAAAAAATTAATACACGGTATTTTGTAAATAAAGTGAGGGTTCAGGGCCCGGCCCTATAGGCCCACGCCTTAAGACGGCACTGGCGGCTATATCCTATAATATATAGGAAAAAAATTGCTGTTGTTGCTCATGAAAATATTTCCAGAGGACCATCCTGCAGGTTCGGACTATCGTTGATTTTTTCCACAAATCGCGGCCATACCTATGTGAAACATTGTTGTTTACACGTATTTTTCTTTTTTTACTATAGTTATAACAATCAACAATTGTTTTTGACATTTAATATTCTCTATATAGGACCAAATTTTGAAATTTTAAATTAGGTATAATAAAAAAAAAACCGCTTAATACACTTACACAATTGATATCTTTTTCCGCGAGGTTTTTATTCACTTTTTTTTTCTAGGTATTATGTGATAATTATAAATATAAAACGGATTAACAGCTCGTATATAGCGACATTTCTAGCAATGGCATTAATGTTACTGCATCATATTGCACTCGTTATATACAAAATAAATAAGACTTTTTGAAAAAAAAAAAAATTATTTTTATTACAAAAAAAAAAAAAAATTTGAGTTGCTATAAATTATATATAAATATACTTAGTCAGTACTATAGTTTGTTCTGCTGTAGTGAAATTTTTATTTAAATGTCTTCGTGTCGTTTACATGAATTTCACTAACAAGTCGAGTATAATAATAGTTTCTTCGCATAATCATTTACTAACCCGCGAAATCAACCACTCACTTCATTTTAAAGGTGTTGCTGAAGCAACACTTGAAGTATAAGCCGCCACTGAATGTATAGCTGACCTATATATCGGTGTTCTTTATCCAACGTGCATTTAAAGCAGAAAAAGGTTTTTTTTTGAATTCCCGTTGTGGTAATGTTGAAAAATGGTGAAAATTGTTACAAACAATTTTTCGTTATCATAATCGTTTTTCGATAGTTCTGGCGACTATAATAATATAGCTGCGCAGTACCTATACATTCAGAAACAGATTTCGATTTCTTTTCTGATGGGCACACCTATATAATAGATAATTTATAATATTAAAGAAAATCGAAAATAATAATATTTTGCGAAATGACGGCGATTTCGTTAATTTTTAACTGTAAAATTTCGGTTATAAAAATTCGCCACGACGACGCGTTTACTAAATTTCATTAAAAATGTAAATACATTTGGCAGCATTTTGATACGAGTACCCTAACTTGACCCGACCACTTGGAAATTACACGAATGGATCATTATAGGAACGATTGAAAAGATCCATGACGTCATTATTTGTTGTTATCAAATGTACTTATTTATGCGAATGCGTGTACAAAATGACGTCATTTAATTTGCTTTTTTTGAAGAACATTACAAAACCCATTTTAAATGTTAGTTCAACTTCAATGTTTGATCATTCATGTATTTAAATTATTATTGTTTATTATTATTAGTATTGTGAATATATGCGTATAATATCTATATGCTTTTCTTATTATGAGTTGAACTTCTATATTATTTTATCCACTGTTTTATAGTTTATAGGCATTCTAATAAAACAGCGTATTCAGGATTTTTATTTAGAGGGATGAGCTGATAATTTAACTTTACTGAAAAAAAAAATTTCTTCATTATTACAAAACCTGAAATGCTATATAATAATATAAGAAGTGAGTCGTCCAGTTGCAAAAGGTCATATAAACAAAAAAAAAAGTTTTGCTTTATCATGATTAATAATTGGCTCTTTGTTGTGCACAGATTTTGGGTTTCAAAATGTTCCTACTTAATTAAATTAAAATCCTAGTAGTATGTGTATGTCCATATTAATAACTAGTTCACTCTGTTTAAACTGAATTTATTTTTTGTTTTGGTCATACGTTGTGGTTTATAATTTTGAATTTAAATTGATTTAAAAATGGTTACCAAGCAGCAAATCGTAGCGATTTATAAAACATTAAAGGAAATATCGATTTTTCGGCGATTATGTGATGATTTCAAGCGAGTTATATTCAACCATTCAAATACGAATTAAATAGGAACGGTTGATAACAACCGCGCTTTTTGATAACGACCAAATTTGATAACAAATAATGACGTCATGGATCATTTCAATCGTTCCTACAATGATCCATTCGTGAAATTACACGTCCATTTTGGTAAACAGCATTTTTCCTCTTTGACGGATTAGCAAATTCTCGTTTTCTGCGGTATACGTTATCGAGTATTGCAGCAGGGCAGTGTATTACCCGTTTACTCGGGTAATTACATTGAAATAACGTTTTCGTTTTAAAAACTATAAAACGCCGAACGACTTCTCGCGCGCACAACGTTTTATCACGTCTTATCACGCACGCGTCCCGCTGTTATCAGCGCGCGCGCCCGCACGGTTGCGTCTGCCGTTACCAACCATGGTTTATAGATAATTATTATCTATAAACGTTGGTTACCACCACCACCGCAACAACAACGGAAACGGACGGGCCCCCGAATGAAATCGCGCGCACACCTCGTCGTTTAAACAAACGGCGGCCGACGAACCGATCTGTCACACTTGACGAAGTCGGCGTTTGTAGTTCTTCATCGTTGTGAACGTTCCGTTTAGAACATCGTTTTACCGATTAAATATTATATTTTTTTATTTCATCGCCATGCGTTTGGGCGCCGTCGTTCCGGACTTCTCGGCCGTCACCACCAAAGGGCCCATTGACTTCTACGAATGGATCGGACAATCGTAAGTCGTCTCGTGCCGCTCACCGATGGAATAGATTAATAATTTTCGAACGCTTTCCGGTTTTTTTTCTCTCTCGTTTCCAGATGGTGCGTGCTGTTCTCGCACCCTTCGGATTTCACACCGGTCTGCACTACAGAGTTGGGCAAAATGGCCGTTCTGGTGGACGAGTTCAAAAAGCGCGATGTGAAATTGTTGGGTCTGTCTTGTGACGAACTGAAAAGCCACGTGGATTGGATAAACGTAACGAGTTTTTTTTTTTTTTGTGCTTTCCGTGATACGTTACGATTGCAGTGTAACTAATCGCCGTTATCGTCACTTTCAGGATATCAAATCGTATTGTCTGGACATCAAGGGAGAATTCCCGTATCCCATCATCAGCGACACCACTAGAGACTTGGCCGTAAAGTTGGACATGATCTCCGAAGAAGACAAACAGAACCCCGAGCTGGCGATGACCATTCGATCTCTGTACATAATTGGACCCGATAAGAAAGTCAAACTCATGATGATTTATCCGACCAGCACCGGCCGTAATATACAGTGAGTCGTGATGCATTCAACACTGTAATCTCGTCGTTACTGTTAGAACAGTTTGACCTACCTGTGTATATAAATGATTGTTATCGACGATTAATAGTATTCAAACGACTAAGTACCCAATTATTATCTAATAAATATGAACGCGCTACGGATTTATTCAAAAGTCGGTGTAGCAGCGTACATACCCCTTAAAGTGGCTAAAATTATAAAATACAAATTAATTTCTTTTTATAAAAATGCCATATAATACGAAAGTGGTAATATAACAGACATTTTTGAAATTTATTAAATCGCTTATTTAATCAGATAATTGATTTCATATTTTTATTATTAATATTATTTGAAAAAGTCATCTATTCACACACTTGTGTTAAACCAGTGATAGTTTTGATGTTTTTGTTTTCGTTTTATGACACAGAAACAGATAGTTTATACATCGTTTAATATTTTATTGAGAAAAAAAATCCCCCAATGAAATTTAATCAAACTTAACTTACGGTTTTAATTTTTAAATTTTTTACTCTATGATACACCAGTAAAAATAATAATAACAAGCAAATTAAGTAATTCATTCAGTTCAATGCTTCAAACAGCATTAGCGGTGCAATCATTTGGAGCGATATAATATAGGTTATCAGCAAAAACAAAATAGAATTTACCTGTGGGATAAACACGGACCGAGTAGATTGACACCTGTTATCTTTAGTGTTCGGCCTTGTGCATATAGTGAGTGCAAACTAAAGTTCGGTAAACATGTATGTAAAAGAAAATTACTTATTTCTAATGGAAAATAAACCACAATTAAAAGCATGGTTAAAGAAAACTCTGTAAAATAAAACCGACTTTATATTAATTGAAATCTAAGTAATAAGTAATATACTTATTTATAAATAAATATTTGGAGATATTGAAGCGTTTTGCTATTCGAGTTTGAATATGAAAAAAAAATTTTAAAAATAATGTACAAGAGAACGTTAGAAATATTTTTAAATTGTCTTAAATTCAAATATTATTATTTATCAAAGAAAAAAAAATGATTATTTGTAATTTTTTAATTTTAAACTTCTACGCGTAATACTTAAATGTACTATTTATACATATTTTTCTTTACAGAGAGATTCTGCGCTGTATCGATTCCCTTCAGCTGTGTGACAGGAAAAATACTGTTGCCACGCCTGCAAATTGGGTGGTAAGTAGACTTTGGATTTTGTTGGAATTTTTAAACTCTTCTTCTGTGATACGTACAAAATAAACTTGTGTCTGTTTCAGCCAGGTGAAAAAGTTATGATTTTGCCGACCGTAAAAGACGAAGACCTCGACAAACTTTTCCCTAATGGTTATGAAAAAACTTCAATGCCGTCTTCAGTCGATTATTTGAGAACAACTACCGATTATTAAACTACACGTTGTTGTTTGAATTAATTACGAGAATTTGTTTCGATTGAGAATTTTTAAAAATGTTTGTTATTTTCTAATTCATTTAATTTATATTAGTTTTATACACATTTATAATGGTAGTAGTTGTTTAAACTGTGTAATGATTATTGTCTAAAATATGCTCAATATATTTTTTCACACAATTATTATTATTTTTTAAATGTTATTTAATACTTTTGTATTATGAGGACTGATAAAACTATTAACGAATCACTCGTGTTAGGCCAGTGGATTATTTATATATAAAAAAAAAAAAAAATATGTCTTACAAACGATATTGTACAAATAATAGTAAACATCAATTGGACATTTAATCAATATTATTCAAAACAATTTATTTAACATAATTTCAAATTCTATTATTTGTTTTGCTCTTAATATAATTTATTTACTCAGTTACGTTCGAATAAGATATTCAAATAATAATATTTTATTATTTATATTTTAATTGATTATTTTATTATTATTATTACTATTATTATTATTGAAGTGCTCTGTATTTAATCTTATAAAATTGACTAGAAGAATCCGTTTAATGTGTCCGAATAGATCACTTATACGAGACTACTTTATTTTCAGATATTTCGTCTACATTTATATCTTAACGATATTATTGTTAAAATAGATTTATGTACGTGAATTATTAACAGTTAATAGTAGTTGGTGAATGACTATAATATTTATATGAAAGCGTAATTTTTAAAATTTCATTTTATGTAAATTTATCTTTATTTCCTGACCAATCTAGTTTCTACCAGTATTGAATTACATCTGCCGTAGTGTCTTTCAGTGTAATTTCACTGGCATTGGCTGTCCGCTTAAATGTTTAATGACACCGTCCTCAGTACTTTATTGTTTGACGATAGAATTTCAATTGTATTACTTATTTCAGAATTTCCAAATCGACGACTAATCATTAAGAAATTATACAAATATCTACTCAAATTGTTATTATTAATTTTGAACGTTATAGACAATATTATTATTTCAAGTTACAAACGTAAATTACTATTATAATTTTCTTGAAATAAAGTAGATTATAAGTTATTGATTGTCTGATGTATATCGTTTCTTGACACAGTATTTCAAATTTTTAAATAACATCTATTGTCCCAATAGAACCGTCTCAATGTCAATCAATATTATGGAAACTGTAAATGTATATAGTAATGAGTAAAATTCAGTGGACATCACCTGAAGCGTACGTTATATTTCTGTAAGAACATGTAGTGCCGCAACTATAAGATTTAAGGCCCTTGTTTTAGAAATCATTTTAAGGCGCCCCTTAATTTTTTCTACACGTTCAATTAAACTTCATTTTAGGCTAACATTACATACACATATACTTTTTAATAATATTTTATTTTTTATACCTATATGTATACGAATAGGTATTTATTTGTTTTATTTTGTACACCAATATTAAAATAAGTACGATAATAATAATAATAATAAAAAATACTTAATTTTAGGAATAAAGTAATATTTTAAGAGCAACTTCTTTTTCTTGTAAATTCGTCTTTTATAGTCGTGGAATTTATATAAATCTCACCGGGCGTATGTAATGCACTATAAATATATTATTATTGGTTTTATATGGAAATTTTTATAATTAGGACCATTTAAAAATGTAATATAGTGACTATGACACTATTCATAATACTTGAAGGCCCTTGAGATTTAGAGGACGCACCTCGCACACCCACTATAGTTGTGACACCGGAAACATAATGTGACAGTGGCGCACCCAGGATTATTTTTTCAATGGTGGAGGGGTCCTAGAATAATATAGAAATCCAATTTATACGACAAAGATTAAATTTTTAAATTTTTTTTATTAAATTATTAATATTAAAATAAAAATGTACAATTAAAAAAATATATATACTTTTTTGATATTGAAAATTATATATAAAAAAAGAAGGGTAGCGAGCCGCGGTTGTTATTTAAAGCGAATTACTTGTAGATAAAGATTTTAGAGTTTTGTTATTATTATAAAGTGGAAAGCAAAATATGATAAGTCATTGCATTGAATAAAACGGTTCTAAACGGAGCTTCGGTTTAGTATTATTTATTATCAATCAATGAAATAACGAATTTTGACAAAATCGCGTTTTTGCCGTTTTTAACAGAAAAAAAAATGTCTGTATATTTTTCTGGATTAAAAAATCACCTCCCTATATGAAGTACTATCCCAGCAAAATTTGCCGTCGGAAAATGGGTACGAACCGAGCATTTTTGCTCATCGAAAAGTCGTACACAGAAAAAGAAATAAACATTGTTGTAAAACCAATAGTTTCGCTCAGAATCTGAAAAAATACAAAATATGCGCGTTCGACAAGTTCTACAGTCAACGATGAACTTGATCAATCGATACGAACTATATTATTTGTTATGAATTTTTCTTCTTTTGGCTCTTACAGTAATATTATAGTCGACTGAATGTTTTGAAATTTATTTTGTTGATATTTTTACTATTAAGGGGCCGCAATACCTCTATACATGCATTTTAGACCCTCCGCACTTCCGTGTTTTGAATTAGGTTCGATTCGGATGCTTGAAACATAAATGAATTCGTCGATAAGTCTACTTTGCATCTACCGGATGATTTTCTGAAATATTAACTGAAAAATAAACTATTATAGTTCTTTAAGTTTTTATTTTTACAAATTTTTCAACGGCTGTAAAATCATCCGACTACAGTTTAATTTCTACTCTTTAATTTTTGTTCTGATGTATTGTTCACCAAAATTATTCTTAAGCTGCAGCACACTGAAGGAAGTACGGATACGTGTTCTTTCAGATAACTGAAAAACATTGGCGATTGGCCCAATATCAGTAAAAATAATAATTAAATAACACACCTAGACCCCCACCACTATCTACAACTCGCCAGTCACAACTATATTAGGTCTGTTTATAAACTGCTTATCTGATTTTACCATGTTGAATACTTTTTATTTTTGGTGTGGCGGCCCCTTAATAAAAAAAAAAAAGGGCGATCCGGATCCGAATTAAAATTTTTTAGAATTTTTTTTCGAAATTTCCTTAAGCTAAGTAAACAAACACTATATATTCGGTATCGATAGTATCAAAAACGATAAAATATATACACACATTTTAACAATTCCTTCCCCCCATCCCTTTACAGTCGATCAAAAGGAAAACACACGTTTACATAATACGTATTCGGACTAAACTGTGTCTAGTGCGGCCAGGCGTAGTTCGACGATTCCGGTCTTGTTTTCGATTTCGTTCTGAGTTCTCGGCGATAGTAACAAGAATTTCGATTCCGGTCGTTGTTGACGGTACTGTTGCTGCGGCTGAACGATGTCCGTATTGTGGTGCGCTCTACCGTTGTTATCCATCGTCTCGTTACTCAATCCGTTCATTGGTTTCGTTTTCGGTTTCGGCGTAAAGTGCGCGGCGATATCTTTCAGCGTTTTGTTCTCGGTCTCGGGCAGGTTCGTGTAGAAGTACACGAGACTGACGAAGCCCAGGACGCCGAACAACACGAACGTGTTGTAAAACCCGACCACGTGTTTGAAATTCAGATAAAACTTGGTCATGAGGAAGCTGAGGAAGAAATACACCGCGGAACAGACGCTGCAACCCAGGTTTTTGCTCCTGAAAAAAAGGAAAACATTGCCGCGATACATATTCTCAACTCTCTCGACGATTTTAAACGCTAGCCAAATCGAGTAAATTCTCAAAACGTCGTAGAAAATATTTATTCAGTTGGAAAACGATAAAAAAAAAAAAAATCGTGAACAGGACAATATGTATAATCAAGTTTTTGAACATTACAGAGATTATGTGCGTACTTCATTGGGAATACTTCTCCGATGAGAATCCATCCGATCGGCATTACGCCCAGAGACGAGGAGAACGTGCACGCGAAAAACAGCGACAATTTCGCCCAAGAAGTGAACGAAGTCGTGTCGCAAAACTGTCCGATGACTCCGATGAGCAGATACGACAAAGAGCATATGGTTATAGTCGACAAGACCAAGTACCTTTTGCCCAGTCGGTGTACCAACAGGATCGTGAATATATTTCCCACCACGCTGAACGCCGTGTACACGGACTGAAAAAAAAACCGTTTGTTTTTTTATTAATAAAAGTGAATATAATCTCTTTTCGGCGTTATAGCAGATTGTAAAACTGAAAAAGAACACAGTTTTTTCATAATCAAACATTTTTTTTTTTTTTCATAATATTCAATATTCCAACTCGTATCGTTTTTCTACACTGCACCTATAGATCGTCCTTTGCGGGAACGCTAAAGGATTACATGAAAAAAGTATATTACCGTGGCCCAAGCAGCATCCACTGGAGCGTTGAACGAAGGAATCACTTCTACCAAGTACGGCGTGTACGGTACGCCGGACATGATGTTCGAGAAAAATACGTAAATCAACATAAGCACGAGCGGTCTCCACATTCCAGGTTGTGAAAATCTAGTCGTCTGCCAGGAGGATTTTAGTTTTGATTTTTCTGCAAAATAAAAAAAAAAAACAAAACAAATTAATAATAATAATAATAATAATAATAATAATAATAATAATAATAATAATAATAATAATAATAATAATAATTTTAATAATAAAAATACTATGTGAAATTCGTCGCATCGATTCGAGTTCACGGTTTAAAGAAACCACCGCACTGATAGCTACTTACAACGGTTTTGCCTGGACCCACCCGGGCTGCGTTTCCGACTCGGCCGGGAAGAGTGCCCACGGTTAACCGGCGGGATTTCAAGGAAGGGCTCGGGTACGCGTGAGCCAGCACGACTAGGTCGCAGAGACAATCTCGTGAATATTTAACGCAATAATAACGACCTTGAACAGCTGGTTCGTCGCATTCTCTAGTCCTGCCGCCAAGGATTCGTCGGTGACTCAGGTCTGCAAGGAGCACCTGGCTGGGCGGGCGAAATAAATTCAAAACTTCGCACGGACAATATATAATTCAGTTGGCGGTTATTAAAAAGCGTTTCACCGTCTCGTCACGGAGGAACGCGTTTAGAAATTACTAGTTCTTCGCCCGGGCGTCCGATTAGCGTCTCAGAATTAGATGCGTGAGACGTTTCGCCCCACGATTGAGATGGGTTGTACTCACGGGCAACTGTTGGTGAAGCTGAGATGATGTCCTTAACGGTAGAAAAGTGAAGCAAGATAACATCGAGACATGTCTTACCGATTTCTACAGTCATGCGTCTTGGGACTACCTGACAACGGTAGAGACGAGGATTCGACTTCTTGGGCGGGTTTTGTTTGACGGTATATAGTTTTTGAGCATACCATTAGTGCGCATCGCTGACCTGTAAATTCGGTACGGCCTCTCAGAGTGGCCGGTCTTATAGTCGAGGGCTTTATGTCAACTATTGAGACCGGTGCCACTAAACAGAGTCGCTTTCAAGCGTGCCCGGCTCGCGAGTAGAGCCTCATCGTTCCAAGTTTAATTTTTACATTTTATGAGGTAATTAATTTTATACTGGTTTATATCTTCAATATTTTAGGTCGATTATTTTTGAAAACACAATACCACGGTTATCGTCAACTATATTTTTATAACCATGTACAAAACTAAAGTAAATTGATATATATATATATATTATATATTTCGAATATAAAATATCACTTAAATAATTTATTTAACAATATTTTAACTCCAATCTTTGACGATCACTGGGCCCGATATTCGGACTGCAAGGGGAAATATCCCATCCAGAGGAGGAGGGAAATTCGTAGGTAAGACGTGTGGTATGAAGTCAGGTTTTATTGTCGTGAAAGAGACAAACACTACATTGCACACATGACTTTCTGTATCCCAAGCTTTCTGTCACGATGTCAAGACTTTGAGAGGTGCGATCCGTTCGGTGTTTTGTTTTTTCAGTTTCGCCGCGGTTTCATCAGACTACGAAATTTATGTCCACCACGTAGGATCACGAATGTCTATCTTCTTTTTTTTTAATGACCTGCTCCACTCTACAGATGTACTCATCACTATTTATTTCCGTTCGTATTTCTGTAAGTTGCCGACGAATACTCACTGAAATTTCTTTGCGCAAAGTAAAAAAACAATGCAGATCTTACACTCACGGTAGGTGTATAGGCAACGGGCATAGAACACACCGTTACTTATATCATATACTTATTATATCTTAAGCATATACGATTGCGAGCCTTACATATTTTACCTGATTTAGTCGATAGAGACACGTAATGGACCATTTCTTGAAATTCTACCGCGCATTTTTCTTCGCTCGCGTATCCACGGAGTTTCCTCAGTGTCGCTCTCGCTTTGTCTGTCTTGCCTCTGGACAACAACCACATGGGCGAGTCGGGAGTCTGCGAAACAAAAGTCATACTATATAATCAGGTCACTATAGATCGTTTTATTACGTATACACTATACATATATTTTTTATAAAATTGGATGTTGTCGCGTTGATTCGATTTAATTATTTACTATTTTTTGATTAATTTTTTGTAAACGCTTATTAACAGTAAATCAAGGAATGTTGATAGAGCACACAGGCTTCATACGCATATACAGCTAAAGTATATGTTATATTTTTTTTTTTTTAAATATTGATTAAGTTGGTACTATATAGTATATTATATATATATATATATATATATATATATATATTGCAACGTATAAGAAGTATTCGATGCGTGTATCGAAAAAATCTTAGCCTGCAATATGCCAATAATATTCGTATATTCCAACGTTCTCTATCTCCCGAGTAGGTACAAATTATAAGATGATGTTACGGAAAAAAAGTTTACAATTATAAATTATAATGTATAATAAACTGTTTAATGGCAATTTCATCAACAAGTGTATATTGCTAGATGAGAATTCGAAATAATCTCCAAAGCTAATGGACTTCTTCGAATTACGGATTCGTCAGAACCCGTGTGGCGTACCACAGACTGTCTATGCGGTTTTCCCTCATCTAGTCGTAGAAGAAACCCAAAAACAAATAGAATTTCGTTTCGGATAATTTTTCTAAATACAACTCAGAATTATTTATTCTTTGAAAACGGTCACTGGCAAAGTTAAAAAGTAAGAAAAACATTAGCTTTTAATCGCAAGTTAATGGCCGGCGGACTTGCCAAAGTAGGACACGCGGTATACACGACGGGGAAACTCACCAGTGACAGCGCCACGATGTTGACGATGGGCACGATAATGGAGATGAGCAATGATGTCTTCCAGTTGCCGGTGATGGCGTACACGGTGGTGACGAAAAAGTAACCGCCGAAGTAGAACACGTTCAGGGCGGACGTCAACGAGCCCCGGAGCTTTGGCTCGCACACTTCGCCGCTGAACGATATGCTCAGGCCGGTGGCGAACCCCGTGCTCAGGCCCATCAGCACGGAACACGCGTACAGGGTGCTCACGCTGAGCGGGAACATCACGACGACTAGCACGGAAGACAATTGGATGAGATTGGTCAGCGCCATGCACAGCCTGTGACCGAGCCGGGCTTGGACCAGCGACAGGAACAGACTACCCATGGGCGGCGACAGATACACCAGACTTCCTGCAAATTTTCGTCGTCGTCCCGGTAAGTAAACGCGTTATAGGATTATTTTTATATAGAAATTCTAGTATTCGTATGATAATAAGACACGGATTCATCCTTACATGCGGTCATACCGAGTCCGTATATATAGACGTACTTGGACAACGTTTCCAATATTGTATTTGAAAAATACTCTAAAACACTGTATTTCAAACAGGTATTAAAAATAACCGTTTATTAATCGAAAATTGATGAAAACGATTTTAAATCCTGGTATTGTATTTTAGATAATTGTTTTTGAATAAAAAAAAAACAACAAATATTCGTTAGTTTAAAAAGGAGCTAAAGTACGAAAATTATGAAAAAAATGACAAGAAAATTATTTAGAAAAAAAAAATACAAATATCGATATATTATTACATAAAACCGTAATAATATTCGCGATATTTCTCGCTTTGTTGAGAAACTAAAAATTTGCATAACTCGTTACGGTGGGGTGGTGGCCTGTTTGGAATTGACTTAAATTTTATCGAGTCCGCGTAACAAGTGGCAACTCGTTTAAATAAATATCGTCAATTATGAACGAATACACTGAACCGAGTAGATTTTGAATATTTTAATTATTCTTCAACCAACTATTATTTTATGTTCACGTTTTAAACCGCACAGTTTTGCCCATTTATGTGACGTATGCGTACACTAATCGTAAAAATATTATCTGCTACGCGTATTAAAAGTTCGTACGCTTTGTAATTTTTTTTTACGGCGTTGATAATGTGAAAATAATACCGAAAAAAAATAATAATAATTGAGCAATTGATCGAATGTTTTATCGAACATCAATATTAATATAATATATAACTATTATTTTAATTTTTCTTTTAAAACTCGGTCACGTGATTATCGTTAAATTTAACACAAAAGGTTATAGTAGTTGACTGCGGTATAATAGTAATATTGCAGGCACTAGGAGGCCAATTTAAAACATCTCGCCATGATATATATTTTCTATCGAAACAAGTTCGGGGTGGAGTTGAGGTTATCGTGTACGTACCACAATAATATATTATATCCAGTGTGTATATAAAATCGCGTTATGATTCGTGAAATTTTGATAATAAAATGTAAAAAACTTATTCCAAAAAGAGGTAACATTGAAAACCGGGGGGGGGGAGGGGAATAACGTAGACGAAATTGGATTGGACGTGGAATCGATTTAGTGGCTGAGCTGAGGTTTTAACTCTTTTATATACAAACGAATACGAGTCGAGTTGAAAATTAATTATACTTTTTTATCCACTCTAAAAGTTAATAATTACCTCTGAGAAAAAATTACCCGATCTGGTTAAACGTTAATTATTTTCATATTTAACGATAATGATAGTAACAAAATAGTGTCAAAACAAACGTCATGGAAACTTATGATTTCTTACGTAAACTTAACGAAAAAAAAAAAACATCAATAGATCAGCTTAGGGCCGAGGCTGTAATTCGAAAACGTAGGAAATCATTAAATCTATACGTTTCGCGATGCCGAGTGAAGCGAAAAATGTATTGTTTTTACGACTGTGTGCAATTTTTTTTAAAATTCTTTTTATTTTGTCCGTGAACAATATTTTCGTGTAAAAAGAATGCTCGCGGACACGCTCTTAGCGTCCTTTTGCTATTTATTTTATGCGTTTTTCCAGTTTCCTCCTTAAGGAGTTTGGCGTAAATAAAAATACGATCCAAAAAAAATCACATGACGTCCACTATTTCTCGCGGTAAAATTGTCCGCGTATATTCGTTTTCAACACGAACAGTTTTTGTAATTTTTCTACGAGCTCAACGTTATTGTAACGGGCGTAGATTATGCAGCTGTCTATCAGACACAAATACACAATATGAATTATACAATATTTTATCGATATTACATCATACTCGTTAATCGGTAATAATAACGTGCAAGTCGTCGCTCAGAATCGTTTTACGAATAACAACGATTTATCGTTTGATTTTTTTTTTTTTGTTTTTTAATTCCTGAATATTCAACGCGACTGTGTAAAAGTGAATCGACATCTACGACAACTTTGTATATTACATACACACGACTTTTGTGTTCTCGAGTAAAAAGCTCGTGGTAAGTTATCAAATATTTATTGGTTTTCGTTTACTTTTCACATATACCCGACGACGACTATTAGTCAAAATCTGTAGTAAATAAACAAATTTAAAACGAAAAATCTATGAAAAAATTTTTTGTTATGCATTGGTCTTATTAAATATAAACAATTTTTTTTAAATTATTTTATATAGAAAAAAATATATTTTTTTAAAATTTTGGTACACTTAGCGTAATCACCGTACATTACAGGTATCTACTAATTAACAAAACGCTTTAGTGCAAAAAAAAAAAAAGATAATTAACAATTACGAATGTTGATTGTTAGTCGGTTCAATTTCGCGGCTTCTGTAGTTATCGAATAATGCGTTATACGCGCGCGCATTTCAATATTTTTTTCTCGATAATATTCTATTGAATTCATATGTTATTTTACCGTACAAATATCCGTTAAATCTTATTGAAATTTTATTATATATTACGTTACACACTATTCACGCGTTATTTTCAATATTGTTACAATGAATTCGTGTCGAATATAATTTATGTATTAATCGAAATTCGTCGTAATGCTTTCATTTGAAAACATTATAAAACATAACACTCGGACATTACATATTATATATTTTTTATTTATGTATTATTAAGTAATCAAAATTAAATACAATTTTTTACCAACAAGACAAAAAGATTATAATTTTTAATATTTTATAAATCGTGGTCAAACGAAAAAAAAAATCGATTTTCTCGGCTATTTTCGAGAAAATACCGAATAACTACCGTACTATCTGTTCTCAGTGATTAGAATTAATACACCATTTCTAAATGTAGACTTTTTTTGTTTTGTTTCAAGTATGTGTATACTAATAAATCGTTTCAATTATTATAAAATTGTGTTATTAAAACGTATCGAGTCGTTAAGGTTAATACGCTTTTTGAAAAACAGGTGTTTGCGGCAGAATCGGCATACGCCTGACCTAACCCAACCAAACCTAACTTCGGATAGCGAATTTACAATTTATTTATTATTCTAATTATTTCGTAAAGAATTAGAATTTAAATTATTTATATTATAAATTATTAATAATTAGAATTTTAATTATTTCGTAAATAGTTTGCCACGCTGTGTATAACTCACCGACCCACGACAACTGCTCGTTCGTTATGTCCGGTATGGTATTCTCGCCTTTCCGGTTCATGGCTCCGATGATTATCGTCGGCATCAATATGTCTATGCCTTGCTGCACGTTCAAGAAGTACGTCGTCGTCAACACCAAACACTGTAATCACGTCGTGTCATTTAAATTTCGTTATTTTCCCAAATCGTACATAATACCGTGGTATTGGTACAGGACAAGTTAACCGATTACTTTTGCTCGTCAAGTTAATATAACAAAAAAAAAAAAAAAATTGTGAATTTCCTTGTTTGTTAATTTCAAACGTTAAAAGTTGTTTTGAAAAAAAAAAAAAAAAATACGTATTTCACTCGGTTTAAATTTAACGTTTTATAAATAAAAATAGCACGAAAAAAATATCGGCGCCTATTATAAATGTCTAACTGCAGTCCGGAATTGTACACTTCGCCAATATCGTTTCAGATATTGTACGAAACAATAGAATTATTATTTTAGTCCAGGGGCGTATTTAGAAATTTTTTTTTGTTGGGGGTGGGGGCTGAGGCATTGAGTAAATATCATTGTTGAATTATTTCTAAATTCTAATCCAAGACTAAATCTTAAAAATAGGACAAATTACTAAATTCTCTAAAACATCAACATATTAGGAATTTATTAAAAATATTACATCCTATAGCCGTAGGATAGGGCATAGGAATCAGTAAAGAAAGTTCCTGAAATTTCGGGGGAGCTGGAGCCTCATCAGCCCCCCATAAATACGCCCCTGTTTTAATCACTCACTATACTATCGTACGGATTAATTTTTTTCTTTCTACGCTTATGTAGTTTATAACACAATATGTTTGCCGTCTACGCGTATATATTATATCGTTATTAATAAATTAAAGTAATAAAATATTGATATATTGGTATAACACTGTGTACCGGAATTTTATACATTTTTATTCTGTCGCGGTATTTTTCTGCATTTTTCGCTTAATATCCGATAATGACTTTTTGTCGAAACCGGTAGTAAATTACCTATAGAGATTTAATACAACGGATTATTTATATTTTTCATAATACTTTTATATTAAAATTTATTAATTGCGAGTGTTAAATTTATAGTTTTTATTATTTTTACTCCTATTTCTTTCAGATATCCTTTTTATTCGATTTGTTTTTTTTTTCATTATTTTAAACGATTTTTTTTTTTTGACATTTAAACGAATTACGACAAATCGCTTAACGTTTTCAAAGACCAATTGGTTCAATAACTGTATACACAGTTTTGCACGGTAGGATATTATGTACGTAAACTCGAAACTCATTTGTGTGTATTTAAAATAATTAAAATCTCTATTCCGTCCTCCTTGCAGCAATGCACGATTCCCGATGACATTGTACACAATTTCGTTGATATATGTTTATAAACGTTTTTCGGAACTGTTTCTAGGCGATCATTTCTGTGTCAGTACACGATATCAGCCGCTACAGTATAATAATAATATATATTCATAATCGTGTTACTTGTGCTAATGTGGATTTTATCCCATAACCGAAATCCACTCCCCGTCCTTGTTTCATTTGTATTCTCTGTGATGGTGCGTTCGTCCGTTACACTGACACTGAAAACAAGAGTGACTTTCGATTATAATATGATAACGCGTATATATTATATAATGACGAATAATAGTGACGTCGAAGGAATTCGTATAACTGGCAGTCCATCGACAATATATATATGTGTTTATAGAAAACACGAATAATAGTAGGAAAACAATTTCTTTCTAATAACACCATCCTATATGCAGACACGTATAGGTACGTGTTTCTACGATTGTTTTTGTGTGTTGCAAATTAAAAGATAGGTGCCGTATACACGTGCATATATCACTACTCACGTGGTTAAATGATAAAAACTGTTATCTATAGTTGGAAAAATGTTTTTTTTCTTTACTTTGAACTCGAAGCCTATGTAAACAATAAATTATATTAAAATATTTTTCCTACTTGTCGTATATAGGAAATACGTATGTACATATAGTTTCAAATAACTCATCATAAGGCGTTTCAAAATAATTCAAATTCGTAACGACAAACGGTATAAATGATTTTCCAAATTTTCGTCATTGTCGGTGTAAAATCAAAACTCGCGCGGAATAGGTAGGATTGGAAAACTCGAATGGGCTTCACGAGAATCGTACATTAAAAAAGGTTATCGAAAAGCGCGGTGCAACGCGAAAATAAAATTTGCCGAAATTAAGTCGAGTCGGCTCTAAAGTGGTAATAAAAAAAAAAAAAAGGACTGAGAAAATTACGAGATTTATTACGGAGAGTTTTTTTCTCGGGAAGGGTAGATTCGTTGTGAAATTTCAAATGATTACAACCGAATTCTTTTTCGCGTTATTACGTTTATTCCGCGAGTAATTGAAAAAGAAATGTTCGCGGTTAAAATACAGTACAACGCGTTACTCCCAATCGTCTTGAACTGACGACGGGCGAGCCAAAGACATTTCTATTATAATATGGAACGTATGACATGTATAAAATATAATTAACTCGCGAAAGACATTATTCATTAAATACAAACGTTTTGAACGATTTTACGAATTAATATAATAATAATAATAATAATAATCGTTTAAAAAACACACCCACAACCGATTTCGAAGGATTCGAAAGTTATCGATTTTTTTTTTTCCCCAACACACTTATTGACGTGTAAACATCTATATATTACGGCGGTATGAGGCCGTAGGCGGATCTACAGGGTGTGCCTTGGCACAAAAAAAAGTAAAAAAAATATATATTATTCATTAGGTTATAGTATTGGTTAGCAAACAAGTGTTGGATACACAAAATATTTTGATTTTAGTGTATGGAAGAAAATTGTGTGCTAAAAAAAAAAACGCATAAAACGGGCGAATTTGTTTGTAGCCTCCCCTCTGTATTATAAAAAAATAACTACAAAAAAGGCCGGGCACATTCAAACGTAAAACTCTGGGTTCGCCTTTGTACGAGGCTGAATCTCGGGAAATGTGACGGAAACGTGTGTGCTGTTGTCGTGACAAATATCTATTTATTTCATATCGAAAACGAATAGAGACACCACCGATGTTCACAAATCCCAACGACGATTCCGTTCCGTTTTTACCGTTCACGCGACGTTTACACGTCACAATGTCTCGAGTACTGGCCGACTCGTTTCTCGTATTAAACCGCAGTGTAATAGTAAAAAAAATAAAAAAAATCTCGTTGAAAATATAAAAAAAAAAAAATCCAAACGGACTTACTCGGCCTTAAACGTACTGGCAGCAGCAGACGTGTACGTATACGTCAACAGCGGTATTTATATAATATACAGAGTCGAAAAAAACGAATTATTAGCAAAAATAAAAAAAACGACGGACAATTAAATTTCGCGAAAATATTACGACGAATTCTTCTTACGATATAATATCGTTATTTATTTTCGTTTTGCATGTGACGCAATCGGATCGTTTAGAACGGAGTGCTGTTGAAATAATAATATATCCGAACGAATTCGTTAAGGACGGTGCAGCGTACCGAGTCACGTCGTCGTTTTGTCCGGTATACGCATCGAGATTATTACACGGACGGTTCGCGTTATAAACACTCGGCGGCGGCGATCGGAGAAGCGAAAAATCATCCGAGAAAATTGACAACGCGTCATTTATTTTCGGCACGTGCTAGCGGTTTTTCGGCGCTGAAAACTCGTCGTCTACAATAATGTTATTATAATACAAGAGCCTTAACACCGTATTGAATCATCCGACTCGTCGGCTACTCGAGATGCACTGCGACACGGCATTCGCTGTGGTCCACGAGACGACCGGCGTTTTATAGCGCGTACGTGTAAATAATTATTGCCCGACCATAATCTGTAAACGTTTTTTTTTTTTTTCAGCTCTTTGGTTTGGCGCCAAAGTTCGCCGCCGCGATAACGCGAAGTTTATATTATAACGACGCGCGCGGCCGCGCGAGAGAGAGAGAGAGGTTTTATTGTCCGAATACCTTTATCATAATTATGATTTATTATTCCGTTGCAAATTATTGCATAACAAAAAAAAAAAAATTGCACTTATTTAATAATATACCGGTCGTTCCAATGAATATTTACACGCATTTTTCCGCGGCAGACGCGAAAAGCAAATTTTCTTCGTATACGATTTTCCTTTTTTTTTTTGACGCGTATATATTACGTCTTGTGCGGCCGGGATCATTCTGTACATTTGTGCGACCGCCGAGAGCGTTACCGCGACGACGGCAGCGCGATCTACATATTAAAAGCTTTTATTTAACTTGCAATGTGTGTACGTATGTATGTTTGTTCGGGTGGAATCTCGCTACTCAATTTTGAAGCAGATATCTTCAACCGATTGAGATGAAATTTTGTTTAGTTTGGATGACAATACACGATAAGCTGTGTGACGTCATTCTAAATCCAATATGGCGGAACATCCAAGATGGCGGAATAGTTATTTTTTATGCACTTCTGCAATATGGGTATCAAATGAAAGGGCTTGCCGAGAATAAAAAGGCAGGTTAAAAAAAAAAAGATGGTGATTATAAGCTCCGTTGTTCTAATCCACCTGAAATTTGGTGTAGAGACCTCGATTATTCTTGTGGTAGAATTTAACCGGCAAATGAGCTTGCAACAATGATGCGTTGAATGCGATGAACAGACTCAGAAACCTAGCCAGCGATAACTAAAAAGTAAAAAATAAATTAAAAGCAAAAAAAGCCTTTTTAAAAAAAAGCTTTTATTTAAATGCTCTAAAAAGAAGAAAATAAAATGTTCCTTTAAAATTTTAACTATTAACTTATAACCTCATCATACACAATTTATGTGATCATAAAAGCTTGTCGCGCGATTTACTTGTGTAAATAAACTATAGTACCTATTTAATTGAGTAACTTAATCTGCTAAGTTTAATTTTTTTAAATTTCAGTTTAATTAAATACTTATAGGTACTTACGCAAACCTCGCGACAAGCTTTTATGATCATATAAATTGTGTATAATGAGGTTATAAGTTGATAGGTAGTTAAAATTTTTAAGGAAAATTTTATTTTCTTCTTTTTAGAGCATTTAAATAAAAGCTTTTTTTAAAAAAGGTTTTTTTGCTTTTAATTTATATATATATATATTTATATCTATAGAGATAATGATATGTCTATAGATACGAGGAAAAGAGGACTAAGCTATAGGTAACTTCTTGTCACGTGTAAAATATTAATGAGATATATACAAGACATATACATGTACCGATATATATTTGCATGCTGTGTGGATACTCCTGTCTTTTTTTTTTCTGGAAATTTTGCTCGGCGATTTATTAAATATATACACGATAAAACAAGGAAAAGAACCGAATAATATACGGAACAGTAAACTGTTAGTATTAAATTACGAGCTTCCGTGACAAAATAAATGATTTTAATAATAATATTTTCGCGTTTAGATATAAAAGGATATAAATAGCGATTTGGATATAAAAGCGATATTGTACGAGGCGCGTTGTATTTTATTTACGCGTATATAAATTACAACATTTTAATTGATTATTGCAATTAACGCGTTATATAAATATTATTCGTTTTGGTCGGTGTAACTATATACACAGCGTCCATAACGTCCATATCTGGTTATTGCACCGAACATCACCACGTTGTAATAAAACACATTTATTACGCGTACACCATAATGACCGCTATTAATTCGTATGATTTGAATCTCTTTTATTTTCATTATACATTAAAAAAAAAAACGTTATTATAATAATGTAATAAATACTAATTGCACTATACCGATAACAGCTGTTAATGAATACAGTTGATAGTGAAAATCAAATCTGAATTAAACTGATTACCATTTCTTTTGACGGGGTATTTCTCGTTGTTTCATTTAAATGGAAAACACGTGTAAGTTCAACACTTAATTAATTCGTATATATAATATAATTTATAAATGTCGCGGGTTATGACTTTTACCGAGACTGGGCGAGTTAACTATAATAATTTCAAGCTAAAATCAAGTTGTAGTAATAGTATAAGTCGAGTTTAATGAAAATTTCTTGACTTCAAAAAGTTAAAAGTAACACGGATTAGTTTAAACTTGGAAATTTTCTAATTATCGTTAAAACGAAAAATATACAATAGCGTGAAAAATGATACAAGAGACCTATCGACGTTACAAGACCTTTCGGTCGTTTTATATTAACACGACAACAAACACGTGTTACTCTCTAATTCTCTATTTAAAGATAACCGCGGTTATAGCGAACATTTTCAATCGGTCTCACAAAAGATTATAGTGAAGATGAGCGAGAGATCGAAAAGACTTACTTGAGGAATTCTACACCGGTGGCGTTGCGAATATAGTTAATATTCATTAAATAAAAGGTTAATCGGTTATTAACGTGGAAGACTTAACGGTTGAGCGTAAGAAAAAGCGGAAAGAACGCGATAAAACACGAGGAATTTCTCACCGAGCTGTCCGACAAAAATATACGTTTGGGATTTTTATTGTAATTTTCCGTTTTCTTAATTCGAATAAATATATATCGCGAACCTACTCGAAGAGTAATTTATTATTATTTGATTGACATGTAACTGGTTAATTTTAAACACGGCCCCTGCCCGCCAGAGAGAAAATTAAAGCGTACGTGCCCGCAATTATAATATTATAATTATCGGTGTTCGCGGCAGTACAGCGATTATATAAAAAATATTGCTAACTCGGTCCGGAGGCGGCTCGCAAAGGTCACGAGTGCAAAGGCCTTGGATGACGGACACACGCAGAGCTCGAACATTTTATATTTGATCTCGGTTTTAAATCATCTAGCAATACAGTCCTGTTTAACACGCGTTGAAAATGATTTGTTACGTATAATAAGTGTGTTTTATGTTTTCTTTTTTTATACGGTTATCAAACGATTTTTAACTGGAAACATCATTGAAACCTATTTACATTGCGTGCTCGTTCATTAGGATCTGTCTCTTTTTGGGGTCTTCACACAGTTATCGACTCAGCTTTAATACGCGTCCAACGTACATTTTCAAGGTTTGTCGATTTTATTTTAGTCATTCCACGCGCTCGTCACTCGTTATACTCTCGTCTGTGTCGCCGAAATACCCAGCTGTTTATCAGTCTAGGCTGAACGCGCGATTGACGTAAAACTTCCTCGGCGACCTGTTTGAATCCGACCGCATTGGATCGCTTCTTCTTCTCGTCATCGCTCGTTAATTTCAAAGTCGCCCCCCGCCCACGACTTTCATTCTACAATTAACGTCACTATAGAGCCACCACAAATATTAAATACGCGCCAATAAGAAATCACTTGATGTGTAAATTAGCGAACGAAGCCCTTCTTTTAAAATGTTTAATATAATTATTGTTGTTTGTAAATAAGTCTTGATTGTTTATATCTCCTCCTTTTTTTTTTTTTTTAATTATCCTACTGATTTGATCAAATAAAATTAATTGAATTCTATATACACCGGAAATATTGATAAACATTTGACACTGACCAAATTAAAAATGTCAAGGAAATACGATTAAAAATATATAGTATTCGACAAGTCGCTAAATTGTGCGAATATTTTCGTAATACAAAACACGTTATACTTACTTAAAATATTGTCTTGCACTCTACCGATATATCCACAGTCGCTTGTCTTGAACGAACATTTTCTTGTTTAAACGCTATAAAATCGTATTTACGAAATACTGTAATGTCAGGAGTACGTTAATTTATATATATATATTGAAATATATGGATTTTTTGTAAATTATTTTTTGCGAATATTTATTAAATGGTTTGGGAACACTATATTAGCATTCACCGCCGTAACGACATTGGATGAAATGTCTCGCAAACACAAAGAATGGATATTTTGATATACTGATAAATGAATAATGTACATGTTTATAGTATGCACATTGTATCTATAGGTTTGATAACATTTTGTTTTGTTCTAAATTCTATAAAAGATTAACACCGATGTCGAATGATAGTCAGTTGAAAAAAAATGCCAGTAAACTATCAATTGTTATCAGAGTTATATTCGAAGTCAGCTTTTTCGGTGCAAGAAAACATAAAAAGTAGTAGAGGTTTTTTTTTTTTTTTGTGATCACTCACCCATTGGACTCACGTATTTGCGACATACGCCACTGGACTCTATCGTTTAAGAAACAGTAAGATATCTGCAGTTACTAAACTGACTTAAATAATAAATATTATCGATTAGCTTATTAGCTTTTCGAGACGTTAAATATATGAGTACGTATTTATAGAAGACTTACGAATACAATATAAAAAGGTTCTTCGAAAAAAACTGTTTTGCACTTGTTTGCGGTAAAGAGATAGGCAAATATGTTTACGATATATTATTTAAAATTTTTATTTTGTATACATAATATAATAAAGATTATTATTTAGCAATTAACACGGAATGTAATCGTTTTATTTACAGGAAATACATACAGAAAACGAATTTAAGTAAAAAAAAATATATATATGTGTCTAAAAAACAACGAGTCGTAATTAGCAGGCATCAGATTCCACTAATGAATAAATATTATTTTTAATTTGAAATACCTGAGATTATAAATCATTATACCTATATATACGTTTAAATAATGACGATTCTAAGCAAAGCTCGCGGTTTATCTAATAAAAAAAATAAAAAAAATTATCAAGTTCGTGATTCGCGGTTTCCTAGAAAACTGCTGAGAAACTTTTTTAATTGACCTCTTTGTAGCACTGTCTGTATTCAGTTTAAAACACTTTTACTGCTTCGACAAATAATTATAATAATAATAATAAAAAAACACAACGTTGTAAAACTAATATATATAATATATCATTATTAGGTACTTTATTATTATTATTTTTTTTTGGTCAGCATCTAAAATACGCTATTGATTGTGTATTTAATAAAAAAAAAAAAATAAATAATAATAATAATAATAATAATTATAAATGATAAAATATATCGTTAAATGATATTGATGATTGATAAACAATGTTATTAAGACATATTGATTATGCGTCGAAATCGCATATCATTTCGAAATCAAGAAGGATCCGAAATTTAATTACGCCCTTTAATTACACATGATTATAATGAACATTAACGGTAGGTAAATACATTATACATATACGGTAGGTAAATTTGTTGTATACAACAAAAATAAAAAAATAATTATATAAGTATATATGACTCATAATATTCACTTCTAATCCATACCATCCCATACTGACTATCCCGTTATATGATGATCAATTTCCATCTATCCTTTAAGTCATTATAAAAAAATTATGTGTACAAAAACAGTTAAAAGTGATAAATTATTTAATTTAATTTTTTTTTTTTACTACCAAAAGCGATTTAATATTTTTAATTATTCAGAAAAAATTATTTTTGTTCTAACGAAAATTATGGTAGCTGTAAATTGGTAAAAAAAAATATATCTTTAGATGACAACATTTTGTGGCTTTCTAAGTAGTTTTTTCAAAATACAAATTTCCAACACACAATTCATTGCAATTTCCTTATTTCAAACACCTGCAGTGGTATAACACTATATAAACGAAGTGGATTTTATTATTTTTTTAATGCCTCCGTTATACGAATTTCAGAGAATCTTAAATTTTTACATAAATTAAAATCTCCCAGTCACCCGACGCATTTACACGTACTCGCATTACTATATCATCTACTTTTGGAAAAGTAGATTTTTCTTTTTTTCTATATCATACGAATTTCGCATTCGAATTCCGGTGGTTTTTTTTTTACTATGTTCGCAGGTGAACTAAAAAAAAATTGTTTTTAACGGTCCCGCAGTAGTCTTTTGAAGAGTATTAAAAGAATATTAAAATTTTAATAGTCGTACAAACGAGACGACGTGAATGCACTATAATATAATAACATCTCTGTTTGTTTACAATAATATTTGAATTGTTCCAATGACTAATCCGTTTTTTTTCTAGTATATAAACTCACTGTACTCGTGTACGGCTTTAAATTGAATTTGACATCGACCCGATCACGCCATAATGTAATTTCGATAGTAACATTTAATAATATTGCACAATGGCGATCCGTATTGACAATAATACGCGCGTCTTATTACAAACCACGCGCGAACATCGTTCTCGTCGAATTATTCGATATTTGACCGGGAGACATCAGATCAGAGATCAGACTGCGTACATTAAACGTACATTATCTTGTACCTATTATAACTGAAAAAAAAAACATATTTTTTTTTAAACTTATATCACATATATTTTTTTATATGGAATTAAAATATGTATGTTTTATTATACAATAGTAATATCATAATATTTTGATATAGTTAACGCGTCCGTCACGCGCGTTTTTTACACGCCACTCTATAGTGATATTTATTTTCTGGATAATTTTCGCTGACCGTCATCGTTGCTTCAGTGTAGGGCGGATTTTATAAATGGGGTATTAAAATGAAAAAAAACAAACGCACGATTAACGTCTTAAACCACGCTGTGTTATATACAGTAAACAGCGATGAGTTCGGAGTTTGTGTTTTCAACATCGCACAAACTAAACGATTTATCCCGTTATAATATATACACGTACAAATGTGATTTACGAGTCGGCGGCGGACGTTTTTTTTTTTAAAAACATTTCAATAATATTTATTAGGTCGTTTGGTTTTCGATTTTCGTAGTTTTGCGTTTGAACTGTTCTGCGATCTCGTTGAGCGTCTTGTTCTCCGTTTCGGGCAGTTGAAAGTACAAGTACACCAGACCGATCAGGCCTATGGCGCCGAACAAAACGAACGTGTTGTAGAAACCCGTAATCGCTTCGAGATCCAGATAGAACTTGGTCATCAGGAAACACAAGATGAAGTACGTGGCCGAACTCACGCCGGACCCGACGTTTTTACTCCTGGAACACGACAATAACAATAATAATGATAATAATATATATACTATTCTGGACAAAAATTAATGTGACTGATTAATAAATAAAACACGCAGAAAATATTTTATTCTTCCACATTTATTATTGTGTCTCGCCTTCAAAGTAATTCTCGATATATTAGACGCGTATTATATAGGCGACTGTCTCGCCCGGGGTTTTTAAGAGGTTATTTATCACTCAGTACGCGTATAACCAGAAAAAACGTGCTCACCACTGTTATCGGAATGATTAACTCGAAGTTATTATTAATTCGATCAAATCCTATCCCTTAAAAAAAAAAAAAGGTTTAGGGCAAGTGAATTTCCTTGATATTCTACGTGTTTTCATTTTTCAAAAGTACAAATTGTTTTCCCTCTCCTCTTTTCTTTCGGTCAATATGGGGGAAGGGGACATTTATACACGGCAAAGTATTTTTGAAAAATTTTGCGAAAAACTATTTAATAGTTTCTCTATAAACACCTAAAACTTCCTTTGACATACGTATACGAATATTATGAGGTTATTACTTCATTGGAAACAGTTCGCCCATGAGGGTCCACACGACGGGCACGATTCCCATCGATGAAAAAAACGTCGACAAGAAGAACAAAACGATTTTCGTCCATGACGAAACCGGCGACGAGGGCCAGAAATTGCCGATGGCTCCGATCAACAGGTAACAGATCGAACAGGTGGCCATCGTGCTCAACGCGAGAAATCTCTTTCCCAGCCGGCTTATGAATATTATCGTCAGCACGTTGCCAGCGACGCCACACGCCATGTACACCGTCTAAATAATATACACGGAAAATAAAATCAATTCGTTTCATGACGTTTCAGTTCTAGTCTGAATTCGGTTCGAATATTGTCGAGCGAGTATACAGGACGCCGTGTGAAATTAATTAATCGTTATGATATCGCGGAGTGAAAGCGAAACAGTTCTACGTCGTATCTGCGCCACGTAAGCCTTTTTCTCGTATTATTTTTCATAATATTATTATTATTATTACCACATATTATACGATCACAAAGGTTGAAAAAGCTATGCCGTTAAAAAAACTCTCCAAATTGAACTTTTTCGTTGACACCCCGCGATGTATTTTGTGTAATATATTCGCAGTAGTGATTAGTATGGTGTAGTGTATAGCCGGGTTAGGTGACTTCTATAGTTATATGAATTAAATAGGTACCGTCGCCCAAGCTGGATGGAAAGACGCTCCGAACGTATCGAACACGGATATCAGATATGGAGTGTACGGTATTCCGGACAACAAATTGGTGAAAAAAATGAATATCATGATCATTCGCAACGGTTTCAGCGTTTCGGGTTTAATTAGATGACTGTAAAACGAGTCGTCTTGAGTAGCAATCTTTTCCGTTTCTCCTGTGAAAAAAAAAAATCTTTCTTAAAAACAACTATTTATATACATTTTATTATAACATCGTTTACAACTGATAAATACTATAGAAAATCGGGTTCGTGAGAGATGTCTTAAAGTGTACTACTGTACTCGTATAAATAAAAAACATATTTATCACAATTCGATTGTTTATAACGTTTAAACGGAATATAATATGGAAATAATTTTTTTTTTCTAGTAATTAAAAGGAACAAGTTTCGACAAGAAATCATTAAGAGTTTATATATAATATAATTTTTTTTTTAAATCATAAAAACGAAGAAAAAAAGCATTATTATCGCTATCCTTCGATAAATATTACTGTAGGGCTGTCACCTGTTTGAGGATTGTTTAAATTAATTTCGGACGCGTAACGGACCATGTCTTGAAATTCCGCAGTGCACTTTTCCTCGCTCGCGCCACCTCGGAGTTTTCCAAGAGCCTGTTTTGACTCGTCCGTTCTTCCCCTCGACAACAACCACATTGGCGAATCTGGAGTCTGAAATCGATTAGAATATTTTACCCGTTTAAACTCGTACTTTTTAAAAATTTATTTGTAACTCGCTGTCGTCGTTACGATTACTTTACATGTTTTGTAGTATTAATTTATACCCTACGAGTACCGTAGGCGCAACTAATGAGGTACTAGAAGAATTTTAGAAACATCAGGTTTACAATCAACACCCTCTCTCGTCTCCATTAAATATTAAACGTATCCGAATTTATCTAATTTACTGTTTTTAGCCAATCAGAATCTCAGAGCAATACCAAATAGACTTTTCTACTCTACTCGCTATTTCGCAAAGTGTTAATCTTCGGACATAACGTTTTTTTTTCATGAACACGCGTCACTGTATCATCGTTTCGAAATGTCTGTGGCCTGCCAGAACGCGAATGTTCTTCGGTAGACGTGCGACCGTCCTTGAAACTTTTAAACCATTCGAACATTTCAAAACTATTTAAAGAGTCTTTTCCAAAAAGAGATTTTTAACCATTTTTTTAAGTTTCAGTTACATTTTGGCCAAGTTTAGTACACAACTTAACGCGCAAACTCTTCGTTAATTTATTTTGGACATATTGAATCACTGACAATACCATACTGAGATTTAATACCGGTTTCAGATTATTTTCAAAGCGTTTATTTAAATGTAGGATATATCGTATATATTTATGTGTATTTTTTAGTTAATAACGATGACTTTCATCCCGTATTCGTCTCGGAAACGTTTGTACAGACCTAAACCAAAAAATAGACCTGAATTTAAGACCTCGGCACTCTTAAATTCAAAGTTTAGTTACGCCTTATATAAACTACATAATATTATAAATATTTGTTCTTAAATTTAAAAAAAATAACAATATTGGTTTGCGTTCACCTTGAAGAGGAGTGCGGTGTTCAATAGCGGCACGACCACGGTGATGAGCACGGACAGTTTCCAGTCGGCCGTGATGGCGTACAGCATAGTCACGCACAGGTAACCAGCGAAGTAGAACAAGTTCAGGACGGAAGTGAGTGTGCCCCGGAGCTTGGGCTCGCAGACTTCGCCGCAGTAAGATATCGAGAAACTGGTGGCGAAGCCCACGTTGAAGCCCATCAGCGCCGAGCTGGCGTACAGACCGACCGGACTGTCGGTGAACGACGACAGAGTGATGATGGACAAAAGGTGGGTGACGTTGGACAACATCATGCACGTCCTGTGTCCGAAACGGTCCTGCACGAAGGACACCACTACGCTGCCCACCGGCGGGAACAAGTATATCAGACTCCCTGCAAGCACGACCGTTGGCGTTGTATAAAACGTAAAAGTATTTACCGCGGGTCGAATGGCGTACTCGGTAAATATCGAGTGATTATTATAGAAAAGTTTTGGCCTGGTAAAATTTATATCGTGCGATTCATGTATCTTGTGAACGCCACCAAATACAAATAGAGTGAAATTTTTAGTGCAATATTATCAATATCTTCTACAAAGCATCGATCTCATCGAAGTAAACATTTTTCGCGTATTCTGTATAAATAATTCGACATCGAAAATTTGTCAACGCGTACATCTTATTCTCCACTGCTTTCAATTATCTTGATTACCTTAAATTTTCGACGAGAATTCAAATACGACCTGTTATTTTCATATTATCGAATGAATTATGTAACTTTCATCGAATAGTTATATTCGTATTCGTATTTTTGTTTTACGTGGAATTATTCGGAAAATATTTTAATTTCATTTTTTTAGCATTAAAACACCTACATTCGGTATAATATAATATAATTATCGGTATGTTTATTGGTAAAAATATTTGAATATTGCTCACTTCATAATATATATGTAATACATCGCATTCTAATTGGTACGGGTAGCTAAAATTTAACACATTTTAAAATTTACATAAAACAACGAAAAAATTGTTTTTTGTCCCCTGTAAAAATTAAAAAAGTAAACGTACTTGACTATCACACCGGTGGTGTCTTTAATATTACAATAAACTCGATATTAAATTATACGTAATTTTTTTTCTATTATACTGTTGCTTTTACCATGGAATAATTCCGTTTATAAAAAAAAAAAAATCATTAAATTAGTAAGCCAAAAAATTTGTTTATTCCCGTATCCGTGTAAAGCTTACTCGTATAGTAGTCGTTTGCTATTAAAATACAATTTTCGACTTTTCGATTATTTTCTTCCCAAACAACAACAGACGTGCGTTTATTCTTTAGCAAAATGTCAGCTAAACACGTTATTATTATTATTATGCTCATTTCTCATGAGTACAAAATCAATATGACCTATATGTTTCATAGGAAAATGCAATTTATTGCGATCACTCGAATTATCGAAATATGTTATAATGATATTCCAAGGGCGATTTTTTTTTTAACGCAATAACAAATTGAGCAACTTTATCGTAAAAAAAAAATATATATGCATATATATTTATACAAACGATTCTGTAACGAATAATGATGATCAAAGAATATATTAGCGTTTTGACAATTTCGTAAACAGAACCCGATACGTCTCTGTGGAGCCAATCGTCACTTCTATTATATTTATATATTAACTGCGTCGTTCTGCATTATTTTTTTACACCGTGTCAACAGGCGTTCCGATGTCTATCAAATCAATTCGAATAATTATATGAAAAAATACACACTGTGTCCGTTAATGACCATGTAATTCTAGACACGTGATATATTCAGAACTTTTCGAATCGTTATGTTTAACGATTAATATGTATTAAATCACGTATCGATAACGGGCACGTGTTACAACAATTATAACATTTTTTAAATTGCGCAAAATTTCTGTTTTCTCGCCCACTCGTCGATAACAACGAACTGACGATCATGTGTATACGATTAATTGCGTTTTATACAGTTTTCCGTTGTTTTCAAAAGTCTTATTGCAGTCGTCAAACGAAACGTGCAATATGTCTTAACCACAGGAGTGTCTAGAACTTTTTGCAGATCTGACCAAGATATCCGCTATTCCAATATTTTTTTTGTATATAAATAATGTAAACAATACAAAATTTACAATCAAAACTTTATTTTAATACAGTTTAAAACAATTTACCGATACCATTCGTAGTTTGGAGTTTTCTCGAGCTCTGTGAACTATTCGTAAAATGTTTTAGGTTTTTTTGTTCGTCTGGTTATACGGACAAAATATAAACCTGGGAGGTATATTTAATTATTCTGGATTACTCGCTTTAAACGAACACTATTATAATGCAAATTTACTTATATCATTAAATTGAATGGAGTTTGATTTCGTGAGTCTGGCCGTTGCCAAAAGTGGTCAGATCCGTAAACACGCCTATGGTCTTAACGCTATTCATACGTATACTTCATACTAGCGCAGCTTTCCGTTTCTCGGATTCAGAAGAAATGGCAGTTTTCGAAAATTTTTTGATGAGAAATTTTGTTATTTTATTAGAATCCGGTCGATTTTCAGTGTTTAATGCGTATGGCCTAACTCATGATATGTACACACATATGTTATGTGTGTGCGTATCGTCGTAATTTTTAGATCTTCTCTTGTGCAATTATTATATTTCTGTATATCACACTAAATCTACGCGATTACAGGGTCGTAAGCGACGAAAACTGTTGTTATAAAGTATATTTTTTTTTTTACATTATTAACAGGTTTTTTTTACAACTATACGCGATATTTATATAAATATGAATGAAACTGGAATTCGCAGCGCACTCTGATCTTATCTTTATACATACGTAATATACAATTTAATGTGTATGTGTGTTTGTTTCAATGAATATAAAATACAGATTCGGGTAAATTCGTCGAAAAAATTACTTTTTGAACGCATCTACCTACTTTATTATTAACTTCAAGGATGTAGGCAAGTCAACCAATACTGTTTTTCAAACTCGTTAAATAAATTTAATATAAAAAACGTATAAGTTTAAGTTAAAAATTACTTTTATTTTTTAACTTCAAATGATGAAATTCAACTAAAAAGAAAAAACAAACTGAACTCAGTTTAATTAGCATTTTAAAACAATAATGGCATGAAGAACAAGATAAGAACTCCCAACGTCTTTGATACATAAGTCAGTCTTTTACACTGTACGGAAAATTCTATTTAGCATTTGTATATGACGTTATATCTATAACGTTATTATTATGTGTGTATACAATGATGAGTCGAGACTTCACTACCACTTCCTTATTTGCAAGACGAAATGTAAAATAGTGCCAATACAGAAAAAAAAACTACACATTTTTTTGATAAACTTTTCACGTTATTCGACTAAAGTCATTATTATAAATACTTTTTTCGATACGTATTTTAAATATTATATTTTCCTTTGTTTATTCGAAAAAATATTTTGCGAAAATTTTTCAAATGTATTCTTTACAAGACTGGAACACCAGACACGATCATAAACGTAGGTGATATGTAGTATTGATTACACTCACCGATCCAAGACATCTGTTCTTCCGATATGTCCGATAGAGAATTGTGACCGGTATTGCGTTTGTCGGTCAAGGCTCCAATGATTATTGTCGGTGTCATCATGTCGATACCGACTTTCATGCTGAACAGATACGTCGTAGTCAGAGCCGTGATCTATAAATCGTCGAATATTATTATTCGAAATACTGGAATACTGTATTTAGAACGTTTTTTTTTTTAAATAACCCCTTTTTAAATCCTATAAGTGAGTTCACCTTTTAAAATGCACAAATAAATGAATATTTTATCAAAATTTGATTACAGTGCAATCCATCGTAATAATTTGTTTTATATATACGAAAATTAAATTGAACTATACCAATGACATATGCAGTGACGTTCTCAACGTTTTTTTAATTTTGTAGGGAATATGTATATTTTTGAAGATGGAAAAGAAAGCGTTAGCCTTTGATTTTGAGAAATCAAAAGAAATTCGCAGCATATGTCAATTGAAATGGGGCTGAAAATATGTTCGCTCTTAACCGAGAGATATTAAAGAAAAAATCGTCATGGAGGGATACGACAACCTCGTTCTTTTCTCGAACACGCCCTGCCAGACTATTATTTTTAATATTCGATCAATCAAACAAATTTGTAAAATATTTGGAAAACTCGTTATTTGTTGAGGAGTATTCAAAATACCACTTGAATACGACATTATCATATGGAATACTCGTGTATTCCGAATATTACTTTTTGAAAGTATTACGATATTCATTCTAAATACCCAATATTATGTGTGTATACTTATAATAATAATCACAGGTAAATGATAAATGAACTCGATTATTACGATCAAAACAGATAATAGTTTATGAAAATTATATTACCTGCGCTATGGTGGATTTGAGTCCATAACTGAAATTGTTCACGTTAGATTTGATCGGGAATTTCGGCCACTTCATTTCGCCGAGTAGTATTTAGTTATAATATATAATACGACCGTTCTTATTCAAAACTTTCTTCCAACTGCCGCCGATTCCGTCTACAAACGTTTTCGAAACATTTATCAAGTACCAACACTGTAATTTAGACCGAACAATAATCATAATATAAATTCTAAATGTAAAAATATTTGAAAATTCGTTAATTTTTATACGTTCCCTCGCTATGATGTGTATAATGTAACAGGGTGTCTAACGGGAATCTGATTAATGCTATGACTCTGGTTCCATTTAATGATTTAAAAAATTATTTTTTAATTTATTATAAAAATTGTGTGCTACAAACGCGTTGCGAAGGTTCTAAAACATTTTAGATTTTTTATTTTTACAACGAAAAATAAAAGACACCAAATTAAAAACATTTTTTTTTTACAAAATTTTTACGCAATGATGGTATATGGGAAAAAAAAATTTGAATTTAAACGCACTTGAAAATTTTTTTTTAACAATTATAGCGACGTAACCTGTTATAAACATTTTGTTCTATACAATTTATATGTACAAAATAGCTGTCTCGATAAAAATCAAATATATCTGTATATAATAAAATTTTGGTTGTCTATATTATAATTATAAAATACGACGGAAAACAATGTTTTTAAATTTCGCAACGTATTGTTGGGAACTCCCACAATTATTTGAGCTACGAATTTCGTTATGAAATTACAAAGTACACATACACGAGGATTTAAAACGCGGTTCGGATAATCTTGGCGTTTTCAATGCGAAACTACACGCTGTATAAAGCAATTAAACCGCGTGTATGATATGTTATATAAGAACGAAGAGAATAATTGTTTTAATTGAACGTACGTTTTTAGAAATTAAAATGCATATGACGTATCAAAAACGAACAAGTTAATGGGAAAAAAATTAATTAAAAAAAAAAAAATTAAATTTACTATAGCGAAGTTATGACGAAACTTGTCTCGGTTACCAAAAAAAAAAAAAAAAATCAAATTTTTTTTTTTGAAATCGTAAAACCGTCGAGATTTCACTATAGCGATTTTAAAATAAATTATTAATATTTCGTTTTAGTAAGTAAACTGTTATTTGTTTAAAAATTTTTTTAGACGCATGAATTATGCGAAAATTGTCGTTTCGTCGTGTCTTTTATATACGTACGAGTTGTCGGGATTATTTTATAACACTTTTCGACAAAAAAAAAAAAAAATTATTCGTTTCCCGCGACGTGCCGAATAAACACTATATATATAAATAATGTGATATGATAATTGATATCGTAAAACGGTCATATACAGTGAATATAAGCTAATTAGGTCGCAATTAGTCGACGACGAGAGAATAATATTAAAAAAAAATTTTTTTTTTTTCACTAGTCCGTCTTTGGAATATAATACATATATAGTCGGGGAAAAAACGTTAATTCTCACCAGCAGCAGCGTTGCACGATTCGATTCGCGTCGATAAGAAGTTAATAAAAAACCGTATACTCTAGTATGGCAAAATAAAAATATCCGTATCGCACATGTCAATTTTCTTCTTTGATTTTTTTTGTTTTCGCTCTTTTCGCACTATACGCGAAATACGTTTAAGCCGAATAAAAATTATCGAAAAAAAAAGTAAAAAATTTTGTAAATCGGTGACGCGACAAGAATTTATCGCGTTTAATATATTATAGCGAATATCAAAAACGCCTGCGACGACAACGTTCTAAGAGAGAGCACGGGGAAACACTGCATGAGTATTAAAATAATAATAATAATAATAATTTATTGTGCTCGTATATAATAATTGGTACGCGCGATTCGACGAAGAAACCGAATAGAAACGAAAATTATCTCTCGTACAGCCGAGGTGAACGGAGGAGTTTCGAGTATAGGTACGAAGACGGGGGATACGCGCGTGCTGTCCTCTGCACCAGGTGTATCGACGGCCCGAAGAACAAGCCGGTTAGTGGTTTTAACGTACAGCGGGCACGCGTGCGACGTAATAATAAGAACATTTTCTAATGTATTGCAAAGTATTACCCACGCGAGTGTATAACAACAGCTTTACCTAATTGAAGGTACGCAGAGCGTATAAAATTGCTTTTTTTTTCGTACTTTGTGGCTTTTCGCGAACTTCAAAAAAAAAACTCGGTTTAACGACGAAGGTTTTTTTGTTTTCCCGTAGACGATCTTTTTTTTTTTTTGGATCGAAAAGTTGCTCAAATTTTTGCAATTATTTTCCGCGGTAGCAATTGTTAATACGGATTAATACTTTGAGGGGACCAAAACAACGGGTTTCGTCAAATTGAAAATAACGGAGAGTATATTATAGACGGGAGAAAAAGCCAAATCGGGAAATTTCTTTGGCTGCAGTATGTTTTTTTTTTATAGAGACTCGATTTTTTTTTTTTACACGACCTTAAGGGACCCACCGCCCGACCAAATAAAAAATCCAGAAGCGACTGCTCCTCGAAAACGCGATTCGCTATCGCCACTGTTCACTTATGTTTACTATACGTCTTTGACGCAGTTGTGTGCGAATTCGTTAAAAATGTCCGATTTAAGTGCTAAATTATTATTAAATTATTGAATAGAAATCGACGCGTTGCACGACAGCTCGCGAAAATCATTAAAAAAAAAAAAAAATTCCTATCGAAAAGATTCGTTTTGGATCAGTCTTCGAAATCGAAATTCGATAAACCGAATTATAATATTATATAAGGTGGATTTTATACTATTTCGTATGCACAACGCGCAGAGCAACGCGTGTCCCTGAACCGTCTTCAAACGACGTATAACGCGTTCAAATTTTTTTTTTTTATTTCGAACGTTTTAAAACCTTTCCAAAAAAATGTTTTACAAAACACTGCTTTTCAAATCCCTATATTTCGTACGATCGCGTATTTCGTGATAGCTCGTACGCATCGATATTATAATACGCGGAGGAGTTCAGTTTTTTTTTTTTTTTTATTTACTCGCGAAAAATTGCCGTCTTATTATTATAACGCAAGTTTCTCGGAGAATTTTAACTAGTAAATTTTGTAAATTTTTTTTTTTATATAATACACGAAATTTACTTTTCGTCGAAAATTGCTCGTTCTAAGGTCGTTTCATTGTCGTCAAAGTATACGTTTGTTTCTGTTTTTTTTTTCTTTCACGTTACGCATTATAATTATTATATTATCCGTCGCGGTTACGTACACTTATCTATACAAAATGTACCGACTCCTACACGAGCATATATTATAAGTATACGGTACGCGGTTCGCGTAATTATTCAATAACAAATTTGAAATTATATTTGTATTTTTAGTAGATATATAAGAATTATTTAGTAGGCTGATGAATTACGCATTTAAAGCCTTAATACCGAAAAAAAGAAAGAATTTGGTATATATATAAAAATAAAAAATGGGGTTTTGTTTTTTTTTTTTTACTTTAATTAAATGGCTGATTATAAAAATTAAACTGTAATTGTTTTTCAAATTCACTGGAGAGAGCGGTGTGAGATTTTTTGTAAAATATCTAAAAGGAGCGTTAGAAAAAAAATGGTTGGGATACACTGCATTACGCGGTGTTGAGAACGAATGCGTATTTATAAATAGTTTGTTTTCGTTTTCGAAAACGTTTTCCATCTTATGAAACGTTCAACGCCCGTCCCCGTCGTTGTTGTTCGACACTCGTATTAATTTATAATATTTATTTATGACTACTTTTAACGTGTTCACATAGTTAAATAACGATTTAGAATCCGTAAAAATCATATTTTACGCGCCTATAAATAAATACACGTATACGCGTTGCTCTCTGCAGGTCTATGCGTTTGTTACAAGCGCCATTATTATTATTATTATTAATAATTATTCGTATACTTACCGAAACGATCAATGACATAAGCGAATTACTGTACAAACATGACAATAACGATTAAGACTTTCCATCGCGGATTGCTGCCTGTTGCACAATGACATCGAAAATACATCTCTACGCGAAGCTATATAACGAACTACAGGTGAAATCGCAATGTCGTTAAAAGATTTCGCGGCACGACTACTGCACGACAGCAAACGACGATCAAAGCTATATATATATATAAACGATTTTTTTCCATATAATTTCGATGTTTTTTTCCCTCTAATCTCTTATTTGCCGTAATTATATAAAATTTTGTTCGTTTTTTTTTTTTTTAATGACAGTCTACGATTTTAATCCTTGAAAAACATTTTTTTACCCGAGCATTTAAGCATTTACAACGTACGGTAAAGTACTAAATGTACAACGACGTAAACACAAATTCAGAATAAAATTAATTTTTTTTGAAAATTCTATATAGGAAACCGTAAAATTAGCGAAAAGGTTTCCTCTCGCTCGTTTTTTTTCTTACAATACGCACAGTACAATATTTAACAAACGTTGCGGTATAAATATCATTGCGGATTCGATTTGCAGTGTACTGCAATTATGGTTTAGATGATTCGCGCCGTCTTCAGTCGAACGCGGGAGTCGTGTTTTTGACATCAAACATACATAATATCATCACCTCACTCGTTCAACCATTAGGTCAAGGAATTATCGGTGCTTTAGAAGCTATTATTGTGCGCGAAGATCTTTTTCCACGTTTCTCGAAAACGTAATCCAGAACTTTACACAGCGGTGGGAAAATTACAACATCTCTCACACTGCCTTGTCGGCGTCGAGTGAACGAATGGTCTAACCTTCGACCGTAAACGCACATAATGTGTACGTTTTTCCGTCGTCGTCGCCGTCTTCTTCTTCAGTAATTAGTGTTGGATCATGTTCAACGTTTTGTCACGAGAACAATTAATATACAATTTTTTTTTTTCAAAGCAAATTTGTATTCATTTAAATAGTAGACAATTATTAATAGATACTGAAAAATTATAGTTCATATTTAAGATCTATTATTCTTGGCTTCGGAACCATTTCGTTGAGTACGTCCTCGATGAGATATTATATCGCATGCATAGACAATCCGTTTCATCGATTTCAACGTTTATTTAATACACTAAGGCTCGTCAACGTCTCCGAAACCGCGTCTCCTTCTCGTATTCGCCGTCTGTTCACATACAAGCGCGCGATCATCACGTGGCCCGTTTTTTGACCAAATTTTTAACAGTACTGACAAAAATCATCTGATTTGATCAAAAATATTTATATTTTATTCTAAAATTTCATCCCATTAATAAAAAAAAAGCCAAGGGGGGATTCGATGCCCATATTCCCTCCCCCCATAAGATTAAAAAAAACAACCCAAACAAAAAATATATTTAAAATAAAAATTTGAATAATATATATATTTTTTTAAACATATAAACTCTTGGGTCTTTTTGGTCGAAATGTATACATATATATATATATATATATACGAGTATATACTATTTGGGATTATAAACAAAGGGGAAAAAATGAAGTAAAATAAATGGACTGTGATAGAAATCTATTATATACATAATAATTACGTAGAAAAAAAAACAATATAAAATCTTACCGTCTGGCCAGACCTCGGTTACAATATTACAACAAATTAAAATTTAAAAAAAAAAACACTAAAAAATGGAAAACAATTTTTTCTTGGTAACGGTACAAATATACAAAAAGACGGTAATCGGTTATAGTGGTTGCGCCGGACGGTAAAGGTGAAAAAACTTAGTAACAATAAAGGCGGTGAACGAAAAATGTTAATATAATTTAATTATACGAAAAACGGATTAAATATATTTGGTTATAAGTATATTGATATTATTGGTAATATTGGTAATATTGGTAGAGTGGAACCGGTTTACAATAATATAATATTGGTATTAGTATAAGAATAGGATGGATTAAACATAATTTATGCCTTACGTAATACTATTCATTATGCATCGATCACAAAAAAACTTTATTTGAATTTTTTTTTTTTTTATCACAAAATGCCATTCAATCATTTTCCTGCACGGTCAATGACGCAACCGAGCAGTCACCGATAATATAATAATAATGTAAATATTATATAGTGTGTCTCAAAATTTGCGTATTTTAACCACCTTCAATGGTGCAATATACTTACGATTTTTGTAATCCTTTCCTCCGTAACGCGTACCGAAACACAAGCGTATTTCGCCTGAGATTTCATATTATTTTTTTATATAAACAAAGCAAGAAACTATAACGTTTTATTTGAATAATCAATACGAAATCTATTCGGTTTTTGTATAATATAAATTATGCGTGCCACCTATTGTGCAAAACAAATGTCATGTAATCAGTGGCGTGCAAGTGAAGTAGTCAGTGGTGAAGTGAGTAAGTAAATACCTAAAAATATAAATATTTTTTTACTCGTAAAAAATAATTTCCATTACATTCTCTCGTCGTATATAGAAACAAATTTTAACTAAATTACGTTACTTTCCGTCACGTTGCAATCCAACACGGTTCACATTATTAATATTACATAAAAAATAATAATAATGTGAAAAAGCGGTATAATTCCGACACTGCCACCTCCATAAAATGCAATTATTAAATTTTTTTTTAAATCGTCTACGATTTCATCTTATTTTTTTATATAAATAACTGCAGATGTTTCTAATTAAAAGTAATTCACATTTTGTTCGTAAGACAATTCAATAATTTTATTCTTTATCTACCATAACACCGTATCTTATTAGTCTAAACGTATAACGTTTATTACATCATACAAATTCACTTTGTAATGTTATAAAATTGCACGTCGTTAATTACATTAAAACATTTTAGTACATAATCATGTGTGTCCATTTCATATTTTCAACAGAACACTTTTCGAATTGACTTAAAAAAAAAAAAATCCTCAAACTTCTATACATAATATGATCCGTACCGGAAATCAATCGATTAACATTCAATGAAGTATGCAGTAGCCAGTAGATCATATACGCGTTACACTTCATTTCGCCCGGTGGATCGCGTAGTAAATCACAAGGTGAATCCATATAATATAATGTGTTGCATGAAATGTCAATTCATTTACAATTTATACAGATAAATAAAATCAAAGTCGCTGTCCGTTCGTCCGGGTTAATCTTCGAAACGACCGAACCTACTTTGACTGGATTTTGCACGGTAGAGGACTTGGCACTGATCTAGGCGACATTTTATCCCGGAAATGTTTATGTGACCAGCTGCGTGTAAAAACTGAAAAACTACATAATCACAACTAATGACTAGACGTAATAATCGCTTATTAATTACAATAATCGTAATAATAATAATACGTAGATAATAGAATAAAAAAAATCTTTGTTAGTGAAGTAACATATTATATTTACTAATGTACAGTATGTAAATGTCTGTCTTTTTGTATGTCACATCGAGAGGACTTTTTTTTTACTACGAATATACATTTTTAAAGATATTTTATAATTCGGATCGTAAACGAAAATCGTCGAGAGAAAAGTCCACCGCGTATCGTGTAGGTGTTCTCCGAGGTAGAGAGCAGTCTCCCCTCAGTGGTCCAGCCATGGCCGGATTTAGGTATGCGGTGGCCTGTGGGAGGAATATAATGTGGGGTTCAAATAAATAAACAGGACAATACACGTTTTGCTTATTTAATTTACTTAAATAAAAACAATCGAAACGGGTAGGTAATAAAAATATTATGAAATTGCGTTATAAAAATACGAATTGGTAAAAAATTAATGTAAGCGACTTATTTAAAAAAAAAAAAGTATGTATTTTATTTGTACAAAATCTTCTATTACATTCCACCTGTTTGTTTGATGAAAATTTAATTTTAAACAGAAAAATAAATTTCCATTTTTTTTTCTTCTTATTATCTGTAACTGTAAAATAATTACAAAAGTGTGGGACCCCAAATTTGCTGGAGCCTCTGGGCTGCAGCCCACTCAGCACCCCCTAAATTCGGACCCGGGTCCAGCGTTTTTCTAGTAAAAAAATACAAAAAAAAAAAAACTCCCGAGGAATAATAAGAAAAAAAAAGAGATATTTTATCGTCCGCGCGCCACACGGCGGCTGCACTGTTGCGCGAGTACACGCACTACATACGAATACCGTGCACGACCGACGATATAATAAATTATTGTATTGAACGGGCGGCCAGTGGCCGGGACGGACGCGCTGACGTACGGTTTATGATTTTAGTTTTTTTTTATTGAAAAAAATACACTCGCACACGTTTTTTAAAAATATTTCTATAGCCGCCGCCGCCGCCGCCGTTTATTTGCCGCCCGAAACACAATGCGCTCGGTGCGGCGCGCGCAACACGACCATATCGTGCGGCGTTCCAGTGTGAGTACGATAATAATATATTTTTTTTAAACATTTTATCACGTAATAAGAAAAAAACAAATACAAATTAAAAGTAATTTTTTTATACTCGAATCTCGTGTATCATTGAACGAGTCCTTTTAAAACGCTCCAACGGTTTAAAAATGTCCCCTGGTTAGGTGTAAAAAAACTATTTCGAACGTTTCGCGCACGAGTGTAGTCTGACGTGTAATCTCGGTGTACATTTTTCGCTCGCCATATCTGAAGGCGATAATTCCAAATTGTTAGACGTCCTGAAATTACACGCGTACGGTGTTTTTGTCCGTTCAAAGATACGGTTTCCTCTGATAAGTGGACGAAACGTCAAAACGCGTACGGATTCTGGCGAAATTTTATGTAAAAACATTATATCGGCGTCGTTTTATTAGTACACGGACGTGTGAAAACTTCTTATCAGATCATTTAAACATCTCGTTTTCATAAAAAAAAAAAAAAAATACATATAAATCCGTTCTCCCTAATTATACGATTATATTGTACAGGGTGATTTTTTTTTTCAATCACGAGCCAGAGACAGCATATCTTTGGAAATATAAATCCGCCGCCGAATTCGAGTCGGTTCACTCAAGGTCGTTTTTATAATATTCCACATACTGAGTGGACTGGAAGGCGGATGAGGGGTTTTACGTGATTTATTCGGGGGTTTTTTTTTGCAAAAATGTATTTAAAATTCCGTCAGTTTTTAAAAATTTTTCAAATCCATTCAATACGTTCAGTAGACACAAATCGATTAATCCCATCTTCATTTACTTTCGACAGAAAGAATTTCAGCAGAAACGATTTTTCAGATTTATCTTCCCCATTCCTCCTGGTCGCGCATCCGAACAATAAAAATAGTAATAAATTGTCCCCCCCCCCTTGATGAAATAAACACAGTTTCGAAATCAAATCGATAACGTAATTACGAGGAATCTATATTGATCATAAATAACTTTCCCGAAATGGACGAACAAAATATTATTGTAAATTTGATTTACCGTCCCTATTCTTGGTAATCCTCCTCGCAGACTGAAGAGAAGGTGGGTATATAGAGATTTAAATCATATTATAACCCAAAATCATTTTATAAAGTGTCACCATTGGGTGCCTGCTTCTCTCATGTTGTCCAAGTCGTAAAGTATATCCCGCATGCATGCTTATTTACTAATTTACAGATTGTACGAGTATGTTTTATAAATACAAGTCAAAAAATACAAACAAAAAAAAATTCGATTCGCTCGTTATACATTCTCCTTGGAGAGCGTATCGGTTTTTATCATTATTCTCTTATAGAGATGGCGGCGAACACTGTCGACGGAGTCGTCGCCACCGGCGTGCAAAGGGTTCGACGAGATCCCGGGGCCGAAATCGTTGCCACTGATCGGCACCCTTTACCAGTACTTGCCCGTGTTCGGCAAGTACCGGTTCGACCGGTTACACCGGAACGGGTTGGCGAAACTCCGGCAATACGGCCCGGTGGTCCGGGAAGACATCGTGCCCGGCGTGTCCGTCGTGTGGATATTCCGGCCGGAAGACGTGGAGACGTTGTACCGGAACGAGGGACGGTATCCGGAGAGACGGAGTCATCTGGCCCTACAGAAATACCGACTGGACAGACCGGACGTGTACAACACCGGCGGACTTTTGCCCACGTGAGTGCGTACAAATAATTTCCGATTATATTGAAATCTTAAAAACTCATCAAGCCGATATCCACAACAAGTCTTGCACGTTGTTGGATCGTAGACGAGTGAGTTTTTTTTTTTTTTGTTACCGAAAAATTACCGAAATTCCTAACCGCGTTATGACGCGTGTCGCGACTTGTAGCTGTTACGTCGAATTGTTGTTTCTTAAAGGAAATATCGCGAGAAACCGTAAAATATATCAAACGATTGACCCTCATTTTCCATACCCTGCAACGTCATAAATTACGCCTATAACAGATAAGTCACACACACAATACATAATTTTAATGTTTTTGAGTGATTAGTTCGTATATATGAAACAGGAACGGGTCGGATTGGTGGAGACTCAGAAGAGCGTTCCAAAAACATTTGAGCAAAGTCCAGTGCATCAAACAGTACGTGGACAGCACGGACACGGTGGTCGGGCAATTCATCGAGCGGAGGATGAAACGCGAGGGACGCGGAAACGATTTCGGTCCGGAACTTTCCCGGCTCTTCCTCGAACGTGAGTCTTAATTTTTATGCGCACAAACGAGGAAAACAAAAATGTATTTTTAAAAAAACCGACGCATTTTGTTTTCGCGTTGAATTTCGTGCGTTTTTTGATTTACGAGTACCGAGTAGTATTTAATCAAACGTGGAGTTTTTTTTTAAGTATTTTTATGTGTTTTATTGCATGTACGCGATTCCGACTGCAACGGTGTACTAGAATCGTATGAACGAGACGAAACCGTATTATTTTCGCCTGCAAAATATAATGATAATAAGTTTTTAAAAAAATGTGTTCGCAGTGACCAAATATCGCGCGAAAATATTCAAAAAACGTTTTACACGCACCGGTTTTCAAAGCTGTTTTAATTTAACGCTGCGAATTTTTTTTTTCCATGACCTCGGAAATCCTCCAAAGAGATAATAAGTTCCATTCTTTCTTTTCCGTTGCTCCTCTAGGAGTGCGTAGACGTTTCTATCAACGTAAATGATGAGCCTCATCAGGCACGATTGGAACACCTAATGACTCCGTTACAAATAACTTATAGATTTGAATAACATTAGAACACAATTATTCGTATAAATTCACCGTTAAAAAAAAAAAGTGGAGCTTTTGTATTTCGTATGACGGCTTTTTATCGAAAGCCGCGTACTGTTATAATTTGCATTTATTTTGACCATTTAAAGCGGAGATTTTGAACTGTTATAAATGGTCGATTATCTATAAGCATCGACTACGTGTTACGGGAAAAATCTCGATGGAATATTCGGAATAATTCGGATATTTGGAGCCGATTTTCGAGGTCTTTACGCGTACTTGGTTGATTTCGGACACTGTTCTGTCCCCACAGTGACGTATTACGCGGCGTTCGACCGGCGACTGCAACGGTTCGAGGACGACGAGTGGAAATCCGATTCGGAGTGCTCGAGACTGATCGACGCGGCGCAGCGCATAAACGGCGCGATATTGAAGACGGACAACGGGCCGCAGCTGTGGCGAAAGTTCGACACGCCGATGTACGAGAACATAAAAAGAGGCCACGAATACATTGAAAAGTAAGCGGAACGGGTTTCGAGTGAATACGTTTCCAGTGTAATTTACGCGATTTTTTTCGGTATTTATTTTTGGAAATCAATTTTTCGCTCTTCTCAATTCACGCGATTTCGAATAGTTTTCGTAGAGTTTTTTTTTTAAATTACTATTATTTTACCGTCTTCGAATTGAAAAAAATATTATTTTACGATAAAAAAAATTGTAATCGCCACCGTCGATCCCGTCAACAAATTTAATCTCGTAAATCGCAAAACGACCGAGAGCCCAATTTTAATGGAAATATGGGATCAATGGGGATTGTCGGTATAGGAAAAATGATGTTTCTCCCATCACGTTTACTAGGACGTGAAAATAGCTCGTCTTATAATACTATTGCGTTTTTCGGAAACATCAGACGTTTCGCCGGTCCTTGTCTAAGATTTCGGAAGATTCCGACTTCAGAATATGATGTAGTACGCGTCTAATATATTGCCATTACTGAGCGGTCCACTCGTTTCTGACTGCTACATCGATCGCCGGTTCGTTTACATCTTCTCTGATTGAAATTTTCTTCACGAAAACCATGGTGTAAAGAAAGAAACGGTCCGATAAATGTGAACGTCCTGCTACGACAACGAATAGCGATCAGTAAGAATCGATTTATTATTTTATGAGACACAAATTCACGCGTAATATTTCCGAAAAACACAATATTAACAGTTTAATCCGTGAAAATGGTAATTAGTTGCTTATATATAGCTCGTCTTCTTTTGACGCACATTATTGATTTCTGGTCAGATAGGTAATCGAAAACACTTGTGAATGACGATCGCGTGATGTGCGAACGTTATATTTATGTGCGATTAATATTATAGAATCGCTTTGGAAATAGTGAGAGAAAAGTTGGCCACAATCAATGCCGCCAACGAATCCAAGCCATCGCTGCTGGACGAGTATTTGCGCTCGGACGAGACGGACTTCAAAGACGTAATTGGAATGACAGTCGACACGCTGTTAGCAGGAATCGACACGGTATACAACGCGCGTTTAATACGAATATTGTCTTATTATATTACACCCTGCAGTGATTCTGTGTAATGTATTATTTTACATAATACATTACATTTGTACTCACTTTTATTTTTTAAAATTTTGTCTGAAAACACTTTTTAAAGGAGCGTTCGCGTGATGTTAACGCGCGTTCCGTTACCGAATCGTATCTATATAGTTGATAATTTATCAAATAAAGTTGAATCGAAAAGTTTTTCGATGTTTCAAAATGGCAAAAACGTGCGCATTTTTAAATTTTACACGCTTATACGTGCGATTTGATTGATATTTTCACGCGCGCAATATTTCCAAAAGTGTTTTCTCGTATATTCAACGGTATATCGCGAATATGTTTTTCAAAACGGTATCGCATTTATACGACACTGCGGACAAGCGATTTCTTTAGAAAATTATGAAATTTCTCGATTCCAATATCAATTCGAGCCTGTCACACTCTTGCGAATCGTATTCACCGAATTTTCAAACTCATGAAATAAAAAGAAATATATTACACCACTTATGTGGTGGCTTATGGGAAGCACTTGGAAAACGTACTCGGAACAATTATTATTTGTATTTTAGGCGACGTATTCGTGTTGTTTCGGATTGTATCATTTGTCGTCGAACGCTGACGCGCAGTCGAGAATGTTCGAGGAAGCTCGAGAGCTTCTGCCGAACGAGGATTCTGCAGTCACTGACAAGGTGCTGGAACGAGCCGTGTACGCGAAAGCGGCTATTAAAGAAACGTTTCGAATGAACCCGATATCGGTGGGCATCGGCCGAGTGTTGCCCGAAGATTGCGTGTTTTCTGGGTACCGAGTTCCGGCGGGGGTAAATATTTAATTGGTTATAATTTATGAAAAAACGTATACAATTTTAAATATAAAATGTTGTTAAATGGTCCGGAAAATGATTGCGTAAACTCTACACCCGGTATGTGTTGAAAATATTTTAATATTATACTTTCAATCAACTGTAACTTTAATTTCTTTACACAACTACCGAATTAAATCTGTAATAATTCGACCATTAGCAGGGATTGGGAATACTGATTTGAAACCCGTGGAGATGTAATAACACCTACTTAGTTGTGCCTATACTTAGATTTCCGTCAGATTTCAAGTAATCATAATTTAATTCAGGTCAATTATTGAAATTTGAAAAACTTAATGGTTGTGCGCGTTGTTTTGAAGATATTATGTTTAAGTTTTTTTTTAAAAACATTTATTGCGTTTCACTGTATTTTAACGATTCTAATACCACTTATCGATGATTATAATATAGCTATTACGTTTTTAAAAAAAGAAAAGAAAAAAAGATGAATAATAATTTACTGAAAATGTTGTTTGGAACATCGAAAGGCCGAGAAAAATCTTTACAATAATCTATCTGAGTTGTCCGTCAGAATTGCGCAATGAATTAGAATCTTTTCCAAAAAAACCCTTATATAGGTACTTTTATCGAGGAATTTTTAAATTTTTATCGGCTGATTTTGATTAATATTGGAAATGTATCAGTAAAATTCTTAGCAAGTAAAACTTCTTACCGAATGCCTTAAAGGTAATGTCGCTTGGACTACATCTATCTGTGCACCGTGTATGTGTGCAGTGTATTAAAATATCGAATATTTTTATATTCGTGAAAAGATGAGATGACGTGTGCGTTACTATAATTATTATTACTTTTTTTTTTATAAAACACTTTTTTCTCATATTTACCAGACTGTAGTCGTCACGCAGAACCAAGTGAGCTGTCGTTCGGACGAATACTTCCGACGACCCGACAAATTCGTACCAGAGAGATGGCTGAAAGATAGCGCGGAATACGAGTTGGTCAGTCCGTACTTGGTGTTGCCGTTCGGTCACGGGCCTCGGACGTGCATAGCGAGACGTTTATCCGAAAGATTTCTGCAAGTCACGCTCATAAAAGTGAGGGAAGAAATCGCGAAAACACGCGTCCGAGTACTTATGTACTGTATTCGAGTGAAGTAAACAGTGGCGTATTTTTGGTTTTTTTTCCAGATTGTCAGAAACTTTGAAATGAAATGGAATGGACCCGAACTGGACAGCAAGTCTCTGTTGATAAATAAACCGGACGGACCGATTACCATAGAATTCAAACCGAGATCTCGACAATGATTTTACCTTTTCTTTTATTATATAACTTCACAATACTTCGTGTGTACTTCTCCTATTTTGTGTCTATATTTCCAAAAATATTTTATGAAATTTTAATTCATTGTATACGGAACGAATTATACCCACATTTGTTATGTCCGTCTATATTTAACAGACAAGACTTACGCTACGCAGAATCACTTATTACTATTACAAAATTTAAATATTATTGTACAAAAAAGTTACGGCGTTTTGAGATTTTCTATTTTTAAATATCTATAACTTTTATGTATATAATAACGAGAAATACGTGTTATGAATCTCTCGTAAATATTCTCCATACTTCAAATTGAGGATGTTTTAAAACGTATAAATGTAACATATGAACGCCACAGTTTAAACTATTCGTAATGTGATTTTGCTATATATTGCCCGTGTCAAATGATTATTTCGTTTTTTATTATATTTTTTTATACTCGAACAAAAAATACGCGTTAAAATTAGTATTTTATTCACTTGCTTTTTTGATATTTAATCGTCCGAAATACATTTTGCGTTCGACAACTATTTTGTATACATTTTTTTTTAATACCTACAATGTGTTTAATTATATTTTATAAAAATATATATCTGGTATAGTGGTATTCTGATTAATTTCGTTCTGATTTATACAGATTTTTATTGCAGTTTCTCTGTCATTCGACCCTTATACATATCTTACGTAAACGTTGAACAGCTGATATTTTACAGTACCAGGCTGTGGCAAACATAGCGTTTAGCGGCTAACCTATAATAATAGACTGCTCATATTTTTTCTAGAAGTCTAACGCGAATACGATGATCGAATTCACCCGTTGAAATCGTCCATATGATTAAAAACTATACGGTGGCCTGTGGCTATCTTATGATTTGTATTTTTTTCTAGTTTTATAATAAGTGTGTTAATTCATCGTTTAATGAAAACATTAACTATACTCATTCATCAAGATTTTAAATTTACTTATTCTGATCACACAGATCACTGAACTTTAGATTATGAGTCCCTCTTTTTGTTTACTCGTTTATTTTTATTTTATTTATTTATTTTTTTGCACCACTTTTAAAAAAGACAATTTTTACATCAAACAAACGACGTATTGACGTAAAATTTCTCGTCTCGAATTTCTTATGGTCGTGTTTCAATAATTACAGCCTCTTAAACGAAAAACACGATAATTTAAGATAAGTACCGGATTTGGGATGTTGTTGATGACTTGAAAATAATGCCATAAAAATTGGTAATATTAGTCATCATTTACCTGACAGTGTTATACTAAAATGCTTAAAAAAAAAAGTAGTTAATATAATAATAAACTATTTATATTTCCAAATCGTATTATTACAATAGATATTCGCTAATATTTACATACAAGACGAATTACAAACAGTTTTCGTGGGAGATTTTAAAAAGACGTATGACGAAATAAAAAAATAAAAAATTGAAATAGGAATATTGCGAGTATCATGTTCATCAAACACAGAGTAAAAAAGTTACTTTTTTTTTTAGGACGTCGCACTATCGATACAATAAGGCAATGGTAATTTGAAAAAAATTTGTTTCTGATATGTTTGTGAGTAAATTTTCACAAAATTTCATTTTTTTTTTTAATATTAGTTATTGTATTGATAGTGCATGCGTAGTGCTATACAAAAATTATGGTATAATTATTATTTATGATAAAGAAAAAGTAATTCATTTATTCGATATATATAAAAAATATATCTTATACAAAAAAAAAAAAGTTTGTGATAAGTGTGTTATAAAGAATGTTTAAGACGTCTTATATTAAGTAATTAATCATATTAGGTATCCGATCTATTCATATTTTCTTGAGCGGATAAGCTTATGTTAAATATTATATTATTCCAATGTTATTAACAATCTTTTGGAATCAATTTCGGTAAAGTCATTGATGGCGTTGGTACTTCTAGGTTTAAGCCGGAAATACAGGGACGAGTTGCGGGCGGAGAGTAAGCCTTGACCTTTTGGACTTGTGAAGTTTCAACTAGTGTAGTTTTGTAAAACATCTTGTCTTGTCGAGGAGCTGCTGTTGCGCGCGTTTTTAAATAATAATTGTCAGCGTTCGGTTGGATCGAAGACACTGCGGCTTGAGGAGGATAATCGAGATGATGATTTTGGCTATTGTATTGGTGATAATTATAACTGTAAGGTTGCTGCTGCTGTGACAAGTATTCGTAGCCCTGCAACTGATACTGCGGTGACGATGAAGCTGGTATTCCCTCGTACGAAGGATTCGGCGTCGTGAACGGTTTCGGTTCGTTGTTCGGAATATATTTAAAGGAAGAAGAGAAATTTGTCGGATTAACTTGTTGCTTCGCCGTCTGGTGTTTTTGACTCGTGATTTTTGCAAACATATCATTTTCCGGTACGTCTTGGTGATGAATTTGATGCGCGTAACGTGTGATTTCACCCTGAGCCGTTGGCGAAGGCGCAAGTGATAATTTCGAAAACGTTTCAGGCGCTGTTTTATTGCCCAAGTACGGTTTTCTTATAGGTTGTTCGCTCGAAACTGCTATTTCTGGTGCATAATAATCCGGCGGCAATGACCCGGAGAGAGATACTCGGTTCTGTGCTGGAAGTGAAATTGAAGGAGATCTGTTCATTTCTTGTGAGAGCGGTATGGCGAATGACGGTTTAACGACAAGTTTTTCTTTATACGGAGCTCTTTCCAGTAATACGTTTTCATTCGGTTCGAACATTTGTGTTTTGAATTGGTCATCTGGTGACTGGCCTTTTTGATACGCGCCATTATTGTTTTCGTAGTTCTCAACCGGCGATTTTATGGATTTATCGCCATAAGGAAGTGCTGTCTCCGCCGAAGAAAACAAAACATCTTTTTGTACTGGAACTTGTTGCTGTTGAGGTACTGGCTCGGCAACTTGTGTCGTAATGAATTGAGTGGGCGGTGACGAATCGACGTACGATTGCGATTGTCCGTAATATGGAAGTGCCGGTGACGATATTTTTTTCTCTATTGAAATCGGCCGAGACGTTGATTCGACTACCTTAGTCTTGGTAAGTTTAGGAGGTACTGGCAAGTCTGAGACGAACGAGTGTGTTGGCGCGTACGGTTGGGATATCATCGGAATTCCTTTTTCGATTAAGATTGGGTTCGATGCGACGAAATTAGGGGTTATTCGCACGTCAATTAACGAATTTTCTTGTCCATTCGATAAAGATATTGACGTGTATTTTTCTGTTGGGATTGGCTGAAACTCCGATTCGGTAACAGAATCAGTCGTGATGGATTGAGGGACTGTCGAAAGATTAATTATCTGTTCTTGTTTCTGTTCTTGCTGTTGTTCTTGTTCTTGTTCTTGCTGTTGTTCTTGTTCTTGTTCTTGTTCTTGTTGTTGCTGTTGTTGTTGTTCTTGCTGTTGTTGTTGTCCTTGCTCTTGTTCTTGTTGTTGCTGTTGTTGTTGTTGTTGTTGTTGCTGCTGTTGTTGTTGTTCTTTTTGTTGTTCTTGTTGTTGCTGTTGTTCTTGTTCTTGTTCTTGTTCTTGTTCTTGTTTCGGTTGATCTTCCAGTTGAGGTATTGAAATTATCTCTTCTATTGGGCTTAACTGAGGTATTGCAGGTTCAATAAATTCAGTCTTGGGAAGTGTAGGAGACAAAACAATCAATGACTGTACGGGTTGTTCGTACTGTGGAGACATTGCAGGCTGCACATTTGTTCCTAGCGGTTTTAATTGAAGTACCGATCCAATAACAGGAGTATTGGTAAGTTGTGGAGTCGACGTTAAATCATTTATCCGCTGTGGTTTTTTTCCGTTAAACGACGTTTCTGTCAGAGTTGGAGCGATAAAATGCATGGGCTGATCCGGTGATGGAATCGTAGAAGGTGGTAAAACGTTATTTGGTTTATGTATTATGTCGTGTAGACCATTTTTGACTTTTGAATCTTTTCTGTAGATGTTTCCTCCTGTGTTTTGATTTTGTGTCGTCAGTTGTGAGGTGGAGTGTAATAATTGTAATGGTTTTTTTTGTTCGTCGTCACACAGAATCGTATCCGATTGATCAGATTTCAGCGCTTCTTTTTGCAGTGTTGACGTCGGATGACACATAGGCTTGATAAATTGAACAGACGGCAATTTAAACTGTTCAAATTGCGCGTTTTGCGGTATTTCTTCTGGTTTCTTCTGTTTATTTACTTCGAATAACGGTGGTTTATTCTTGACTACTGATTGCTCATAGAAAAAAGTTCCTGGATTCGTTATTTGTGGTGGAACTGCAGGTAATTCGACTGTATTTGGTCGCATCATTGGTTCAATCAAATGATGCATAACATACGGAGGCGGTAAAGCCTGTTGCAGTATATGTTTGTTATAAAAACTTTCTTGTAGTGTAGGTTGACGTATCGTCTCGAACACTTTAAGCGGCGATGGTAACCGTTTAATAACCGGTTGAGCTTGAAATTGATGTAATTTTTCACCGTATTTCTCAAAGCTTTCAGTCGGTTTCGCTTGTTGAAGTGCTACGTCGCTCGGTTTATTCGCGGTTATCAACGCACTCAAAAATCTATCGTCCAGGCATTTGGCCGTTTTCGTTAATTTTAAATCCGACTGAAACGGAACTCTTTCGTTTTGTGTAAACGGCGAGAAGCTAGACGCGTCCAAACCACTGGCGGGAACGCTCACAAACGGGTCTTGAACATTTCCGAGAGAAAGTTTATTCTTCATTTCTTCGTCGATATTCACATTCGGCTCATCATAAGAATGTTCAAAACGGGTAGGTGAAGCCGTAACATGCGGTCCGTGTTGAAACTTTCTACCGATTTTTTTTCTTTTTAAAATCGTCCTTCGAATCGTCGTTTTCCCGTCGAGATCGTCGGAAGCGTTTTTCGAACATTTCGACTCCGTTTCCCGTGAACTGTCCTCTGCAAGACACGGACCGTTTGGTACGTCCGTTTGTAGAATTCGGTCACCGTACTGAACTGGCTTGTTGTTTGCAGGAATTGGCGATTCACTCGGAGTCAATATTAAGACCGGATTGCCCATGTGGTCAAAACCCCAACCCGTCGAAGGTTCGTTATACTTATCTTTGATAACGGGCAGTCCGATGTTGTCCCGTTGAATATCGGACAATATATTCGCTCCGTGCTCGTTTTCATCGCGATCCACAGGAACTGAACACGCACAGCTCCATAATAAGACGTGAACCGCTGTCGTCCACATGAATTTAGACGCCTAGAAAGAAAATATTTTTTTTAAAAAATCAATTAAATGAAACGTACGTATACGCGTATAAGGTTTAAAAGTCAAACATGCAATCAGTTGGAATAGTAATAGTATAGATTGTGTGGTGAGGGCACACAATTAGAATAACAGAAGAAACAAAAACGTGTTTGATTGAATTTTCGAAAATGAAAATTGAAACCGACGACGAACGCCGAGAAACATTATAATAACTATCGGGAAAAGAAGGAATTGAAAACCGAACCAGTTAATTCCGTAAGGTCGAAAAGCAGTTCAGAAGAATAAACAACAAGTGACGTAGAACGAGCGATTAGGAATATCGTGTGCGAAAAAAGAAATCTAAACGGAAAAAACGACAAATGAGTTTAGTTTCAGGTTAAAATATTTTATCAGAAAAACAAACAATATTTGTATCGTATAAAATGAATACAGCAATATTATAAGAAGATTTCGACTTTAAAAACGTTTTATCTGATTCTCCGGATATTTCTAAAAAATTTGTACGTTTCGATTTTTCGCTTTTTTTTCACCAATAGAAAATAAGGTTATAATATGTTTATTTTTAATTTTATTCATATATATTTGCCGTCTTTCAGTGAAAAGGGTCGGTCGAACGAAATGATTATATTATACATCGACATCTATACTCAACAATTATGTAAAACAAAATAAAATCTGATAAAATAAGTCTCGACATAATATTCAGTATCGCGCGAAGTATACTAATAAACAAATATACTAATATGCTTGTATATTTACAACTTTACAAGTGTTTACTGCGCAGACGATACATAATAAAACTATTACTCGTTTTCCAAACACGTTAAAATTAATAATTACGATTGTCTTACTAATATCGTTTGTAGGTGTATAACTTTTAAAAGATAATTATCAGAAATAATTTGTGAACGTAATAACAATTTTATCGATTTATACGCCATAAATTCATTTTATAGCAATAACGCGCCAAATAATTCTTTCTCGATTATGATAGATGAAATTAAATTTGATTAAAGCTCGGAATTTTTTTTTTTTTTTTAAACCACAATTAAAAATCAAAGTCTATTATAATTTATTATAATAATATAATATTTTAATTTGTTATATTCTAAATCAAATTCTATTTTATATACATATGTTACCTTTTTATAAATATATATAATTAATTAAAAAATCAATTTAATACAATTTTAAGAACGCAAAAATCGATTTTTGTATTGTCGAAAATGGTTGATACGCATATAACTTATATTTACACAACAGTTATTCGATTTTGTTTTCATTAAAAGATAATTACAATCATCTGGAGGATCACGGACGAACAAACTTAAAACAATCGCATGTGAATGTAATAAAATCCGCGAGCGCGACGTGTAACGTTTAAACATTTTAAATATAGTTTATGTATTTCAGAAAGTGGAAAGAATTTATGAAAGTTAGTGGAAAATCAAATAATTTTATTTTTCTTTCGAAAAAAAAAAGGTACTTAAACGTAAAATCTGTTCGATTTATATCAGTTTATCAAAATGTAAAATGCATTATGTAGTAATAGTTACTTAAAAAAATAAAATGCGTGTCACATTGAGCCAAAGATCGTTCTCAACATTTTTTCTCAAAGTACCTTTTTTTTAAAAAAAACTATGAAATTAAAATACGTTTTATATACGAAAAAAGTAAAAAAAAAAAAATCGATGGTGAAAAAAACGAAACAATTAATACGACTTACCATGGTTAATCCGTAGTCACGTGCGTTCTATAAACACAATATGATCACGGGACCGCGTTTTGTGTAGTATTTATAACACTATTTGAATGCTTCGGGCGTTGAAGCCAACCGCGCGATAATACGCGACAATATCCAAAAAACGAGAACGATACGGTCGATATAATTTTGTTTTAAATGACACATGTATGTCTATATAAATATGCGAGCCTGTCGTTCACCTTGAAGACGATAATTCACCTAATCGTCGAGAAAAAAAAAACATCGGAAAAAAAAACACACAATACAGGCCATTGGAATTCAAAACGTCAGTTCTGTCAGCACGTAAAAGGAAAATTAATCGAGAAAATGTATATTCGTATATTTATTAAAAATATAGACTGCGCGAAGTTTTACTGCGTCAGTCCGTTATATTGGCATTTTGCTTTAAATTCGATTAAAAATAATCGAAAAATTATTTTGGCGAAAACTCGGTTATTACTAGAAGGTTTATTACCGTTTACAACAATTACGCTATTTTATGACCTAAAAACAGTTAAACGCTTAGAAACGAAAAATAATTATCCTAGTCGAAAAATTCTCTAATCGGGTCTAAAACGATTCACGCCCGATCATAGCATTTTAAATACTAAACGCGCTCGTTATTTTAAGTTTTCGACAATATCTCACGAAAATATAATTAGTGTAATTGTTTCGTAAAAATATTTTTAAAAATAAAACAAATACATTTATCACTGATCGTAAATAAAATTATATTACGTAAAAAACGGTATATTTTTTTAAATGTGTGACAATCGTTTCACATATTAATTACTATTAATTTTTTAAATAATAATCGATTTACTAAGTAACGTAAAATTCAACCCCAGGACTCAATTATCAATATTGGCAAAGCCGATTTTATTATTATCAAGACAGGGTGCGAGTTAACTAATAATTGTTTTTAATTAAATTAATGTACGAGTAAAGTTAATAGTGACGTATATTTTCTTCGACTTTAAAAGAAAAATTCCATTTTAAGAAGATTTTTTTTTTTTTTGATTTTTTAATTTGGACCTCCGCACCAAGTAATTCGTTCACATCCGTCTTTATTGTATCTTTCAATCTCGTTCTGAGACTTTACAAACGTCTCTTTCCAGGCAAAATGTCTGTGAAGGTTAGATGTCGATAGCTTAAAATGGCGGTGCTAGCGTGAAGTTGGCACCGCGTCTAGAAAAGCACTCATATCTGCGAACTGGGTATTTTGCAAATTCTAAAAATAGCTTAGCAAATATTAGCAAATTATTTGCAAAATGCCTGTGAAGATTGGATGTTGATAGCATAAAGTGGTGGTGCCAACTTCACGGACATCACGGATTTCGCTCCTAAAACAGCTCTATTATTAAATCACTTTACATCGCAGACTCCTCCAAGCAGGCCCGCCACGCCTACGATACTTATTGTGTTCTGGAATAAACAGGCGTTTTACGTTAATTTATTTATTAAAATAATTACGAATCGAAGTGAATGCGTCGAGTTAAACAAAACATTAAGAGCGTTATTAAGCTAAAAATTAGTCTTAATTATTATGTAAAAATTATTGTTGTAAAACGTTCGTATGCGAGTATAATATGACACGTGAAAATAGACGTTTAAAATGTATTTTTTATCTGGGTAGGTGGTAATCGTAACGAAATAAATACAATCGTACGAAGCACATTAAATACGAAGACGAACCGAACGATTATTATTTAATCGGTTTATTTATATCAGTTTTTTTTCCAAGGCCACTTTGGTGATTTGTATTGTTGTTTTTGAAAGTTCAACAAATCTGACTGTTCTTACACACGCATGCATATGTGTCCGTCTGCGTCTGGTTTTTAAACGTCCCGACGGCTATAAAAGTGTGGTAATCGTTTTCAATTTCGTATACATACACAATACGTCGTAAAACGCGTATTTATTAAAAATGTCACCAGACGAGAAAATCGTTTAAAATGCTACGAAATCAATTTTATTTATTTATTATTATTTTTTTAATCAATCATTATTTGTTTTCGGAACGAAAACATTCTTCTGCCGAGTAAGTATGACATTAGAGATATTACGCTTATCGCGTTACAAGAAACACAGAGCGTACTACACGTATACGTACTTATATAATATTTAGTCGGTAATCGACAAACGTGTATGTGACTCACACAAATACCTTTGGAAAGAAAAAAAACGTATAAACACGACTTTCTAAAAATATGCTGTTCGCTCTGAAACGATATACGGCTAATACGTGTGATCGAAAAGTACGCAATGTTCGTCAGTAATGATAATGTTATAATCATCAAAAATTCTTGACCGAAAATCGGAAATAAATATAGTTTTCCCAATCTGTGGGGTGTGCTCCCGAAGGGACGTATGAGAAAATTTTTAGGAGAGGCGTTAAAAATTGACGAAAAGTATACGAAAATACCACAATCCCTTCTTCTTTGCAATATTATAAATAGACGAAAATTTAACAACAAGTTATTATTTTGTATAAAATATTGTAATTTTTAAACTTTTTCTAATACCTATAGAAACAAATGAATTATAAGACAACATTGAAGTTCATATATTATAATCGTATAAAAAGAAACACGGACTTTAAAAGTTTGAGAACCCTGCGGTGAACAATATCAATTAAAACGCTTTATTGAAGAACAAAAATTAAGACAATTACATTTTTGTATACAGAAGCGCAAAGAAGTTAATTACATTATAATTATTTATAAGATATATTTATTTATAGATCCTGATGTCATCTGATTCGTTAGTGATGAACTTTTAGCAATTCTTAAAAACGCATTGAAATAAATTGATGTTATATTCAGAGTGACATTTATAAACCCGAGCCACGAGAGAATAATATCTCAACCGGGGTACTAGCAAAACGATGCGAGCCATTATAGATAGTAGTTTTGGTGGCTGTATCCCCGAGGGCGTTTTCTCGTGGCCCGTATACGTAATAAAAGAAATTAATATTATCATTAATTTCGAAAAAAAAAATGTAGTAAAATCGACGTCTACAATATTTCATAATAATATTTTCTAACGCCGAAATTAATAAAAAAAAAAAATTTTTAAAAATAGATTCCTAAAACGCTATTTCGGATTTTATAGAGAGAAAAAAAAATTTAACGTTTATTTATTTATTTTTTTATGAAAAACTCTATAAATGACAATAATCGTATAGTTAGTGTAACGCTCAAGTAACGTTTATTATTAAATATAAAAATATTGAATGTATAGAACAAAAGCGATCACACGTTTGTCCGATCTCTGCGAGACACTCTGTATAAATGTATATGAAAAACGCTACACAATTATTTATTTTCTATATCAAAAGTATACGGACAAATAGCCCAAAGACACGTAATTACATATATAATATATAGTAATTAATATACAAATATAGGTACTCACAATAACTATGTAATAATAATTAATCGATTTTCAAATTTTCAAGGTATTCGTGTAAAGTTGGTAAACACACACACAACGCTGTTTTTGTGACGTTTAAAAGACCCGACTAGAGTTTCACTCGTCTCAGTCAAGTATTCAAAGTCTTTACGGAACCTGCGCGCCAGTGCTTGCCGTATTGTACGTTTGCATTGTATTCGATCGAAAATAAATCAAAAATACGGAAGAAAAAATGATCACCGTCTGTACATCATATAATAACAGTTATACTATTGGCGATTTCGAGTGAGTTTTTTTAATAAAATTTTTTCTATATAGATAGTCGCCGTTTTGTCCGTTTTGTTGGTTGAAGCGTGTTGGGCCGCGCCGGCAAGCGAACCGGCCAAATCCAAACCGTACTTAATCAGAAACGATCACGTCTACGACAGTTACGGTCAATTCGCCCTAGCGTATGTATATTCTATATTATTTACTCGAGCCCGAATTGAAAAATTAATTTTTACCGAAAAAAATCATAAATTCGACGTATAGAAAAGTGTAGGTAACTTAAATGTATTAGTTTATTCGCGAAATTCCATACGAAATAACATTTTTATAACGCGTATATTTGCGTTTCGCCAAAAAAATCGTTTAACGAGTCGCAGAAGGCCTACGAACTATTTTCGTGTTTTCGTTATTGTTAGTGTATAGGACTGTATGAAATTTTTCCAATTTAATTTCCCCTCCCCCACCAAAAAAAAAAATACAATCCCAATCTAATTTCCTAATTCTAATTTTTCACAAAAAAAAATATATCATTTTCAAAAAAAAACCGGGAAATTAACTATGTTTTTGTAATTTATTCTATAACTATACGCGCTGCGCGTCGTTTCATTGCATCGTCAGATGATAATTGTACATTAATAACACTCGTTGAGTACCTGTATTCAAGTATTATTAAAATTTTAATAATAATAATACATATATATAGTAATATTCGCTTGTTTTATATATACGTATAAAAATACAATACAAGGAAAAACACGAATTCTATATATAATTTCATACCTTTATTGAGGAAAACTAATTATTTGGTGGAAAAAAAATGTTTGGAAAAACTGTCTTTTAAAATACGCCATTGCACACCACTTCAGACCGCGACTCATCTATACTGTTTATTATTGTAATTTTCGCGACGAACAATAATAATATTATGAAAAAATAGTGCAATATATTAAACGCGTGTATTATAATATTATATGCGATGGGATTTCAGGTACATCCTGGACGACGGTACGTACCAGGCGAAACAGGGTTCGTTGGTGTTGAACGATCAAGGAGACGATTACGTGATGAACCAAGCGGGATCGTATTCGTTCGTCACTCCCGAAGGGATCAACGTGAAAATGTCGTACACGGCGGACAGGGACGGTTTCAAGGTGACGGGGTACCCTCTACCGGCTTGAGCCGCATATATTATATTATTACACAACGCGTATATACCTAATATTCGTCCGCGCGTTTTACATAATATTATAATTCATACACACGTTTTGGGATACGTAATTCTTTAATTAATACATGATATGTATTGTCGCGGTAATATACGTTTTCAATATTTCAATATTATTTTTCATTTTCCATATACTAACCCCATGCGACGTATATATATAATACGATATCGCCGAAATACATCGCGTATTTAATTTAGTTTTGTAAAAGCATTTTACGTTCACAACGAGTGCAGGAGCTCATTCGATTCGATATTTTCACGTGCACGGGTTTCGAGAGCCACGGCGAGGGGTCCAGCTCGTCAGTGCAGACGACCATATGCAGTCAGCACGTAGTCATTCATACGGATCCACTGCTTCTTTTTATATCGGTATACAGACGAGTGTCAGGCACGTAGCCAAGGGGAGGGCTCAAGGGGCTGAAGACCCTCCCCCCTTTGAAATGTCACAATTTCTAGCGAAGTCGTGCTTTTCTATAAGAGAATGTCTTTTTAAATACATTTCCATTATATAAATGAAGGCGAATTTTTCATTGACAGTTTTATTTATACTAAAAACATTTTGAACGTGCCGCCGCTATCGCATATAACAGCCGAGAAACATTGACGGATTCAATCCTGTAATTTGCGTTTTTTTTTTTAAACAACCCTAATTTCGAATAATCATACATTTATACGCGAATAAACGTATACGATTTTCATTTTTCTCTCAAACTTCGAATTTTGAATCTTCGTTTGAATCCATAATTGTATTTTGACCGATATATAAGCGACCTCTGCAACCAATGTAATAATTAAACTGTTTAAAGTTTGTGAAAGATTATTTTTTGACTTTTAAGTTCCCTCTCCCAAAAAATATTTCTGGCTACGGGCCTGGCGAGTGCACGCAAGCAACAACGAAGGTAGGTACTGTATACTATAGAAGATTGTGCACAACGAGAAAAACGATTTGAACTGCAGTTTTTTACAAAACTCTCTGACGAAGAACAGAATTGTTAAAATTATTTTCTCGTGTCGATGGCTTTGATAATAATATTATTATTAGCAGCACTAGAAGATTCGATTCTTCCAATAATCAGTACAAAATTTACATTCTAGATTTATCGATAGTGTCAAGTTTGTGCGGTTATTCGGGAAAAAACATTTCACGGGATTTTACCTCAATATGAACAACTGGATAAAATTCCGTACAAGGTATACGAGAAAATTTCTCCGTCCGAACGTTTTTGCCTTGAGATTTACACATTTACCGTTAAATCGTTTGAAACGACCTGTTTCGAGGATGAGTAACGCGCGCGTCTCCAACACATTATAATATCATTTATGTAAAATATAAAGCTTTTACGATTTTCACAACGGTCTATAAATTATTATTTTTGAAATACACATTTACCGAATTTCAAACGAATAAATGAAAATATGAATGGAAATTGTTAATTTTAAATCGCTCGTATTCCGTACACTGCATACAAATATTACTTTATACGATATAATTACGTTATTAAAACGTACGTTGATAAAAAAAAATAAATAAATTGGAAAGTGTTAATAACTCATTTAAAAAATATATATAAAATTTTGTTGATTCTCTGTATATATACAGTAATTTTTTTATTATTATTTTTTATCACGAACCATCGATTGTCTGTCAAGATTTCAAACGAATTCCGTTTACTCGTACAGTATTATTGTCGAAAAATATTTTATTCGTTATTTTATAGCTATATAATCGCAGTCTCCCTACGTATTTTATTAATCGTTGTATGTATATATGTATATATTTAATTGGGTAGGTACGCGATAGGAAAACAAATATACACCGTTTAGACATATGAAAAGTTGAAAATTTATTAAAACATTTACAGCGTTTTTCGAGGACGGCCAGCAGCAACACTTATAGCGCGGTCAATATAATATGATACAAGCGAGTAATTTTTTTTTTTAATTTTTACAAAAAAATTAAAAAATGATACCGTTAGCCGGTAACGCGCGTTTAGGACGTTAACGATTTCGATTTTAATTCGGCCAGAGCCGGCGGACGAGCTACGGCGTCGGACGACGGCACCGAGTAATCGACCATTTTGAAGCCGTCCTTGTCGGCAACGTAGGACACCCTCACTGGAACGCCTTCGGGCGACACGTACGAGTACGATCCTTTTTGGATCATCACGTAATCGTCCCCTTCGTCGTTCAACACCAACGTCCCTTGTCTGGTCTGCGAAGTCCCGTCGTCCAACTGATAGCTGAAACAACGCGTATTTTAATGTCAATCCCTTCGTCGGACAACGAGTCCTATAATATATTTTCTATAAACTGTTTACAAATTATTTCACTTGTAAGTACAACGATTATCGCGCGTAACACCTTGTATAAAACAAAATTTGATAGACCAGGAATTTTTTGTCTTGTTGATGAACACGACATAAACTCTCCTATCATTTCTCGCGTAGGTATGTATAGTAAAAACGTTTTATTTCTGTTTAATTTCGGTCGGCAAATGAATGAATATGCGTTTTCTCAAACAACAAACTGAACCATCTCCGCATAAAATGGACGTCCACGTTACACGCATATAAATTTACACAATATGGACAGAATGGATAAATGGGCGTATAAATTACACGAGAAACGTTAAATGTCTTTAAAAAATTTCGGACTACGAAAATAAGAACATACTTGAGGCTAAACTGTCCGTTGCTGTCGTACACGTAGTCGTTTTTCACAAAGCGAGCCGGCGGGGTTTTGGTCGATTTTTCCGTTGGGGCTGAGAAGGAGGAGCCGACGACGAACGACACCGTCAAAATTACGAGCATCTATTTTAAGAATTAAAATATTTAGATGTTCAATATAAAGCTATGTAGTGTTGTAGAGTTGTGCGCAGTGTTTAAAGAAAAAAAATAACACTTACTGCGACAGTCTTCATTTTGCTTTTTTTCTGTTTTTTTCGTACCACGATCTGCTGCAATAATATACGAGTTAATATAAACCAGCTATACTTATTATTAGCTGCAGGTGACTGCTGCAACGACGACGCCAAGTCGACGACTGGTAGACAAGACGCGTTTTGACGTTTGTTAAATACAATAATAACGCATAAAAAAAGGCATTAAAATTAAATTCGGGTATCGTTAAGCCCGCGATCGAAATATTTTGTAGTTCTAATCGGCTGGTTCGTATACGCACGCCGTCGCGCCTACTTAAAAACTCATTATTTTGATAAGCCTTCCGTCCATTTCTCAAATTTCAAAATCCTGCATGTTTTTTGTACTTGCAATAGATATTATCACAAATTATTGCTTTTGTAAAAATGACATTTTTAAAATAAAAAACATATTTTTTTTTTAGGCGACTTGTTTGTAACTATTATAATACAATTTTTTTAACGTTATGCCATTAAAATCCATAAATATGTAGTTATTTAAAAGTTGGACACTAATTAGTTAAAAAAAACTATTTTTTTTTTTTTAATTCTCCCCTTAGAAATGATATTATTACGGTCTTGTCTTGTCTCACGATTACGACCCTGTTCAACGCGTGTCTTAGACCTCACCGTAGTCTCGCGGGGATCTGTCCTTATTCTGTCCAACCTCCATTCCGTAAAAATAGATCCCCCGCACTTTTATCTCCCTTACAAAACTTCGATCTATACCATCCCGTTTCACATATTCACTGGACCTTTTCACATACCTACCTCCACGTTCTTCTTGATCATAATTTCCCTATCCTCCGCCTCGTGTGCATCGTAAACATAACCCTAGCCCTGCAGTTTCCAGAACATAAAATACTCCGTAAAGTACGTTAAAAAACAATGTACTTAAATATTGTAAATCGTATTACTGCACTGATTTTCATAATGTTCTTGGGCTCGTCCCACGCCTACTGGCTACTGAATATAATTTACAAGTGGCGTATTGAATTCATTTTAGGGTTTGGACCACATTTTACAATTACCCGCAGCCACCCTGCCACTTATAACACCTAATATATAGGTACCTATTTGATTCTCCGTACATCAATATTTATCTATTTTCTAGTTCTAAACATTATAATATTGTGATCCTAATTAGTTTTACATTAGAAAAACAGCGTTATCACTGGATAGAGAATAGTCTGCTGCAGGGTAGGTATTTATACACAACGCGCTCTAGGTGTAAGTACGCGTAATATTTAAGTTTGAAAATGCTGAGATTATAGATCATGCATTCTTACGAGTTCGCTCGATAATTTGTACTGCCATAATGCGTATATCTTTTTTTTTTGACTAGAAGTGATAAATTGACCGATGGCCTCACATTCGCTTTCTGATCGTCCGTCTTCTTTATCCGATGTATATTGTATTGTGTAATCTTTCAAGATGAAATCCACATCGAAGTCCTTTAATAAAACTCGAATCAAAAATGTTTGATACTTGCTCAAGTGTAAAAAAACAAGTTTTCCAGTAGATACATAAAAAAAAAATCGTTGGTACACGACAACTATTTCGAATAGGTACTCGCATCTGTGTGTCATAGGATAATAATGCCTAATCTTTCAGTATTTTCCGAGCACCTTTATAGCTTACCTACGGCTATTATGTCTTTATTTATTATTTAATATCTACTCGTATTACAGGGTACCTACTCGGGATCCTAATATTATCATATATCCACTGCAAACAAATGTCGTGGAACTCGAGTAATTTGGACACTACGAAATGCTTATATACACAATGAAAAGAAAAAATTATGCCGACGTCGCGTCGAAATAATGTTTCCAGACAACTTAAAAACTCGTTAATTCGTAATAGTAAGACGTCTATGTTGCTTATATATGATATTGTTCGTATTCCAGACTATACAATTTTTTTGACATACCTACCTCGAATGTCCAATATATAAGTACAAATCCGTGTTCCGCGTCTCTGAAGATATAACGAAAAACGATAAATACTCGCTATTTATTCCATCAAAACAAAAAAAAAATTCTCTAAATTTATGTAACGTTAAACGTCTTGTCAAAACATACAAGTAGTCTGTTAGTTTAATTAATTTTAGCATCATTATAAAAAAATCAATTTTATCTTAAAATTGCAGCATTAGAACACTGTATTAAAATGGCTGAATGCCGTTGAAAAATTGACAAATTTTAAAAACCTATATTTTTGGTTTAAAAAAAAAAAATGTGTACAAAATAATATGAGTTGACATTTAAAGAACAAAAAAAAAATTATATATATAATTTTATTATAAAAATATAAGGTAGGTACTTGAAATATTATTGAAAAATTTAATGCAGCACATTAAAAGAAATGCCCTGAATATATTATAAACAAAAAACGTCCAAATTGTGTGTAATATAAATATAATTTGTTATTGTAAAAGCTACCAGTCAAACCCGAGTTTTATACTCAGCTATTAATAAATTATAAAAACATTAATTTTTTTCAACACTTTACTAAAAAACATATTCTACGATTGGACTACTCATTTTTTTGGTAAATTGTATATAACCATTATAATATTATTTTATAAATAACAAGAAAGTAGTGTCTGGACACGTAAAATGATTCATTATTTTTCATCGACAATTACAGTTACACATCATACTTTATTATTATAGGAAAAAGCGTCAAAACCAGTACACACAATATTGTTGGTTTGTTCAATGTCTCTAGAAAAACGTCCGATTACGGAAATAATTATCTGAAAAACGTCTTATTTTCGGATAAAACGTTTAAAAATACTGTATGTATAATTATGATAAATATTGAAAGAATGTATTTCAAACAGAATATCGAGTATCATACAATTTTGATTATTTTTTTTATGGTTTTATTTAATAAATTCAAATGTTTAAACAATAAAACACTTAATACGCGCACAATACGTATTTAAACATTTATCGATTTATGATTTTCATCATATCCGAAATAACTATACGCGTTTCCATTTGAATTTCTATGTGGCTTTAACAAATAAGTTGAACGCGTTTCCAGAGTGTTAAATAATAAACATAAATCAAATTAAGTTGAAATACCAACTTTTTGTAGGTAACGACGGAGGAACTAAACTTCTCGCTCGAGTTTAATCCTTAAACTGACATTTAAAAAAAAATTATACTTCGCCTTCATCATTCGTTTTACACAAATTATGTCGAACAGGATTCACACTGCACACGGAAAAAAATTGTCTACAAAATTCACATAAATCATACACACAGTTCGTATTATCATTGGTCAAAGAAAATATTTGTATATTTAAAAAATTTAAACCGTCAAATATCCATAATATATCTTAACGTGATAACACAATATGCATTTTAAACGACCCTATGTGCGTGTTATTACATAAATATTTGACTAAAAATTACATTACACTTAGTACCACGTTGAAGTTTGAATAAAAACATACATTTTCTAAAAATAAAATAAAAATCTTTTTTTTTTTTTTTAAAAATACAATATTGTTTACATGATTTTGAACAGAAAATCAATGCTTGTTTTAAATTAAATATAATTTAAAGTTCATAATGCAAATGCGTATGGTTGAACATTGATGTTGTTTATTATTTGAAATACCATAATTTTTTTAAAGTAAATAATATTTACAACATAGGACGTATGTAACATTTTTTAAGAATAACTCGATAAATCCAACATTATTAAGAACTGTAATTTATTATGGTAAATGTGTTAATTATTAATATCGATTTGATTCAGTTCACAATGTTTTTTTATGAAACTTCAATAAGAATTACAATATTTAATTGTTGACATATTGTGTTTATGATGTTAAAATGTAACAAGGTAGAAATCCAAAATTATATGTTATAATTTCACTCGATTTTGTTACACAATACAAATTCAGTGTTCATAAAGTATTCGTGACAAGCACGTGAAAAATGTGCTAATAAATAATATACTTTAGACAAAACGTATTGAATTTGTTGACAAGACCCACGATCACGATGGATAACTTTTGGACGAACCTTGTCCTAGAGATAATCCGTCGTCTTCGAGACTAGTCTTTTTGACAAACAATGGATTTATTGAAATAGCTTCATCCATCATTTGTACCGTTTTACTAAACGTTATTTTACTAGTTACCTGAAAAATCACAAATTATTAATATAAATGTCAATACAATATTTATATTATAATATATAAATTACTTCGTCTAAAATTTTCCTTAGAACACTGGAGTCTTCGTATTTCTTGGGTGGATCATTAAACATAATCGTTCCCTCCTTGCGGTTTATCTTACCGTATATTTCGCCGGATTCAATCTAAAGACACAAATAAAATATATAAATAATAATGATTTACAAAAAAAAAAAAAAAATACCATAGCCATCAGGTGTTCTTCTGCTTCAGCTGTACTAGGAAGATTGACTCGTTGTGCTAAATCGGCAATTGACATATTCAAAAACGTGTTAGTCAATTTAAGTATATTCTTTCTGTGTAACGCTTTCACTACTTGTTTAATTAAGCCTTTATTCTTGTCTCTAAAATAAGTTTTAAAAATCAATGATCAATTCTATAACTCTCGAAAATCCGTTACAAACCTGACATAAACATCACTGTATTTGGCGACTGTCCTTTGTAATTCAGTAGAATCGCCACTTTGATAGGCTGGTATTATTTCCAAATAAGCTTGACACACGGGCTTGAGAACTCTTTCAATAAGTGGCGGCGATAATTTCGGAAGTGTAGGCACTGTCCCTAAATGTATAATTGAGACCAAAACAAATTTCTTATACGATTCTATCATGATCTGAGACATCATAGGAAGTAACGTTGTAAGGGCGATTTCGAAGAATGTAATTGCTCTCGAATAATTTTTCATCGCTGCGTAGATGACACCGCCCAAATAGTAATAACTTAAAAAGTATTTCGGATCGAATGCGGCGCCAGACTGAAAAACATATAAGTAAATTACAAAATTGTACGGATAATTTTTTGTTAACATAATAAAAATAAAACAGAAGTGTTTTCAAATAAGTCGCAATAATTGTAAACTGTTATTGAAATTAAATATTTTAAAAACAAATACATTGAAGTCCTAAAATGAAAAACGGACGGTTGAAACTTAAATGTTAATATATTTTAAACATGCTGTATAGTTTGTCTACGTAATAAAATTTAACTCAAATCATCATTACATTTCGTTAGCCTTAAATTGGAAGATTACTAAGAAGACAATAAAAAAATTAATTAAATTATACTATTTTAAAAACAATTTTCGAATAAAATTAATATATATATATATATTAACAACCTATAAGTAGAAACATATAACTAAAGTGTCAAAGTTTAATGATTTACATAATAACTTAGTAAAAAAAAAAAAAATGACAATAAATTTTTGAAACTGATACAGAACACTTTTTAAATTTAAAACGCATCAAGTACTATAAAAAAGTTTTTTTTTTTTTTTCTACTCACTTCGTTCGTTCCCAACAAATATATGTCCTGATCCAACAGACATATGGCAGGCTTGAGATTATTGGACATTAAACAAGCTTGACACAACAGGCAATGGAGTTGAGTCAACTGAAACGGTTTCTCTTGTAATTTATAGATAGCACACCGTATGATCGGAATAGCGTACATCGGCTTTTTGACTTCGTACAGGTTATCTAACATGCATTTCATCACGTTGAACACTGTAAAACACGATACAGGTAATGTTAAAACACATTTGTTTTGCCCGAAAAGAATCCGTATGTAGTAGGCGGACAGTCGACTCACATTGTTCAGCTAAACCTCTGAGTTCTTCTTCGCCGACTGAACTGACAAAGTCATTGACTTGGGTCGCCGTTGCCGTATGATACTGAAGTTCCGGTATATCGACGGGCCTCTGAGCAGTGGTCTTAATGCCCAAAACGGTAAGCACCGTAATCGAGTTTTCATGGACATCGAGCGCCTCGAGAACACTGTCTAAATTGGAAACGTACTTTTGTAGCATATCCGATTGTTTCGACAGGTAATCCGTAAGTTCTCCGTTGTCACCGTCTAGAAAAAAAAAAAAAACAATAATTTGTATTTTTAATTGGACGGTCATAATTGAGTGCATCGATAGTTATTGATTCGCTACCGACAGAACGCATACGCTTGTACCGAGTGTGTGACCGTTTTAAATCAACCCGTTTGTGGAAACGACTGGCAGACGCGGTGAACGTGCCGGGTTAGTACTCACTTTTGTTGTTGGGCATGTTCCTGACGGTCAGTACGAACTGGTCGAGTTGCGGCACCGACATGGCCGCGCCGTCGTCCATGTTGTGTTTACGGAGCGAGTTGTAACACCTGCGTAAAAGGAAAATGTCTGAGCGATGACGGAGAAACGGGACACTACGACGACGGTACTGCGCTGGCGAAACGATGGCGGCGTTTGTCGTCAGAAAACGTACGACCGTCGACGTACATTATCAGACGTGTTAAAACGTTTTGAAAAACGACGACAAAGTCGGCGGAACACGCGCACAAAAACGGAGAAAATTTACTAAAATAAGAATAACGCGCCAATACCGTTATTCGAGACCGTATTTATTTGGGTAAATAAATATTTTTTTTGTTTTCCCCGTATAATCAGTATAAAATATGTTCCGGACAATACGCAGGAATACGAGTTTTCATAACCTCAAAAACGTTTTCAGTTTTCACGACCGGAACCGAATACCCACGACTGGCACCGCCGCCACAGATTAGGCGAATCAATCCGCGCCGCCACTACCCCGTGTCGTGTCGCGTCGCCTTTATTCCCGTATTCTCATTGGCTCAACCGCGCGGTACGTCATGGTGTTACCATAGATAACGTAACGTTACCTCGCATACCTCGACCACAGAATAAAACAAAATGCCTCGACTGTAAACGTGTGATTACAATAAATGGATATTTTTGATAACATTTACACTATCAATAGTATTATTTATTTCCGATATTATTTCATTTCAATATTTAAAAGAATAGTTTCGGGCATTTAATTGTTTCAACGTGTCATTTGTCAAAATATTAATATTGTATCAATATGTTATACCATATTAGTCTAATGGAAAAATGATGTCCACTGTAAAAATAGATTATTTATATGTCGAATCTCAATTTGTTATGACTTGTTCTGTTTATCTCAACAGTGCGGAACATGTACAGCCGTACATAAATACGTTTCTTTAGGTTAAAGAAACCTATGTATACGTATACATATATAGGCCATAACTCTCCAAATACGTATTTATTTTCAAAACAAATTAAATAATTAATTTTGCTAGTATATATCTATAGTATAGTTAGAATTTTTATATTAAAAAAAAACAAATTATAAGGTTTATACTAAATAAAAATTTAACAATTGGAAAAAAGAGAATTTTTAAAATCAAAATTGTTTTTCTTCCGGCCTTGCAGGTTGCAGCAAAAATTTTAATCAGTTGATTTCATTTAGTTATAATTAGATATAATTTAGTTTTATAAACCGAAATTGACTTTTTAGGTTTTGGATAACCATTTTAATTGTAATTAAATTTTTTTTTACAATTTTTACCGGTATTTAAAATCGATTTAAAAAAAATTCAAGCCTTGCTTATTATATTTATTGGAAACTATTAGTGCATAATATTAATTATACTACAGTCTACATTATTTGGCAAGTTGTGTCACTAGATCACCGAGGGGTTATTTTGTATTTATAAATATATGAATGATTTTAAGAACGTATAGAGAAAACGTATTGTCATCCGTAAACACCATATAAAATGTACACAACCAGTGACGGTTATAAGGGGGATAGGTGCACCTATTCCCCCCTTATGATCCATGGATCGCCCCCCGCTATGGGATTAGATATTTTTTAATTTAGTATATTATCTCTGACTTAACGGCACCGACTTGTGTCATGTAAGTTAGTCCAATTATGTTATGGTTATGCGCCATTTTCACCCCCCTCCCCTTTGAACATCGTGTATAAGGCTGGAATTAGTGCTCGACCAACGATCAGTGCATACGGTACGCGCTGATCATCGGTCGTGATCGAGCGTTTAGTACTTAGCTGATAACAAACTCGGTCGGTCGTGTACAGTGTAAACGTGTAAATGTTAAATAAATAGTAAACGTTTAAAATAAACGAGCAAACGTGTGTACAACGAGGAAAGATGAATCCTTATGTTCATTTCATTGAAATACGCGAAATAATAATATTATTATTAATAATAATAAAGATTGCATCCACGTGTACGATCAGTCGCTCGGTCAGCGTCAAATTAACACTCGCATATACAGACAGCGCGTCGGCCGACCGTAATAAAACGGGAAAAGAAAGTAGTCACCAGATAGCGCTACGACACAACATAGAGGGCGTGGCAGAAAGACGCTTATAAATAGCGATCCGAAACCTTCGGACCGCTCAGTGTAGTCATGGCGGTCAGGCGTGAATATTGTAATTCGCCTCTGACTGCGGTGTGTGTGTGTGTGTGTGTGTGTGTGTGTGTGTGTGTGTGTGTGTGTGTGTGTGTGTGTGTGTGTGTACGCATGCGTGCGTGTATGGTGTTCGAGACTGACCGCTATTTATATGCGCCTTTCTGCCACGCCCTCTATGTTGTGTCATAGCGCTATCTGGTGACTACTTTCTTTTCCCATTTCGTTTACGCTCCGTGAGTCGAAAATGAGATTGAAAATCTAAATCCGAAGTTTGTGATTATAGACTTCAATGTAAATTCCTAACGTGCATTTTTTTAAATCAACATAGTCTATGTTACATAGAACTCATACTTTAAACACCAAATTATTCATTCCATTGAATTCCAATTGAAGACTTATTATATTTACATTTGTATATATATAATTTTAGGATTAAAGAATAAAAATTCGAAAATGTTTACATTTGAAATATAATTTATTTATTGTTTGATAACATATAGTGATATAAATAATAACAACGTGATGATAAAAAAAAAAAAAGAAACAATGCAAAACAACTGATCAAACTTGCATTGAAAATGTATTGGTATTTTTTATTCCTATAGTCAAGTTGAAACGTCGGTTTTTTTTTATCGGATAATTAAAATCCACGAAGAATATTATGCAAATACCAACTGATATGGTTTATATAAGTAATAATTTTATAATTTTATTGTTCAAAAGTTCAACAGAACGGATCCAAAATTTCGTCTTCCAACTCTAGATCTTGTGGTAAGGTACCGGTTTCTAATATTTTGTATTCTCTCTCGTGCGCCGCTGCGGTAAAATGAAAAATTCATAATATTTTATTGTGGAGCAAAAAAGAAACGACGAATTATTTTGATACCATTTTTATATAGGTAGGTACTCGTAAAGAGTTCGGTAGATTTAAGTTATAGAATATTTGTGATTTGTTTATCGCCCGTTGCACATTTTTTCACGTATTCGTTTTAAATAACAATTTATACATAATTTTTTTATTATTATTAATGTCAATGTTAATATTTAAACATTTTTTTTTTTATTCATACATTGTAAATTTCGAAACGTTAATTTAAATTCAAGATAATATATAATATTTAGTTTATAAATACGAATTAGTATACTATATATAGTTTATATAATTACAATATTAATATTGTTTATATAATTATATTATTAGTATTTATATATACTGTTTATATCGATACGAATGTACGAATCGAGAATAAAATAATAACGATTACGATAAATATTATATAATATATATGTGTTACTTTTGAATTTCCAATAGAGTATATACCTATATATATTATTATGTATACTTGCTTCGAATATTTTGGCTTTCTTTTACGGCACGAAGTAACAGACCGAACGAATAGAATACTAATGTGACGATAGCCATCAGAATGAAATACATACAAATCGTATCGACCAGTAAAAATAAAAAAGTCTTTTCGGCCGTACAACTTTCAATTCGGTCGATTGAATACGATATGAAAACAAAAACATTTTGTTATAGTTTTTACAATATTCGATCAATAATAATAACAATAATAATCGATAAAAATCTACTTAAATATTTATTATATACTTTAATTTCGATCGATTAATTTGCGACCGAGACGGAACTACAGTCGACGTATTATTCCTCACGACGCGTGTCTCGTTTTCAAGAAAACAACTTTTCATTTCCATACTCAGCTGCGTGAAAACCGTGTCCGACAACCAATCGGCCAATTTTCCACGATCGATTTTTCGCAGACCGTCGGCGACCGAAAGGAAACTTTTATCCTTCCCGTCGCTGTTACTCCACGCCGTCAGTAACGACAAACAGGATTCGGTCGCGGGTAAATATTGCTCTACAAGTACAAATGGCGGAGTATCGACGTTATTAATAGAACATTACTCATCAATTTAAAAAAAAAAAATTGGAATCTTACATATAGCATTATCTCTCTCTAAAACTCTATATGAGTATATATTATAATATATTGAACAGGCTGAGGAAATCGACTAGATATTTTTTCATTTATTTTTTTTTATTTTGGAACTCTTCAAGTTAAATTAAATTTTTTTTTTGTCAAAATAAAACTAAAACAATACGAAACCGTCTAAATAAATATATCTTATAATAACGTTTTTAATATACAAACGTTGAAAGTCCTGTTATTCGAAATTGTAAAAAATACAAATTATTATTATAGTGCGTGTGTATGGAAATTATAGTGTATTCCGTGACTTTTTTTTGGTTTTTTCAAAACCCGGAGAATATGTATAATATAAAAAGAAAGTTTAGACACTTACACTTCAGTATTGACTGAAAAAAAAAATGTGACGGAAAAGGAAATATCAGTTATCAACAAATGTTTAAATACGGATTTGCAAAACTACTATAGGATCTAGATATTTACCGAGGTATTTGAAGATAAAACTATATGTATATAACATATTATTACGCCCGTTTGTCACGTGCGTATGGAGCGGCCATTACGAAAGGTAGGCGAAAGAAAATTGATGATCAGCGAGAGGAAAGATTTATGGACCAATAAAGTACATATGTATCTATAGCAACGACTGGAGAATACGAACGAATTATGAATTAAAAGTAATTTTCCATAGACACGCCCGACGTCTTGTAATCGGAATCTCTTGCTGCACATTGGAAGAGAACCCGGCTGGAAAGACATCGTATGATGCGATGGGAAGATGTGGTAAAAAATAGATTTTAAGTAAAAGTTCAGACTGGAAGGATAAGGAAGATCTGACAGAGATGACTGGAGGAATGGGTGTTTGACGGGATGGTCATATATAGCGGCCGCGGTTTACCAGAAAGAAGAAGAATATATAAATATTGTACTTTGTACGTATATATAGGTATACATAAAAAACGACGTTTAATATTCAAACGATTACAGCGAGCAACGGTCTGCGAACGACAATAATAATAATAATAATAATAATAATAATAATATACGAAATACGCGTATTTGTTATACCGAGTTGTTTGACTGCCGTCGGCCCGAGGCCTGGTGCATACAAATAAGCCGCGAGTCTCAGACATTCTTGCGGAGTCAAATGGTTGGCCAAGTATATGTACATGGACGCGGTGACGTCTTGAGCCGCGAGCGGTGCGGTTTTCGACAGGAACGCGGCGGCGCCGACGAGCACGGCCGCGAATGCGAATTCCGCGTTTCGGTACATTGCCCTTGCGATTATTATTATTTATTATACGTCTGTATAGGTATACATATATAATTTATTACTTGTATTTTCGCACGAAACGCTTCACATATTATTATATTTCACACGACATCGACGTCACACACGCATATTATTGTATCAGCTCGGGTGTAATGTTGTGATGATCTACGCACGCAGTTCGGTCGTGATACTGGCCATAGACGACTATTATTATACTGTCGAGAGTCAACGGTGACAATCGGTGAGGCGTCGCGAAGAAAAACGAAGGAGTCGTTTATCGTCATATATTTTTTCGGAAAGAGAAAACGGTTATTATACGTGTATTGGGAGGTAAAAAAAAATAATATCGGGTTCGAGTGAATCGTTATTGATCGAAAAACGATTCTGAACGAAACCATCTGTATTATTTGTAGATTTTTCTCGAATTCAAACCTCACGCACTTAACTATAAAAAAAAATAGTTATGACAAAAGATTTTAATACTATTAAAATATTATAACAAGTGTTCGCGTCTTAAATAACAAATGTCTTGTACAAAAATACGTTCACTGCACTATTGCAGTTTTACCGGACGTTTTGTTGTTTTTTCGAAAATATTTTAGTAAATGTTCATATGCTCGGGAAACTTGTTGCAGGAAATGGAAAAAACGTGTAGAATCCAACTAGATAGATTTTTTACTGGAAAATAACGCAGATTCATTCGAGCACTCTTTTAATACACACACACACAAAATAAAACGAAATACACCGTTGTAAAATCAACACATTCTTCGATTCGCTCAGAGTATAAACTACTGCTGATTTCATTGAATTAAAAATACAATTTTGATACATTATTTATTTAAAGACTAAGTATCAGTCCCCTTTTTAACCGCTTTTTGAATAATTCGTCTATAACTTCATCACTGTCAATTTCTAAAAACGGGTCTCTGGTACAGTCCACATAAAATTTCGATACAATACAAAGGGCTTACGTCTGTTGTGCCTTGTTTGTGCCGTTAATCCCTTAGTTTGTGCTCAATCCCTCCACAAGTGTCCCTTGGGTCGGTGTCAAAGACGAAATTCAAATTTTGACCTTGAACCCAGACCATTCGTTTGTGCTGCGGATTATGGCGTCAAATCCCTTCATTTGTGTCTCCTCTATCCCTTCACGGATTATTTCGTTTTCAATATTAATTTACATCACTATATCGCACACGCGTCCAATGTATTAAATCGGCAGGAAATACCGTGCGCATAGAAATATAGGTTTTCATTTAATCATTAAAAAAAAACAAAATGTTTGTTGAATTTTCGATAATTGTAACGTGTTATAGTTAAGAAATCGGAAATCATAAAAAATAATTTCTATTCGATTTTCGTTCACTTATATAGAAACAAATTTTCACGATATTACACGTCATTATATGTATCCAACATTACTTAAGACTTTTTCTCAACGGTATGGTTTCAACATTTTTTTCAACCAATTTTCAAATTAGAAAGTACCTACTATACACACGTACACAGTAGGGATAAAAATTACTATATAAAATAACCGTTTAAAAAAAAAAAAACATTTAAAATTTATTTCAACAAAAGGACACAGTAACACAAAATAATAGTAATAATAGTAATAATAATAATAATAATAATAATAATAATATGTAACAAAGTCAATGCGACCGTATACGGCGTGAAGCCAGTCTTTGGGATAGTGTCGCCCGAGGACCTAACCTAACTCACTGCAGTCTGCAATAGGGACGGCGGCGTTTTATTTCTTTTTGACGCCGTAGTCCGTGCTCGGCACTCCCAGGCTGTTCTTAAACGTTTCGTCGCTCGTCAACGACGGATAGCCACCGTCCTGCAGGTCGATCGCGTGGTCGTGTTCGTGATGGAGGTGATTGTGGTGGCCGATGTCATCGTGATGATGGACGTCCGTGGCCACCGCGGCGTCTTGCTGTTCGTTTTGCACGAACGAGTAATCGTCTTGCAGCAGCGTTTGTTGTTGCGCGGCCGCCGTTTCGTCGTACTCGCCGCCGCCGGCCGCGGTCCTGAAGGCCGTCAACTGTTGGAGGTAAGGCGCCGGGACCGGCGCGGCCGCCGCAGCGAGAGCCGCCGCGGTCGTGTCGTGATGGTAGTGCTGACCGTGGTACGCGTGCGCGTGCTGAGCGGCGTACGCGCGGTAATGCGGAGCGTACGCGTGCGCGTGTACGTACGACGACGACAACGGCCGTACCGGATACCTGGTCAACGGTACGCGGGCCACGGGAATTCTGACGACGGGCCTGGCCACGGCCACGGGCACGGGCACGGGGCGGTACACCGGCACCGGGTACGGTTTGTACACGGTCACCGGATACGGTTGAGCCACGGGCACCGGCACGGGTTTGATGACGTGCACCGGATACGGCCGGTTGACGTGCACCGGGTACGGCCGGGGGACCTCGACGGGCACCGGCCGGGCCACGGGCACCGGCACCGGGTGCGCCACCGGGACGGGCACCGGTTTGTGCACGACCGTGGTGGCGGTCGGATACGTGTTCACCACCGACTGGTAGACGACGGGATGGTGGTGGTGGTGGTGGTGTTTGAACCCGTGCAATTCGGTCGCGTGGTCGTAGTAGCCGTGGCCGTGGTGATAGTGGGCCGGTGCGTAGCCGTGCGCGTGGTGATAGTGGTGCTGCAGGGCCGTAGGCGTCGCCGCCGCGTAACCGTGCGCGTGAAGATGGTGATAGTGGGCCGGGGCGTAGTGGCCGTGGTAAGTGGCCGCCGCCGCGTAGTGACCGTGGTAGGACGGCGCGTACAGGCCGTGGTAATCGCCGATCACGCTCCTCCGGTTGGCCGTCGGCCGCCGATCGTCGTCCGTCGGGCCGCGGCTCTCCGAACGGGTCGCCGGTTCGCCGCACCGCGCCCGACCGATTACGGTCAGCGCGCATATCGCGTAACAACAAATGGCCTGGAAAAGGGGCGAGAAAAAGCGCTTTTTCAAAACAGTTCCGAATTATCGAGTTTTATGATTTTTTTTTTCTCCCCCATTTGAGTTTACGAATGTTCGAATTACCTATATATCGGTTAATAGTTCAATAAATACTTGTGGGAAAATTTTACTTCGAAATTTCGAAAATTCAAAATCGTACTGAAATTAGTTAAAAGAGAGAAACGTCACGTCGACGTTAAAACCAGTCGATTTTTTACTGTATGACTTTTTAACGCTTAAATGCCCAGCCCTGGGAATTATTGGGTTACCGAAATGAAACGACCAGTAAGTATAGCTTAAGTGTACCTACACGTGCGTGTATGCGCGGTATACTCACTGAAAACGACTTCATGGCGACGGTTTCTTCTCGTGTCTTTTTTTTCTTGTCGTAGTCCGCGTATAGACACACAATGCGAGCCCGAAGACTAATACGATGCGAATGATTGACAGGACCGTGGAGGTTTCGGTTTTATACGCGTCCGTCGCTTTCTCTGGTATAAATTTTCGGACTGGAAAGTTCGCCACTGCGGCCGTGCATTATTCAGTGGCACGGGCCGTGAATCGGAAATGAAGCTCGCGCACAGGAAGAAGAATGTATTGCGCGGGCGCGTGTGTACAGAAAACGAATCGAAACGCGCGTTATGTCACTACGAGAAGACAACGAAAACGGTACTGTGCACTGTCCGTCCGTCGTATGAATCGATAATATGTAATAAATAATGCGCTTTTTAAGAATCGCTGATATAAAATATGTATAATATAAAAAAAAAAAAAAAAAACGAGATGACCAAGACGATAATAATAATAATAATTATAATAGGCACACGGTGCGTACAAATGTATGCGTCCCGAGTGCCAAAAATGTGTGTTAACACCGTTTTGAAGACGACCGTAGTGTATAATAATAATCGAAATCAATTCACTCGAGTATTGTAATAATTTCGAACGCGAATCTCGAGAAAGTGAAAACGATTTTGATACGTTTTAGTTATTCTTACACTTGTGTTGTTTTCGTAATGCTATTGACATAATAATATTATGTAGTACTCGTACACTATATATTATAACGACGATATGTCACCTGCAGCGGCTTAGCTCCCGTGACTACGATTTAGCCCCCTCAAAAATATTCTCGGTTTGATTTTAATATCTTAGACTACTTGTCCCAAAATGTAAACAAACTCCTCGGCGTTGCGTTTGCACCGCCAACAATAAGTAGTGCGGCTTGCCAAAGATCTTTCACTGCGATCAGACGAGTTAAAAACGTCTATGGTTACGGTCAACAGTGTTATACAAGAACGGTTTCGTAAACTTATCCAGAATTTACATTGTTGAGAAATACGTATCAAATAATATGAACAGTGCAAACATAATATTTGCCAGTGTTAACGATTGAAAAATACCTCTATTATTATTACATTAAACAATATTATTATTGTTATTAAAACGTTAAAATACATAAATGAAGTCGACTATGAAACGGTTTTCCTATATGCGTTATTCTCGCATATTACGGGTAAAAAAATTTGTTTTAGTGATTAATGTGTATGATGGACCACTCACGGGTTATTTTTAGTTTACAGTTTTAGTGAGGTCTGTAGCCCGCCTTAGAATTTTAACCATTTTTTTGCCTATGGTCTGCCCTGAAATTCAAACTTAATTAATATTCCGTGTTTTCAGTAAGTAGAGCAAAAAATACAGTCGAAAAACATATTCCTTCGAATATTCACCTTTTTGTAAAGAGTTTTAGAACGTTTTTGTAATGAAATTAGTTTTTTTTTTAAAAATAATATCAATAAGTTATATTTATGTAAAAGGATAAAATATTTCATACGAATATTTCTTTAATCGTTTATCAATGAAATTCGTTTAATATATATATGTAGTAAGTTGTATATACCTACTTTTAATTAGCCTTCACAGCCCATTAAAATTTTTTTCTCTTCTAGCTCGAATCGACGTCATCAATGGCCGTATTCTAAATTTTGATCCTGGGCACACCACTGAATAATTCACTATTTTTAGTTTTAAATCTATCACGATAATTTTTTTAATTTAGTGGAGTAGCGGGTTTGAAAGCAACGAAAAACGATTGTGATAGTTTATTGTAAATTCGCTATTATAATATAAATTTCGTTAAAATCATATTAAATCACTCATTTTTTGAAGACTTAAACCCCGTATTTGTATGCAATGGGGGTGTAATGCGTGGATCGGGGAATGAAACGCGTGGAAACTGATAATGTTCGCAGCAATAAGATTGAGAAAATAGAAAAGAAAAACGCGTAGCAAATAAAGTTTACCCCAACTAGATGTTCGTATACAGTTTTCTACTGAACACAGACGAGCGACGCGTGTAAAGACGAAAACGAACTATTCTTTCTATACGAAAAAGTGTTTAAACTAAAAAAAAAGACATTAATCACATTGTGATGTGGGGAAAAAACCGAGATTTTGAGCGAAACTCGGTTTACATCGATTCCAGTTTTTCTAAACTATTCCAAACACGATTTTCGAATCGAACCGACAAATTTGAATAATATTTTAATAATCGTTATTTATTCCGATGTACGCGCGCGGTAAAACTTAACGAATTGTTGCGAAACCGTTTTTTTTTTTTGTTTTATAATTTATTATTATAATTTTTAAATGTACAAGTATAATACATACGCACCGAGTCGTACAGAATTTTTCGTTATTCGTTTAGAGGGCATGAGAAAAATTATGCTACGTCGAACGTCCGTCGTCGGCGACCCCGCTCCATTTTTCTATTTTTTTTTTTTTTTCATACTATTACGTTGTCGTCGTCAATCATCGTTATATTGTTATCATCGTTGATAATAGCAAAAAAAAAATAAAAAAATTTTTAAATATGTAACTTGTACTAATCGATCGTAAAACACGCATGAACGATACACAAAATAATAGTCGCTCCGAGGGAGTAACGATTAATATTTATTATTTTTATTATTTTTATTCGTAGGCGGATTTGTAATTATTTTATTTAGATATAGGTACCGGCTGGCCAGTCGTCGTCCACGTATATATTGTGAGTACCTATTTATTTTTGTAATTTTTATACCTACATTTAAGTTTGTAAATTTATTTCTTTATTGAGCCAAGGGGCTAAACATAAATTATTGTGTTATTCTATTATTTGTACTTGTTTGAAACATTATTAATTATATCAGAAATATATAATAAGCAATCGCGTTACATTTATTCATATTTAAAATACACTGATATATACACGGAGTCGCGTCGAACACGCGTCTAATTTTTGGTGTCCGGGTGCGCGTATTATTGCTGTACGCTCCCGGCCCGTTCATTTTGGTGACCTCGACGTGATGTAGGTGCGACAAATTACTTACCAGGTAACCCGTGAATAAAGTAATAGGTCGCATCTATATTCACCTACATCGATAGTTTGTCTTTTGGAATCCACATATTTATTTATTTTTTTATTTATTATTATTACAATTTATTTTTACGTATTTATCCCAAAGGTTTTCTTGTGATTTTTTCCGTACTCGTATGTTATTTTAATTGGTATTATTTTTATTTTTATGGTCAATTATACATTGCTAACGTCCGAATGATTGTTAGCTGATTATTATTTATTATATACTTCAGTTAATTTTTGTTCATTTTTGGGGTTACATATTTTGCAAAAATAAATTTAAAATGGATGAAGATAATCAGAAGTTATTGAAAGATTTAAGAACAAAACGAGGCAGTGTGAAGAGTGCGCTTACTCGCGCCCAAACTGCCTTGAAGAAATTTGATCCTAAAAATCAAGCCATCAGTCTTTTAGAAGTTAGACAAGAAGGATTACCACGGATTTGTCAAGCCTTTGATGAAGTTCAATCTCAAATAGAGTTACTTTATAATAACTCTGAAGAGAACGAACGGGAAAGAGACGAATTTGAAGAAAAATACTACGCGTTAAGATCAGAGATGCTAGAAATCATTAACTCAGTGAAAAGCCTCAATTCTTCTATGAATATATCGCAAAACAATAGTTTCAATACGGCAATGCATCGAGCGCACTTGCCTCCTGTTTCTCTTCCTAAATTTGATGGCAACATACAAGAATGGGAAAGTTTTTATAGTTACTATAAGGCGATAGTACATGAAGACGAACGGTACCCCGCAGCGCAAAAGTTCTCGTACCTTCGTTCGGCTCTTAGTGGACAAGCACTGGACCTTGTTAAGGGCATACCAATGACAGAAAGCAATTATGAAGTAGCTTTAGAAAAATTAAAACAGAGGTATGACAATAAAAGCTTAGTAATACAATCACACATACGTGCTATTCTCGACATACCACCGGTTCAAGCGTGTTCGGCTACAGAATTGCAACGGTTTCAGTCATCTATATCAGCACATATAGCTTCACTTAGAGAACTACAACAGCCCGTGGAGCATTGGGATGCTTGGCTTGTCACTATCATTTTGAGGAAATTGGATCAATCGTCAAATCATGAGTGGCAACTTCGGCGGACTAATACGGAATTGCCCACATATTCTCAAATAGAAGAATTTTTATTGAATCGCTGCATAGCATTTGAAAGCTCTGAAGGGGGAAAAAGTAATGTGGAATATGCAGGAGAAAGATCAATTTTAAGAAATAACGTTGGAAGAAAAGGCACTCATAATGACAATACAAAAAGATCGTTTTTAGTAGCTAAAGGAAATGAAAACAAGTGCATATGTTGTTCAGGTTCACACAAACTATATGCGTGTAACGATTTTAAGAAGCTGTCATCAGGAAGTCGCATAACCTTAGTGCGTAACTCAAAATTATGCTTCAACTGCTTATCACCAGGTCATAGAGTAAATGATTGCCAGTCGAACTTTAGCTGCAACAAGTGTAAGCAAAGACACAATTTTCTACTGCATTACGACAAAGAAAAGTATGATAATAAAGGTAATAAGGAAGAAGACCAACCATCAAGCAGCAATCAGCATCAAAAGAAAACAGAGGACAATAGCGTAGTTAGAAGCAATGAAGAACCAGTGGCGAATGCACTATGGGCGTCTCAGAAAACTAGTCATGTTTTTTTAGCAACCGCAATAGTGCTAATATTGGATAATCATGGCATTGAAAGACAGTGTAGAGCGGTGTTGGATTGTGGATCACAAGTAAACTTTATTTCTAAGAAGCTAGCTAATGTTCTTGGGTTACCTCGTGAACAAGTTGGTTTACCAATCAGTGGAATAGGCGCCAATCGTGTGCACTCAACAGCTAGAGTTACGGTTACAATGAAATCTCGGTTGAAGCAGTACAGCAAAAAATTAGCCTGTCTTGTCCTACCAACTATAATTGAGGACTTGCCATCTTGTCCAGATAATGTACAGGACTGGGAGATACCAAGCGAATATCATTCCCAACTAGCTGACCCTTCTTTCCAACTATCTGGCCCTGTGGACATACTAATTGGCGGTGGTACGTTTTTTGACTTGCTTGAAGCGGAATGTGTTCAACTTGGTCGAGGCTCTTTATGTCTACAGAACACTAAACTAGGATGGGTGCTAGTTGGTGAAATTGGCGCGGTATGCTTGGTTAATATTGACTCTGTTGGACGAGGACTAGAAGAAGGACTGATTGCAATTGAAAGTGCAAAAGATTCTACATATGGTCGTCTATCAAAGGCAAATAAAAAATGTTTAGAGGAACAGGATGCTGCTAGGTATTTTAAAGAAACAACGAAAAGAGATGCAGAGGGTAGATTTGTAGTGAGATTGCCTCTCAAGTCTGAAGTCAGCAACATAGGTGACACATTTAACATGGCAACCTCGAGATTCTTAAGTGTTGAACGAAGACTACAGAAAGATGAATCTTTAAGAAGTGCGTACATCATGTTTATGGAAGAGTATGAAAAAGCCGGTCATATGATTGAAGTAAATGAAGACAGCCGACCCAACAAACTATTCTACTTACCGCATCATCCTGTTTTAAAAGCATCCAGCTTAACAACCAAGCTACGCGTTGTCTTTGATGCCTCGGCGAAGAGCTCTACTGGTGTTTCTCTTAATGACATTCTTATGTGTGGACCAACTGTTCAAGAAGAGCTGTTCTCTATACTCCTGCGTTTCCGCAAACACCAGTATGTAATAACCGCCGATATTGAGAAAATGTTCCGACAAATCGCAGTATCCGTTGAAGATCAAAATCTTCAACGAATAGTATGGCGTGCTTCTCCTGGTGATACTCTTCGATCCTATAGGCTTACTACAGTTACTTATGGGACGACTTCAGCCTCTTTTATGGCCACTCAATGTCTCGCAATACTAGCTGAGGATTATAAAGGATTGTACCCAGAAGCGTCTAATGTAATTGGTCATGACTTCTACATGGACGACTTGATGACAGGGGCTGAAACTGCCGAAGAATGTATGTTGTTGCAAAAACAGATCAGTTCTATATTGGATTCCGCCAAGATGCCAATTCGAAAATGGTGCTCTAATTCTAGCGAAATACTCACAAGTCTGGAAGTAAATGAGATGGAGCCATTATATGTAATTCGTACGGAAACAGATGATTTCATTAAATCTCTTGGCCTATGTTGGAAGCCAATAAGGGATCAGCTGGTATTTCAATTGCTTCCTATTCCAAAAAGAGCACAGGTGACAAAAAGGATGCTTCTTTCGGATTTGAATAAAATATTCGACCCGCTAGGTTTCTTAGCTCCAGTCCTAATTAAGGGAAAAATATTTTTGCAACAACTATGGCAGCTTAAGATAGATTGGGATAAGCCGTTATCCAAGGAAATTCAATCGAAGTGGGAATTATTTCATCAGCACCTTGAAGAGGTTGGAAAAATACTGATTCCTAGAAAATGTAAACCTACATCTAATCCTGACATAGAAATGCATGGTTTCTGTGATGCTTCACAAAAGGCCTATGGTGCCTGTATATATGTACGTAGTAAAGATGATGATGGAAAGTGGAATTCACGTTTGTTATGCTCAAAATCACGAGTCACACCGCTTAAAGGAACCACAATGCCAAGGTTAGAGCTTTGCGGTGCATTAGTATTGGCACAGTTAGCAGAAACTACAGCAAGGTCCTGGAGATTAGATGTTACTCAATTTCATCTTTGGACGGATTCAACAGTGGTATTAGGTTGGTTAAACAGCCAGACTAGCAGACTGAAAACCTACGTTGCCAATCGCATTGAACAGATCCTAGAAATTACTAATGCAAAGCAATGGAAACACGTATTAACAGATGAAAATCCGGCGGATGTACTGTCACGGGGCATATCACCAACAGAGCTGAAAGAATCGGGGCACTGGTGGAATGGTCCACAATGGTTGACCGAAGAACACTGCTGGAAAAGGCCAGATCTTGTGTCAATAAATGAGGAGACCTTACCAGAAATCCGTGAAGTAAAACTTGTACTCACGGCTATTGATTCCTTCAAATGCCTTATTAGTGCTTATTCGGAATGGGACCGATTAATTAGGGCAGTTGCTTGGTATCACAAATTCTTTGAGTTTCTCAACAAAAAGCGAGCAAGTTTATTGAATTGTAAATTAACTGTGGAAAACTTGGATGCAGCCAAAAGGGTACTGCTCAGAAGAGCTCAAGAAGATGCATTTCCAAAGGACATTTTAGCGCTTAATAAGAAAATGGATATACCGCATAAGAGCAAACTCAAATCACTGTGCCCATACCTAGACAATGGTTTGATTCTAGTTGGTGGGAGGCTGCAAAATTCTGAATTATCAAAGCAACAAAGGCATCCAATTGTTCTCCCATCAGATCATCCAGTTACTAAGCTAATTTTTGTCGACTGCCATGAAAAAATGCTTCACTGTGGTCCACAATTATTGTTAGCAGAGGTCAGACGGACATACTGGCCAATTAAAGGTAGAGTTATTGCTCGGTCAGTAACGCGAAAATGTGTAATATGTGTGCGGGCTAAACCCACCTTTAATGAACCAATAATGGCACCACTTCCGAAGCAACGAGTTCAAGCTTCACGTCCATTTACTGTTACTGGGGTTGATTTCGCGGGGCCAATAACAGTACGAAGTGGAATACGAGGAAGACCAGGTAAAAAGGTGTGGATTGCGATATTTATTTGTTTCTCTACTAGAGCAATTCACATTGAAGCAGTCGAGGACCTGACCAGCAGCGCGTTTATTGCAGCACTCCGAAGATTTATATCAAGAAGAGGTAAACCTAACACAATGTGGAGCGACAATGGAACAAATTTTGTGGGTGCTCAGAGAGAATTAGCTACATACATAGATAAGATAGATCAACGAGTAGCTTCAGAGGGCATAATATGGAACTTTAATCCCCCATCTGCACCGCATTTTGGTGGTTTGTGGGAGAGCGGAGTCAAAAGCGCGAAATTTCATTTGACTCGAGTTGTAAGAGGAATGACTTTATCTCTCGGGGAGCTTCAAACGTTACTTTGTCAGATAGAAGCTTGTCTGAATTCTCGACCACTCACGCCATTGAATAGCGACCCTAATGATCTTGAACCGCTAACGCCAGCCCATTTTTTAGTTGGAGGTCCAATGATTTTTCATCCAGAGCCTATTTTAGATGAAACAAACCTACCTCACTTAAAAAGATGGAAATTAGTACAATGCTTGCTACACGATTTTTGGAAAAGATGGCATGATGAATATTTGCCGCAGCTCCAAATAAGAAATAAATGGACTACGGGATCCAAGCCAGTAGCAGTAAATGATGTAGTGATAGTGAAAGAAGAAAACACCCCACCAACAAAATGGAATTTGGCAAGAGTTATGAGTACACACCCGGGAAAGGATGGAATAGTGCGAGCCGTAACGGTGAAAACATCAAATGGTAATATAATGAAAAGACCTGTGGTTAAGCTTTGTCGCTTACCAGTAGAAGCGGAAGACAGGTCTGTTGAAAAATAAAATTTTCAACGGGGGGAGAATGTTTGCGCCTAATATAATTACACGAAAATACACACACACACACATACGCGCGCGCGGCTGGCCATTATGCCAGTATTGAAAAGTTCAAATTATCTTTTGAAATTTAAGTCAAGTCGTTATTTTCTCTTTTTTAAAAAATTCGCGTTAACTCGAAGTTAATTTCGTACACATTGAGATATTATCTGAATTGTGTAAAAACGTTTGGCAAACGTATTGAAGACGAACGGTAATATAATAATTATATGAATATTTTTATTACCTACCCTGTCCCTCGTAATTTTTTTATTGTCAAATCAGAAAATTTCAATTTTAAAATAAGTCGAGTTTTTTTTTTTTTTAGGAAATATTAATTTTTTTTAAATTCAACACAAGAATATTAGTAACTTTTAAATACTTTTATACATTGAAGAGTTAATAAAAAAAAAAATTAGTTGCCTAATCTTCTTCGCGCGTACAATAATATTGCGTTTTTAAACGTCAGTATAAGCGCATATGTGATAGAAATGCGTTTATAAGTCGATTGCGGCTCGTGGATTTATCGCTTATTTTTACAATTGATAAAAAAAAACCGTTCGCTGTGAGATTTCGAATAATTTTCCTCGCCGGCCGTACACAATAATAACAATATAATAATAAAATAAATATTAATAATAATAATTGTTGTTGTTGTTGTTGTTGTATAAACCGCGTTCGTGCCATATTTTTACGTATACATATTCGGGCCTTTCGATTTTTCACTGCACAAGGTCGCAGCAGTGCTGGCCAGTTTCACACAACACTATTACGTTTTAATCGTGTACGGACACAAGATAAATCCGAAAACCATTTCGTATACGGTCACGTTTTTAACGATTTTTTTTTTTTCTAATTTCTGAGCGTTAATTCGCGTCCACACGCGCCTTTCTGTATAATAATATTATAACACAATTAAAATATAATAATAATAATAATATAATCTGTATATGAGTGGAGCACCTCACGCACACGATGACTACTAACACTGTGTGCAATCGTCGCTGTTGTTGCTGCTGTCCGTCAGTTCATGACGATCCGCCTAGACCTGACCTAACCGTGACCGACTGCATGTGAATTACACATTATTATTATTATTGTTATATTGTTTATTGTGTTAAATATAGCCGCTTTTTTTTTTTTAAATCCGCGGGATCCGAACGGATCGACATTGAGAGTAATAAGCTTCTGTTGTAGGATTGTTTTCTTTTTTTTTCTGGGTCGGCGGACAGGCGCGCGGCGAAATAAATGCTGGTTATTCTTATAATATTTACGCAAATCCTATATACAGTTTACTATAAATATATTTTAAAATTTCTTTTTAAGTTTTTTTTTAGCAAAAAAAAAACAAAGCCGTATAAAAAGCTTTAATTTCGTTGAGCTCTGCATCACGCGACGCGTATAGTGCGGACGATTTAAAAAAAAGTTTCCAATTCGTGTCGTCGTTACACGCACGACGCGACCATAAATACGTCGTAATATCATTACACTAGACGATCTGTATAATAGATCGATGCTGTCGCCCTTGTTTTGCAGAATTAATTATTATTATTATTACGTAGTTTTATTTGATGTACAGGGCAAAACCTTGCCCGAGTTTCAAATAATACACAGAGACGGTGGACAGCCCGTGATAACGTGAATAGGAGAGAGAAGGACTATAATTATCTTAAAATAATCTATAATTATTTTTATACACAAGTTATTACAAATACGTGGTATTTGCAGCTCATTGCTAATATTGTAAAAGTCAACTACTATATACTAAAGGTAATAAAAATGTTTGGAGTATAAAAAACAAATACTAAAATACCTATATTACAGTTAATAATACATATATAATAATTAAAGCGAATACAATTTTAAATAGAATTGATATACGAATGTTGTCGATTGCTCTGTTTTCTCCAGTTAGTTTAATTTTAAAGCGATTTTTAAAAATAAGACAATAGCGTTTAGACAGAAGATTTCTAAAAGTGTTATAACATTTTTTTACCTCATTTCTATAATAGAGACACGTATTTTGTTTGACAATATATGTATACTTACTAGTTATAATAGGTACACATTTTAGACTATAATAAATCGAGATCGAAATTTCCAGTCATGTCTTTACCAGAAACAAATTTCTGAAATCATTTATAATATTGGAGATTCGATGGTAATAATAATATGTACTGAATTTCGCACATTTGGATTTTTCTTTTTTTGACATTTCGACTGTAATTTTAGATTATCATAAAAATAAACTATATATATGGTCATGTGTTAAATAGGTATCACTGTAGACATAAGTAAACAAATATGATCGCCTTCCTTATGAATTCACCTCTGAAATAATTTAATGTATAAATATTTAATCGTTTGCGTACACCTATTCTAAAAATGTTCTCGGATTTTCTAGATCCCAAATCTTTTCCAACCGCCAAAAACCAACGAGTGACAATAAAATATTGTTACTGTATATTTTTTATAAATATACTGCAGTTGAACTATTTGTTAAGAAATTCGAAAAAAAAGTCCAGCCAGTAATATTATAATACATTTTGTAACTTCAAGCGTATAATAACACGCGTGTAAAACGTCTGGATAATATCGTTTGTATCGGCGCAAACGTATGTTTTCTGTAATTATATATAATAATATACGACGTGTTGAAACAATAATAATCGAGATTTTATTTTTATTTTTCATACACATATTATTACTCGGTACATCATTTGTAAACTATATATATTACATATATCATAAATACGAATGTGTTACACGAGCCCCGTTTTAAATCTAATATTCATATAATTATTAGCTATTATACATTATATATAGGTACGCATATTTTTCAATATTGAAATAATATTATAATAATTTCGTAATAATTCGTAGAAATTAATATCGTTTTACCATCATATATATATAATATTACTCTATATTCATGGCGGATTGCGTGTTAGATAATAAATAATAACAGAAATTAAATACATTTCAAACAGTTCAACGTATGTATAGTTTCGGATGCAATTTCGAAATAAGAATCGTATTTTCAAGATTTCGTACGAGAAGAGTGATTAAACTAATTTAAATGGTTTTTTTTTCTACAATTCTTCGACGTTTTGAAACAATTTTAAAATCGACGATGACGCAAATAACATTGAATTATATCGCAATACTACGTGTACTCACACAGAGAAATAAAAATAGAAGTGAAAGAAAACGCTAAAACAGTTTATGGAGGGTACGGAAAAATTCAGCAAAATACTTTTGAAATATGTTGAAAAATGTTTATTTCTCGATACATTTGTTTGTTTCGTCGAAAAATGTAAATTTTAACATTTAAAAATGTACACGTTTCATGTACCTACTTGTTGTATATTTTTATTTTGTTACGGATCAAACGACATTGTTAATGTAAACTATACAAGTATAAAAACGATTTGCAAATAAGTCAGATTTTGTAAAAGGTAAAGTAAAAAAGGTTACCCGATGTTTTTGTTGAAACGTTTGTTTTAATACTTGTCATATTTATAATAAGCACCGCGTGAAATTTCGAAAAACCGGCGTACATCACTCGTATCGATGAAATGTTACACGTTTTTATTTTAAAATCCATCGCAATAATTATTTAAATCAAAAATAAAAGGTAGCGAGTCGCGAGTATTGTGAATTTCGGTTCAAGTGTGCTACTTAGAAAGACGATATATTGAATTTTCATAGGAAAATATATAACATCTTTAATCGTGTATTCAATTTTCAGTTTTTCGTGCAAAAATTCAATTCAGTTCACACAAAATTTCATCTCGAAACGCTCAGGAAAAAGTAAAAAATAGCGGAAATCAAATACAAGCATATAATATTATATGTACGCGATGTCTTTTAATCGAATTTAGGTGGGATTTCGTTCCTGTGAAGGTGGTCATTTCGCACGTGCATGCGCGATGGTGGGGTCGCGCGCGGTTATATATCGTCCTAGCGTATAAATGATTTTCTTGTTCGTATCCGTCGGATACTTCTGTAACGTGTCGTCAAGGGTTGTGTCTCTATATATTGTTCGTTTTCGACCAATATTAAGTGTTTTTTTTTTTCGTTCTTTATTTTTTTTTATATACATATTTATTCGAATATTACTATGAAATACGCGGTAAGTGAATTGACTTTTTAATTTTATATCGTATTTTATTAAATGTTGTCTTCTTAATGTCTATGGCCTATAGTTGATAATTTTATATGATTTCAACGAAATCCAAAAAAAAAAAAATTACACCCGTTAATATTTTTAAAACGTATGGACGTACGTATAAAAACATTGGTACATTTATCGTAAATATATAATAATTAAAAATTTTAATATTATCGTTAGTATTTGTACACATAATTACCACATGTTGTCGCAAAATGTCTATTTGATGAAAACATATTTAAAAAAAAAAAAAAATTTGGCTGATAATAGAATTAAAAATAAATTGTACGTAAATTTAGTTGCGTATTATATGAATAATATAAAATAAATAAAGGAGCTAAAAATCGATTAAAAAACATATATTGTTTTGTTTTCTCAGCGCGCAACCCTGCAGTAGAGAGCAAAACAATTCGACCGATCACTCGAGTTTCAGTTTCACAAAACAATATTATTTTAATACCGAAAAAATAGAAATTATTATCACGTCTTATGCGGCCGATTGGAAATTTAATAAAAAGAAAAAGAAAACAAAATCGCCGTAAAACGATTTTTTCTCGTCTTAAATAGAATATTTCAAAAATCGTATATTTTACAACAATATTACGTATTACACAATAAAAAAACGTTTACGGAACATATTATCACTGGCGCCGACGTTATATTATTTCGATTTCCTAATTATGAAATTTTGTAAATGCGTGCAATCGTGTACTGCGTAGCGGAACAAATGTTTTCCGTATAGCTTTTTTTCTTTCTATAATATTATTGAATAATAGAGCTGAACAAAATCGGTTAAATATATTGTGTTTAAAAATTTCGAAAAAAAAAATTTGTATGTTATATTCGCATAATTAATAATATTGAAAATATGACGTGTACATAATAATATATACAAAATATCAACGTAAATACGAATCTCGTGAGAACAAACCAGTTTTGCACACCGCAAGCAGTAGCTAGGTCGTTGCTCATATTTTAAACGTGTACTATTGTGTTATCCCATACACGTATATCCATCAGCAAACACATATTCTAATTACAGTACTCAATTACGCAATTAATGGCATTGCGCGTTTCAATTATGTTTCAAACGGAGGAAAAATTTCTTTTTTTTTATTTTTTTTTTTAATAAAAAATTAAATATTAATAATAATAAAATTTTGTTATTAAAAAATAACATTTTCTATAAAATATGAACAGTTTACACGCGTTTTGATTTAATATCGTGAAAAACAAATACACAAATCGACTGTATTCAAAACCATACGCACACCTGAGTATACAGTTTAAATAAAAAAAATCCCTGTTAATTCGAACGTAAGCTTTTTAATGAGATATTGAGACTATATACACAAGATACCTAATGATTTCATTTTAATATACGAAAATAAAGCAAAGCTGAAGTATATAATTACATCGATTACGCGAGGAGTATATTTTTTGTTTTTTTAAAAATATATAATATATACTATTTTAACACGTCTTATTTATGTAATCAAAATACTTACCATTTTTATCAATTTTATGACATATATAATATGACAATGAAACGTATTACACCTATATAGGTACTATAAAATATTCACTTTCTTTTATGTCGATACGTGTATACGTATATTAAATGAAAATTCACTTATAAAGCCATATATTTGTAACGAGTGAATTGATAATAAACTATTTTTCGTAAACCATATATTTTTCATAAAATTAAGAAGAAAAAATGCGTACAAACATATGTTTTCAATATAGGACTGTGGGATTTAAAATATTGATTGATGCGTTTGATTCGCGCGTATTTGTGTATAATACGTGACAGATAAAACGTGCAAATCTTAACATTTCCATGTCAGTTATTAATACTGTTAGAAATTAACCAAAAGGACAAATAGAAATTTAATAACAAAATAACTAATAACACACATATATTATATGTGTCGTTTGGCAATCCAGCAGAAGTGTGTATCAATAATAAACTCGTATATCTTTGTTTTTCCCCATTAATAAATATAGGTTTTTCAATATTTATTATATTATTTCAACACAAAAATTAGAAGAAGAAAAATCGTTTTCATTTTTAATACTTTTCTATATTATATACAAGCATAATTTTTTTAATAAGTTTTCTTCATGCTTGGGCTCCAGTCAATAATATCAATACAATTGATGTTTGTTTTTTTTTTTGTAATAATTGATTTTACGTTTAACACAGCTAAAAGCTTATATACATACATTGAGTCTCACCGATTGCATTATATAGGTTCTGAGTTATGGTTTTTTACTGTACGAAGCGTAGAAAAGAGAGAACTGACGTGAAGGCAATTTTCGGCATTTACGCGATAATTTATACGAAAAATATTGTGTAGTAAAATATATATAATCGCGAATGAATCGAATATTGTAATAATAAACACGCCGAATAAAAAATATACAAAATATGATACAGAAAAAAAAAAAAAGAAAATTTCCACTAATTTGTCAATTTTTTTCGCCGCCTTAGAAAAACTGCCGTCCCAGATAGTATAGGGTACGTCGCGTAATCCGCGTGTGAAATTTCTTCGATGAAACTGGTAAACTGCACTCGCGCGCGTGTTATAACAATATTTGACAATCGCGGTTCGGTCATCAGAAAACGGATTGGCCAACGTTGAATTATATTATATATTATAATGTAGAGATTAGTATTCGTCGCAGACACACGCCGCCACGCACACTTTTACTTATATGCATACAATAATAATAATAATATTATTATTATATTATACGAAAAATAAATGCCGGTTTACGGTATATCGCAACGCAGTGCAGTCGTTTCTCCAAATATTACCATTTATTTATCGCTCGTATTATTATTTGTCATTACGTATACTCGTATATCGTCGATTGTGTATCGTCGGCCGTCTTCCGGAGACACGTTGGTTGGTACATTATAATATCGAACACCGCTGTTAAATTTCGATAATTCGATAATACCGCGTGACGCAGTTAATGTATCGTATTATTATTATGTCGAGGCGTACAATATTATGTATACGTTTCGCTATATATATATATATATATATATATATATATAAACAAATATTTTCATATGTAATATAGGTGAATAATACAGAGCGCGCGAGATTGCACGAAATAACTGGAGATAAATGCCGCATTTTTTTTAAAAATTTTATTCTACTTTTTTTATTTATTTATATTATTATCGGAGACAATATTATAATAATATTGTATGATATAACGTATTTTGTATAATGTACCGGTCGCGTGATTCACCAGTCGTCGAATACGTTTAGAACGTCGTCCGTCGAATTTAAAAGATAATATTATTATTATTATCATTGTGCGCAATATAGTCGCGCATTGTGCGAAATTCAATTATTATTATTATTATTATATGCGTTACGGGCAAAGGAGAAATTTCTACTCACAATTTATATTCTATAAAAATGCCTAACGGACAATGTAAAAAATATTATCGCGATATATTTTGTCAATTTACCACATCGAAAATATTTTACAGTCGCGTATTCTTATTGCACACACGGATTATTATACTATATTTTAAAGGGAAAAGACGGAGTTTGATTTTTATAAAAGTAAAATATATTTTATTAAATTGTTTTTGTTTATAAATTAAATAATAATTCGAAGTTCTTAAGTGTCTACAATATTTTTCGATTATTTATCACGTGCACTACTCTTATAACATTTCGGTGCGCATATAGACGTTTTGCGTTTTTCCGCATACGAGTACACCGCGGCATAGGCGGAAATAAGGAGGGGGGCTTAGGGGGCTAAGCCCCCCAAATATCTTATAATTTGTATGTATTTTGGATATTTGACTGATTATGACTGATGTTAAAAATGTTAGCCCCCAGAAAATTTAATAGATTTCCGCCTATGCACCGCGGTTCGACTGGCCGGACACGTGGAACATAAATAAATGTAAACGATATAACAGAGCGACTTTAAAACCGCACGAATACACTTTATAAACACGCGATTATACATTATAATATTTATATAAAACCTATGTACCTAATTACAAATCGTAATTAAAATTTTTATTTCAATGTTATATAAGACGTAGGTTTTCTTTAATAATAATTTATAATATTAATAATGAATTGTTGTGAAACTAATATAGAAAGTGTATAAAAAAAAAACAATTGTAATCTAACAATATAATGAATATATTTTTGACGCTGTACAAATTGACAGATATCACGATAATATTCGTTAAAATTTAAAATTGCCCGATATACTTCGGGTGTTCTATAATCTGCATAATGCGAATTTTCTACTTTGTTCGCAATACACACGCACGCAAAAGTTTATATTTATGTTACCTACAACGTAGATAATCCGGTATCTTGCGGTGTAAGTATATTATGTGAAATGTCTAAAATCACTAGGCAATAGACATAATTTATATACTTTCCTTAAGTATATTATACATAACGGTAAAAATCGAAACAATATTTCCAATTCGCCACTTAACTTTAACGAAAATTAAATTAACAGAAATTATTCATTGCACGCGATCGTGGAGAATATTTTCATCCTATTGAATAAGAACCTAAATCAAAAATGTTTTTATTTTCTCCATAGAAGTGTATACGTTTTTCTATATCATCTACCTTTATACATACGTATATATAATATCGAGAGATAAATAATATGTTTGAAACGAGAATACTTACGTTTTATACCGATATTCTTACGAAAAATAATAATATTTAAAAATATTAAAACGTTTTATAAAATGAAATAAATTGCGCAATTTAAACGATACCACATAGATGTACATATAGATGTTTTTAACCGTTTGAATAGTAATGAATCGAACATTTTAATAAAATATATTTTTTACCGCTACTTATTTCAATAAAAAAAAATTTGTATTTCGCACATATATATATATATATATATATATATAAGACTCGACGACCGGCGTATCAAATAGGCAATTCAAGTACACGTTTGTTTTATTATTATGACGTCACGACGAACATTATAAAAGGATTTTCAAGTATTTTAAAAGAATCGCGTTCATATTTTTTAAACAGAAATAAAACGATTCTCGTAGAAAACAATTACTTTTAATATTTTAAATCCGTGTTTCAGATTGTGTTGTTGGCCGTTTCGGTGGCTTTACAGCTGGCGTTCGCGGATCATACGGACAATGACAATGACAAGGCCGTGCTGAAGGATAAGACCAGCGGCGGCAAACAGAAACGTGGCCTGTGGGGTCTGGGATACGGTGGCTACGACGAGGGCCCGAGCTACGGCACGCTGGGCGGATATGGTCTGGGCAGCTCCATCGGAGTCACTCACGTTTACGCGCCGCGACACTATCATGCCCCGGCCCTTCCCACCCACGTGCACACGGCCACCACGATCACCAAGAGCGTGCCGGTACCGCAGCCGTACCCGGTGACCGTCGAGAAGCACGTCCCGTACCCGGTGGCCGCCCCGTATCCCGTGCACGTGGACAGGCCGTATCCCGTTCCCGTGCCCAGACCGTATCCCGTGGCCGTCGACCGGCCGTATCCCGTGCACGTGGACCGGCCGTATCCCGTGGCCGTGCCCCAACCGTACGCCGTGCCCGTGGTGAAGCACGTCGGCGTCCCCGTGCCGCAACCTTATCCCATCCACGTGCACCGATCGTACCCGACCGCGCTGTCGCTGCCCTACCACAGGCCGCTGTACTCCGACCACGACCTCTGGTGAACGGCGTCCCGCTCACCGTTCGTTGTGCACGGTATTACACATCATAATGTTACGTGAGTTGTTAGTGGTATATATTGTGTTTTTCACGTAGTAAACCGTTTACTGAACATATACCGTATGATTGTGATCACTCAAAGTTACCCGGTAATCCGGTTTCGTCTGACTCGTTTTATGTAACACGTGATAATAAATACTAAAAAATTTATTAGTTTTAGGCTTGTAGGAGTTGGTTTCCGGTATACAAATAGGTAGACAAATTAAAAATATTTAAGTTTCTTTCCGAAATTCCGAATCGTCAGTTGTAAACGTGTCAATGATCAATAAGCGCTTATAATCGTAGAAGAAAGTGATGGCTATTATAAAACGAACGTTTGACACAAATTAATAATTTCACCTGTTATAAAAACAGGAAATACGAAATTAACGCAATTAAATTACTAAATATTTTTTTTTTTTGTAAATTAATTTTTGGTATCGTGTTATCCAACGTTTAACTCTTTATGATGGTTATTAATTTTTGTAAACGGGTTTAATGAATCTGTAACATGAGGTCATTGTAACCGCTCTCGCAAAAACGATTTCAGTAATCAACACGGTCAAACACGCAAACACGTCTGTGTTAATTGCGTCGTATGATAAGTAGTCGGCCGGTCTTAGTGTAGAAAACTAGTACATATAATTTTAATGGGTTTCCAGCCATGTTTATATTGCCGGAAACGACCTCCTTCCATCTAAAGACCTTATTCATTTTTCTTCTCTTAAAATACCAGTTTTAGATCTCCTTCCGATTCACCGTAAAATCCTGCACAAAGCCTAGGAATCCAAATGGTCCTCCCTCCCTATGCCGTCTGGGCCTGGCACAGAACGATTTGTCCCTCCATGCTTCTCCATCCGTGATTCGTAGGTCTTTATATTCCTAAATGGCTTTCGAGGCCTTTTCCCATCTTTGGGCACAGCCTTCTTTCCCACCGTTCTTTTCACCTTTCTTTAAATTCATCTCTTCTTTGTCCCCTACACCAAGAGTGGGTTAAAGTCGGATAACTCGTACATTTTTTTCCAACAAGTCCGAGTATGATTTGTTTACACGGTTTTAGGAAGTCACCGCGGTGCTAACGACATTGCAGCTTTACGGGATTGTGCCGGGTGAGCTGGGCGATGACTCAGGGCGGCAATTTTTAGTACAAAAGTCTACGGGGGCATTTCTAACCTATTAGTAAACGAATTTTAATTTCTTTGTACCATTATTTTATATTATTAATTTAAAAAAAAAGAGATTTAAATTATAATTATTTATTTCGAAAATACCGGAAAATTTGACTTATATGAATTTGGTTCTTCTACATCATTTAAATATATTGCAATTGTCAAAATTGATATTTTTATCACGATTACTTTATAGGTAAACCTTTATCATTTATAGAGCTCAAGGTTGTTGCGTTTCGAGAACAAATTTATGTATTATAATTAAATTATTAGTGTACAACTTTTTATGACTAAAAAAAAAGATTAAATTTGGAGGACGGGTAAATTTACAATGTACTATTTCGATAGGGCGGCAAAATGACTAGTGCCGGCTCCGAGTCCATCAATGCGTTATTGTCCGTTGTTAGGAACATTGAATTTACTGTCAACTAAATACAATTTAATAAGATGCGTTTGTAGTATTATATTTGTACGTTTCAGATACTCGCGTCATCATTCGTCTGCACATATTCACACATTATAAGTATAACGCGTATGTGTTTAAACACATGTCATCGTCGTCGCCGTCACCATTGCCATCATATTCTTCGGAGTCTGGAGCTTTGCCATTCGACTCGTAGCATACACGGATTACTCGCGGATAATACAGCACAAATGTTACGTGATCTGGATTCGGATGGTCAAAACGTTTTTAATAACGACCTTAGTCTACTTTTTTTTTTATATAAATATAAAATATTTTATTTTACACCTACACACAACGCTGACACGATGACGCCCACGTTTCTTCGTCGTTTTTTTTTTATATTCTCTTTTTCTTTCCTTCCCTTCGATGCGTTTCATATTTTTTATATTTATATAAATCGTATTGTATTTTTTTTTTAATTTACCGAAAACAATACTTTTTCGTTAAGAACCTGTAGCGAATTGTATTTAAAAGACGAAAACAACACCGTGCAGTAAAACATATGTGAAGCGGGAACATAATATCAATAATACTGTAACGAGCATTATTTCAAAAATGTAAAAATATGCCAATTTTATAATATGTTTAGTTATGTCGTATTTATGTAAATATAAATGTACCTGTCATTTTTTTTATTATTATTATTATATTGTTCGTGGGAATTTTTCGTAACTGTAATAATATCTATTTTTATTCGTTATATAATATGTATGTGTATATTTATTTATTATATTTACTTGAACCTTGAATTTTATTTCAGTAAAACACGTCCACGATGTAAATATCATTTGTAGAAATGTTTACATTATATATAATATACATATCAGTGATTAAACATATTTACTCTACAAATTTATAATCTTGCCTAATTAAAAACTAATACGTTTCGAAATTCATGTTTGAATGAACGTTTTCCTCAAAAAAAAAAAAAATTTTTACTTTCATTTTTCACAACAAAAATTATTAAATATATAGGTTTAAAACTTCTATATTTTTCAATATCTAAGTGCGATTCGACATTATTTTCTAATTGCTATATAATTATCATTAAGATTACAAATAAACAAATTTATAATTAGTTATTCAGTATACGATTGTATATGGCCAGTAAAACTATTTTCTAAAAGTTCGTTTTTACGTATTATATGAAATTAATTGTTTAAATTTTGTATACTTTAAAATTGTTTTGTGAAATTCGAGTATAAATGCGCGTTTTATCCTCATTTATCATTTTTATTGAATACACCGCGGATTATTAAGATTTTTTTTGGTTGTGGTAAGAAACGAAAGTAGAAAATCACCTTTCGGAGAAAAAAGAAAATAGCCGATGGTTGTTTTGGCGGAAGACGGGTGTTGTGGATGAAAACGGATTAGCCCGTTTGAATACGTACATATCTGTTCGAATATAATCCGAAATGAAAATAACCAGTTTACGATTTCGAATAATATTATAATATTTTCATTCCGAACGACAGTATATTATATTATCATATAACTAGATTTGTCTACGATTTAAAATGATTAGAAAACGAATTTAACTCGTTTATTTTTTATTGTCTCGGACGAGGAACGGATACATCCTTTATTGTAATAAGCGAGGGCACTCGACCGGGATTAAACAAAACGGGTTTCATGCGGTTATGCAAGTACAACTGCTGCAGAGACCATCGGTTCACAACGAAAACCGTGAACACTTAGTTTACACAGTGTTTTTTATTTGTGAAAACAATATGAATGAATTCTATCACGGAATTCCGAGTAAACACATTATATAATACGTGTATGCGTTTACGCTGAGAACAAAAACTGGCGTTATGTAATAAATTTCATTTGTTTTTACCCGAAATTTATAAAATATGATTAATACATAATAATAAATACATACGTCTGAAAATGTGATACATACCTATAATAACTCTAAAATGGAAGTGATTTTGAAATTGAGAATAGACAATTAATGTTTTTTTAAAAAAATTATTTATATTAACATTGCGGGACACGAATGTTGTTAAAAAAAAAATGTCAATATTATTTTTCGACATATATTGCGAACAGCCAGACTGTCAATGAATTCTAGGAATAAACGTTGACTTGTTCAAATAACAGTCGTCAAAGCAAATGATACTATTTGCTTTGCCCAAAAAACCGAAAAAGTTGGCAGCACCAACATTCTACATCAAATATTAAAAATATTAATAATATATCATGTAGGATCAGCCTTGTAAAGAATGCTTTTCCAAAAATGTGTTCAGAATATTTATTTGAATATTATAAAAAAATTCTTCAAAGTATTCGAATACTTCCATTTAGTGTTTGCATCTTAATTTATTAAATGATGTCAACAAATGTGTTTTGTTTTTACATTGACGATATTTGACCTATGATTTTCGAATGACGGAGTAGTAAAGAGTTTGAGTTACATAAGGTATGTATATAAACAAAAAATGAAATATTATTTTTGAGAAACAAAATCGTCGCTTAGATTTTTATAATTATAAAAATATAATTGTCTTTTGAACTATAACCTACTATTTTAAATAGTTTATAAATTACTTTTTCTTGAATTTTAAATATATATATACTAAAAATATTCAGCAAAAGAATGAAAATACAAAAAATAAAAATTATTTAGAATTGTATTTGAATCCAAAAATATTTTTAAATAATTCTTTTTTTCGAATACGTTAGACTGCATAATAGAATAAAGGCAACTTTCTATTTAACGTTTGAATTAGTTTAAAAATCGGATAAATTGTTCTGATCAATCTAAGCAATTAAAACTACTGTCCAAAAACGTAACAGAACGTGTGTAGCCAAAATAACAATAAAAACCACATTGTAAAATAATTTCGCTTATATAATATTCTATTTGATTCCAATGATTATTTACGATTAAAGAACACATATCTAATGTTTTGACACTGTTTTCCGCTAAACAAAATGAAAACAAATGAATTTGATTATTGAATAAATTCAAAGCGTATTGTGATTAACAATTTCGATATTGAGTCTCTCCGCGTTCACACGGTCGTTTTATTTCCAACGGTACCGTTCCTGAAACATGGCCAAAATTGACAACGAACCTATACGCGTGTATATATTATATATATGGGAAAAATATTTGATAAATTTTGCACTCGGAATATTGATGCTTTCAGAAATTAACTCCAATTCATATTCGCAAAACTAATTATAATTCTATTTGTTTATTCAGTTTATTTGCTCGTTAAATTTATGTTTGAAATGTTAGAAATATATTATATATATTTAATATATATAATATACGCGATAATTATTCTGCCGTTAAAAATCAAACTCATCGACGTTATTTGCATTATAAATAATAATCAATGGCTGCAAAATTCTATAAATTCCTTCTCGAATTTTGATTTTGAAATTTGTCTTCAATTTCAGCGATATCGTATAGATATTATTAGGTATTATATTAGATTTATATTATTAAATATAGATATTTTCAATAAATAAACACGCTAATGGAATAGACAAGCCCATCGTTGTAATTATATTAAAAAGCTAAATCACAATGCAGTGTTAACGTTAAAGTGAATTTTGATCATTCTTATAAAATCTCCGTCCAGTCTTCCAACAGTGCAGTTTTTATGTAATGTCGATGGAAAGACCGATAGTTTTAAACGAAATGTTATGTAAGATTAGGTTAGACATAATATAGTAAAGTTACTATATATTATGCAGTGAGTGGATAATTTACAGTGGTGGTGGTTCGTGTGTATAATTAACCAAAAATCTATATTAAAAAAAAATATATGTATATTTGTTTAAAATAACTGGTATATTGAAAAAAAAACACTGTATCTAAATAATATATATATATATATATATATAACTTTATACATGATTGTCCGATATTACCTACGTAAGTACATATTTTCATATTAGCGTTTTTTTCTCGCGCATTTTTAAAGCTTTTTCGGGTCATCTGCAAGTTCCGATAAATAATACTTACGCGTAATAGAAAATAACGCGCCGAGAATTTGCAAAAGCAGTACACTAAACTTACGTATCAGCCGTGATGAAATATCGTCTGCAAAACGACATACACCTTATCGACACTCTATACTACAGAGGTTCCCAAAACAGACATTCATTTTAATGTAATAATATCCAATTCCCCGTGCAAGAGCTATGAATGTCCTTCTTTGCCAAATCTTATCTTTATGCAGAAGCCGGATTTTCAGTAGTCACTGTATAACAAAGATATCGTATTAAACTCGAGATGGAGCGAAAAATAAGAATTACAAATTTCATTCCATGGTTTGAGAGAATTCGCAATGATCGATAAGACAAGACCTACTTCGGAATCGTCGCTTTTAAAGTTTTTGTAATTTTGTAATTTAATTTTACACTATACACGTTTTACGCTTGTTTTTTTTTATGCTAATTATTGAAGAACATTTGAAATATAATTTGAAAAATTACAAGTCTACGTTATATAACATGTGGCTATATCGGGTGCCGTTGGAAAAAAAATGTATTCACTGTTGTTTTGGCAACAATTTTGAAGAAACCTTGACAAGAGTAGAAGAAATATTTATTAGGTTAGAAGAAACTGGGTTAAAATCAAAAACAAATAATAAATGTACATTTATTTAGTAAAATAAAATATCAAATATCTGAATAATAAAAAAAAAAAATAATAAAGCAATAACACATTTTACAACGCCTAAAAAAGAACGGTAAGAGCATTTGTAGGATTAACTAGTTACAAAAACATAAATTAAAAATTTCACAAAAATGGTGGGGGACACAAAGATTATTTTACCAGTTTTAATCAAATTGAAATATTACTAGGTAGTTGATTTGTGATTATTTTATTGTGTTTGTGTGTCTGTTAGCCTGACTAAGGCAATCACAAAAGATGCCGCCACTAGAAAAATTTTGCGAATCCTTGTACAGCTCTGTACCGTAATATCGAGAGGAAGAAGGACGTTGATTTTTTTCGCCAAATAATTTTTATATTACATATAGTATAAAATCGACCTCATAACACATGATCTATATATTTCCTATCCGGGCCGCGATCATAATATATTAATAATTACGTCGTGTTCGCGCATGCCATATAAATTGTCTTCGACCGCGCGATGTGTGTTATCGCACTAATCATTGATATAATACCATACCAGCTACTTCCCATATCAAAAGTATATTACATTTTATGTATACTGTTATTATTTCGACCGCATTCGAAATGATAAATAATAATTGTATGTCTTACATAATTCTATTACTACTACTGCTGCTGCTACTGTTATACGGACACACGGTACGTATCAACACCCGCGAGGCTGCAGCAGTGAACTCGAAGCGAAAAAAATTTGAAAATCGCTCAGCCTTACGTCACACTCGTTCGCGGACGACGACGACGGGTTAACAATAATAATTATTATTGTATTACAATTATAAATTTTTTTTTTTTTTTTTATAACCACCGAAATCGTGAAATGGAAATGATCTACGAATTATGTGTGTTATTACCTGTATGTATGTATTTGCCGACGGCGATAGCGTTCCCTGGAAACAGGAGACAAATGTTTCTAAATATATATATATATATATATTTTTTTTTGAATATTTATTAGAAGGATTACAATAGAATACTATGTAACTATAAAACTAAATGCACACAAATTATTTAAATGTAATACACTTTTTTTTTAATTAATAAGAATACAAAACGATTTTTCCTTGATTTCGTTGTCGCGAACATGTCGATAATCCAGTGTTTCTACCAATTCGTTCGAAAGTCTTTTTCCGTACACTATACGCAAATGTTTTTTAATAATTTTTTATTTTAAAAAAAAGCACCTCTCTCTCTCTATCTGCGCAAGCCGAGGCAACAGTAAATACACTGAACAAGATTCCAAGAGCTACGTATAAAATAAAATGTTGGGAAACGAATCACATAATGTTTTGAAAATTTCGCGTGCTCGTACAGAGAAAACTCGTCCACGGGACCAAACCGATGGTCAGTAAGTAATATTAACCCGTTTTATTGGGAAAAAAAACCACTTATTTTATCGAAATAACTTATTATATAACGATATTTTTATTTTTCAAATACGACGACGGTAAACGACTAAATCGTTTCGTAGTAAATTTATAATATTCTTATAGATTTTTGTTGAATATGTCTTAAGCTTAACACAGGTATGACGTCATTCTATCACGTGCGCTTTTCATATAAATTAATACGATTTCGTAAAATAAAATACAACGGAAAGTAATTTGCCGTCGGAAAATGCGAGGCTCGTGATCTTACGTTTACACTATTCAGGCACATTGTGGCTGGAACTCCGCGCTACAGATTTCGTTTACTTCGATACTGCAGTTAATCCGGTCGCGTATTTAATATAAAACTAAATTATAGCACTGAACATATTATTTTGTCGGGTAATTTCATCGACCTGAACGTAATTGAACGTTTACAATAATTTGTGTATATGTAAAATACAGGGAGTCGAAACGGGTTTGAAAACGTTTTATTTAGTCATTAAACCCGGAACACGGAATAATTCCGAAGCGTTTTCGAACCCGTTAACCTAATTAAACTGGAATCCGTTTAATTAAAAGCAGAAACTCGCGAAAATCGTTTAAAATATTTCAACGTTTAGTCTTCTGATAATATTTTCAGAGTTTTATTATTATTATTATTACCTATATTATAGGCACTGTAACGTTAAACTTAATAAAAATTAACAATTATCTCTGGCATTATCAACATGAATCGTATTATTATACTATTACAGTCCATAATCGAATTTCTTAGGCCATAGAATTTTAGAAAATTATCTTAAGGTGTATACTTTTGTCGTACCTACTATATGTAGGTAACAAACATAATACTATTTATACTATAGCTATAAACTATTTTTTTTCTCTTCAAATTATGTATATATTTTTTCTATGTATTACGTAATTCTATACATATTTATATAGGTTTTGGATTTGTTTTCTCCTAGAATTTAAATCTTATGATAATATACGCTATAACAACTTATAAGAATATCGAAACACATTGAATTGTATAGAATATGTGGTAAATATCCCCTTTATGAGAAATAATAATTTAAATTTTATTCATTAGTGATACACACCAAAAAAAAAACACAGGGAGCGGTCAACAAATATCATAAAATTCAAAGTCTTCGCAACTACTAATCTTCAATAAATATTTTTAACACCAACATTTAAAAAATATAATAAATGCGTAAAATTAATATTTTGGGTTTTAAAAAACAAACTATATATATATATATATATATATATATATATATACAAAGTACAAAATTAGTATATCGTAAGAAGTTTTTGTAATAAATGAAAAAAACGTCAGTAAAATATTGAATAGAACAAAAAAATAAAAATAAATTATCGCATTTGTCAGATCTCCGCGAGACACTCTATATATACGCGATAAATATTATATTTGCGCGTTAAAAAGTATATATTATTGTGTTCGTTTGCAGACAGTGTTGCTGTAAAGATCGCAGCGAAGATTATCCAACATTTCCAAGTGGAGTGTACATCTATTATTATTATTATTACATAACGAAGAACTATTAAAAGTTGAGAAATTATATAATTTAAATAGCCTCATACGTTTCGCTCACACGAGTAAAAATATTTAGGTCATCAATAGATTTTATATTATATGCACTGCATATGTACTCGTCGTACGACGGACATTTTTTTTTTTTATTACAATACATTATTTATTGCGTTCGAAAACATAATAATCTTATTTATAGAAAAGAACAGGCCTTTTTTTTATGTACCAAGTTTCTGACGACAACTTTTTTTACGATTTTTTTTCCACAGAGTTGTTCCAAACAATTCTCCGAGTGTCCCCACGTCGCCCGTTTTTTCATTTTTTTTGTCTGAGGAGGAGAGGAGAGGGGATGTATAGTCTTTAAATGTTACGGCATTTCGATAATTTTAAGATTTTTATTTTTTTTTTTTTTTGTAAATAATTACATTTTCTTTTAAAACTTTGCACGGACAAAGCCGGGTAATTCAGCTAGTGTTCTATACGAGGCGCTCAGAAGCCAAGCCGAGTAACTCCATAAAATGAAATTTTTCAGGACAGGCAGTTAAAGTTATTTATTTATAAAAAACTTAATTATTTGTTCAGCATATTATGAATTAACCCATTTATTTTCTTACAATTAGAGGTATGTATTTACACTTTATAAATACAATATAAAAAAAAAATTCAGTGTCACTCTCTCGAATAAAAATCAAATTTTTTCGAATTAGTCACATTATATACATATTATATTACTATATAGAGGGTAAATTATTATTACAAAAAAAACGTACAGTTAATAATAATGAAAAAAAAAACGTTAAAATAAAATATAATATCTGGATCGACTTTGTACGCGATATTCGAGTAGATTTTTTCTTCTTCGTTTCTAGCAAAGAGACACGTAATAATTCTTATTTATAAATATTATATAATTGTTGGCAAATACAATAGACGCGATTCTTCGTGAATATTGGCGCGTTCGCGACGAAAGACGAGTATATTTTTACACTCTCGGTTATTATAATACGCATACGCTTTACGATTACAACAAGATTGACGTATTGACTTCGCGCGTTATTCTCGCGCTACATATATTTTTTTTAAATTTTTTATTAATATACGTTTATTATATAAAACCGTCGACGTTTTACGATTCAATAATTGAAACGATACGCACGCTCGCGGAAACTGAAAATAGTTGTTAAAGTAGTTGCCAAATCCCTAGTATTTGAATTATTTAAAGAAAAAAAACAAATTATATTAAACCCGCGGAATTCATAAAAACCGTGCAAATGTTTTGGCACCATATACACAATATCTCCGCGTTCTAAACGCGTATAATACATAACGCTGTAGTATAAATTAAATTTTAACTTGTTGCCTACTACTTACAATATTATTATACTTTTACACGTGTTAACGCACGAAAATTTACCATTCATTTAAAACGTATTTGTTCATATTTATTATGATAAAATATATAAAGAAACGTACGTTCGTAACGGCGAAACTCGGAAACTACCAAACCAATATCTTGCTTATGATCTCCTGAGTGTAATAGGCTATTTTTTTTTTTATTTCATAATCTCATATTAGCCAGATAGACGAAATTCGAAAATAGTGCTTTTGAGACCTCACGCCGATGTCCACGACGAAGAATATATTCTTAAAAATTAATGAAATCTCCTTTAGATTAATAGCTATGTAAGTCACTCGCCAGTTACAGTTTAAGCACTTATTTCGATTTCGAATGACTGAAAATATGTTTAGTCTGTTGAACGGAGAATTGTGCTATAGATATAATTTTATAAGGTCTGAACAACGTTTAAAACAAAAATCATTATACACGTATAAGAGATGTTCCCTGCAGTCACGGAAATCTTAAAAAACTAGAATGAACGGAAAATTTGACTGTCTCGAATGAATTTGAGAAAAATCTTTTTGGATTTCTTAGAGAGAGTAGGGCACGATAAAAATTCGGATTGTAGAAGCTTCGTTACTGAGCTGCGTTACTAGAGAATATTTAAAAATTAATAAACACGCATAAACACATCATCCTCGAAATATTACATTTGAAATTCAATTATTTAATAATAGTTTTTACGTAACATCTTGTAACATTAAATAACCGGATCGGAGTACCAGACTTTGTGTATATAAACGCGTTTTTAGAGATATATACAGACAGGAGTGTACGTCAAATTACAACGTACGCGTATTGTGTTTATATTATCTCCGGAAGTTTATACAGACTCACTACCGGACAAATATACTTTTGGAGAATATTTTTAGTATTTCATAAAAAAAAAAAGAATGAAACAAAAAAACTGAACCGATATGGTGGAGAACATAATATAGAAACTCATATATACACACACAGTAATTCAATGTTTTTCACGTAAACTTTATCAGTTTGTTTATATTGAGAGTGTTTTTTTCAAATTATATATGTATCGTGTATGTATAAGGATACAAGACGTATAAAAAAAAAATTCACATTCATATAGCGTTGTAATGCTCAAGATTCTGAACTTTATAAAATTATAGTAGTGTTATAATAATACGCGCTGAAGTTCTCTATTACTTTACCACAATCAATACGATTTCATCATTTTAAATGGCAAGAACATTTTTTTTGGGGGGGGGAGTTAGGGGGATGGAAACCGCTTGCACCCTCCCCGTATCTACGCCACTGGCCATTGATCCTCGACTCCTCTGATGTTTCGTCAAAAAAAAGCGACAAATAAATTCCGATATTTATGCTATTTGATCGATTTGCACATTGAAAGAACACAGCTGTTGACGCCAACGTTTTTTATAATCAAAAAATAAAAATTATTGTGACTTTGATCATATTTTTGATCGTGTATCATAAATCTCGTATCGCGAAATACCCAAAATGAATAGATATACATTATTTTTTTTTTTTACGATCAAACCGTGACTATAAATGATTTTATTGCCCGTACGATAGCGTTAAGGTCGCCCGTCCAACGACAAATAAATGACGAAATACAATAAGAGATTTCGTGGGAAAAAAATATTTAAAAAAAAAATAAATAAATAAACGGAACGAACGGCGCTTTAAGGTTTGCTCTCGGAAGATTTACTCTCGGAGCCGAGAACACGGTGCAGCCGAAACGCTCGAGGCGGTATCGCTCCGGCACACGGTCCCCGGTCGTATACGTGTGAGCAATACCTGCAATACCTGAGCGTCGGAAACGACTGCGGCAGACGTTCGTGACCGTTGAACAGTTGAGGGCGAAATTCGCGTGATCTTGTTTCGCTATAATATATTATTGTGTTGACCTAACGGTGTGGTAACCGCCGGTCGCGAACGGGTTCAAAACGTGATATTCGCCGCTATTGTGTGACCGAGGCGCACGACAAATAATAATAATCGCACTGCATTCAGGTACGCGTGCGCGTTCTCCGGCCAACCGCGAATTACGGCCGTCTGCGGCGGGGTCAGTCAGACTAGACGATTGTTATGAACAAAAATAAAAAAATAATAATAATAACGTGTATATAGGTGGTACCCGAAATTTTAGATTTGTCAACAATACCGGCGTGTCTAATCGACTTTACTATTTGCGGTCGTGATAAAATTACTTCTAAATGGACCACGAAAAAAACGTTCTGAATTTTAAAAAAAAATTGTTTTTTTATGTAATTTATAGATAATAAATAATAAATACTACCCTAGTCGAAGAGTTTCAGCACCTTGGCTTATTTGCTGGATATACAAAAAAATGTTTGATCACGCGAGACAGAGGCGAGAATTTGCTAAAAAGATCATTCGTTACGCATTGATCAAGTTCTTCGAGTCAAAAGTGTTTTTAAAAGTAAGGTTGTGCACAACAATAATACACTCACTTATAGTTGTGAAGTATACGGACCACTACAAGTGTCACGGAAAGAAAATCGAAGAGTTATGAAAATAAGGTATGGAGAAGAATGTGCGGCCCGGTTATGGATGCGAGGACAGGCCAGTGGCGCAGGAAGTTCAACACAGAAATCCACGAAGAGCTGAGAACGACGACAGCCAATGGGTCCATTTTAAGCCAATTATAGATTAGTACTGGACTGGAAGCAGGTGTGGGAAAATACCACGGGGTCGACTTCGGAAGAGGTGGACTGATGTGGTGGAAAAAGATTTGGGAAATGAAAAGATAGTGCAGGACCGAAAAAAGTGGAGTGGTTTGGTGATGAAAACGCTTGTTATGATAACAATAGTGTTAATAGCGACTTATCAAAAGTAGAATAAAAGGTAAAATTATAAAATTATACGTTCGTTCGTATCACTTAATATTTTACGAAAAATTAAATAATTTTAACCTAAAATTATTACAAAAACGTAATTTAGTACACGGTTAGATTCGCTAAAATACAAATTCAAAGCAAACCTTACGTTCTAAATAAGTTCAACGGTTGGCACTATTTTTTTAAGTAGCTCTATAGTCCTCCCTGCAATTATTTTCCATTTTAACCACCGTAAACAAAGCCAAGGAGTATTATGAAAAAAAAAAAAAGATCTGTACATTATACGAGTATGTATAAATTTTTTTTATTTACTACGAGTTTTGATTAAAAGTCATCTTGAAAAAAATACGATAATTATATTAAATATTACGTTTTTATTTTGTGATAAGATAAATATATTTTTTTGCATTGTTTGAAGCTACTTTTTAACTAAAATTCTTGAATGGATTAAAAATTGTACCCCTTATACGCACATTGCGCACACCATGAAAATTTAGAACTGAGACTTCGGGATAGTCGCAAAAAAAAAAAAGAAGAAAATTCGTTATTCAATATAATATTATCGCGTCCATTTAATAATATTATTTCACTATACGATATGTACGAAATAAGAATGGAGCGTGTATCCCCGAACGTGACGAAAAATAAATCTTATAGAGACGATCGACGATCTATAATATGTTTGGTTATGCGTTATATTTCCGCCGGTACAACGCAATTATAATAATTAAAAAATAGATATTATTAGAAATTTATAACAGTTGTCTGGTGAAAAGTATGTCGGTCGGCGAGATATTATAATGACTGTTAACACAATAATGTTGGCCATGAGATTTTATTGTTACGAATCCTCGTCAATAATGGCCAATTAATCACTTTTAAACAATCGCCCAAGTGTCTTCATTCGAACGTATTATTTTTTATATTACTAATCGCCCGTTGCTGTAGGCGTAGTAAAATAAAATTTCGCAGAGATGTATTACACGGTTATATTTTAATCGCGTCTCGTTCAAACAGCGAATGTGTGATGTGCTAAACGTCGTGAAAAATCTAAAAGAATTCCGTCATTACTTTTAATTGAGAAAGTTTAATAATATGTCTTGAATACAGCAACGAAGTCATATGACGTCCACCGTTATTTAATCTCAATAAATTTCTAAAAATAAAAAAAATCTAAAGTTTTAAACGATCATGATGGGTAATAGAACGCGCACAAAATAAACACCCATACCACACGCGTTGTCGGGTCTTTAAAGAAAATTCTTTAGATATATTATGTACAAAATGAAGTTGAATAATCGTTTTTGTACACATGTGAAATACATAACGTTCATCTACACGAAACGTTTGTTCGTGTTATAATATTGACTATATATTTATGTCTATATAGCCGTATTGTATACAAACTACGGAATACTCTACTATAAAAGGTTTGGTTTTTAATTTAACCGAACACTGAATACAGCTATAAAAGTGATTTAATGCCCCTGGTCGTTTTAACGTTTTTTTTTTTTAAACACTAAAATAATTTTTTTATTTGTACTAAAATAAAAGCTATTTTTATTGGTAGCGAGTCAAAACTACGAATCCACAATAGCGAATGCAAAAACAGCGACGACAAAATAGCTACACTCACACAAAATAGCTAAAACACAAAATAATAAAGGTAAAAAAGAAAACCACTTTAAATTTATTATTTCAATTAAAAAAACATCGTTATTAATTTACAAATTTTACAATTACACTTTATTCGTTTATGTTAAAAAAAAAAATTGTTTTAAAATTATATAGTATACTTATTATATACTCGCAATTAATTTTTAATCAATTTTACTCAATGCTAAATCTTTATAAACAATTTTTTTTGGGGGGTTTTATTCACTTACGTAATGTTTTAATTTTTTTACGCTATTCGTTTGTTTCTTTTTTCACGGTTTTTACAAGTTTCCAAATTGTTGAGACTAAAAAACGATTTTTTCAATGTATAAAATGTAGTTTTAAATAACAATTTGGAGAATAACAATAGTAATGTGAATGGTCATTAGTTAAGAACATTTTAGGTATTTTGCGAATTTCATTATATTAATTTGTTATTAATTATTATCATAATTGAACCTCTTATACGTTATAAAAAATTGTCGCCGAATCGAACATTGGTTATTTTTTTCGTCACTGCGTTCTTACGTGTAACTAGAGAATGTTTCGAAAGTCAAAACGTGGAAAAATTTGTACAAATTATTTGTATGCGAATAATAAAGAGTCGAAATATTTGTAGAAAAAACTAAAAACTACGTTTATTCACATAATTTGTTGTTGTAAAATTATTTATAATAATTGCTCTGCGTTTTGGTTGTTTCGCGAAAAATCTAGTTCAATTGACGCGGAACCGTTAAAGTAATATTAACTGTGGCAGAGGGCCAAAGAATAAAACGTGTATTATGTAGTGTTGTGTGTTTGTAACGTGTCAACACTGTATCGACGTATGGTGAGTATGACAATATACCAATAAGAGTTACTACGAGAGTCATTCAAAAAGTAATATGCATTGGGTCATAAGTCAAAAAGTACTAAGACTTAAAAAAAAAAAATGATTTTATTAAAAAGTAAATATAATAAATTATTTTTCTACATAATCGCCATACGAGTCCTTACACTTGTCATATCTCTGTACGAGTCTAGAAATTCCTCGTTGAAAAAACTCCCGTCCAGTTAGGGAACACCACTCGTTTGCGGTATCTTTTACTTCGATATCCGAGTGTTATCGGATCTTCGTCAGTTCGTTTTTTTTAGGAGATCCTTCGTGAAATACGTGTAATTATTATTTTTTTAAATTTAATTTTAATTATAAAGAAATCGTAATAAATAAATAAAAAGGAAAAATGTATTTAGTTTTAAAGTTTGTTTAAATTTACAATTTTTAAAACAAATTGATATTAGTTCGCTGTAGCCACCGAGAGAATGCAAACGGACGCCAGCTAAACGATGTGGGCGCTAAAATCATCTTATCGGGCCACACTATATAGAGATAGAATGCTATTGAAATTTTTATAAGTTTAAAAGAAATTGTGGAAAACCGGCGACTAATCTTTAATAAATATTTCTAAGTTCAAAATTTTTTTTTTAATAGATTTATAAAATTGTTAATATAGACAAAATTTAAAATTAAATTCCTTTTTTTTAATTGTAAAAAATACACAATAATTTCAGAGCAGGATTCCATTAAAATATATTATAAAAAAAAATTAAAAATATAGAATAGAACAAAATGTATTCGTCGTATCTTCGTGGGACACGTGCAGTAGTCTGTATATTGAACACCGTCGAATAACATATAATATTATATAATACGTATTTTTTAATTGCTACAGATATGCAACGGTGAACGGTGCGATGTATTTACTTACGGAAAACAAAAATAAACGTATTTTTCAAATAATATTATTATTATTATTATTATTAGTATTATTTACGCGTGTATAAACGTATAATATTGAAATAATGTTGAAACGCTTTTTATTCGTTAGAAGACTTACGTAACTCAATTAAAATATAACGCATACACTTATTCGAAGGACTGTGTTTAAAATAATATATTTATAAATCAGATAGTTTAAAATAGCGTCTATTTTTAATAACGATGACGTATATAGATTATTATAATAACGTACTGGGAAGCGTTATAAATTATTTTATTGTGAGCATATTATATACGTATGTGTATATAGGGTACATATTATTATACAATATGGAAAAGAATTCGAAAGTCGGTTGAAAAATATAATATACGAGGAACTATTCATATGTGAATATTTGAATGCGGTTTTACAATATCGTGAATCGGTAGCCAGAGATCTGTATCTCGTAAACAGTACGTATAAAATATATATTACGGTTTTCGAATCGCCACCAGTCGATACAACTCGTATAAATTATAATATACCTACGCACGCAGCGTCGGAATCGATTAGAATACGCGGGTTTTGGAGACCAAATATTTATTATTAAAATAATATATTACACCGATTTACGGAGAAAAATAAACGCACCGAATAGTACGTGAATTATATTATACATTTGTGACGAATTCCACAAAAAAACACACGTTTTCGTGTCAATATTTTATATAAACTTTCACTGAGCAATGCCCAGAATTAATAATAATTGTTCGTCGTTCTTCTTCCGACGTTCTTCTATCGTAAAACAATTTTATTTTTCTAAAAGAATTCTTCATTACAATAACAAGATTATAACATGTACATAATTTATTCCGTTACGTTTTTTAAGGTCTTTTGAAAACGTCTTCCGTCCCGGATTTTAATACCGCAATAGGCGCTTATATTAAAGTGTATGTAAAAAAACAACGAGAAACTCAATGTCAATTACATTTTTTTAATATTTGCGTGTATCGTAAGGCTTGATGAGATTAAATATGAAATTAGTTTTAATTAAGTCGCTTAGCGCGTTACGTTTTTTTTTTTAAATTTAATGACTCTCATTTAAACTTGACGCGTTAACTTTAAGAAACGTTATCTTATAATTTTGTTCAAATGGCAATTAAAATATTGTTTTTAACGAGGTTGGTACTTTTTAGTGTTGGCGATTTCTATATGTACAGAGTCGCCGGTACTGTACGTATCAGATTTTAGTATCTTATAGGTGGTAACTTTAATAGCAATACGGTAAATCATTGTATTTAAAAAAAATTATTATATATTTTAGATAGTGTACTTTGAGTGCTTAAAAAATAAAAAAAATTGTTCATTTCCAAAACGAATTTAATAAAAACGATTTTAAAGGGTATTTTTTTTTACAATTTTCTAGTTGTTTTTAAAACGTAAGAAAACTACGGGTTAGGTACCGAATGTTATACGCGAATCGCTACCGGAACGTAACGACGGCACGTCAAAATCGTTCGAGCACCCGTTCTAAACGTGTTCACAGACAAAATCAAATATTATTACATTCCCACGCTCCGTTCTGAATCTAAAACATATAACAAACTTATATGTTCGTTTGCGTTCGTTATTAATTCAACGAGCAGCCCGTAGTAAATCGATCAGCCTTGATATATAATATTATATTGTAACAATTTTTTTTTATTTAACATTTATTACAGGCATAGCCCACGTTACAGACATAAACTTAACATTAACTTATACCAATACACAATAGATTATAATAATGTGATTGTGTAACGATATTTAATAATTAAATGAAAAGATGTTTGCTAAGTGCATAATTCTACGAATTGATTGGTTACGGCCGTAATTGGTACGACGATAAGGGATATACGTAGAAAGTAGTAGTTGAGCGGGAACATTTACAAGGAATCCTAAAATTAACTTCTAGTAATAAATCGGGTGCATCTATAGTGTTATTTATGAGTTTTAAACAGGAAATTTAAGTTGGCTGAAACTCTTCGATCAGCTAAACTGACAAGTTGCAGACGACTCAATACAGGAAGACAGTCGTGAGGTTGATGGTCGATTTTAAGGGAGTAGGCTATATGGTTTAGAAACTTGCGCTGGACTCTTTCGAGCCGAGCTGAGTCTGATATTGTGTAGGGATCCCACAAAACAGAACCGAATTCAACAGTCGATCTAACGATTGATTATTATAGTATGTTATATGGAATCTTTATTGGTATTCACGTTGAATATTGTAGGTTTTTAGATTTTTTTTTTTTACGACGTTTAAAAAAAAAAATCAGTCCAAATATCGTCTTGAATTTCCTCGGTATTTCATTTTGTGTTCTTCAAACTGGTAAATTGCGGTTTTTTTTAGTGAAAAACGGCGTAATGGACAGGTGAATAATAATAATAATAATCGGTGGTGGTGGTGGTGGTGGTTCGCTACGACTCGCGCGCGTCTCGACTGCAGCGAGACACATTCATATTCATGAAATAACAACGGGATTACGTCACAGAAAGCGGTGCTAGGTCACACGTACGACGCGGGTCGACCGAAACGAGATGGGTCGACTCCGCCGCGCTCAAGTTCACGATTTCCCCTCCGCCGCCTCCGCCGCCGCCGCCGCCGGGAAAGCGAAAACCCCGCCGCGGTTGTTCCGGCGGCACCGCGGTCGTGTCATCCGTGCGTACATGCCGCCTTGGTCGTCGTACACGGGCACTGGCGTTGTGACGCAATAACGTGGCTTCGGCAGGCGACTTCGTAACACACTACTGAATCGAGGGGGAAAGAAAAAAAAAACACGGGTAACTATAAAAACCTCCGGACCAAGCAGTGTCCACGTCAAAACTTCACCTTTCTCCGGCGCGCACGTGCATCGCGGATACGCATAACTAATATTATTACAATAAGTTTTCTCATTTTTCACGGTTTTCACTTCGCCCGAGTATCCGTCACAAACCTTGTGGTGATCGAAACTTTGTACGTTGAAAAAAAAAAAATTTTGTTCTTTTTTTGTAATAATCGTTGATCGAAACGCGTTTTGATTAACCGCTCGTCTCGTCACTCCGCACACGATGATCCGCAGCACGAAACCGCGCTTTGTGGTGAGTATAAATCCGTCACGTATCTATGGAGGCGGGTCTATATAGACAACTACTTGGAGCAGTGTAAAGAAAAAAAGAACCGAAATCCACTGGGGAATGCGAATTTCGATATATGTATATACAAGCTCCCTGTAAAGATATAAATGTCAAAAAAAAAAAAAATTTAGTCGCGCGTGGGCTGATTTTTGGAACTAATATAGTTTTTCCGTTAAAAACTATACCAGAGTAAAAAAAAAAAAAAATTGTAAATTAATAAACATTTTTTTCATTTATTTTCATATCCTAATGCGTGTGTAAAATAATTTTAATTTCCTTGATATATTATTTATAACAACGATTGAAACATTCGCCCTCGTAATCAGTGAATTATTCAAATTTATAAAATACGAACAAATTTTTTTGCATTAAACCAGAAACAACGAACTACGTTCATATAACGACGGGCTTCCTAAACGTGCGATCGCACCCTCTGATCTCTCTCAGTCACGACGCCAGCAGTTTCACGTACACGTCCACTAACTGCGTTCGTATCGGTTTTGAAAGTCGCTGGAAAAAGATTTATTTATTTTTTCACATTATATAGACGAGCGGAATAGTTCGAATTCTGTTATTTTTTTTCTACGCCCGAAACGAATAAATAATAATAATAATAATAATAATAATACGTTCGATCCACAGGTGTTTTTGATCGTGGCCCTGTACGCGAGGGCTTCGACCGCCCTGCCGCCGTCCGTCTACCACCAGGAGGATCGCGACTATGACGAAGCGCAACACCACCTGCAACACCACCGTCATCACGCTCCGCCGCCTGCCACGTCGTACGCCACCATATCGACGACGCACGTCAAAGTCCAACACCCGCCTGCGCCGCCCGCCAAGTACTCGACACCGTACAAAGTGAGCGCGTTACGTACTATCGAGGCTGTTTATATTAACGAGTGTTTTTTTTTTAAAAAAAAATTTCGATTTTAATTTTAAAAATTAACTCCAAAAATTCCTTTTTTAAAGTAGTTAACTCCGAGTTGATTTTATACACAGGTATCAGTGACGTCGTTGGTCACGTAAAATACTACGGTATTGGTAATATTGAAATAGTGGGGTAGACAGTCTCGTAAAAAATACTGTATTTAAATACTTTTGAAAAAAATTATTCGTATAAGAAATACTTTTTTAATAGTATTTTTTACGAGGCTGGGGGTAGACTATATTACACAAGTCTTATGTAATTTTCAACGCTTTTTTATAAAAATATTTTAAACCGTTTTAAAATGTAATAGAGACAAGTTCCTTTTTTTTTTTAATTACCATTTTAAGTATCAACATAAGGAATACGAGCGACTTTTAACTCGACCAGTTAAACGAATTGATTATAACTTTCCCAGTCTTAACGAAGGAGAACTATACATTCGTAACTAGTTTAAAATACGACTGAGAAACGGGATATTACGTTCGCGAGTACTCATTTTTCGGTAAGCTCGATACAAACTCGGTTTTAGTACAGTGACGACTAAAATGTACTCGAGCAGTGGCGTAAATCGGTATCGATTGATATCCGTCAGTGGCGTATTAAAGATTTTTTCCGAGATTGGAGATATCGATTTCGACAATAAACTCGGGTGCGTACACAAAACAATATTTTAGATTTCGTACTGTTTGTTTAACAGATTTTTTTTTCACTTACCGATAGAAAACTTGTATTTATTTGTACATAAATGTACTTCTGAATTAAATTCAAATCACGATTTAATCGGTTAAATCGCAATCAATAAGTGATGACGATTATAATAATGATAACAGATTTTTTAATAAATGGAATAAAAACATTGCTTTTGAATTCACGTAATGAGAAAAAAAGTAAAAAGCAAAAAAAAAAAAATGTGAAAAATATAAGACGTATCCGCTTAAATACGTCACTGGATACCAGTATTTTTTTTAATTCGCCATTTTCTAACTGTTCCCAACGTTTTGTAATAATATAGAAAATTTATCGGAATAGAGTAAAAATTGTATTTTCATTAATTTTATTCGATTATTAATTCTTTTCTTTCGACATTGATCGATGAGATTCGGTCAACGTGTCAACGGAGTTTTTTGAATCGACAAATTGTTCAGACGCGTTTACCGTTGTTTAAATATAATAATCGGATTTTTTTTTTTTTTTTTGAGAATCGAAACACTAATTTTTCTATCGAATAACAAACGTGGATTTTAGACGCTGGTAGTTACGAGAATTTCGAACGGAAAACATTCGGATTTTTCCATTTGGGTTTTCGGTCGCTTAACGCGTAGGTACTCTATATAGTTTGGACGTTCGGGAACATATCACTAGATGTACGAATAAACGCGTGGGAATATTACGCGAATTTTTTTTTTCCTAAATATTTCGTACCAATATTTCAACGCGTTATTCGTGTCTCCTCGTACGTTAATATAGTAAAATACGTCCGAGACTCGAGCACGTAATATCGACAAATAATAATAATATATTCGCGGCCAAGTCCTGCGGGTTCTGAGCCACTTTCGGTCCATTTATTACAGGAAGTAATAGCGGCTGCGTGTAGTGCGTGCGCGTGTATCCGCCGCGCGCGAGACGCCTTTCTCCCGCGAGAATTGCGTAAGTTCGACGGACCATATAGACGGGACGAAGACAGCAACAGTGAGGTGAAGCGAAGTGAGGCGCGCGCCAAGTCGTTAAACCCGACGCCACGTTACGGTTTTTTTAATATTATTGTCGTCGTTTCACGCCCGTGTACCCGTTTTTTACTGTACTTTACAAGTTTAAACGACCTCTTTTTGTTCAAGTCCGAGCGTAGCTTCGTTTTCAACGATTTACTTACCGTTCGTCACGGTAAGGACGAGTTTTTTTTTTTTTCCTAAAGCAATACGCTTTTATTACCCGTCACTATTGTATATAACGAATTCATTTTGAACGAATAAAATCACGAGGAAAATTACAACTACTAAACGCGCACTCCCGTTACAATATTATTTCATATCCCGCGATAAATAATGCATTTTTTGGGGGGGGGAGGAGGACACTCTTATACGACGCACCAAAAAACACGTACCCTCCTACGGGGAGTGTTATTTTAGAAAGCTTTCGGATTATTTATTTGTAGGCGATTTAAAAATTGTTTTTTTTTTTTTGATATTTCTTAATCTCAACTTCCCATTTACTGCGTACGACTTATATACACACATTGGTGTACTTATAAAATATTATAGGAGCGTAAAACGGGCGGCGACCGGTTTTACACCTCGCGGACGATTATGTAAAAAATATATACGAATAAAATTTGGTTTTACAATACACTCAAAAACGCCGTGTGCAGCTGTAATACGCAATACGCGTTGATTGGATTTCGACATTCAATTTTAGAGGTCAAAAAACACGCGGACATAATAAGTGTACAGTGCGCTTATTATGTAAACACGCGTCCCGCCAGTATAGTAGGCGCGTTATACGTTCGGTGGCGATTTTAGTTTTTTTTTTTCTCTGTCCTCCGCAGATGGTCAAGCCTGTTTAGCTTAACCGGTTAAGCCATTGGCGTGAGATTCTCAGCCATCTCCTATCGGGCAGGTTCCGATTACCCGGTTCTCAAGTCATGGACAGGCACGTACAGAAGCTCATCACGTGTCTGACTCGGCAACTGTAGTATACTTGCAGTTATTTAAAAGCACAATATCCTCCAGTTATACAATATATATGATACTCAAACCTATTGGGACCGACGCTGGACCGACTTAATCAATTTAAAAAAAATAAAATCATTAGTTCAACACGTAAAACAATATTAAAAAAATGTTTAGTCAAGTTAAAATTTACTTAAAATTTTTTTTTTTTTTTTTGATTAATTTTCGTAAAAAACATCATTTAAATTCAAATGGAAATTTTTTTAATAAACAAAAATATATTCGATACCTTTCATCGTCTTGTGTAATTCTTATTTGATATATTACATATTATATAAATCGTCACAATTCAACTATTAAATATCCACTGGCTCTGTAAATTCTTGTTAGTCACTCTAGAACATGACTTAAAAACGAGGTCAGTGGACAAGATTCGCACATCCCCGTTTTCCTTAAATACACCGCTCCAAACAACGAATCGTACGTACCGAGAATTTTAAGAGCGAAAAGTCGATTAAACTTTTAATTGTGTCGACTTTTGTTCTTGCATTTCATCGTGGAATACGGGCAAATCAGAGACACTCGAAATCCAATTATTTTCGGCCGTAGTTCAGGAATTAAAACGTGCGCGATATTTCGTTGTAAATGATTTAGATTAATTAACCGCCACTTTGAAAACAACACGGAAATTCGTTAAAACAAAAAGAAATTAAAAACATTATAATTGTCGAAATCAAAATTTTATTTCGCATCATTAATCAATGTTCAAAATAAAAATTCAACGCGAGTAAAATATGTTAAATACACTGGAAACTAAAATATTTTCACAGCGTTATTATCGAGAAAGAACGGAAGGGGCTGAAATCCACTTTGAGGGAGCCACTTTAGTCACCTCCCCCACCTCTAGTTTTGTATAAAGTTAGTTAAAAAATTTTTTAGTTAAAACCAATAACAATAATAGTAATAGATGAATCACTTTGTAATACGTTCGAAACGAGTTATGGATTTGTCGTTTTTTTTTTTTTCATTCCATCCCTCGTTCAGTACGAATACTTGACGCAGCCGCAGATGACGTACAAGTACGTGTCGTTACCGTCCGCCGTAGTGCTGCAACAGCAACAGGCCGGCGGTAAGTACGAAGAACCGTCCACGCCGGGCTACAAGTACCTGGCAGCGTCGCCGACTTACAAGTACGTGCAACCGCCCGCGGTGACCACGGAACCGGAAGCCGCGGAAGAGCCGACCAACACGCTCAAGTACGCGTTCAAGTACGAACAGAACGCGTTCAAACAGCAGCAGCAGCAACAGCAGCAGCACGAATTATACGAACAGCCCGCCGTCCAGTACAAGTACGTGGCGGTGCCGTCTTACGAGTACGCGCGTCGTGCGTCCGAGTACGCGCAACACCAGCAGCAGCTGGCCGGCGGCGCGTCTTACGACTACACCGACGACGACAAGGAGCAGCAGCAGCAGCAGCAGTAGCCGGTCACCGACCTACCCTAAAAAACGCGCTGCCCACAATACATGTAATAATAACGCCATCCTGCACGCGTCAGGGATGACATTTCCAAAACGCGCCGTTTCCAAAACACGTGGCTATTCTCCTCCGTTACACGAATGTCGTCCATTTTCCTCCACCAGAAATATAACACACACATTAATTCAATTGAATTCAAACGATAAACTATTCGAATTACGTAGGTATACGAATAATTTCTTTTTTTTATTTGTTTTTACTGAGTATAAAATGATGTTGTTGAAATCAGACTTGTTCTCGAATAAAATGATTTTTTTTTTTTTATTCTCATAAGTATTTTTTACTAGTGTATTTACAGTCGTCAAAAAAAATTGTCATCAATCGCGTTTAACAATTATCGGATTTGTGGGGAAATAATACGTTTGGAAATTTGTATAATATTTCCTAAATTTTCGCGGACAATATCAAATGAAAATTTATATTTTAATAAACATAAAATTTCACAAAATAATAATCCTTACCGCGCTATTAATTCAATGATCTCCGTGTCCTCTCGTGACGTCCACCGCGGTAATACCAAGATCCAATGCACAAGTCATATTGACTTTTATTTTTCAAAGTAAACAGTGTCAAATTCAAATAAAACTGTCAACGAACTATACAAATGAGTGAAATTTGAAAACAAAAATACTTTTTTCATCCATTTATTCGAATAAGTATTCCGAATAAAAAATAAAATTATTCTTTACAAGTCCGGTTGAAATATAGACGAAATGCACGCCTTATATAAAATAATTTGTTCGTCGCCGCGGTAAACGCGTTGTCTTTTCCTGAAAATACAAATAAAACTTGTAGAATAACAACAACGCGTTTTACAATGTCGTCTCACGTGATTTAAATATTCGATTCGTAAGCAACGAATTTATCCCTTCGTGAGACGAATGTTGTCACATAATTGAATTCGAAACGTGTATCGAGCCGCAAACCCTCTCGCCCCGAGTGTATGAAAAAAAAAAAAGAAACACGTTTTATTATTATATTTCACAAAGCGATTTACATTTAAATAATATATTATATAGATTTTTTTTTTCATATATAAATTTAATGTTAACCATCATAAATTGTAATATTTGAATACGGAGACGCGAGTCTGAAGTATATGAGACATGTGTTTTCGGTGATTTTTGTTTTTTTTTTTATTACATTCCGTCTAGACGGAAAACGACGACAAAAAAAAAGTGTAACGCGCCCCAGATGCTCTGTGTTGATGTCGGCACAAATTTTAGAGTTGTATTATTTTAAACTGGAAACTAATGATGCATTTTCGTTGTTTTCCAAAAACGAAGTGAGCTATGACGCTCTGTATAGATTATTATAATTTACGTACAATGTAAGATTACGTGCCGAGTGCACATGTCAATAATTTGAAAGAGTTGACAAACACGTGAAAGAGTAAACGTACGTGTAGTGCGATGATTTAGACATTGAAAAAAAAAAAATTCGACCGCGTACAACGAGTACTGCAATTAAATTTCGGTAAAATATTTAAACACATCAGCCTTTTTTCTGGGTTATTGTACACAATAATATACGACAGGACTTTTATTCCGGTACTCAGCTGATTGTAAAAGTTAAAATTTCATTCATTTTTAAACGTAAAAAATCGGAAAATTTTAAAATTTTCAAAGTGCCATGTTTAGTATAAAATTGATAAAAAAAAAAAAAAATTCGAATTTGAAAGCAACGATAATTCATTTTATTCGAATATAAACCTATACGCGTTTAAATAAATATGCGATTATTCCAACGTCGATTTGTATAATATTATTCTTTGAAAAAAAAAAACTGTTTAAAATATACTAATTTCTTCGGTTTGATAATTAAAAATCCGGATACGATAAAGGCACTGAAAATAAAATTGCGAAAACAGGAGTTTTTCTCGTACGCGATAATAATTACCACCTACCGACCATAATACATGCTTATATATGTATAAGTTGTGTCATGACTGCACATTACACGTCTTTTTCTGTTTTTAAATAACTCGTATTGGAGCCGAGTCGTTTCGCGTCTAGTGTTTTAATCATACGTAATATAATAATATGTTAATATCCCCGAGATTAATGCGCGTGTTGAGGTTTCGGGTGAAACGAATATTGAAAACCTAACGAAATCTTGTGGAATGAAACGGCTAATTTAGTATAATATACTATTAGCATTTAAGTCGTAATTAATGGACACTGCGCAGTATAGAATTTTATATACGCTAAGAAATACGTATATAATAATAATATTTCACTCGTACAAACTGATGTGAGATAGATGTTTCCAGACCCAAGCGATCCGAAACGGGTCGTGTGTACATTTTATTTAATAAATTCTGACGAATTTTTTGTTTAGGAAAAAAAAATACAGTTTTATTGTTGACAACGGATCTAAAGGTGAAAAATACGTTTACACAATTCTGCTAGGTTTATGCTAATTCTTCTAAAAACGTTGACGAACGCATAATATATTACATATTTGTTCTAAAGACTAATACTACCGTCACTTTATAACGATTGAACATTGTTGGATTGTATAAGAACTCGACTACACGAGATAGTTGTTTTCGAAAAAAATTAATTTTACCGATAAAACGAAAACAAAAAATAGCTGTGTATTATTCCCGTACAAGTATTTTTTACGGATCAAATTAAAATCGAGACACGTTACGAATTATTATGTAGACGCAAGTACATTACACGAAGTATAGACGAATTTTCTGTACACGAGACGCAAAAAAAAAATTAATTATGTGCAAAAACGACGAGCAGTTCGTGTATCGACAACAAACCCGACCGACATATTTAGTAAATCACTCGAGTTTCGGCTGAGAAACGTAGAGAAAATATCGTTCTATAGGCACAGCGATTTTTTTAGAATAAGTTTAACGATCCACTGAAAACCGTCGCCTCTCAACAATGTCAAACTTTCAGAAGGTTTAACAAATCATCAAAATTTTCTATAAACACAAAATATAATTTACTTCACCAATCGCAAACAACTATGATCATTTAATAAAATTTTAAACGTTTAAACGTCTATTTTAGTGTTTAAAGAATTAATGAGATATTAATATTCACAGAAAATTACAAGAACGCTTTAATCGGTGAAGTATTCGATTAGTGTTTTTAATAATTTTAAAAAGTATTTTTTTTTTTTTTTTTACAACATCGAATTATAATCGTACGTATTTTGGGAAGTGTTTGGAGGCCGCCACGGTAATCGTCGTGCCCGTTACCGTCGGATGGATTTCGCTTCTGTTTTTTTTTTTTAATTTATTTATAAATCTCGATTTGGTCAGAACTTTTTACGAACCGGAAAAGGTAGGCTATAATTGCATTATTTTACGGATGTTCTATTTAATTTATACACACGAACCGGACGTGGTCCAAACGAACAACGTATTTACATAAATGTATATCGTATCTGATTATTATTAAAAAAGAATTGTTTATCCATTTAGTAGTTCGCGTTAATTAAATCCATTAAATACTTTCTAAGTAAAATATACGTAGTTAATAATGCATTTACTACGTCTTGTATTGAAACGCACGTTTAGAGTCTTCGAACTGAAATTTCAAAAACAAAAAAATAAATTCCGAAAATTCTACTATTAACCAAGAATAATGTCGTGTAACGAATTTTCATTTTTTTTTACATCTTCCAGCATTACTTCAATCAACATTTATCACAAATTCCTTTTACTTTCTCGTATTTTTTAAGTCCAAAAAAATATATTTTAACTGAATCGGGAAAAAATTATGAGTTTACCAGAGTTATATACATTGAATCGGTTTTTTTTTTTTTTTTAATATAGATATTATGCAGTACACAATTACTGTGTAGATCATAAATTTATATAATGACACGATTTATCAGGTTTAAATTAAGAAATTTTCCACGATAAACCGGTAAAAACGTCCCTCCGTTAAGTAGAAAAAAAAACAAATTATTCTCTTGCAGATCATTTAGCGCTTCATTACAGGTTAGCAAAAATACACGTGTATAAATTTCGAGTGATTTTGTAAAAAATGTTTATAATTGACTATTGATTTGTTTTACACATTCAGAAATTATAAACGTATTAACGTGATACCATCTCCTCGATTACTGGGAAAAGCTAATTACGTTATTGTAAAGAAAAATATTTAATTAGTTTAGGATGTATTCTAAAAATTATAAGGCGTATCGCGCATGAATTTTCCTTTTATCGCTCCTTGAACTTAAGAAAATACGGTATAAAAATAATATCAATTATTATACGCGTTAATTATAGAATAAAAAAAAAATTTGCGGTTTGTACATTGAATATGTGGTTTTTAACAACGACCCTCGAGCCATCTTTTGTGTTTTCTTTTTCGTTAATCCGACCTCAAGTCTCTCTTCGAGAGATTTTCATAACGATTCGCCGTTCATGTATGGTGGGGAAAAAATGAAAACTTGACCGTCAAAACCTTCATCTCGTACGATATTTTGACCAAAACGGAGTGTATTTTTTTGCTGATAGTCGTGACTAATTAATTGAAACACATTTTTTTTAACCTTATATCGAAATCCGTCACAGTTTTGAGTTTTACTATCATTATTATTATTCGAATGAAAATATTAAGAGACTAGTTTGTAAACGAACGGTCTTGACACATATATTATCATTATCGCAGCTCCAAGTGTCCACTTTTTAAGTATATAAATATAGATACACTATCAATATATTATACTGTTCATACTATAAACAGCAATTTTGTATTGAACACTCGGTTTTGTAAAGTATATTCGAGTAGAAATATTCGTATACTTTTGAATATTCATTATTGAGTATTTTAAATAGTTTTAACAACGGTATTTGGAAAAAAATATTTAAGAGTAACTGTATTTAAAGTCGAATACTTCTGTTTAAATCTTTTTTAATGACGCGGACTAAGATAGAAAATAGCGTTTTGTCATTTTTCTTAAAATAATATTGCGAGTTCGGTGAACTATTTATCGGTCTCAGGTATTATACGTACTCCTATTAGTAATAACTGTTGATACTTATTAGAGTTATATCAATAATATAACCGATAGATTTATACATTATAAATATTAAATAATAAATATCTTAAGTGCTAAGCGTTCATAATCACAATTGTATTATTTTAATGATAAAAATACATTTGGTAATACAAGACTTGACGGTATATCCAATTAAATCCTAAATATATCTTCTGGAGCTAACAATTTCCTGCGAAATACTGGTATTTATAAAACGTTATACACACTATGAGTACGTACACATTATTATATCACAAGTACACATGTTTGCAAAAATTATTCGGATATGATACTCGTATTGTTTACGTGTTTTGATCCAAGGGAATAAGTACACTACCGTAATTTTATCGTAAAACATTAAATATTTTTAAATACTTTTAATAAGTATCTATATTTATACTGAAATACTCTCTTTGTATCAAGTATTTAAATGCATATTATGTTAAATACTTTTAAAAAGTATTTTTACGAGATTATGAAAAATATATTATATATTATTCGAAACAATACAATTTATCGCGAATAAATATAATTCTAAAATAAAAAATTAACTTATTGCGTTCAAAGTTCAAACAAAATAACTAAATACAAAAAGGAGTGCGCGTTACGAGGTTGAAATTACATTTACTTCCGATTTGCGTACAGTTAGTCAGTTTGAGGCTTGTCAGGAGACTAAAAAACACACACACACAAAATCAAGTTTGATTCGAAACAATTTTCAAAACAATATTATTTCTGATAGATAACAAATATATAAAATATGTAACAAATTTAGAGTTTTTATTTGTAAAACGTCCATAATAAAACACACATAAACGTGTAAAAGAAAAAACTGAATTTAGTATAGAATCTATAATACGTCTACCTTTAAATATCGATTAGGGTTTTTAGAAAACAAAAAATAAATAATAAGGGGTAGGATTAGGTTTCGGTTCTAATATTTCAAAAGTTTCAGGATTCCAAAAAAAACAAGGTTCTTTTTTCATTTCTATAGTCCCTGAAATCGTGTACCAAGCAGATACGATTTGCTACGATTTTCTACTATTTGCATGAGTGTAACGCATGTCAATAGACCGACCGAGCATTCCACACAAAAAAAAAATGTTCACAAATAAAATAAAATAAAACTTTAAAAACCAATTTTAAATACAAATTATTCGCTCAGAAATGAAAATTAGTTCAATTGTGTGAATTCACTCGGAGATCGTAACAGAAAAAAATAAATTACAAGCCATTGTGTACCTGCATCATTATTGCAGTATACGGTAATAGTTATGGCGCATACAATAAGAACATTAGTGGAAAAAATAAAGAAAAACCATTAAACATTTTGTTTTTTTAGCACACCGCGTATGCTCGTTCTTTATCACACACACATATATGAATTTATATAAATAGCTGTAGCGAGTTAATGTTATAAAACAAGTATATGTATTATTGTTTTCTATCGATTATTATTGAGTTTTTAACTACTGCAAACATTATATAAAAACGTATAAAATTTTCAAGAAACTACGTGCGCTTACGCATGTAAATATACTATACTTGCGACGTGCCTTTGTTGTCAAGTATAGGTATACGTAAGTTAGATATATGTACAATATTATATAGACGTTGTACCTATAGAATTTATTCACATATTTTAATGATTAAAAAATAATAATAATAATTACGTAGAACGTGTGCGCACGGACTTTAGAACCGTTGTGTACGATCTAATCATTTTATCGTAATATTGAAAAGTTGTCTCGAGAAGAAAAAAAAAAATCTTAATTACTTTCACACGTCATCTGGTACATCGATAAAATTCATACTTAACGCTGACGTTCGTAAACGGTATTATATTATTATTTATACTACGCTATAAATCGTCGATGGTCGTCGAACAATAAATATTATAATACACGTTGTACATAAAAAAAAAAAAACTACAATATAAAACGTTATTTTACACACAAGTCATCGTTATAGAATAATAATATTGATATTATACGTATCGTATAAAATTTTATGTAAGCGATTAACCTGTAAAACGTGTGTTTTGCAACGATTTTCGAAATAATATCATTACAATCGGCCGATATTGTTAATTTCCTGTTTAAGTAATATATTTTTACGCGCTCGCCATTGCGCATTTTCTTTCGTCCGTTTATTAAAAAACATTACAATAAAAACACGTTATCTTTCCCGAGCTTCATCTCGAATAACTATATTCTTTTTCCTCCGTCATAACATATAATATATATGTATACTGTTGGTAAGTAATATAGTTAAAACGTTAACGTTCGTCAGTGACGCAAATATTTTTCTGGTTGGGGGGTTCCAAAGGAACTTTCTAAAAATATTTTAAATATTATTTATTACATTTGTCTGTATTAAATAATTTTTAACGATAGGATTACAAAATAAAGTCAACTCTCCGATTTTTGTTGTTTAGTATATCTATATAAAACATATTTTCGCGTTAATAGTTATCGTATACGGTTTTTATGATGAGTACATTTTTCAAAGGATATTATGTAATACTTGACTCAGTTTAAGAAACTATTTGCTCGTAGAGAACTCCGAATTATTTTCTACAATCAAATAAAAACCAAAACCAATATATTCCTTTATTTTATATCTTGTGACTTGTATACGTCCACGTATACTTATAGCATTGTAATGCTCGAGATCCTGAACTTCATGTATAGTTATAATAAGCACTGAAATTAGCTATTACTTTCACAATCAACGAGATAAAATTTCAACGTTTTAAGTAGAAAGAACAATTTTTTGGGAGGTTTAGCTGGGATGAAAACCATTTGCATCCTCCCACGTATCCACGCCACTGACGTTCGTCATAAATTTTTCCCTCCTCTGTCTGGTCCCGTGAACACTAAATGCTTGAACGGTTTCAGAACGATAGTTATCGTCTATTAAAATAAGTCAACGTGATTTGCGACAAAAAAAAAATTAACGAACGTATAAATACAGTTTTATGGAAATTATAAGCTTACCCGCCAAAAAAAAAAAATGATTGAATACATTCCAAAGTATAAAATATTTATTTCGCATCGATTTCCGCCAAAAGAACGTCACGGCAATAATTTTTTTTTTAGTAAATAATCAATTATGTTTATTATTTTTATCATATTATACACAATCGCGTGTGATTTTCATTCGAGTGAAATCGAAATTCGATTTATTTTAACGGATATTTTGTTATTGTTATTAACTTACTGCAAAATCAAGAAATTGTCGATGGAAATTTCTCAACAAACTATATAGGAATCACGCACTCGTAGGCGAAAAATTTTTGATTTTGAACCCCGGCTTCAAATTATAAAAATTTTAATTATTTTGTTGGTTACGTATTATTAATAACGCGTCAATACACGTTAATCGTGTGAAAATTTGGTAAAATACTGTTTGTATGACGTGTCAACAATTTTTTTTTTGATACTTTTTCGATGCGCTATTGGGAAAATCGAAAAATGTGTCAAATAAAAAAATTGCCGACAAAATACGATTTTCTATTATAGTGTTTGCTAAATATAATGATCGGAGTATTCTTTCTATTTTTTTTTTATACAAAAAAGAGTTAAAAGAGTTTTAATTTGAGCGAAAATTATCCCCATTAATTAATCGGTCGATAGTGGGTTACGTATGAAAACATTTGTTTTTTTTCTCTAAAATTCAACCTTGGCTTTATCATTCAAGGGCTCGCTAACACAATGGTACATCGTTATATCGAATAGCACATTCAGTCGTTCGTACCAGTTCGGCCCAAACACACAATAATAATTCGAAGTGATTTCAATCGGTTACACTACAGTTTGTGAAAAAATACATATTTGTATTTAATTACGAATTTACGGATATTTTTAAAAATATATATAAATTATGGGTAAGTACCTCCAAATCGCATAATTATTTCGATATTGCGTTTAAACGTGAAACATAAATTATGATATTTTTCGCGTTATTGATTATAGATATTAAAATTATTTATTCACAGCGTACAATTTAATTTAACAAAACGGTCGGTTTTTATTTACACGCGTTTATATCACGCTGAAAATAAAATATAAATATTATAGGAACTCGCAAACATTTAAATTGATACGAATTTCAATATTTTCTGATATCTATGCGCATAATCGAATAAATTCAAAATAATGTCCCGTGAAAAATCCAAAAGTGGGCATTTTAACTCAGCTTTTTAACTCGTCGCATTTTTTTAAAATTAACTTTTGATTTGATTATGCATCAAAATAATTTTAAGCAAAGTTATCAATAATATTGAAATTAAATTAACAAGAGGTGACATAAAATAATATATAGGTGTAGTTCAATAACACATATATTTACACGATTAATTAGACTATTTAAGACGCTGGAAAGTCTCGTTTAATTTATCATGCTAAACTATGACATCTTAATTTTTAACCGAGTTAAATAATTTTTTTAGTTAACTAAAGTTAAAAAATTTAAAGTAAAAAAAAAGTATATGATTTATTTTTAACTTCACTTAACAATAAATTAAAGAAATTCCAGCTTTGGAAAATTTAATTGAAAAATAAAATAGACATATTTTTAATGTGTATAGACAAATGACAATATTATCAATAATAATAATAATAATAATAATAATAAAAGAACATTTTGTCGGTAAGTAGGATTTAACCGCATAATTATTTTTAATTTAGTCGAATTTCACTTTTAACCAGCAATTTCATGTATATATCATTTCTGTATACTTGCACGCTTCTTTCGTGTATCATTGTTATTGCAGTATATATAACATACATTTTTTTCATCTCATTTTACAAGGTTATCACTTATAAATCATTTTGTATAGTTATGTAATTTCGTCGTGTTTTCAATCATTATTAATAAACCAAAAATAAAAATAAATAAATAAAATGATTGAATTAAAATATTATATTCCTTATTAAATTTCATTTATAAAGTGTTTACGTTTCTCATTTTCCCATTATAGTTTCTACGTTTATTAGACTATAAAACATATCATAATACTATTAATAATATTTAATTAAGGTGTAATTAGTAATATCAAAATACGCGTAATAACAACTTATTAGTTCATTTTACTACGATATTTAGTAAATAGTTTATAATTGTATGTAATATAATAATATAATGTGTTTAATTCTGGCAATTAATACAATGAAATAGTAAAAAAAAGAAGTAAAATCATTACGAGACCAATTAAGAATATACCTATAACCGTTTAGCTATCATAATTTAAACGTGATTGAATATTGTTTAATAGTTTTATTAATATAGACAAAGACGTTTATACAATATTGACTCGTTTACACTTTCTAATGAAAAAAATATATATATACATTATAACGCTTTTGTTATATTTTTGCTATAAGTATAGATATACAGCATAATTGTTCATTCAAATTACGTACTGGTTATTTATTAGAATAAATAATAAAAAAAATTCAGTCACGGTTTTATATACCCATAATTAGAACAATTTTTTTTCTTTTAATATTCCTCTACTAAATAGATACTTATTCTATTAATTAGCTGTCATAGCTACTGTTTGAATAAACAGATTATTTATCAGTGATGTAAGCAAACTCACGCATCATTACCGTCTTTCGATAACTTTATCGTGAATAACAACGATTTGTTCTTTTTTTTGGGGGAGGGCGTGTTTTGTGTCCGATCATGTTTTTTATTTTTTTAGGTTTTCGGGTATCGAAGTGTAAAAAATAATTTATTTATTTAAAATGTAAATTATTCAAAAATGTTTATAACATATTACATATAAATCTGTATTAATATTATAAATTAAATACATAAGTGGACTGGTGATGTGACAACTGACGGGAGGTTAGCAAAAATAGGAAATATTTAAATTATTCATAACATTGACAACAAATATTACTGTAATATGAATGTAATAAGAATACCAAATTTATTTAGAGTCCCAGTAATTCAGTGGAAGTAAGGTTTACACTTTCATGTAGTTAAATTTGTATAGGTACTCAATGTATACGTTGCTTATAATTTATTATTATCGATGGACTATAGTCTACACTAAAAAATCTGTATAGATTTGTTTTCGTCTAATAATTTGTTTTTATATCCGATTTATTAATTTTTAATCACATAAAATAAACATATATTTCGTTTTTTCAGTTATGATTTAAATATCATTGCTAACTGCGATGAGTGATGAAGAAATAATGTATATTTTTAGGCATTTGAATATAATGAAATTATAGTTAACATTTTTTACCTTTAATTTTATTTTCAATGGACGCGTGTAAATATTTTTACTTGATTAGTAATTGACTACCACAAGGAGTATAATTGTGATGATTTTTTTTAACATTTTTATGTAACTACCTATAATTAAGAAAATGTTACATACAGAAAAAAAAATTGAAAATTTTATAATTTAACTTTAATGAACAATAATACAAAAACGTTAAACGTAAAAAATAAAAAAACGTTTAAATATTTCAACGTCAAGCATAAAAATATTTTATAATGTTTAACACAAAATTGCATTACGCTTCAATTTTTAATAACTTTAAAGATAATTCATTCTTTAATCGCAAGTGCTGTTCATGTATTACCTCTACACACCGACAAAATACATATACTACTTGCACGATGGTAGGTCATTGCGTGGCGTTCCCAAATTTAAACTGTTACAATACACTGCACGTAAAATGTCGGTTTTTTTTCGTACTGTACGCATAACACACTTTAATTTTGATTACACACATTTTCAGGATAAATTTGTTAAAAATACAACATTTTAAAATATATTTAAGAGCACGAGTAATGTAGTTATAGAAATCAAAGATAAAATAAATGTTCAGTGTACTACGTAGAGTCTATGATGTACGAAAAATTTTTTGTCATCAGTATATCGTTTTGAATCAATTTAAAAAAGTTCTAAGTTTATCGATTTATCAAACTTAAATAACTTTTGCATAATACATCAAACATTTTGTATAAATAACTTCGAAATTTCATATGACACATTTAACTTTTCGTATACACAATGTGTGCCGCAGACTGCAGTGCACACAATTTTAGGCATTGCCACCAATATACGAATATAGGTATATCGTTATATTTCAATATATTTCGTAGGTTATGATAAATATAGTAGCATTAAATTATACATTTTACAAATGTGATAACGCGATGTTGTTGAGAAGTTTCGATCCCAACAGTATAATAATGACTAAAATAATGTCTCGTCGTATGTAACTGAAATAACACACATACTGTTATATGTGCAGGTTATCAAGAACAAATTGAAGGAAAAGGAATTTCGTCGTTCACGATATCTCAAAATGGAAAGTACGTAGCTAGAAAACCTTTAGCGCGAGTCTCGTTATATTTATACGTGTACTGGAATCGAACCGAAATAACCGGTTTTGAACTTGGAGTCCTTTGAAATATTGAACCCATGAGCCTTACACAGCTTTTTTAGAAGCCGGAGCAGAAAAATAAGTTTTTAATTTTAGTTTTACGTTAATGGTATATTTTACGTGTCTCATTTAATTATCAATAACTAATTTATTAGGATTTGTAAACCGTATTAACATGTTTCTTACATAGCCTTAACTTTTGTAAGTTTAAATTGGTCTAGCCTTTGTTTGAGTGCGCTGTTTAATTAATTACTGTTTTTGTTTAGTGACACTTTCAAAACACATCGTTGCAAACCAAAAAAGTACATCATCGTATTATCAATAATTACTTTGTTACTCGCAGCGTTTTTCATTTACTATTCCTGTAAGTAAAACGACAAAATAATAGATGCAATTATCAATAGTATTTGGCATGATAATAACAACGACCTTGTAATTTTCTAAAGAGTTAATAATATTGTTATAATTGTGTGTAATAATAAGTGTATGACGTTTTCTATACTCCAGTAGTTGATAATAATAGTGATTTTATCGAGGAAAAACAATAGTACACTTATATGTCTGACAGACATTTAATTCTTACGAAACTAACAAGTCTTAATGGTCGGTTTTGCAACAAACGAGTAAAAAAAAATAATGACATATGTATATTTTAGATGCCGAGACAGAGTTTAAAGTTTGCAAGACGAAATCGTGTTTACAGTCAAGTGAGTTGTTTACGGTCAAATCACTTTCTTTAATTTCACATCAAGTACTTGAAATTATCGAATGGTATATATTTGTATCGAAGCGTTATCCTTTTCAAATTATTTTTAGCCGTGTCGCTAATGAACAGTATGAACGAATCTGTTGAACCGTGCGAAGATTTCTATGAATTTGCGTGCGGCATGTTTGAAACCAATCACCCTTCCTACGTAGACATAAATGAAAATAGTTGGTACACGATTATATGGTTAAAAGTAAAACACGCTGTGAAAAGTAAGTACGTGGAAAATGGACAGTCCATCGATCTAACATTTAAACATAAAAATGTGTTGCTATGTAATTATAGAATTTCTGTCCGAGAAAACCGATAAACACGAACCTGAAGTTGTGAACAAAACTAGATTATTTTACAAAGCCTGTTTGAAGTATATAACAGGTCGGTTTGCAACGAGACATTTATTTATTATTTATAGATATCAATCAAAAATCATAATATTCGTGTTTACAGAAGACCGGGCTGACCACGATTATGAATCCCTTTGGGACTTTTGGGACAAGATCAGTTTAGACGCAAGTTATCTGAACGATTCGACACCACTGGAAATCGAAAAAGTTTTAGCCAGAATTCACCTGTATACTGCTATGGATGTATTTTTCGAAATCGACGTTACTGACGATCCGAGAAACTCGTCATCGCACTCGCTTTTGGTGATCAATCAAAATGGAGATTCGGAAAAGTTGAAAAACACGTAAAACGCGATTGGTTATCGTTATTAACGGGGCTCGGATTCTGTAGCATTTGCTAATTTTAATGGGAACAGATATAAATAGAAGAATGAGCTATAAATTTGTTTTGTGCATCAAAGATTCTAAATATACAGTTTTATATTGCATATTTTTGCATATTTGGAACGTTTTAGAGTTTTAATGCTATTTTCCCAGGTTTTGTGCTATTTTTTTTTTTGCTAATATGCATTAAACATAATTTATTTTGTGGTTTTTATAAATCTTGTTTGAATAGAATGAAAATGATAGAAAAATGTTATATCAGTTAAGTAAAACCATTGATTGTATAATCCACGGTAAAACGATTAGAAAAATACCTACCCACATTTCTGGTTTATTAAATATTTCGGAATATGATCCATCTTTAGATATCTTGGCGCAGTGGCCCATCGATCAATTAAATGTATGACTAATTCTTATCAGTTGTATACCCTCGATGAGGTCATCCCGCATTGAGTACCTATATTTATATGTTTTTGCCTGCAAATTTTTCCTTTGACATTTTACCCGTATCACTTGATAATAGTCGTAATAGGTAGTAAATAAAAAAGAATTTTGATTACAATTTATTTGTAGGACATATTATAGCGCATATTTTAAGGTTTTTTTGGTCGTATTATAGCGCATATTTCAGTACTTTATAGTGCTATAAAATCTGAGCCCTGATTATAATTATTAACATAAGCATAATAAATTGCAAGAACAATTAACGTTTTATTTACAGAAAATATATGAAAGTAAATAAAGCCACTACTGTCAAAGATAATGTAACAACGTTCGTCGAATATTTCGATCTAATGGTTGGCAGAGTATTAAATCGTAATCAGATACATGTGAAAAGACTCAATGTCGACGATCTCACGAGCACAACGGTAGAATTGAGCAATTTCGAGAAGGAATTCGAAGAAGTAATTTTATTTTGGAAAATGATTTCAAACAAATAATATTATAGATATCGCCTATGATTTATAAGTATTATAATAAACGAGACAGATAATTTATATAATAACACGTTTATCGTTATTTCCTTCTTTTAGATTTCACAAAATGCGTATCATTACAAACACGATATTCCTGAAATATTTACACTCGGTCAACTTCAGAATCTAACAGATTCGGCTGGTGATAAGCTGAAGGTACGAATGAAAGTGTTATTTGTAAAATTAAAATATTTGATTGCGAACAAATGTCTAGTTCAATTGGACACTATACCTGAGAGAATATTTCCGCGACGTCGAACCGAGAGTATATGAACAACTGATATCGGAAAACTCGGACGATTATACAATCTTAATAACCAACAGGGATTATTTGGACGACCTGTTTAATTTGTTGTCTAATACTTCAACGAAAACAATAAGTAATATTATATTGTATTTAACCTATACACGTACAGGACACTACCGCTGCTATACCTAATAACGTTATTTCCGCGCCGTGTAATTCCGACTGTTGTTCAGTAATACGTACGGTTTTTTGACCGAAACAACTAGTGGCAAATGCAAAAATGAAACGGCAGAAAAATTCGCTTGGAAGCCAAAACGGTGTTTAGCAACTATAAACAATAATGTTGCGAAAAACATTCCGTTTTTTCCCAAGAACAAAATAAAAACAATATACACAAATTATAATTATATTTGACGGTAATAATGGTCGAGAAGAAAACTGTTCTATTTTAGACATTCTTCGTCACCAATCGGCACGTTTTATTGTCCTAACCTAACTCGACAAATACGTTTCGATATCAGTGTGTTCTGTGGTAGAAAAAATAACGATTAGTGAAAAATTAAGGCTAAATACGCGAAACAAATTTTCATCCGATAACTCGAATTTTTTTATTATCATTTTTTTTTCTTAATTAATTTTATTTATACACGCTTGTCACGTGTACATAATATTTATTTTTTACGGCAAATACTATTTTATTTGCGCAAAAATATGCTTGTATTTTTTTTGTAATACCTTTTATTTAAATGAATAACGCTCGAAACGAATAAATGAACAAATTGTTGACGGATTTTTGAATTTATGACTTGTCTTGATGTCCTCTGCTAGAACATGCCATAATATTATTTATATCATATAATTTATAATTACGTATTCGTAAATATATATATATATATAATTTGTTTAGAAATGTCAATACTAAAGCGTACGGTGACTATTTTACAAAACTATTTTCCGTCTACGGTGGAAGGCTTAAATCCCGAGTAAGTCAAAACTACAGTACACATTTATCTTATTGTTATCACTAAACCGACGGCTTACACTATTTCTGTCATACGTAGTTACTGTTTTTTAATGACTACCAATCATTTCGGAATGGTGACCGGATATTCGATGATAAACACGTTAGACGACTCTTCTATAGCCGCAGCAAGTATATACTTAATGCACTAATAAATCGATCGAGATCATTAACGGGCGGTAAATCAATATACGATACGGATTTTTTTTCCCCCAGTTAAACGAAATGACCGATAACATAAAATGGGCTTTGCGTAAAATGATCGACGAGGCCACGTGGATGGATGACGAAACGAAAAACGCTACTCTACGGAAACTGGCCAATACGAAAACTTACATTGGATACCCGAAAGATTACACTCGTATACTAAATAATTTATTCCAAGACGTGAGAAAGTCATAAAGACATTATTCGGCCTGTTATTATTATTTTTCATTGTTTTAGTTGAACATTACGAACAATCACTTGGAAAACATAATATCGATTTTGACGTACAGAGTGAAACAAAATGCGAGATATTTGATAGATGAAAACGATTTCGAAAATTTCGAGTAAGATTATATTATTATTATTATTATTATTATTATTATTATTAAATTCGTATTACACCCAACAGTATGTGGTCGACAAACACATCGAACCAAATATTAAAAATAATAATAGGAAAATAACATTATTTGTTTCGTATTAAGGTGGTCACCGGACGAAGTGAACGCGTACAATTACAATTCGATGAACGCATTTTGTAAGTAACAGTATAACTACTAGTTCGAAAATCGTTAACAGTTACATTGCGATCGATTAATATCAGTTGTTATCGAATATTTCAGTCATACCGGCGGCTTTCTTACAAGCTCCGTTATACCACAATGGCATAGAGTAAGTAGCATATATGCAGAGATTTATTTTTCGCGAAAAACAACTGCGAAAAAAACGAATGTTTCTATTTCGCGAGATAAGGTAGTCTTACTCGTGATTAAAAAAAACTACCACCTTGTACATATACAATTGAAAAAAATGACCAGTACCGAATCGAGTATTGGAAAAAAAATGTTTTTTTTTCTATAAAAATACCGACGATATTTTATGTACTATAACGCAGAGCGCTGAATTACGGAGCCACGGGCAGTACGATCGGACACGAACTGTCACACAATTACGATAACACCGGTCGACTGTACAACGAGCTGGGCAACGTAGCCCACTGGTGGACTGACAAAAGCTACCAAGAGTACACGAAGAGAGCCGGTTGCTTTGTGGACCATTACAACGGTATTCGAATAGCGAACAAAAACAAAACGGTTCGTATACAGAATATATTACAACAATGCGGTCCGCTATTCGTTCCTGAATAATAATAATAATAATAATAATAATAATAATAATAATAATAATAATAATAATAAATAGGTCAATAGACGGTAAATAGACAATACAGTCGATTGATAGTGGCCGAATTTTTCACGGCCACAAAAATTCGAATGATTTTCATTAAAAACATGTTAAACGTGAAAGAGGCCTATAGACACATTCTAGTCGATAGAAAAATATGCGCGTACTAGTTGCAAAGCAGAAAAAGCACGAAAAAACCATTTGCTGCCGATGTGTGAAATACAAAAAAAAAAAAAAACGAGAAATTGAGAAAAAGTAAAATGTACGTGTTCGTAATGACGTTCTTGATGTTTCCAAAATTTAAGCGAAAATCGCGGACAATCGCGGACGAAAGAAAAAGCTAGAAACCCGAGATCCGTATAGGCGAAATTTGGATGGTTAGGTTATACGTATGGTCGGGGGAAGGGACTTGAGTGTGTTTAGCGTCCCCAAATTTTGTTTTTATTTACTCACTGATATTAATAAAAAATTTATTATTATTATTATTTTTTTAATAGTCTTATTGATTTACGTCTATTTAATCTATTTAATTTAGGTACGTCCAACAATTGAATATATTATAATCCTTCTTTGCGTACGCTGCAGACGGCTGGTAAAATATATAAGTTACATATTAATTGGGGAAATTTTCACGGAGCTCGAAAAATTATTGAAAAATGTTTATTTTTAAATTTTTGGTTAATAAAATAAAGTTATTGGCTTATTAAAATTATTTATATAAGTTATTGGTTCATTGGTTTCTAAAATACAGTTATTGTTAATTAAATTGTAATTCGGGGGTGTTGAAATTGTAGTCCTGGCAAGATCGAGCAAAAAAATATATGATAACCACGAGGAAACGAGTAGGAAAAATTATTTTACGAGACAACGCACATAATTATCGAGTTCATATTTGATAGTGATTTATTTTATTATTATTATTTTTTATGAAAACATCTAAATATCATATTCGTATATAATATTATGCGCAATAATTTTACTGCCAAAATTCTTATATCTATATTGATTGTCGTGTTGCCAGTATTTTATATTTGATATGGATGATATGGACGTTATTTTTTCATCCGTCCATTCCAATCAAAGAAAGTATAAACATATATTTTATTCAAAAATCCTCACATAATCTACTTAAATTAAATATAAAAATTTGAATTACAAACAATAATAATCGATATTGATGACAACATGATTGCGTGCGAAATTACAGTTCGAAGTGGACGGCATTCAGACTCTAGACGAAAACATAGCCGACGTTGTCGGACTGAAAGAGGCGTACTCTGCTTACCAACGTTACGTAAGCAAACACGGACAAGAGCCCAGACTGCCCGGTATGGAACAGTATAGTCAAGAACAACTGTTTTTCTTAGCATATGCAAATGTGAGTATAATACCAATAACGATAATCAACATTGTAAATACAATGCACGTGTATTTATCTTCTAACGTATTTTTAATACGCTTTTAATCACAATATTTTGACATTAGTTAATCGCCTGTTTAACAATTAAAAGAATTGTATAGAATATTAAAACGAGAGGACTACAATGATCATTAGAGTTCACGCAGGACTTAACAACATAATAATTCCAAGAACACCGTTTTCGGTGTATTTAAATGTTTATTAATAGTTATGACCTATAAAGTTTTATACATTGTTTTTTTATAGCCAAGATTTATTAAAAATGTCAAATTAATGTTGAATCTCAATTAACTTCTGATTTTATCGATACGAAACAAACTTTCCCCCCTCCAACGTAAAATAGTCACTGTACATAATTTATATTATAATTAAAACCAAAAGTCAAAAGTATATTGTTTCGAGAACGTTGAAAATAAATAAACCATAATTCATAGTTAAAATATGTAATAATAAACTGATATTATTTTAGCAATATTGTCATTACGATAAGAAAAACTTGCAATTGGACAATCAAAACAAACACAGTCCAAATGTTGTTCGAGTACGAGGAGTTCTGTCACTGTTGCCAGAGTTTGCAAAAGCGTGGTCTTGTCCGTTGGGTACTCCGATGAACCCGAACAAAAAAAAATGCAAAATCTGGTAATATATATACGTATATAAGAAGATTTGCAGATACTTTTTCTTCTAGCCTATCCTATAATATTATAAACCGGCTAGTCTATAACATTAAATATTAAGAAAAAAATATTGTAAATAAATAATGAATTTTTTCCGTGAATCTCGCATAGAACTGTTAGTTTTTTTTTATAAACGTTACTATTTTTATTCTTCCGTAGCGTATACGACAATTGAGATCTAACTTACTGTCAAAAAAATTCCCTAACACAAATCGCCTTATACCTTATCTTCTCATTGTAAAACGTTACTATTTTTTTTCTTTTCTTCTCCACGTTAAGATACAAATAATTACTCGTATTTGTATCATTTTTATAAAAAAAAAAAAAATTGAAGCTCAATAAATTTTATATGTATTTATAATGCGTATAATTTTGTTTTATTTTACTAGATCTAGTTTTTAGACACCTTTTTGATTTACAGATTACTATTTAATGTTTAAAAATTAAACTTGTCATCGCATCCAACAATTATTGTACGTATTTAGAAATAAATAGAAAATAAATAATTTTAAGTATTATATTAATTATCAAATAATAATATATAGTACCTAAATTTTGAAAGTTTAATTTACCGAATTAATTTTTTCCCGGATTTTTCAAATCGAATTTTGTTAATTTCGATTTCCAATAAAACTTAAAAATTAGCTTTTTCTTTCTTGTATGAAAATATTATATTAAAATATAATATTGTTATATCCATAAAATGTTTTACGATAAAATCAAATAGTATTCACCAAAATCGATAATACTCGTAATAATAAAAATTCTACAATTTTTAAATTTCATTATACATAATTTATATAATTATATCTAATAATATAGAGTACTAACTTAAGGAAAATATATGTATATGTATAATACATCGAAGGAAATATGGATTGCCATTAATTATTACGTACTACAGTTGAACTTGACAGGGTTGAGTAGTAACCTAAGTCCTGGGTTACGTCAAAATTCGATTTTTTTTACAAGCTTTAATTCACTTTGTTTTTGAGATGGAAACTCTTTGGTTATTTTATCTGGCACGCGTCACCGACAATTTTTACCGTAACAATTGCGTGCGTTTTTATAATGGTATTTATATTTATAATAGAAAATATTATATCGTTCACCTTGAACATAATATTGTTTTTTTCTTTCCAATCAAACCGTCTCAAAAATCACACGTGATAATAATAATAATAATAATATAATAATAATAATAATAATAGTAATATACCGTTATAATTTATCGCGAGGCTAAACATATGCGAGCCGATAAAATATAATTTTAAATGGATTAATAGGTGGATACATGTAGCTATATAAGAATATGAATACAGAACGACTAAACATAATATTGTATCGAGTATTTACTTCAAAGGAAGAATAAACGCAGAAACAGTTACACGAAAGCCTCTTGCGCTAACACGAGGTAAGTTTGAAATATTATAATTTATAAGCAAATTTAAGTGTGATAAGTATACATTTAATTATTTTTATTTAGGGATCACTGTATAAAATATTTTAGTTCAACGTAATATACTCGTATATTATATTTATTTACAATTAATGTTAAATTTAATTAAATTTACGTTACCTTTGAATACTGTTTTTAAATATAATAATATTTTGCCCAATATAAATTACAATAATAACTTTTTTTTTTTTGAAAATGCTGTACTTTGTGTAACGAAATATAAAATATGTTTTGTTACGATAACGTGTTTTAAAACATAATGCATTACGTATGTCCACTTTTATGATTTTATATGTAATTTGGTAGAAACAAACGAAAGTGAAATTACGCGATTCACTGTGCATATGCCAATATACACGAAAAACGACTATTATATCATCAATAATATGTCAATTTTTAAATAGTAACTGTAAACGCCTTACTACAATAGAGCTATTTAACTAATTTTTAACTAATCCATGTTTTTGCCAAATTTTTAAAAAACTGTTCTTACTCTTTAATAAGCAATCTCTCTCCAGCGAACAGTATTTTAAACCATTTAATATTGTACAACTCGCTTTAGATTACACGCGTATTGCCGACAGTATTCCCGATGTATTCCAATACTATATTAATATTTATTTCATAAATGGTAAATTATGTGGTGAAAAATGAATTTTTATCCCCAGCAGTGTTTTAATACAATTGCGAAAAAAACTTTCTAATCGAATGACTTTATACCACATCGAACATAATGAAAATTGACAAAAATAGACCCCCTCCTTCCCTTGTCGCAGGGTTTTCACAAATTTATTCATAAAAAAAAATGTTTCCTAGATTATAATATTGGGTATCTATCGTTTAACTGATCCGAATTTTAGGAAAATACCGTCAACTGCGTAAACACTACGTATCGTAAATAATATAAATGGTTTTAAAACATTCTAAATATTCTATATGGTATTTTCATATATCTGTTAAATTTTTTAGAAACGTGTATACATTTTAAAATTTATCTACTATGAAACATACATACCTAACACGAGTTACATAAATTCATACATTTACGCATTTCATGATATTAAAAAGTATTTCGCACTTGTTAAAATACGATATAATCAAATATTTTACTTGTTAAAACAATGTTTGATATTTAATTTCTTGCTTTTATCTACAAGTTGTTATTTAATTCTTGTGTTTTACGTATAGATGTTTTTTTTTTATATATAAATACTTTTTTGTGTAGAAAAAACGCTCTGATTTTTATATATGTAACGCTACGTAGCTACGCGTGCTTTCCGGTAGAAAATACGGTATTTATAGCTGATACTTATTTCTCTCGTTTTTCGATTTTCTCAACAGTTCTCTTAAGCGTATGGAAAAACTACCAAACAAATTATAAAAAAACCTGTAAAATATTGTTTGATTTTCATCGAATCGAATCCTGTCTTTTTTTTTTTTAATTAAAAAAAATTTCGAAACATTTGAAGTGTTTACATATTATTAATTTTAATAATTATATACACGCATGACATTTTTTTTTATTTTATAAAATTCAATAAATTTTGCAGGATAGCTCTGAATATCGCACTCAATATTTGTTAATAATTTAGAAAAAAAAAATGAGCGAATTAAAATGTTTACCGTTGTATTTTGCACGATATAAATCGAATAATTTCTATGAAAACCATCATTATCGTATATATAAAAACGTTGGAAAATAAAATGCAAATACGTCCTAGTTTCGGTCTCTAATTATTATAATCCATAATACGCGACAGAGGAAGTAATTATAAATTATAAATAACGTATGACCACCACACACAATTATTTCTGTTCTCGCTCACAATATTTATTTTATAGTCAATTGAGTTTATGATTGTTTTAATTCCATTTGTATTAAAAATTTCTTTTATAGTTTCACATATTGTTATGGTTTGTCGTCATGTCTGATAAACTCTCTAGCCTATAACCATATAGTCATATACGATATATTATGTAATGCCGTCACGACCTGAACATTTACATCTCAGTATAATATTTCCCGTCGTTATGAAATGGATATTGTCGATTTGGATTGTCCCCTTTATAGGACCATCTCGCGAAAACAAGGAGTTTTTTTTATAACGAAATGTCATTCGAGAAATATAATTTCTGTTTTTAACGAAATTGAATCGAACGGTATCGTCAATTTTCGTTTAAATGCGGCAATTCATTTGTAATAAATCAATTTTATAACATGACCATTTTTTTTTCTTTCGAAGCGGCCCACTCCATCATTGATTTATTTCAAAACAGAATATTTCCATTTTCTGCGATACGCGCCATTTCCAACGTCGTTACTAATAGGTATATCACCGCTAACTTTGAGCAGGACGGATAAACAGGTTCAAATCAAGGACAAATCCCTCCGCATCTGTATATCCTTGAATAGTTTTTTTTATGTTATTATACGTCTTATACATATTATACAATTTACTAGCATAGGATAGAAGCAGTTTTTTTTTGTTTGTTAATAAAACGCGTACCTACCGATCTTTTTGGTTACCGTACACGTACAACTTATAACAATTATAATTTAGGTATTTTAAATTTCCACGAGCAAATATGCAAATCGATTGACAAATAAGTGCATTTCATCGCAGACGTCGTCACGACGATGAGTAAAATAATTTCGAAATAATTATGCCGTGGTTAGACGTTTTATAGATATTAAAAGTTGAACGTTAAAACATTTTTTTTTTTATTACAAAATCAAAACATATACGCTAAAAATATTTTAAAATATATTTATTGTAAATATATTACAAAACAAATATTTATATCGGCATATATTATATAGTTGCGTATATATATAGTTTCGCATCATATTGCTAAAGATTTTTTTTGCCAAATACAATTTCTTGTGTCAATATTGCGTACCTATATATGTAAACCAGTTGTACGAGAAATAATTTTTCATTATTACGTAGCATTGTTGCCGTTCGTTATGCATTTGCTGCGCAGAATAATCGTTTTTTATCAAAACTATATTATTTCGATAAGACCATTTTTTTTTTTTTTTTACTCAATTTCTGTAAATCTTAATGAATTGTTAATTGTGTAGCTGCACGTATATACGATATATAAACATTACAATGATTTTTAGAAAATAAAAATATATTGAAATAAATACACGTAACGTATTTAAAATTTTAGAAAAAATTTAGGTATGTAAACGTATTAAGTATATACGTTTTGAAATACTTACAATATTTTAATGTTACTTTTAAATATAAAATTGTAATATACAAAACTAACCAATCGTCTAATCAAACTAAACGTATATATGCGGGAAATCAAGCACCGTACACTTATATTTTTATTCACGATTTAATTATTTTTCACGAATAAACGATTCTTGTACGAATATATTCAGTAACATATGAATACGAGCAAAATACGTAAAGAAATTTTTTTTTCAATATTTTTGTTCGTTGGTAAAAACATAAAAAAAATCCTAAAAAAATTATTATTATATATTAATGTTCTAATATATAATATATTCTGGTAGTGTGCCTCACTCACATCATTTATTACGATCAAATATCGGGTGAAATTTAATAAAAGTGCGTAGTGAGCTGCCCACGGGTGCTGCAGCTGCAGTGAGTGTCGGTTCGATAGAGGTTTTTATAGAAATGTCGTATTAAATATTTTTAATTCGCAAAGCGACGACAGTAAACCATTGCATTCGAAAAAAAAAACAAAAGAAAAGATTTTGAGCGACTACGCCTGCAGTAGGTTTATTTTATAAACAACGAATTTTATATTATGATGTAATATTTTTCAGTATAACCTAAATAATTTTTCCATTATAATAAAATTAAAGAATTTCGCTATAGAACGATTTTTTTTTTTTTTACATTCCCGATCGAATCGGTTTCTGTGAATTAGAAAACGTATAAAAAGATATATACATTTTTTTACCCGCGCATTTAATTTTTAGACAGAAAGAATGAAAAAGTGCTGCTGTTAAAAAAAAAAAAACGTTTTACGCGAAACAATATTGTTCAATTCCCCACGAAATTTAAACGATTGGAAAAATTTCGTTATGTATGTGTTACCGGAAAAGATGATGATCAGTTAATGTCGACAATGACTAGGCAACAACGACAATGGCTGATTTAGCAAGGAATTGTCATAAAAGTCATTGACGATAGTCCCTAAAAAAAGAAAGCAATGACGCTAAATATTGTAATAATATTAAAATATACTAAATGAATTAAAAATTATTTATTACAGCCGGGTAAACTGCTATGGCACTTAGAGTTACATAATTATGTAGAGGCACGACAATAGTACGTCTATTAGTTTTACAGTTGCATCTCGTAAGACCCTGTGATCCAGAAATGCTGTTAAAGGCAGCTGCATCCCGAAGAGTAATTGGCTCTTTCTCTTTCGACTTAGTGACAACCTTTTCAGAACCAAGAAGTTTTTCCTTGCATGGGTTGATTTCTGTCCTGGTATACAAAAGTTTTAAAACCCCATTGTCCGTATACCTATATGAAGATAATAAATAATATAAAATTATTAAAATAAACATTCAACCGTTTTACTTACACAGTTTATACAAATTATCGTTAACTTCAGTTACAACTGCTAATACAATCTACAACCATGAATAGAGATTCGCACCGAGGTCCCTATACTTCAAGCCCCGGTTGTTTTGCGTTGGATATTTTTACCATTTTTTCGGCTTGTTTCTCTAAACGTTTAGCAGATAATTGTTGTCGTTCATGATGAATTCTCTGCTGCCGTTGATTAACTATAAAAACCGAGTATTATCTATAGTATCTGTTCGATCGGCCGTGTCAATTTACAACATTGCCTAAAGTAATACGGAAATGTAGATACAACCGAGAAAAACATTCAACAATGACTACTATAGGGAATGACGACAATTGCTAAACGATCACGTTTTCCGGTAACGTAATATGTACCGGGATTTTAATAATTCAAAATTAAACTAATCGGTCGCAATGCCGATTGGCCAAAACTCTCTTTTTTCTCAATAAAAAAAAAAAAACAACGATTTTAATGCCAAAGAAAATAAGTGTGATTTGACGACTTTTTTTTTACTCGACAAATACGATTCGCAAAGCGTACGAAAATCTTTTGTACCGAACAATTCCGGATTTTTTTTTTTTAACGTTTTCGCGTCTATCCGTCCTCTCTCGCACAATTTTCGCGCGCTCTCGCACTGCGCGTAACGCCGCGGCGCCCGGGCCGAGTGGCCGCGCGTTGGCAGAACTGTCAACACGACGCACGAACGCATAAAATATATAAAAATACATACGGAGCCGGCGTAGAAAAATATAAAAAATAAAATAAAATTATACCGGAACGCCGCGCGTATCTCGACGCGCGCGCGCGCGCACACACACGGTCGAGCGTATCAGTTGGACGAAGGCCGACAGACAGTCAGCACGCGACCGACGTGTAATACCTACGGCGCCGGTTTCGGACGATAATCGTGTGCGCGCCGTACAAGACTAACACAGGAGGGTCGGAGAGACCTGGGAAGGACGACGACGGTAGAAATTACACCGAAAATGAGTAAGTCCATTGTCGTGCGTGCGTATGTACGGACAGAAAAGAAAAAAAAAAAATTAATAATTACAAAAGTACAGTTTTGTTATAAAAAAAAAAAAAATATGGGCGGGAACGAATTCAACAAGTGGTCCTAAACCGCTCCGTCCGAATATACAACAGGTAATCGCGGACGGTTGCTTTTCGAGCGACTTTAATGCGTCGAAATCGCATTTTTAAAAATAATATTATTTCCTATCGGTTCGTTTTATTCTGGTACGTTCCCTGCGGCTCCTCTGTGCACAGCAAATGATCGATATCGCGGAAACGCGTTTGCAGAACAACAATACACTACATCACCTGCAGCTGCAGCGGATCAGGTGACGGCTTCGATTATTATTTATTACAAATAAAAACAAATCCGTTGATTTTACAACGATGACGTAGAGACGAATAACAAATAAGACTCGAAGAGAAAAGGATATCACGATTGTTATTTAAATGGCGTAAATATTTGAAGAAACGACGGGGAAAAAAAAAATTCCCGGTAATCGCACTAAGGGGAGTCGTCGTTCGACCACACCTGCGTGTACGTTGAACGAAAACGATGTAATCCGTGAGATGAGACGGCGAAATTAATAGTTTGCCTTGTGAACTATATATATTGGAGAATCAACGTGTCCCGCGCAGTGACTAATTTGTAAATAGAAGTAAATAAATAATATCCCCCGACAATTGCAGCGTCGTTGGGCGAGGCTGCTAATTTGTTTGTAAGTACTTAGTCGGGGCACACGTTTTAAAAATGAAATTTTTTTTTTTTATTTGAAATATCCGTTGGACCAGTGGCGTAGCTAGACATTTGCCCGATATTTTTATGAAAAACGTTACCAAATACCAATATAATATAGTAGTTGATTGCAAGTTAAGTGATAAGCAATGAATGATTTGACAGACGTGTTTCATGAAATTTATTGAAAAAAGTGTGTAGGCCCGGGCGATGACGGTGATCGGTACAACACTGGCATATTCATGGATAGAACTCACTGAGGAGCGGTGTATAGCGAACTTATGATTGAAATAAAATTGAAGTCGATTGAGTTCCTATACAGACGAAGCAGAGGGTTTCATCGGAACAATATCCAGTACGAACGCGATCGGCCGTTTGTAAATTTGACGAGAAAATGATCCCTAAACCACTGATGGAAGTTTTTGGTGACAGTAACGGTAAACCAATTGATTTATGGACAAGTGTACTGCGTTGAATTACGAGAACGAGTGAAAGAGACACAAGAACGATTATTTTATGCAATTATTGTTACAGGGTGTATTTTTTTTTAATTTATTTAATAATATTCACTTTTTTATCGATATGTCGTATCTGGATTCTTAAGAGACATAAAATATAACGCTAAGTTGGTTTTTAAAAGAGATTTTGAACGACTGAAACTATTATTTCGCATATTTTTTTTACACAAGTCGAAAAGCTTAAACGGTTTCTATAGCCGGTTTTTAATCGAAACAATACATGTGCGCAACAAATAAATTACTTGGCTATAATTATGCATAAATAGTACAACAACCGGTGTCAATTTAATCGAACCAATTGAACCGCTAAAAGCCGGACGAGTCAAACTCCACGTTCAGAAAATGGATTTTCGGACAAAATCGAATTGGATTCAAACACAATTGTATAAAGTTAATTTGAAAACAATACGATTAATTTATTTACAAAAGTAATTTTTAGAAAAAAAAAGTTTAATTTTTAAATAATTAAGTAAACTTTTAAATTTATAACTCGTCGACTTTGCGAGTATAGCGGACATCAATAACGTACTCGGTGCCTATATTAAATATTAAATTACTAGAAAAAAAAATCCGTTCTAAGGTAATTAATAATTTCGCAATTTTTGTTTTTCTTCCTTTATTCGAAATTCGCATTTGAATTTATTTCAGTACGCTTTTTTTTTCTTGCGTAACAATATACATTTCGTTCTTATGAATTCTATTCTACATATCGATAAACAAGCGTGCCAGTTTACGAATATTTTTGATCATTGTTTTCAACGAGTTTTATTTATATTAACTAGATCGATAGATATACGAATTGTTTGGTGTATATAGCGCGTTGTGCACTGTGCCAATTTCCAATTCTCGGTATGTTCATTCACTCGCGTATTAGTCAATAGATAAGAGCGCGTTACAAATGAATAAACGTCGTCTTCATAATAAAATAGCAATAAACAACAGCATCGTTCATGTCGTCGAATCAATTTAAAAAATATTATTTTACAGAGGAAAAAAAAGACAAAAATTTAACTACTCTTATTTATACGTAATAGACCACACGCGCGCGGTCTGCGAAAATAACGATTTAACCTAACCGCGCAAAGCACCTACCTAATTGAAGTACAATGAACGTAAACGTTTTTGAATGAATGTACACTTATATAGTTGTTCGTGCGAATATTTTTAATTTACAATTAAGCTATATTCTCTTATATAAATTCAATAATTCGACAAAACGATTAAATCAAGAAATCGTATTGTTTTTTTTTTTTTGAAACGCTTCCGTCCGAATGATTTAAATCGCAATTTAATAAATTCTATTATATTACGCTACAATAATATCAATTAAATATTACTTTAAAATTTAAGTGTTTTTCATTTTAAACAATGAAAATAACGAGACAATTATCGTAACAGGGCTTATGAGGACGAATGTGATTCGTACATTTTTTGAATTTAAAACACCTTTGAATGTTTAATATTCGGCCACTAGTTTTTATCATGTCGGCTCATTCGCTTATTTTGTCATTTACTTTGATTCGATAACACTAAGGTATAGAAAAATCCATTACATATAAATAAAAACAAAATTATTATTAAATATTTCATAGTAAGCATACCTTAATAGTTGAAATTCTTTTAACTAGTTGTTATTTCTTATGTGACTACAGTAGGTTATATAATGACATTGGTAAAAAAAAAAATATATTAATTGAATAGAAAACGAATTATAGTTTTTTTACTTTCAAAATGCTACTATTATAATATTGTCCTCTGCAGTTTGGAATGTTACGTTTGTCTCCAAACAATATTTTTCTTAAAAAGTATAAAAACAAAAAATAAAAATAAAAATTCTCACAGTACGATAAAGTTTTTACTAAATTATAGTTTTTTTACATAAACATATAAAACAAAAATGAATTAATAACAAAACATAGTTTTTAATTTAAAAAAAGTAATATTATGATTTTATTTAAAATCAAGTGTCATAAACAACGTATTTTATTTTTATTTTTAACTGATAATAAAATCGGATCACAATGTTAATAAGGGGACATTCATGCATTTACCGTGGGACAGCTGTCGTATATTTTTCAGGTGTTTAATTAATCGTGAAGCTGAAAAATGTATGGTGGTCACGTCCCGTGTCCCCTAATTAATGAATTTTTTTTTTATTAGTTTTACATGAAAATACATTTTGTGTATGTCATCAATAGTAAAAATAATAATATAATTTGTGAATTTATTGCCTATCGATATCATCTTTTATAATTATTTTATATATATTTTGAGTTAAAATGATTTAAGTAGAATTTAATCTACCAAACCTCGAACTCGGTAAATTTTAAATCGCACTTCGATAACAGTTACATTTTTGCGATGACTTCATTTATTTATATTAACATTGAAGACTCCTTCCTTCTCCGTCCAAACGAGTTAAAACCCGATTTAAGAAAAAAAAAATACTAATCTTTACTCCTTTTGATCGCGCACCAAAAATATATTTTATCCCACGCGTAAAATAGAATAATCATGAATTACGTGTTCTTCTTTCTAACGCCAACTCGAACTCGTTTTGAAAAGAAACACAAGCAATTTATAACTTTATATAAAAACGCAACACTTATATAAATAAAACGAGTAAATTCTATTTTAAAATACGCGTATACAAAATAATAGAATTGAATGAATCTCTCGCCATACTGTCAGATTGTTTTAAATGTCCGACTGCAGTGTCTGATTGAGGAACGTGTCCACAAACAGACTTTTAAGGCCCATTATTACGCTCACAATCAAATTATATTCAAAATTAACCGACGTAATATTATTCAGAATTTTTTTTTAAAATCGCAATCAAACGTCTTAAAAATGAGTTTTGATTTTTTTTTCAAACTGAGAATTCGCAATTTTGTTTGCAGTAGACTTTTGTTTTTTTTTACGTTTAAAATGATAATGATAATTTTACGAACTATAAGTTAGTTGTTCGATATCGTGACGGTTTGACGTTCACGGATTCACAACGTAAAAGTTTAATTCAATTATTTTAGAGGCACGGCGACGGATTTCCGCATTCGTGATCTCGAATTCGCATCTAGAATTCCTCCAGATTCGCTATGATTTTTATACTACGTGAGTTATGCGAGTGTATAACTTTAAAACTAAGAATTTAACGGTGCGAATCCAATTACCGCTGCATAGAACACACTACCGAGTATTATATAAAAAAAAAAAAAACTATATAGTAATATAATAGCGAATCACTTATCGTTTATACTGCAACAGTTACGCGTTCATATAACGTGATGTAAAGGTTCTGATTATGTTGAGACCACGTGTATAATATTATTATATTATCTAAAAACGCAGCAAAAAAAAAAAAAAAATACTCACATTTGTCAATCGAGTTTTTTTACACGTTTGACAATGGGTTTTGTAAGTTCACCAGCGCAAACTCCTCACACAAGGTTTTCCACGGCGTTTTACCACTATATATATATTTAGGTACTTGCACACAAATCATTTATGCGCAGAAACGATATAGCCGTTTGAAAACACAGACAAAATATGAATATCCATAACGCCCGTAAGTAGGTAACCCACTAATATTTTAATATTAATACATTTTATGTAATATATTTTACGTTTACTTTTTATACTAAATAATATTATGTAATATATTTACGTTGAGACGTAACGGTATACAGTATTATAACATTTTTTTTTTTTTTATAACGAGAATCGTTACGCAGTGAATCATCAGCCCCCAGTGAAATAAACGGTTTCTTTTTTCGTCTCAAATAAATCACCGATTTTTACCTATACGCGACAAATAATAACAATAATATTTCCGTATTAGTATAACGTCGTAATAATAATAATAATAATATGTAAGCTCCATTGTTCTTTTAAATTCCCTTTTGAAATATTGTGTTCTTTAATTGGTCACTATACATAACGCAGCAGTGGTACGTGTCAGACCTTGGGTTTCGAAGCGTTCGCTGATATTCGTATGAATAATATCGAAAATAACACTGTCGTTAATACCTAACCTAATCCGGTCGGAACTTCGATAGGTACGTCGTTTTTTTTTAATAAACAAAAAATATTTCACGAGTCTCGACGTGATAATAGTTCGTCTGCAAAACTTTAACGTTATAATATGTTACGCGCGTCTCGCGTGTAGTTATTGTTATTATCGTACATACTCGTATATAGAGTGGTGGTCGGCGGAGTACCTACTTATTCTCGCGGATACCAATTAATAATATTATTATCACGGCTCGTTTAATTACGTATATAATATTGTTATATGACGACATTATAATTCGTGTATTCCTCGCAAACGCTGTGTAATATTTTCAAACTTCCTCGTGTACCGGTGTGCCGTTTCAAGGTCGTACGCGAAAGAAAAAATAAAGCCGTAAATAAAAACGGAATTACTACATATTGTGGACGCAATCGTCGTTTACAATCGTTCCGCGAAGGTTCGCGGCTAAATAAATCGTTGAAAATCTGCTTTTTTTTTTTCAAAACGAGTTAAATTCGGTTACCGCACTAGTGGGTATACATATATATATATTGTGTGTGCAATAAACGGTTCGTACACGTTTTTCGTTTACGACAATTGTTTACGGCTTTTTTTGACAGGTGACGAAGAAGATTCGCCGACGAGCAGACTCAAAGGCAATGAACCAAATACCGATCCAGAAACCGGCCGTTCGAGATTGTAAGTGTCTATATACTGAACATAAAATATTAACGACTCGAACGATCTACCCACGTGAATTATTACTTTTTCATAATATAATGTACTAAATAGCGATATGATACGAAAATGTTGATAATTAATTATTATTATTCTCGGAACAGTTGAAATATTCGAAACGTCGACTCGGCTGTTAATACGTGAATAAATACGTCTAGACAAGACTGACTGGGCGGCGTGTTAATGGTTTATTTTTTAACTCGCTAAAATTAAGACAACGGAATTTTTTTCGAACGGTTAATCGTTAAAAATCATTAAAACTTCAATATAAAACAATCGTTAATATACTCGAATAAAAACAACGATTCTTTTTTTTTTTTTTAAATTTCCATATGATTATTTCGTTTAAAAAAACGCGTCGTTATAATTTATATTACGTTAATTACATTTGTCAACGATTTATGTGAAAACTGAAGTTGTTTTTATATTAAACTTACAATTAGGGCGTAGATGTTGTCGCAATAAAACAGTTATGGAAATGCATTGCGTGTTGCACTGAAAAATTCTCTAAAATCGCATTAGAAAAAAAAAATTCTCAAAAATTACGAGAAAGAAAAAAAAAATTCGCCTTTTAAACGCTGCTTTCATTATGTTATTTTACTCGCGAGCCTAAAAATACTCGAATTAGGTGCTTTTGTACTCTCGTATATTTATTCAATTATTTTATTGAATTATCTTTAATAAATAAATATACCGGACGTTTTTGAAACTCTCAGAGTGTTGTGTTTGACGGAACGTAATACTGGTATTTTCTTTTTTTTGCGTAAAACTTTAAACTTATTTTTTTTTTTTACCAATATTCACATCAACACAATTAGAATTCGCCGAAAAAAAAAGTTAATCGGTTTATCATCGGAGTTTTAGATTTGATTTGATAGGAATGTATCAAATATTGGCGGTAAACGTCTCGCTCGTAAACACGTACCGTGATAACGCGTTCATCTTGAGTGTATCAAAATACTGTATACGTATTGATTATTATCGTTGACAAAAACTTTCGGGGCAATGAAAATACAAAATTAAACCAGTCGATCGAAAAATTAACGAATAAAAATAAATATTACGTTAAGTCGACGTTAGTGCGAGCGAAAATTGAACCAAAAATTGTGATTAAAAATTCTTAGTCGGATGCCCAGTCTTTTGCCAGAGCACCTAAACGAACTGTAGTGTTTCTGCAGTAATGTCTGCAAAGACAATCGCGCTATAGTCAGTTAACAGTTTTAAGATCAACGAATCGTAACTATTATTTATAACGCATTGTGCGCATAGTAAAACGTTGCCTTGAAATGACATTGCGGGGAAATTGATTTGTGTCAAGGCGTCGGGGAAACGCATCTGCACTCTGCAGCAGCAGCGTACCCCCGACGAAATAGAAATAAACGAAAACACACTTCCTAGGACGTTTTTTCTTAAACCGATCTGATACGAATAACAGGTTCAAAAACAAAACGGGAAGCCGAAGATCATACTACATAGTTTTAACATTACTAATATTCATATTTGCAGTGCTCGTATTAGCTGTTGTCGGATTATCGTATGCCAGTGAGTATTGAATTTCATATATACGCATTTAAAAATATACACAGGTGTACAACGCGTGTGGTTACATATTATATTATTTTTATCCGTCAGACGTTACAACAACGGCGGCGAAACAAGATGGAAAGACGTGTACGACGGAAGACTGTCTAAGATCTGGTTGGTTTATAGAAAAAAAAAACTAAACTCATAAATCAGTTTCATATACTCGACCAGTGGTGCAATCGGGGGATGGGGGGTTTAGGTGTTAGAAACATCCCAGAAAAATTTTAATTATCAGTATAATTCGATTTGAAATATTATTTGCTTTATGGTAGACCAATATTTTCGATGTGATCCTCAAATGTATCCGCAATTTTTCAGGAATTATAACGAAATTTGGCAAACGTCGCCACAATTACACGCGACTGTTCGCGACCGAAATCTTAAATCATTTCATGTAAAAACTTAAGTCGTGTGATTGAAACTGTAGTTTAAACACTAAAAACTCGAAGAGAAGAATATTTTATTTTGTAAATATTGGGTTAACATTGTTTAACGTAGAATTTATACTCGTATATGTTAGTTTAAAAAAATAAAAAAATTTAAAAGCTCTAACTTATTCTTAATATTTTACAAAAGTGATTTCTAAGAAATATTCCATTCTTCAATTTTCGCTATAAGTTATTACTTATTATAATCTAAATTCAACCCGAACAGCTAGTGTGATTTTGCCGTCCGTTAGAATGTTAGACAACAAAACCATACGGGTACGCCGTCCTCTCGAGAAGGTTCAAACAGTGACGGTGGTTATACATGATGTTCAAGGGGGAGGGGCGAAAATGGAGCCAATCCCCTCTGCCAATGAAATATCCACATCGACTAGTAATAACCAACAACAATGAACAAATATATATTAATGTACCGAGACGAAATGCAGGTGTAGAAAAAGGAAGAACAGCGTGCATGGAACGTAAACGAAATAACAATAAAACGGGAAAATAAAGTAGTTACCAGATAGCGCTACGACACAATATAGAGGGCGTGGCTGAAAGGCGCATATAAATAGCGGCCAGTCTCAAACACACACACCGCAGTCAGACGCGAACTACGTTGTTCACGCCTGACCGCCGTGACTACACTGAGCGGTCCGATGGTTTCGGACCGCTAATTATATGCGCCTTCCTGCCACGCCCTCTATGATGTGTTGTAGCGCTTTCTGGTGATTATTTTCTTTTCCCGTTTTATTACGATCGACTGACGCGCTATGTCGGTATATGCGGGTGTTTAGTTTGACGCTGACCGAGCGACCGATCGTACGCGCGTATGCAATCTTTATTATTTATTTTTGTTATTATTAATAATATTATTATTATTATTTCGCGTATTTCAATAAAATTAAATGAACGTATTCGTCTTTCCTCGTTGTACACTCGTTTATTGTACACGTTTACTATTTATTTAACGTTTACTCATTCACTCACATTTACACTTTTACTCGTTTACACTGTACACAACCAATCGGGTCTGTCGTCAGCTAAGCACTAAACGCTCGATCACGACCGATAATAATCAGCGCGCACTGTCAGCGCGTACTGTACGCGCTGATCGTTGGTCGAGCACTAATTTCAGCCTTATACATGATGTTAAAGGGGGGGGGTGAAAATGGAGCAAAACTATAACATAATTGGACCAAATTACATGAGACAAGTCGGTGCTGTTAGGTCAGAGATATACTAAATATAAAAGTATCAAATCCCATGGGGGCGATCCATCTATCACACCCCTTTTAACCGCCACTGGGCTCAAATCACATTTGCGGAATACGAAAGGCCAGCAGAGACTATTATATTAAAATGGCTATACGTTAAACGCACAAGTTGAGTCACAAACACTGCAGTACTCGATGACTATGGCTGTAAAATATTAAACGAGGCTGATTTCAACTTTCTCGAACACAGTTTGGTCACAGTTCTTTAAAATCCTCGAACATTACGTCTAAGACTCGTACTATTAACACTTCCAAACAACAAGTCATTACCCGATTGTCCTTTTTGAATGTTGGAAGGTACCTACTAGAAAACGATACAGCTGATTTCTCTCTCTAAATACCTGTAGAGGGAACCCGTTCCGAAATCCTATAGTTGCGCTACTGGACTCGAAAACGGATAAACTATCATTACGTGAGCACGCGTAATATTTTATTAAAACTGTGTTTTGTGTTCAACAGCCACGTCATTCGTTGAATCGATGAACAAATCTGCGGATCCGTGCGAAGACTTTTATCAATTCGCGTGTGGAAATTTCGGCAATGTGCATAGAATACCGAAAACGGCTCTTTCGAACGACCGATTTTCCGAAGTGCACGCATTGATGTCGACGTTTATCAGAGGTACCTACGCATCCAACAGTACGTATTATTTGATTCGTTTATTTACGCCGTTATGTTTCTTTTTCAGATTTCATGGAAAAAGACGACATTGACACCGAACCGTATTCGGTGTCACAATCGAGACTTTTGTATCGTTCGTGCATGGCAACCGGTAAATTTTATAACATAAATTACTTCGTTATGCGCGCACGACTGAATTATTTTATGCACGTTTAGACGAAATGGACGCGGCCGGGCTTAAGCCGTTGTTTCAACTTTTGGATACAGTCGGACTACCGTATTTGGGGACAACTAATAAGAACTCGTACAGGAAGAAAGATACGAATTTATCGTCGATTTTGGCCGGTCTCAAAAAATATCTTAACTTGAATTATCTGTTTATGACGAGCGTAGAAGCGGATCCCAAAAATTCGACAACCAATCGAATTTATCTGGGTAAACCGAAAGACGCAAATGTGTTCCCGGCGTAAGAATTACATAAACGTTTATTTTTTGCAAAAAAAAACTCGTGCGTTTTTATGTACAAATATTGTTTTTTGCTTTTGTTTTTATAGACATAAAATGACGGAAAAAATGCGAAAAATGAGTTCGAGGAAAATACGCGAGACATTGGCGTCCGAAGAGAAAGTGGACAGTGAAAATAATAGCGAAGAAAACGAAGAAGGCGTGGATTATCTCAAATCGTATGGAAAGTATTTTAAAGGCGTTTGGACGGAGATGTCGAAATCTCAATCGGATAATTATTCTAGTCCTGTGCTTCACGAGTTGGGAATTAAAGTGGCACATCTACTGACGTTCAATAACGAATATGCAATAGTAATGACTGTTATAACATAATAATATTGCATTTACTTTCAAATGATTATTATTATTACGTTTAAACGAAAACGATTCGAAGTAAAAATTATAACGTTTTAGATCAAAGAAAAAGTGTACGAAACAGACGAAGAACTCCCGTCGGTTATGTCCGTCGATGAATTACAGACGTATACAGATAATGTTACACAGAACACAACAAAAACGCACGAATCAATCGTAAGTGATCATATGTATTGTCGGCTTCACGCGAATACTCGGCGTCAGACCGTAAATTATAACACTTATTACGTTTTTGTCTGAAAAATTAAAGGAAACTTAATTTTTTTAAATTCCGAATGAAACGAAAAATTATGTATTAGCGTATTCGTATGGCACATTTTTTTTAGTTTAAGCCGGTTTTCGACACGGTTTTCGTGTCTGGTCGGTACACGATTTGACAAGAACTTTGATTTTCTCGATAGTTAGGAAAAACTGTAGGGAAAAACTGCAGCAAACCGGTAAAATTTTCCACACATTTTCGGGTTAAAAATTAATGCGTGAAAATTATTTAAGCTATTATAAAATATTTAAAATAATTATAAAAACCTACAAGCGTCGGTCAGAACCGTTTTTCCAGTACAACGATTGATTTCAAATTCAAAATAATATTAATATTAAAATTCTAAAACGTTTGCGTCCTAACTTAAACCGAAATATACACTTATGTTTTACAAAAAAAAAAAAATCCTATTTTTAGATACAACCTATACATTATATTATAATACACTTAACGCGTCGTGTTGTAGATCGACTGGAAGCAATATCTAACGATTTTGTTTATGGACGTGGAAAACGTAACGTTGGACTTTGAAACCGATTTGATTCAAATCAATAATATCGAATATTTCGAAGCGTTGTTCAGATTGCTGACGAAAACACGTAAAAGCCACATCAGTAAGTAACGTAGTATTTCTTATGAAAAAAAATCCTCATTTGCAATATTCGTAATAATATATTACTGTGCGATACGCGTTATTTCAGTTAACAATTTATGGTGGGAAGTGGTCACTACCCTTTTGCCGTACACCACCAATCAGATGCGATTCATTCAAGACAGATTCTACTACGAAACCACGGGGCTAGAGAACAATCCTTCTCGGTCGATATATTGCGCGAACGCCGTGAACACGATGATGGGAATGGCCGTATCACATTTATTAGTCGATTTGGAGCCGATAGATCGCAATAAAAAGATGGTGAATTTTTAGAAAATGTTAATAAAAATCGAGGACCCACTTAAATATTTTTTCCGTTACTTTTTTTCGCAGGTGGTCGAAATGATGGAGAATATTCATTGGGCGTTCGAAAAAATAGTCAAAGAATTGAAATGGATGGACGACACGACGAAAAAACGGACGCTGTACAAGGCGCAACAGATGAAGACATTCGTCGGTTTCCCCGAACTCATCAACGACCCCGCACAACTCGACGATTACTACTCGGATGTACGTTTATAATATTTCTAACATCGGTTGTTTATGATGGTTTAAATGTTTTCTCGTATACAGCTCGAAGTCGTCGAAAACGATTATTTTGGCAATGTCTTGCGGTATGTACAACTGGATGTGAACAACACGTTGGTACAGCTCCGGCTTTTAAACGATTACACCATAAACTCGTGAGTGAATCGAATGGTTTCCAATTGAAATCCGATGAAACGGGGAAACGTGTCTGAAACAGAATTCAAGGATAGTTAACGGTTACTGCTTTTAACTCGCTAAAATGAAAAATTAACCGCATTTTTTTTTACCGAGTTAAAAGTTAGAAGAGCGTTGACGGGATATTTTTTTGGCAACGCTTAAAACACGAAAAATTACATTTGCTACGGGTTTCCGTTTTCTAAAGAAAAGTATCGAATATAATTTCGAGAGGATCAAAAACAAGCTTTCCGTTTCAGACAGGTTTCACGTCGAATGTATCTATAATCTCGATAACTATACGGTTTATTATTATTTATTTCAGATGGGCCTCAGATCCCTTAGAAGTCAATGCGTACAACTGGATCCAGGCAAATGCAATAAGTACGCGTAATATAAAACATTGTTTCATCACTATAACTATTCGTCATACTCAAACATATTAATGTACGTTTTTAGCCGTTCCAGCTGGAATATTACAATTTCCTTTCTTCGGTCACGACTTACAGTGAGTGTATAAATTCGATTATTATAAATATTTCCATACGATTTTAATCGTTTCTATTTTCTTCACTTATTTCTTTAGGGTGCTCAATTACGGATTTCTCGGGTCTATTCTCGGACACGAACTGACACACGGATTCGACAATACGGGCCGGAAATTTGATCACAATGGAAACGAAAATATGTGGTGGACAAATCAAACTATAGAGGAATATGAAAAACGAACCGACTGTTTTATTCAACATTACGAGTCTTATGTAGTACCGGGGATCGAGGAAAAAGTAACCGACTTACTTAAATGAATTATAGTAACGAATTATTATTTTATAAAACGTTTAAAATGTTTGAAATGATAGTAAGTACTGCATAGTGAGGCTGCGAGCTAAGTTAACTAATTTTTCGAACTCGTAAAATCGAGTTTATAGTTATTTATATTTTTCTAACTTCAAAAATGAAAAACGTTAACATAAAATAATAACGTGACTTATTTAAAAGTTAACTAATAGTCCCATCTACGGTTAACATTACGAATTTTTGTTCGAAATTTTAGGTCAGTGGTAAATTAACTTTGGATGAAAATATCGCAGACAACGGTGGGTTAAGAGAGGCGCTGTTGGCCTACAGAAAATTCGTAAGCGATCACGGCGAAGAGCCTAAACTACCCGGATTAGAAGAGTTCAGTAGCGAGCAAGTGTATTATTTAGCCTTTGCGAATGTAAGTGGGAATCGCGTATAGTATTTTTATCGTCTGATTTCTAATGCTATAACGGTAACAAACGTGGAACACAAATAAAAATATATGTTTTATTTATTTAGAACTGGTGTGAAGCGACTACGTACGAATCGCTGTCGAGCAGCCTGCTAGACGAGCACAGTCCAAATTACATACGAGTAGTCGCTGCATTAACCAATTCCGAAGAATTCAGTGAGGTATGGAAGTGTGGAAAAAGCACGAGAATGAATCCTAAAAACGAAAAGTGCAAAATTTGGTAATTCTCATGTCGAAGACGCCAAAATAAATTGTGTATTAATTTTTTTTTTTCATCAATTTTACTTCAAACATCAACGTGTAGTCTTAATCACCATAATATTATATTTTTACGCGTATACGGTGTATATACGATTAGGATACTGTTTATTGTTACCAAATAATGTGATATATGTATGTATTGACAATATTATTGTTTGTTAAGTCATTTTTATTTTTTAACATATTTTATAAACTGCTTTAGGAATTACTTAACATTATACCTATTATTATATACTAAATACTAATTTATTTGTATAGAAATTTATATATTGTGATAACTAATAATGTTATACTTATTGTGCCTTATCAACTATACAGTCTTATATAATATGTGCTTAACCGTTGTAAACGATTTAATCTACAGTCTCATCTTTATTTAAATTTATGTATTTAATGTACAGAATTATATACGTCGCGGATTAAACATTATTTGTACGTGGAACACATAAATTCAAAGTATAATAAAAATATATTATTTAATATATTGTAAATTATATAGTTCCTATAGAAAAATTTATTGTAAATATTAGTTACCCTAATAGATTTTTTTTTTTCATCTGGTCAATGACAAGCAAACTCGTGTTTGATGTTCTTTCAACTATATCATTTTTTTTTCTACCATTAATAAACCAACCATAATAAAATTCATGTTCAGATTGTAAACAATCTAAAGCACTTGTTAATAATAATATATGGTTTTAATTTTGGTGATTAAAAATAATCTTGTACCTTTATTACATACACTGTATACATTGTGCCTAACATACTGCCTCCATTCCTTCCTAATTATTCTTTATAATCTCCAAACTATGCTTTAATTTTTTTTTCCTGCGAATTAAATGTGACCGACAATTCGTCCATATTTTTCACCCCCGCCGTGCCGCATAAAATCAACGATATTTCTAAGAAACCTAACTATCCACTTTCTATTTATTAATTACAATATATGTGTTGGAGTATCTAAAGATGATGAAAACGGCGCTTTCCATTACAGCACAAACATAACCCAATACCGCACAGATTTATTAAAATCAATACAAATTAAAATACAAAAATATCACTTAAAAATATGTTAAAATGTATTATTAAAAATATGAAAATGATGATAATTAATTAAAAATGAGTAAAATAGTATAACAAAAATAATAATTTACGAATACTGTACTCAATTATTGGTTTAAAATTTAAACTTGTTTTTTTTAAACATATTCCGTTATTATAATCAGTATAGTCAGTTCGTTTGATAATAATAACGAGTACTGATATACCAAATTGCCTTCTCGTTCCCGATTGATTCAGTTCCCCCCTTAAAATTTCTCTCATTTTCGCTTCACTAACCGCTTTTTGATCTATTAAAACATCAATCTAAAAAATAAAAAAATTAATATTATATAATAAATATATACTGATATTCTAATAAACAGTTTTCATACGTACAACTTGAAAAATAGACGGATGTGACACACAAAATTCAAACCGAAGTCGACTTAGATAATACGATTCAGCACCGATTGTCGTTCTTTTCGTACCATTGGGATATAATCTATTTATCGATAAGCGACGATAACCGCGAAAAATATACGGTTTAATATTACCTATTAAATTCGTGTGTATTAATTTTGTTAGTCACTCGTAAATGGCAGTAATAGAATATAACCCAGAAAGTCCCCAATAAAAATATCGAAAGTCCGTACGCGGTAATGGGCTCTATTTTAGTGTTTTAAAATCTATGTGCGGCTTAGTCCATGGCGTTTTTTTCTTCATTTTTGCGGTAATGGGCGATAAAACTGTATGTCCGCACGCGATTAATATCGTTTCCGAAATATAAAGCAATATAATGTTATCGAAATTTGAATTTATTCGATATAATAATAAAATATTATTATATATTGTAATATTATACAGTCATATTTTAACACGCAAAACACTAAAATTTTATGATACACTGCGGCGGGAAACAGCCGAGATTGATGATTGTTTACAATATTATAGCCATATCATATCGTTGTTCGTTAGGTTAAACCAGTATTATCGCCTTTTTTTTTATATATATATATATATATAGTTCTAATAATATATTATTATCATACAAACACATTTACACAAAATACGAACGCGTTTTGTCTCGTTTCGTTTTTTCATTATTTTATCGATTAGTAGTTGCCTTCCGTTCGAATTGCTGTGAGTACGGACTAGTGTTATAAATTATTTTAGGTATCTCTCTGTATACACGTAATGCGATACGATAGCATAAAATTCGTATATATTTTATTTTAGTTTAATTTTTATTTAATTATTTCGAATTAGAAAGCTCTTCAAAAAAAAAATACGTATACGAGTACATCGTATATACTTTATTAATTTATTTTTATTCGCGAGTGCTTTTATTTTTATTTTACAATACTACAATGTTGAACTCGTGTTTTGGATGTTGTCCACTACAGCATGGCGTCAGCGGAATAGCCATTATAAACATAGTAAGACGTTTTAAAATTTTTATTACCGACTATTTGTTGACTCCTATCATATCCATTCAAAATAATTCGTTATACACTAATAACTTTTTCGACGGATTTTTAATGGAACGCGCCATTTACGTGCATTTATATTCGCGTTTTAATTTCTAAAATGAACACACGTTTATATTCACGTAATTAGTAATTATTATCCTTTTTGTACTATAAAAACGGTATTCGCGTTTTATTTCGCGTATTTCGATAATGAATAAAACATATTTTTTTTGTTATTATTATGAAAAGTGGGAACTATAATAATATAATAACGATTATTATTGTAGTATTGTAGTAATAAAGTAGTAAAATACGATAAAAAAAAAACTAGTAACATAAATGATTTAAATCGTATGGGGAAAAAAACAGTGAAAACATTCGCGTGGTTTTCGTTTTGCTCAAAATCATTTTTGAAATTCAATGATCTTTTTTCATTACTTACAATTTTTATCAACACATCTCAAAATCATTATCCGCGGACAACTTTGATTCAACCTAATTTTTTGATTATTTGGTCATTTTTTTTTTTTTACTTTAATGTAACGTGCATCCAAAAGGTTTAGAAATTTCAAGGTCGAAACCTATATTATACAATTGCCTTTATTATTTAGAAAAATAATAAGTTAATCCAATATCGTCGTAAGCCTCTCCCAGTAATACAAATAAACGAATATGTCAATATTGTTTTCATTACACCGAACCGCTCTATTATAGAATAATATCGATTAAATCGAAACGTGTTTGAATCCAAACAAACATTACGAATTAAATTTAAATACTTTTTGCGTAGGTAACCTAATTAAACGTTGCATTCGTGAAAATTTTTCTGAAAATTGTATTCACAAAACGGCTATCTGGATTTCAGAACACAATTTTTCACTTTTTTTTTTATTTCGATGACTATTATATGTATATTTATTTTATGACTAAAATTTAGTATTAAATTTTATATAATGTAATAGTAATAAGATCTTATCGAATAGAACAGAAGTTACTGCATTTGTCAGACGTCCGTGATACGTCCGTATAATGTATAAATATAGCTCTCTCTCTCTCCATTAAACTATGGCATACTGATATCAAATACACATATTTACGACATTATAAAATAAATATAATCTTTGTACCCGAAACAAACATTGCCAGTGCGCGCGTATACGTTACCTATATAAGTGTATTGGAGAAATCATTACGAGAGTCCTCGTTTGCTTAGTCTTTGCATAATTAATTTATACTCGCCTTACCTATTATATATGTTTATGTTCATTCAATCGAGTTTCGTGTAAATATAATAAAAACAAATCTGTCGACAAAATAACACCGTAATATTATTGACAGTGAGCGGTTGTAAATTGTAGTTATACAGAGATAAAGATGTATTTATACGAATAATTGGGATCTATTTATGATCTTATCGATTTTTTTCTTCAAATAATTTGTTTGCACGAGTTATGATTATATAAGAGTAAAAAATTTTTTTTAAAAGTCAAATTTTGGGTTTAGGTTATAATTTAATCGCGGGCAGTGGTCACAAAAGAGCCGAGGTTTAATCCTAACAATAGAATGACGAGTAGTGTAAATAAGTTTAGGACAAAAAAAAAAAAAAATCTAAACTATGGCAATTTTTAAATATAAATTACGACATTTTCGAAATATATTTATATTGGAACAGACGAGGTCGTGCGTTACAAGAGCCAAAAGTCAAAATCAATTAGTGCGTTGTCTTTTCAACCTAACGTGTTAATTATTTTTCTAAATAAATCGAGTAAAATTAGCAACGATATAGGTAACGTCAAATACCGTTGTATTAATATAAAACGTTTGATAATAACAAACATAAATAGACCGTTTATTTTTTATTCTTTTAACGTTGATTCGGAAACTTTTAGCCGAGTTATGTTACTTATTTTCGAAGTCAAGAAGGAAAATATGCGAGTAAACTTAATTTTACGAATTAAAAAGAATTTATTTAATTCGGCCGTCCTCGAGATTAAATACGTTAAATACTATTATTAATAAACCACCGTAATTTCGTCGAGAAAAAGAACCATATCCTTTACTTATGTACCGCGTTGAACGTGTGTAAAATTAACATAATTTTACTTTTACCCGTGAGGTATGACAATATAATATTATTAACGATGTAATGACCAGATAATATTATATCGTTTTAGATTTTGAATACTATAGAAATTATGAAACACGGTACACACCGTTATGAACAATACGGAAAAGTCGTTGGCACACTGAAACCGATGTATAGACCGAACAGCACATTCGCTACGACGTACGATAACACGACGGCTGACGGTGAATCTCAATCTCCCGACGATACCGACAGCTGGTTAGAGTACGAAGAAATACCCGTAATGAGCGGTAAGCGGTGTTGTTGCTGGATGATTATTTTAATTTGTATATAATAATATGATCGCAGCTGGTTACTTTCTATAATATTTGTGTGACTAGTTACAAAATGTCAATAAACAAGGTACCTATACTCTTTTTACAAGTATCCATGTGCAAAATATATCGGTACAAAAATAAAATTCGATATTTTAAAAATAAATAACCGTATTTATATCGTCAAACACAACACACTCAGAAATCTTTTAAACCCATTTTACTGTTGACAACGTTTTTAATACGTTATTAATTTTATTATTGAGAACTTGACACCGTTGAATTTCATATGCGGTATTACTTATTGCCCAGTTAAACTTAACGCTCTTCTTAGATTCAAGCACCTTCAGATTTTCTATAAATTGTTGAAAAATATAAAAATATATTAACGACTAAATTTTCAAACGAAATAGGTAATCGAACGGACGTTAAAATTCAAAAAAAAAAATAATAATAATTCGTTCGCATTTCGTGGACTTGAATGATATATCCGAACGTTTAATGAACCTTTAGTTCGATTTGAAAAATTGTAGGTCCACTGAATTCCAGCAAGCCAAATGAAAATCATTAACTTGCCCAGCATTGATAACAATGGGTGCTTGTATATCAGTTCGAATAAACGGCACATATTTTCAATGAAATCATAAAATAATACGTAGTTTTACATATCGTATACACACGTTTTAACAATTACAGGAATATTCATGGACTACATACTCATGACCACAATCGGTTGGATCGTCTTGGAATTAATCTCAAATATCGGTCTCAAACAATCCACCTTTAAAGTAATTTTTTTATCAATTTAATTATCGAGTAATTTACACTTTGGGATTGTTTCGTTTTTGAACTTTGCTTATTTACACATTTCAGCACGCTCCTCACAAAATCTATGTTTGGCTAGTGATCTATTATGGAAATCTACTGTTTATGGTGTTGCACATGGTTCATTATACGACGCTAGTCATAAGATATCCAAACATGTACGACGAACTATTTAACAGGTTTCACAAATATCATTTTGGACATTATATCACAGTACGTATACTATATCAATAATAATATTATAGTCACAAAAGTTACGTATTAATAATAAAATATCTAATACAAAAAAATAAAAATAAAATTGCGTGTGAAACAGTTAATACTTCAATACCTTGAAACAATTAACAAGAAATGCGCACTAGAAATATTATAATTGTATTAAAACGGGGAAAAATAAAGATGTTATAAATAAATCGAGGACTGGATCGATTTTTTCGGTTTCAGTTTTAGTTCCTGTTCTTTAAATGTTTAAATTCCTATTCCGATTTAGATTATGGTTACTATATCGATTTTGACCAATTTCAATTGTTTTCGGAATATTCGGCAAAAAAAAATAGTTTTAAACTAAAAAGTAACTTATTAATTTAATTAACTTAAATATAACTTTTAAATATTGCTCAGCTTTATTAGTAATTAATTATTATTAAAAAAAAATTCAGTTTTCCCTTCGAAATTTTGAAATATTATAAAAATACTTTATATAATTCAATGAAATTTAATCTGTTTGAACTCAATAAAATTATATTAATACAACTCTGCAATATATAACAAAATGTTTATTATTTCTTATAAATAATAATAATAATAATAATAATTTTGGAGTTCTTATTCGAAAACGTTGATAACAGACACATTAAAATATTGTATAAAAGAAAAAGTGAATTTATATTGAAACTAAAAGCAATCGATAAAACCTGAATACGGTTTTGGTTCAGTTTCAAATCCGATACTTTTCGGTTCGACCCCAGTATTTGTGGTAAATATTTAAACTGTTTATGCGTTTAACACGATCAAAGTATGAAAAACAAACAAATTCGAAATTATATACTAAAATATTTATTGAATATTTCTATTATTGTTGTCTTACAGAAACTCATATACATAGTGATTGTCGGTCTGGAAATTATTATCGTCCACTCTCATTACATTAAAGAAAAGAATGCGATGCTCAACGATTACGTACAGCTGAAATGGAAATACGTGTCAAAAGGAAAAGTCGTGTCCAAAGGTGTTGATTATCCATCTACGTCGACATTCAAAGAAGAAATGTCGGGTCAAACTCAAGACGGATCTAGAATACCACCGTACATAACTAAAATTGTGCAGAATTAGTCGTAAACTCATTTAAAATAAAACTCCATTATACCTATTTTATAATAACTATATTATTCCTCCGCGTGAATCACATATATAATTCCTAAATGTGAAACTCCTACGTTAATTTTGTAAATTTTAAGTATCAATTTTCAAATATATCTTATATTGATCTACGCGCACACTCGACTTGATCTATACATAAAATATTGTTATTTACATGGCTACAAATATGGTTATACGGTCACAAAAATATTATCATATTTTTTCACTTCGCCTTTATCCCAAACAAGTTGCGTAAGCTGTTCCCATTTTCGTCCTTCACATCGCCATCAATATCCTCTACAGTCACTTTTTCTTTGGCCTACCTCTACTTCGAAAACCAACTCGTATACTTTCTTATAATAACTTCATGCTAATTAATGAATTAGTATGAAGTTTCTTCCTTCTCTCAACATTCCCAAACAATCTCAGCCCACTGTCCCTCGTTTTTCCAAATATAATATATGTAATTCCCAAATTACCTCTTACATATTCATTCCGAATTCGATCTCATCTAATAACACTACATATCCACCTTAACGATCTCATTTCTGCTCTTCCTATTTTTTTCTTATTTATTCATTGCCCAAAACTCAGTTCCGTACACACCATCGAATTACGATTTTACCAAATTTACCACAATTCACACGTCACCTCACTCCACTTCATCCGTCCACACCTTATCTCTTACTCACTACATTCTCTTCAATTCCCCCACTCTCTTGTATAACTGTACCTTAACACATGAAAAGTTCAATTCGATTCCTAACTGTACTCCGACACTTTTTGTCCCTCTTTCCATTTTCAGTATTCCATTTTAAGTCTATTTATTGTCAATCTACTTTCCTTCAAAACTTCCCTCTGTTAGTCTAACTTACATACTTCAATACTTCAGTACTATCATCTACCAAAATCACATCGCATACAAAGGTATTTCACCTTGCATTTCCTTTGTAAACTCATCCGTTACTATAACGTAAATACAAATACGCTTTTTACAATGGTTTTCGTTTCATCATACATATCCTGTATTATCTTTACATACTGCACCATTGGATATCCCTTCTTCTTTACAATGCACCATAATACCTCTCTCAGTACTTTGTCGAATACTTTCTTAAAATATTTGAAAATTAAATTTCTCTTTACTTTTCATTAAATTATCTCACGCAAAATACAGGTTTTAATATTATCTATCCTTGTAAATTAATCCGAACTGATTTTCATGTAAACTTTTATTCTATGACTCGTCAACATATTGTACCTCTATATAATTCTCAAATTCCTATATGTATATCTCCCTTATTCGTAAATACAAGGGGACTAAATAATTTTTTATCCAAATACATAGATGGCAATTATCTCTCATTCATTATCCGATTGAGTAGCTGTACTAAAATCACATAACTCCATTTCCTCCTAACACTTTCCACACTTCAGCTACAGGCACTCCATCTGCAAGTCCTACAGTCTTTCTACAAACTTCATTGCTGTCGCAATAATTTACAAACTATAATAGGTATAGTGTTCATCATATTTGTTCGGACTGTATTGACGAGAGTTATACAAACCGAATATTTATATATTTGTATGCATCAACCTATATACATGTATGCTTATAACAAAACATCCGAGTGTGTGAACGTGTGTTCATCTCTTTCTTAAAAAACTACTAAACCAATAATATCAATTAAATTTTCATTGTTACATAGAAGAACTATTTCCATAAAATGCTTGACGATATAAACCACGCAAATAAGCGGGGTAGTTTAAAAATTATTATGTAAAAAAAAATTGTTTTAAAAAACGAAAAATTAGCCAAAGTGAGTATGATAAAACGTGTTCACCGTGGATATTTGTATTTACTTGGTCTGCGGTGTTAAAAACAAAATTTAAGATAATTTGTGAATATTCGCGATTTTTTTTTTTTTAACAAATTTTATTTATTTGATTTTTCAAACTCACAATAACACACGGCCTAAAACAGTGTGCGGTACGACACTGTTAGTGTTGTACGAAATCGGAATAGTGCAGTACAAAATGAAAACGTTTGTTAGTTTGTGTCTTTTTAGAGAGGGAGAACTCATATTAAATTAAGTGAAATTATAAAATATTGTAGTATACGAAGTTTCATTTATTTTAGGCCCTGCAATAACACAATAGTTTGACACACGAAAATAATAAGGCGAGAAAAAAAAATTATTATTTAATTACCTAACGAAGCACAACCACAGTGATTATTTCTATGTATTATTACGTTACAATTAATAGTGTAAAAACTATACGGTTATAATAGAAAAACGTATTTGAGTGTTTGAAATTTCGGATTCAAATGGCCTCTGCATATAAGGTTCATTTGACGGAAATTCGGTTTATTATTCGTACCAAAACACATATTATAACGTGAAAATCAATAAATACTATATTTATCATTATATTATAAAGAGGCTCCTACTTGTTTCATAATAGTTAATTGTGCCGTATATACGCAACATAATATTTTTATAATCTTATATTTTATTTGATGCGGTCGTTTATTTAATTATAATCGAAGTATTTTTTATCTACACATTGTATTCAAATACGACGAATCGAGGTACAAATTTCAAGTTAGTACCTATATACGAAACGTTGTTAACAATATTGAAAACCTAGCATATTATAATGTAGGTATAGAGATTATTTGGTTATTATCGCCTGCTAAAATATTATAAGCAGAAACGAACACAACGTTTTCTATAATATTATTTCAGTAATAAACTGAATTAAAAAAAATAAAATAAAATCTGTGTCCGACATAGTAGTTTCTTAGTATACACTGTAATTACACAGTCGTCAATCTAAATTAATCGTTAAACGCTGTATTTTAACTCGTTTCATATATTTTATAAATACATATACGTATACACTAACCAATCGATGTACAAAGACGGTTCATCATAATGTCAAACTCGTGTTTCGGATTGTGTTCGATTCGTGCCGGCGTTACTTACATTTACGTTTTTAACATAGTAAGTCATGACTCCGACGTATTCATCATTTACCAATCACGCGAACTATAATTTATTAAAAAAAATCTGTACACCTAACAACGATTATTTTCAAAAATTATTTCATTTTGAGATAATAGTCATGTATGTATTGCGCGGTGTAACACGAGTCCCATTACACTTTACTGTATATAAATTATATTAAAACTACGATTACTAAATTCAATATTTAAGTATAATATTTATATAATATATAAGTGATAGATCAACAATTTTTTTTTTTTTTTTTTACGTTTATAAATGTTTTATAAAAACAATCACTTGATAATATTGATTTCTTAGAACGATTTTAAAAAGTAATGATTTGTTTCGATTATATTAATTTAGTTTTGGATCACTTTAACAATGATGTACGATTGCATGTACCGTCTGTCATTCTACAGTCAGATTTATGTGAACAGAACGTTAAGTCCTGAACAAGACCGCAATGAAACACACAACAATTCATCGTCTGATGATTTTGAGCACTCGTATGTAGTAATATCGCCGGTGATGAGTGTTAAGTATTTATTTATTTTCTTAATTTTACTTACGGATATATATATATATATACGCATAGGCGCTACTAGTTTGGGGGAGAACTTGGATCAAGTTAGGTTAAAAAAAAATTCTAGTCGCGCCTGTGCGATTACGATTAATCTAGACAAATACAGAATTTTCCAAGTGTACCAGGTTTCTAACGTATCTTATTGAAAGATGTATAGTTTTTTTTTTTTCAATAAAAAAAAAGTTAACGATAATCTTATATTTTTATTGAAAGATTAAATAATAAACGAATTTATATAAATATAGACGTTTTCATGGACTCCATACTCATTGTACAATTGGGATGGTGTGTAATGGAATTTTACTTGAACATAAGTCTGAAACAATCAACGTACCAAAGAGTAAGCAAGCATATTATATATATATATAATTATATCATGTCTGTTACGGACTATAAATGATTTATTAAAACTCGATTTAAAATACATACGTGTGTATAATAACAGTTAACATTTACTATAGGTAATGCAATTTGAACGCAATTATTATTCGTCGAGGACGGGCAAAAATTTAACGTATTAATAAATTATTATGTATAAATAGGTAACTGCATCGAATAAGTTTTTATATTTAAGTTAGAGTTTTAATTAATTAATTAACGAATATCAATAAAAGCCTTACTAAATTTTCTAACACGCTTTTTTTTTTTTTTTTTTGCAAAGAATTCTAAATTGAATTTAAAATTTGTGAAGAACGTATTGTTTTTACAACGACGTGTTTTTTAAAATTTAATTGCGAATACTTTTTTGATGTTCAAAAATACCTATTCCGTTGATCTTTACAGGAATATTAATTTTCAGGAACAATTTGTATATATACATATAGGTACTTAATATATTATTTGACATGTTTATTCGTTTTCTCAATAGTTTTGTTAATCGTGAGAAAAATAAGTTGAAAAAATTGCGAAAAAGCTGCCCCTCCTCCCTTTTAAAATTGCCAACATACTCGATTTATACAAGGACAACTTTTGTATTAATATCGCATAGGCGATTGTAAAAATATGATTTTTATTTCCTCGGCACAAGTAATATGGGTACTCTACAATTTTTCTTTTTTTTTTTTTTGCAGGTTAACTTAGAAAAAATTTATGCTTGGTTAGTAATTTACTGCGCCAACTTGACAGAATCGATAGTTTTCCTGAGTACCGCAATCGCAATGAATTTGATGTTTTTGGACAGAGTCGAATATATTTTGGTTTGTATACAACATAATACCAACACTAAAATGCCTTAAAATTATTTATAAGATTTTATCAGTAAAGGAGATATTGAATTTGAAAACGATCTCAAGTGTATGCACAAAACAATATTCTGGAATTGTCATTTATTCAATAAATTGTCACTTACCAATAGGAAACGTATATTATTTACAAAAATTCATCCTTTTTGTACGTTTTTTTTTAGGTTTTTAATAAATGCATTGTAATTTATAATAACAATAATAAAAATAAATTTTTTTTTTTTTGCTAGTGCATCGATCACTTCTTCAACATTCATTTTTATTGTTCAACGAATCGACTAGATCGCATTAAAAATAAATTTGATTCGACTATTTTTATTGCTTAATAGATGATTAGGTATTTATGTACTAATCTACTCCATTTGGAAGACAGAGTTCTTTAGATATGTTTTAAACATGAGTACGTGACCATTTGGATGTAGAATTACCCATTCACAATATATTTTTTTAATTTACTACAATTTTAATTTATTAAATAATTGTAATGAAAAATAATAATTACAATATTATAATAATGATAACAAATTGTCCAACTAATGAACTAAATATTACATATAAATTCGTGTAACAAGAAACAGACTGAAGAGTAAAAAGAAAGAATAAAAAGTTGAACACCCAAATACAGCAGTTATAATAATTTACTGATGGGTGTATTATATTTTGTTCTGTTAGGTTGTGCTCGATAATTGTTTACAGTAATATAATTGTTATTCCTATTTTATTTGTATTTCAGTATTTTTTCAAAATAATAATTATCGGTATTGAAATATACATCGTTCGAAAACACTACGACCAACAAAAATTAGTTGCGACGGGCAACTGTGTTCGACTCGAGTGGAAATATGTACCAAAAACCAAAATGCAGTCGGAAAGAATAACAGCTACAAGAACAGAAACAACTGCAGAGGACGAATCAAATTATATTCCGATTTTCGTAAAAAACATGCGAAATCAGAGTTCTTAAAATCGAATAAAACAGCAACCAGTACGGAAAGAGACTTTGTTCAGATCATTTTTGTTCCCTACAAACGCATCATTTTCATATTATGGATTCATCGAATTTGTACCCCCACATATAGTATGATATGTATATCATTTACCTATCAAGTATTATAATAGTGCGCATAAATACAAAATATAATATTACGAGTGTTCGTATATAGTGTGAGAATTAAAAGCGTCTTATTGATCATTCAATAAAATCAATTGTAAACAATGTTTTTTCAGCCACACTCATACAAGTATTCTCAGCAATATTATAGGCACGATATTGTACAGTTATTCATTTTTATTGGTTTCGAATCGTACGAATTTGCTAATACTTAATTTTTTTTTTCTACAAATATTACACAATAACAAAAATCGATCACAATATTTACTCAACTGGCTACTAACATTCTATATTTAATTATTATTGGCTACCGAGTATCGAATATGATTATTTACATCGTAATAATTTTACAATATTTACTCCGATTCATTTATGTTGGGTATATTTATGCGTCATTTATGGTTTCATCGCTATTCTAATCAAAATAAAACATTTAATAATAACTTTTTTCGAACTGAATTTTATTTTAATTAGTTACTTTTTTAATTGACTTAAAACATTGACTTTATGTAATGGTATTAATGTAATGAATTCGTAATGAATACGGCGTTAACTATTTAATGTAATTTTTATGGACAAAATAAATTAAACGAATAAGAGTCCAGTGTTTAAAAAGTCACAAAGGGAACTAGCCTAACTAAATTATTATTATTATTATCTTTAATCAACCCATGTACGTATATTAATATTGATTTTGTATACTGTGTCTTTTGGCAACACACTTGGTGGGCAGTTCGCTTAAATAAAGTTGTTATATATATACATAAAAATTTACACTGACTTACAATTCCTTACACAAATCATTCAATATTTATAGGTTACAATTTAATATATATATATGTTATAGGTTTTTCACGCTATTTATTTTGATTACTATGTATGTAGAAAATGTTGACTTTTAACTAAATCGATTTAACAAAATACATATATAAGTTATAAATTAACGAGTTAAAAGAAATCGGGTGACTTGCATTGTTGAAATTAACTCCTGTAATTCTGTATATAATTTTGGTATCGTATTAAATAGGTCTTTTGGTTTTCACGTTTTGTACACGTGCAAATCCTACCGAGCGGATTACAATTTTACGGTTTATTCAAAGTGCGACAATAACGGGATAGGAGTTTCGAATTAATGGGTTTTTAGGAAGACACAGTGACAATTAGTACAATTAGTAATATTAAGACAGATAGGTATGTCAAATTTTAATCGAAACGTAATATCATAATGTACAACATACGCTGGGCGTATGAACAAAAATAATAATTATATAATAATAATGAATAATTATATAAATACACTGCGCGATTGACAGAAAGAAAAAATATATATATATGTATATATGTATTTAATAATTATAATCGGAGAATTACGGACGATGGGCGCGACCACCATGATACGTTCGGTTATCTTCTCGTCTCCACCACGGCACTCCTTCGATTCTGAAAACAAAACCAAATTAATATTTCTGCGGTGTAATTGTGCGTAATAAGGCGTTGTGTAGGTAAAAATCTGGGATAAATCAAATTTTGCCACGTTGATATATTCAATAATAGCACTACTACAAAACAAAACTGGAGACATTGCCTTGTCACATAGGTACGCATTATTCCTTTGCCATACCAAAAATGAAATAAATGTACTTTTTGACACGGTTAATGTCTAATTTTATATTAATTACAGATAATTAAAAAAGAAAAAAAAAATCGACATCGTAATTATTGTATACAACTAACCGAATTTTTGTCCAAAAAATGGAACAAATTTCGTCTGTATGATGGCAGAGTTACTTTTTAATCGATAACACAAACACTTCTTATTGTCTTAAAAAAAATTAATAAATAAATACTATTTTTAAGGCAATTTGATAATATTGTGAATTTGTACTTTTGACATATCGAATTGAAAAATATTATCGACTCAACAATCAATCTACACTGACCGATATACTTTTCCCGTAACATATTTAGCAAATAAAATATAAATTAATTTAATTATTAATATTTTAATTATTTAGATAAGAAAAAAACATTTTTTTTTTTTTACGGCATATAAAAAAACGAGTCTTTATAACAAAGTTGCAACGTTTTAAAAAAAAAAAAAAATACAGGAATAACGCTCACTGTTGTATTTCGGAGGCTGTTTCGTAGTGATGGCTGTTGGCGTTGTAATTATTGGACTCGTTGTCCCTCTGGCCGACGTACTGGTAAACGTTTCCCTGGAACTGTCGGCGCAACGTGTTCTCGCCGCCGGTCGCCGCGGTGATGTTCTGCAAAGGTATGGTCTCGACGGCAGCAGCGGCCGCCGCCGTCGCATTCGGTTGGCTTCCCGCACCACCGCCGCCGCCGCCATTGTTGATGACCATAACGGCAGCTCCGGCGTTGGACCGGTGATGATGGTGCCGGCTGTTCAGTTGCCTGTGCCGTTTCCGGCGGTCGGCCTCCCGCCGCACACGGCACTGGACGGCCATTAGGAACGCGCTTACCGGCAACACCAGGCCGCCGATGTACAGGAACCTCGGGTCCCGTGTCGACACGACGGCCGCCATGATCAACAGGAAGCCCACCGTGATGCCCGAGAAATAGAACACCTACAAGCGAGTGGCGAAGAAATCCCGTCAAACAATTATTATCGTTTTTTATAGTACGGTTTATAGGCTGTCCCAAAATCTAAGCGAACTGGCCTTCTAAAGCGGTCTATTGCGGTGGAAAAAGAATGTTCCCATTATTCTATAATGGCTCTGTCTCTTCAACAACTACTCTAGCGCTTCAGCCCACCTCCGAGCCGTTAACAGTGTTAATGCATCCACCGTTTGTGGAGACGACACACTGAAGAACACGGCTTGTTTTTAAATGGATTAAGCGTTTCAACGAGGGCCGCGAAGACACTGTCCAAAGACGTGGTCAGGATGTCAGGATGTCGGATATATGCATAGGATATTGACAGCATGTCTGGAACTTAAAAAGTCTCGTGCCAAAATCACTGCGACTTGTTTTTATTCCCAAAATGCGGGGGGAGGGAAGGGCATTGGGACGACGCGGATACCATTGAACGCGAAACAAAGAGGCAGCTGAAAAGCCCGAATTCGCAGGACTTTGTGAGATGTTTTGAACAACGGAAACGGATATTGTAAGTGCGTGGGGAGTATTTAAAAAAAAAAAATGTATTACATCGATTATTATTCGATTTGGACAGCCTACAAAATATTGTCGCGGCACGTGTGTGTGTGTGTGTGAAAAACAAGCGATACTTACCAGCAGACAGAAATGACAAAAGTTTTCGAACCTCGGACAGTGGCCGCCACAAGCGTCGACGGCCACGTCGCACGAGGGCAGCAAAACGGCGGCCGCGGACGATTGCTGCTGCTGGTGGTGGTGGTGGTGATGATGTCGCAACACCTGTTGTAGACCGCCACCGTGCGCGGCCGACGTGGGCAGTCCGCAGGCGTTTTGCGTCGACGACGGCGCGGGCAAATAATGTGCAGCCGCCGCAGTAGTGGACGTCACCGCCGGTTGCTGCTGCTGCTGCTGCTGCTGCTGCTGGTGATGGTGGACGACCGACGGTTCCGACGGCCAGACCGTCGCCGTCTGCGACCGGTGCACGTTCTGGTGACCGAGTTGGTGTTGCGACTGGTGGTGCAATTGTTGGTTGTACTTGACGCCGGCCGTTGTCACCGACGACAGCGCGTCCGGGTCGGTAGTGGCTCCTCCTGTACCGCCGCCGCCGCCGATCTTGTGCTGCAGCGTACGAGACGTCTGTCGGTGACTGTTGTACACTCGGTGGTGTTTGGCCCGACGGTTGGCCGTGTACGTCCGCTCGTTCGAACTGTTCGACGACGATCCGCCGGCCGTAGGAGAATGTCTGTCCGCGCTCCAAGCATTTCTGTACGAGTATTATCAATTATATATTATTATCAACATAATCGCTGTAAAGGGATGGATTTTGAAGTGAAAACTTCTTTAGGCGCGTTTAGCACTTTTTGTGGGTACTGAATTGAACTGAGCCGTCACGCTCGGCTATGTAACGCTCATTCGGGTGAAGTCCGGCTCGAGTCGACTAAGCATGAGAGGAACAGTCAGCAGAGCGAGAGAGAAAGATAGTCGAAGCTATACTCGCTCCAGGACCGGATTAAGAGTTTACCAGGCCTGGAGCCTAGTAGTCCAAAGGGCCCTTAGTCCTTACAATACTTATAACTAGGGTTCGGGACTTGTAGCACTTAAAAACATGAAAATAAGCGTCAAATTAATTGATTGTATACAGAAATATCTTTAAAAATCTTTAATATTAGTCAATTTTCAATTTCATATATCATTACGTATATTATGTATAAACAGAATGATTTGTGTGGCGAATGCTAGTACACCGCGTAATACAAATAATAATACGAAAATGCCAAAATAAAATCTAAACTTAAATATTTTGAACTTGGTCTGAGATAAAAGGCCCCTTCGGAGCCTTCAATGTTTCAGGGCCTGGAGCCCGGGCTCCTAGGCTCCGTGCTTAATCCGGCCCTGACTCGCTCGGCAGAATTCGACTCCTATATACTCAATCCGAACTAACCCGAATGAACGTTACATGAGAGAGCATGACGCATCAGTCGCATTCAGTATCGACGTGAAAACAGTGTGCGCCATACCAATAATCACATTTTATTTAAAATAATTTTTGAGTATAATTTATTTTTTTTTTTTCTTGAACGTAATTTAATATTATACACGCATATTATAAACTTGTATTTCGTATTATTAATTTCGCCTTGTTGAAGTTTTCACTTCTGTCGTGCGGTCTTAAGCACACACAATTTTTTTTTTTTTACTTTTTAAAAAAGTTTAAAATATGCACTAATAAAACTCTTAAAATATTCAATTAAAACCGGATAAAAACACGCTGTAGCCATAAAAATATGCGTTCGTACGAGTATTAAGAGTTAAAAAAAAAAAAGAAGTTTGTATCGCTACAGGCAATGCTGGATTTTCGCCTTGACCGGCAAAATTTTCCTGTTGGTAAATTTTATTTTTTCCACTAACAGTTTTTCGTGTAAAACGGGTGATCCGCGCTGATATTTACACGCGTTATACAGTACTTTCCAGTAGCAAATCGTGTCTCAGCTATAGTTGGCACTCTAATTTCGAAACGTTTTTTTTTTTTTCGATTTCTCGCAATATTTTGCGTAGGAGTAAAGAAAAACTAGTGAAAAATTGCAAATAAAAATGTTACCATCGATGTATCGGTTTTGGATATAGGCAATCGTTATAATATTTAAAAACTCAAATTATAATACAAGCTTAGACATACCCAACATTCATCAACTACCTATTATAAACTACTATAGCGTCACTCGGAATCGTTTTTCGAATACGATTTTAAAGTATCTGTTTATATAAGTAGGTATAACCAAACTCATAACTCGAACGGATATCCACAGCACCGGCTAACCGTTTTTCTATACTATTATCTGTAATAATTATGATTTTAAAACGAATCAAATGAATGTTTTAAAAGTATTCGACAAAACTACGAGTCATATTAAAATATTTATACTGAAAATGTTTAATTAATAATGCAATTATCATATGATGGGGTAGCGGAGTAGGGCGGTTTTATGTCTAAATCCGGCCCTGGCTACAGGACATCCTTATTTATAAGCGACGTAAAAAAAATAAATAAAATCAAAGAATTAAAAAATATACTTTATATGTGTGTACTTAAATATTCTTTAGAAAACATTGTTTTTATCTATGCATAATTAAATTGGGCGAGCAAACTTAAAAAACAACTATAAATCACTATGTTCTCTAATACAATCGATAGTTCTATAGATTACATTTTGTATTTATAAATACAAGTGTGTTTAGTCAAATAATAATGTATTAATTTTTTGTAAAAAAAACAATATTCGAACAAAGTGTTCGAAACTTTCAAATCGCAGTCATATCATTTTTTTAGCCGACAAAGGCATATCCGAATTCGATAAATAAACAAATACTATTTCTTTTGTTACAGACTATCGTGCAATACATTTTCAAATACGTAAAATAGATTAAATATTCTCTTGTCACTCCAAAATGTGCTCTAATATGCAAAATACATTTTTTTCTTATGAATTCAGCGATCAGCAAAATTCGTCCATATTTTTTTACTCTTATTGAGCTTTTTTTCTTATGAATTCAGCGATCAGCAAAATTCGTCCATATTTTTTTACTCCTATTGAGCTGAACAAAATCAATAAATACACATCCATCACTCGTCTAATTATCACAATAATTCTTCGTTGTTGATAAGAGAACATTAAATTATATTCGATAAAACAGTAAACTTATATTTATTATAAATTTGTGAAACCTTATATGCACGTATTTTCTGCATAGTGTTCACGTGCTAGCCATAGTGTATAGTATTATTACGTCATCGTTTTGTCTATATACAATATTACACAACGTGTTTATATGCTCGTTTCGTTGAATTCCAAACGATTCAAAGTCAATTCCCCGTAATAAAAAAAAAAAAACGTTGCCATTAACGTTATTAATATATTATATCTCCGTGTTATTATTTTTTAAGTATGTGAATAAGGTTTGAAAATTCAGTGCTTTATCACAATGAAATTTTATTTTATTTTTTTTGTCATTTTCTCTGATTTTTTTGATGTGCGACACTCGCGATTTGTGTCTTTTAAGAAGTAACATGCAGTCTGTATTTACGTTAATTAATGCGTCTTGAACCTCAACTGTCAGTGACAGTGTTCGAACGATGGATGACGAATGGACAACACACAATAAGAAATTCCTCTCTTTATTCTATACAAATACTATATATACAGTCTCCGAAACGAGTTTCCATCATATTCTCATCGACTTTATTTTACGTGCTGATAATACTTGTTAATATCGTTTTGTTCGGAACAGCCACAGGAAATATTAAAGTGATGTGACAAATAAAATAGTGTGGAAATAGTGTGAATTCTTATATACTCCGCAAATGAAAAGAATACAAAAAAAACCTTCGTTTAGGTTTTCGCGTTGTCCAAAAAAAATTATTCGATTACGTCGAACGATGAAATTGCTAAGTATAAGAATGCTCAACGTCAGGACAACAGAAAATGCCTGCACGTACAGCGATTTTTTTCGTCTCAGTCATATATATAACAATCATTATACATCATTCTTCACGAGTATGCCTACAGCATGATGGTATGGACATGTTGCGTGCACACGGAGAGATGATTCAGATACTGTGAGAGGTGTTATGGAGGAATGAATGTAGAAGGGAAATGAGGAAGACCGAAAAAGTGGAACTGAGTGTGATGTGAAGATCTAGCCGGTGCATTGAGTGTACAAGAGGTGGGAGATTGTGTTCTATGGAGGTGTAGGACTTGGATGGCAGAACTCATGCAGCTGTAAGGCGAAGAAAAAGACGGTACGAGTACCTGAGGGGTCAGTGTTTTTAGCAAAGTATATTTCCTCGTCCTATATTAATCAAATTTTAAATACGATATTTTTATATTCCGCGGGTCTTCCGAAGCGTGAGATTAGAAAAACGGTTCGTTTCGACGACGACAAACGTTGTCTGCACTCGAAAATCCTGCAACCGCGCGGATAACGCTTCCAGTCAATTTATTTCGAAATAAAAAAAAATCTCCGCAGCATCTACTGTTCGTGATGATGACTCATATAGCTCGACATCTAATAATTGCTATAAATAGCCAAAAATCGGAAAAAATTTGTTGAAAATTTTTTTACGTTCAAAGTTATACGTATTCGGTGTATTTTGATAACTATTTTGTGTCGCGTTTAAAAACTATTGCGAGAAAATAGTTTTTTTCCCGGATTTTAGATTGTTTTGAATTACGCATAAGCAAACTACTGAGGAAATCGAAAACCGTTTCAAATAAAGTACCAACTAAATACCATTCGCTACCGCGAAACGTAACGCGTATATGACGAGATCGTTCTTTCTAATCGAAAATGTTTACAGAGAGAAAAAAAAATGACGGCGGATAGTTACGTACCTGGGCAACGAGTGGTGGTGATAACTGTTCGACGGAGGCCTGACTCCGACCACGTTCGATGATGTCTGCTGCTGTTGGGGTGCGCCGTAAAACTGCTGCTGCAACAACTGTTGTTGGTGCTGTTGTGACGATTGCTGCTGTTGCTGATAGTGATGGTGCGCGCGGCCGTTGTATGTACTGTTGCCGTGCACCGGTGGCGGCGGTTTAGTGTAGACGCCCGCCGGCGGTTCCGGACCGTGTTGTTTAGCGCGTCCATGCCTTGACATGGCGCAGCATCAACATGTCGCCGTTGCTGCTGGTCCGTCGTCGTTGCCGCACGTCTTCGTCTTCACTTGCATGCCTACCTGTTGCGCGCGAGAATCGAATTAATATAATTAACACTTATAGACTATAATAGAGCTGATCAAGAACTCTGTATTTAAACAATAATATACTGCAAGAACCCAAATAGAAAAAAATAAATTACAAAGACTTAAAAGTAACAGATATGGACAAAGAATGAACGAGAAGAATGGAGAGCAGTCAGCTCATCGTATAGTCATTTGACCATTCCTGAGGATTGTAATATATATATATATATATATATATATATATGTATACACTGTATACATCACCCAGAGGCTTGTCTCCAGGGTCCTACGTATAATCGAAATGTATTTATTTCGAATCGACTATTTTATTTCGAGTTATAATTATTAATATTATCTTCTCCAGTCATTGCGTTTTGATAACATTTAAAAAAGCGTACCTTTCTGCAAAATTTATTTGAAATTCTCAACTCCAAATACGCCACCCTAACTCCTGTTTTGCATCCCAATCGTCGTCTCCTTCCTCAAAATAATATGTCTACACCGTGCCGCAAAAAAAGTACGTATTTATTCCACCAAACTCTATTTTTATAAACTTTTTATGGTCGATAAAAGAGAAAAATCACAAAAAAATGTCTCGTATTTTTTTTCTCTGCATAATGACAAAAAAAAACCGACTTCTATTCACTCGGTATATATTCTATATTTAGTAAAAACACTCGTACTTTTTCTGAAAGATTAAACGTATGTGTATATAAGCGTCTGAAATCGTCCGTAATACCGCAAAGACTAAAAATAATAATTATACAATATGCTGTGCTGTTTTTTTTTTTATATTTATTATTACTAAGTTTGAAAACACATTACACTACAATAATATAAATACAGAGGTTCCCAAAATGTTGGTCGCTTATAAAATTTTGATAGGTTACACGACGAATATGTACTGAAAAAGAATATTATTGACCTATTTTGAAGAAGATTCATATTTAAAATTAATTTCAACGGAAACATTTAATGAAATACTGAATGTCTGCAGTTCAAAACATTTGACCAACACTTTCTGCTAGAGCTATAAAGAGGCTGCTTCACGTCCAATCCAAATCTTTATATAATATTGTAAAATTGGATTTTCGGTCACTGTTTCAATAAAAAATTGAAATTTCGGAACAAATTTCAACTGTCAAACTCCTTAACGTCTCAAATTAACCAACATCCATGCGAACGACATTGGTGCAGTTATCAAGAATAATAATCGAAAACAAGCGTACTCTTCATACACAACTAGTAAACAAAGTAATTTATAATAAATCGAAATTTGTTTTTTTTTTATCAAATAAATCATACTTTATAAAATATTATTACTATATATATATATGTATATCCCATATATCGTACAAAAAAAAATATATATCGATTATTCAAGAGACGATAAATTGCATATTTTATTACCGTTGTGTTAAAGAATTGATTAAGCTTTTATATAATAACAGCAAAAGCATTTTATATTATACGATCAATGAATATAACACAAAGTCGAAAAATTCGGTACCAATAAATTGTTGGCCGTTAAATTGTTCAGTATTATACGCATTTAAATTCGTATATGTATAAATTATTAAACGAACGCGTACGAGTACGTTCTTTGTACACGAGTAATTCAGCTAAGTACCCACACACACACTATACGAGAAGAAAAAAACGAATATTTTGAAATGATAATATGCAATTCGAATGGCGTCAAGGAGGCTTATATGATATGAATACGCGCATTTAACCTACACATAAATTTTCTGTTTCTGTAGTCCAATTTTTACAAGTATACACATTTTCCGGTATCAAACGTTCCACAGATACTACTCATCTGAGAGGACTAAAACAACAATTTTGTCAAAACTTCATGCACGAAATATTAAACACTTACCAACGAGTTTCAGCATCCACCCAACTAAAATCCAGAAGCAACTGCTTCTTAAAACCATGGTTCGCTGCGCCACTGCACGCGTGAAAATAATAATAAAAACCTTGTAATTCTTGTTAAAAACTGTCATCGTTTTATTTTAATGCAAGTAATGACGATAAATACAACACAATTTTTACGAATTGAATGTACATATGTGGAATACAGAAAAACAACAATGCGAACACAGCGAATGGTCAGGCAGTAATTCGTTTTCATTAAGACACATAGGCGTGTTCACAAACGTTTTGAAACACATGCAATTATATAGCCGCCTTCGTCGACGTCAGGTCCATATACGTAATGGGCCAACCAAAAACAGAAAAAAAAAATGTAAATCGATTTCCACAGGATCCGAAATAACGAGGGGAACGATTATTTTAAATTATTCAATAATATATTGTACAAGTACCGCACGCGTTATTTTACACGCGGAATTTCAAAAAAAAAATTTTTTTTTTGCGTATAACATAGGTACGTAAAATCGAGTTCTTCGAAGAAACGAATACCCGAATTTCGTGGCAAATTTTTATTAAAAAAAAATTGTACTTTATCTTAATTTCACGCAAAAAGTAAAAAGCACACGGTCAACTGCGTATATTATTGTCTGTATTTATACAAACTTATTGGAAATAATATTGATCGCACGACGTCTATAAAAAAAAAAAAATTGATTGTATTTTTTTTTTTTTGATAATTTTCAAAAATTTATCGCGGCGATTAAATAAGATATTATGGAAAAAAAAATTATATAAAAAGTTCTAAATGTAATTTATTACCTTATTTATCTAAACGATTGTCGAAAAATGTATTTATAATAACACTATATAAACAAGTGTTTCGAGTATTTCTCTATACGTACGTCTATACTGCAATGTCTTTATAGTTAATTATAATTAGATCTAAAATGTATTTATTTTTAATTTAATACATATAAACGAATAGTTTGTTTTAAAAACAAACAACAACACTTTCGTACGTATATATAGGGTTTCCTGTAGAAAATAAAATAAAATATTATAATCTCGCTCGCGCGCAAAATAAAATAATATTGTTATAACGCGACGTTCAATTAAAATATATATATAGTATACAATAAAGCGCCTTTTTTTTATGCGCATTATACGAACAGTTTTATAACACATATTATATTGTCTGCTGTATAATGAATAATACGAAATAATTAATATATCCCGGAAAGACGTTATAATAACCGCGGAGTTTTTAATTATATTGTTAATTATTTCTTCGGTTTCAAAATAACGAGACCGCCGCCGACACGTGTAAAAATACATCTAAAATCGTTATAGAAAAAAAAAAAAATGCTCTTAACGATTCACATTTAAAAACATATCGCGTTCGTGCGAAACACGCACAAGCCATATTATATGATCGCAGCAATACAATGTCGCAACGCGAAATATATACCGCGGTTGTGATTCGCAACGAATGACAATCTAAATACTAGTAGGTACCACCCATAGTATATATAAAAGCGTAAAAAATTAGCAATAAATTGTGACCTGCCCACGACAATGTTCATTAAAATTTACAAAATATGCAGATATTTCTATAGGTACCGCAGTATCGTTTTATGGGATTTTACGTTAAAAAAAAAATAATAATAAAGACGGACGGCGAATAATTTAAAACATTTTTTTTTTTTTTCAAATGAAATTCAACGCGAAACATATAAATTACGATGCCGGGGTTAGGTTCTGCAATAGTATACGTTTTTTAATGGAGATGCGCAATATATAGACAGCTGCAATATACGAGATAATCGTTCGTTATAATATTGTCGTTAAAAATCAAATGCTCAGCTGGTCAAAAATTTTTTTTAAAAAAAATCCCGTTTCTCTTTCATATCTGATCGCGACGTAGGTACGTATGTATTTAAAATAATTATAACTCTGAGACGAACAGGATTGGTAGTATTAATATAGTCGAAAGCCTGAAAAAACAAAATTGCGGCCTCAAAAAAAAAAAAAATTACTTTGACAGATATTTTAGAGTTTTATTATAGTTTTGAATTTGAAAACAATATGCGCAACTGTATTCGAAAAACAATTTAAGCGAGGCTAATAAGTTAGTATAATTAATCGGTATAAATATATATAGAAACTAGGATTAATTTTATTACATTTGTGTTCAATACAAAACAAATGAAATCAATGGATTTTGAAATTTATATAAGAAAACATGTCTTTAATAGTGTATATTCAATTTTCAGCTCTACTTTATTAAGACAACAATTAATAATTTTCTTTTTTTAATCGTATTTTTTCGATCTTACTTAAAATTTAAATTTCTGACATAAAAACAAAAAATTTGTTTTAACTATTAATTTTCGAAATTTTCCAATATTATAGAATATTATTCGTATATTTAACCTTGTATTTAATACATTTTGAGGCAATGGATCGTAAAATTAAAATTCGATTAATTTATATATATATATATATATATATATATATATTTAGCCCCCAAAAAAAAAAACTGATATAATATTTTTCAAAACATTTTCATACGCGTAATATATGCGTATTATTTAAATAAGTATATCTCATAACTGGTAAAATTGTCGAGAGTTTTGAAATATTATTTTTGACAATTACAATAAAAAAAAAAAATAAGGAATTCGTACAGTCCACCAATGCGTTACCACCTGCAGTTTTTTTTTTGCAAAATTCGAGAAAATCGAAAAACAAAGTACCGACTACCGGAAATTTCGTGTGGAATTCAAAAGTCGAAACGAGCGTTTGTGTCGTACGAAAATAAAAAATGTGTTTACAAACGAAAAAAATCACAAACTGTAAAAAAAAACGTTTAAGGGATGGGGGGAAAAAGTCATTTAAAGTGGTTAAGCTGTACGCGCGCACGGCTGCACAATATAAACGACCCGTACAAAACTGATTCGGTGCGACCGGTGCCTACATAAACACGCGATAATATACTACGGGGAACACATGCGCGTCGGTCGGTGCAGCACCGGGCCTCGCTAGCTCGGATCGCCCGGAGAGCCGAAAAAAAAAAGAAGAAAAAAGAATAACGAAACCGGTTGTCCGCGCAGACCTATAATTTATCAATCCTCACATGGTTCCCCTTAACTAGACTACACAACAAAACACGAGCGCGCACGAGACGACGGCCGCCGCCGCCGCCGCCGCATCCGAACCCGGACGACGAAGAACGCGCGCGGCGGCGGCTCCGTACGATTATAATATATGGGAAAGAACAAGGACCGGCTAACGAGCGTCCAATGCAAACAATCCGTGTGCGCCTCCTAATAATAATAATAATAATAATATGCGTATGGATTTTTTTTTTTTACATTCGGTTTTTCTTCCATACCCCAGCTATAATATAATAACAAAAACAAAAAAACAGCTCGCGTACTCCGGGGATTTTTTAACTGTATATAAGACTCAGTATATAGTACTACCGTAATACTACTGCTACTCGGTGTCGGCCAGAGGCCTCTTGACAGTGTCACCCATCTCCCGTCATACATAATAGGTCGTGTACTTTAGAAAATTTCTTCCGGCCAACCCGAGAAAATACACGTACTCGGTACGGTCAAATACGTTAAAAAAAGGTTAAATATATTATTACTTTTTATTCATTAATTCCTCCAACATTACGTATACGTTTACAGTCACAGGCTCTCATACCTAACCTATTTCATCTACCGCCGCCCGCTTTGAGAATCACAAAATGTTCTAGCGCCCACAAAATGTTTAAACTTACCGCGTGTTGTATACGTCTTTAAAACAGTTATTACCATCATACCGTATTTAAACACGCCGTATCCTATTTCCGAGTTTAAAACTTACATTTTAACGAGACAGCAGTTAAAACGCATATTATACTCAATCAAAAGTATTTTTATTACAATTAAAACAAATCTTTGGATTTTAAAACTTATCTAATGCGAAGGATGACGAATCCGATCCACTTGTTGACATTAGGCTGGAATTTACTTAAAAACAGCCGTACGTCGTCGCGTTCGGTAACGAACAGACGATTTCTCCTTTTTTTTTTTAGTTAGCAGCGTGTTTGCTACAGCACTAAATCCACGTTCAGACGTATACGATGGTGGAACTGCTAGGATCAAAAATCGTTGAGTATATGTCGTTGAGTACATAACTTTTCGCTTTCTGTTCTTATCAACTATCGCCCCCTAGACTGACTCAACGCCCACAAGTGGGCGTTATCGTCCACTATGAGAAAGACCGCGCTTTACACGTAGGAATGGTACGCACATAGTACAACAATGAAATATTTGTCGTTTTCTTTCAAAGATAACTTCGTTATTCATTTTTGTACGCCGATTTTTTTTTTTTATTACTTAAACTTTTTTTATCAGGCCACCAGGACCGTTCCTAATCTCACATCCAATTCTCCAGCCATCTCTAGTCTCCACCTACCCAACGTCAAAATCTTCCGATTTGGTCCACCTCCGAATGCTATTTCCACGTCTTTCTTAACTGTGTCTGTACATCCAACCTCATTTTTTTGGTCTTCCCAAAGGTCTTTTCCCTACCGGGTCCTGTTCCATCACTGTTCTTAGAGTAGCGAGTTTCGACATCTTATTGCATATCCTGTCGCCCTTTTTTTTTTTTTTGATAATCTCTAAAATATACTTTTCGTCACATCGTTTCTATTGTCTTTGCTGTTTCTTCATCTCCACCCTCGTGGTTAGATATGCGTTATCATCGAGTGATAAATATAACCATATACAGAAATACTCGGTATTCAAAACGTCAGTAAAAAATACGAAATAATAATGTAAAAAATAAAAATTATTCACGATATTATCTTATATAAACATTTTTTGAATATCATTAAATGGAGATGAAATATATTTTTTTTTTTTATACTCTTTTGAAAACCCCAAAATCGGATACCAAGCCGACTGTATACATACACACTGCCGTTTCTCCAGTGCGTGTTGTTTTTTTTTTGTATATATTTATCTATACCGCGGAGATGAGCGCACGCACGAATATAACGAAATATTCCACATCGATTGTAATAAAAAATAAACGACGACGACGACGACGACCGTTTCATCGATGCCGCCATGGGCTGCCAGTTAAAAAAAAAAACGCCGCCGGCCAATTCTATGGTAATCACATCATCTCATCGTGTTACCATCCGCCTAGCGCGGCCTGTGTATCCGTAGTGCCTCGTATATATCGTATACACACGCATCAGAGGTTCTCAAAGTGTGATAATCTAACTGGACTCCGCGTTTATATATATTGTAATATACATTTGAAAAAAAAAAACGATTTTTAATCCAGTATATTCTCGTATTAACGAGAACCACCGCGTATTTTGTCTTTTACAATCGAAAATCACAGTAGTACGGTCACTGCATTCTTCTTCGACATGTGGCCGAGAGAGAGAAAAAAAATGCAAATACCACTTAAAAACGTTCTGGCCACGAAGCGATAAACGTTTCAAATTTCGTGAATTCTCTTACTAGAATTAATTCACATTTTTGTGTCAAGACATTATAGATAAAGCACTGCTACTACTTTACCATACCGAAGTCGGACGGGTTTCTTACGCTGGGTATATACGATTATTATTTTTTAATTACGCGACGAAACGAAGCTCAGCTCGGAATCGTTTTTATCGAATGCAACGATTTATCGTTGCTTTCAAATTTACACTATAATACGAAAATTCTAAAATCTTTCCGCGGTTTGTTGTGTATTAAAAATTCGTTCATTTACTTGTATATAGATACCGGTGTTCAAAAAAAAAATTTAACTATTAAATTTTTTAAAATTTAAGTTAAAATTATAGACAGTCAACTGTCGGTACACCGTATAGTTGGTACGACAAAACGCTCGGTAAGTTATACACCACGCGGTGTTGTTAACGACAATAATAAGATGAAACGGAATAGTCCTGGACAATACAATAAAAATTGAATTTTAGATTATTTAAAATAAAATAGATAACTCGTTTAGGCGCTATAATCGAAGAATTTTAACAATAATAATATTGTCGCCTGAAAACTTCTCTCTCTCTCTCTCCGGTTCTCGAAATCAACACAGCTGCGTGTCGAATAATCGAAAATCGAATAATAATACTCTAAACTAAGTACGTAAGTGTAACCTATTCGACGTTATGTATACGATAATATTATTATACAAATGAAAAAATACAATATAATGCCGGAATTGCGGCATTAAACAAACTATATTTAAATGCGTACGTATATATTTAAAAAAAACTAAAAACACACAGTTTTGCAATACACGGCGGTAAATCGTGCGCGATTCACGAAAGTCCTATAATAAGTAAATAATTTTACTTAATTTTGTTTACGGTTACAAAACGAGTAATATTCAGCTAATATATTATAAAACGTCAGCTGATAACAACTATAATAATACTGTGTTTTAAGTGGCAAAAACCGAAACGTGTATTTTTTTCACAGAAAACGCGTGAATAATACACTTGTGGCGCGCAGCGGGCTTAATGGACAACTGTCGTCGTCGTCGTCGTCGTTTTACCGCGAAATTCGTTAAAATATCGAAAAATAATAATAACGGGTCCATCTCGAATTGCATTAGTCGTTTTTTTTTTTTTAATATAACAGTAATGGTTCGCATACTATCCAAATACCAAAACGGAAGAGCTAATATAATGTCAGCGCAATACAGTGGACACGAAAATATTCAGTTAGGTCTACACGGGTTTTTCGTCTTCGACCGATTTAAAAAATAATAATACTTTTCATCGTACACGGTTTTAATATAATTTTTTTTACTCTCTTTAGACGCGCGCTACAGTATTATATTATACGCAATAATCACGAGTTATGACGAACACCGTCGGAATATTATTTATATTTTATGAATAAGCGAGTAAACACGATTTCGTTTCCATCATACGTACTCGTACAATATACGAAACGATAACTTATTATAAATAATACACACGATTTTTATATTTACCAGTCGACCGACCGTTAACCCTATACAGTACTAAGTAGAGATAAATATATTTTTATTATATTAACGCGTACATAACGTTTTCAACACACCTTCTGCGCTGACGTTTTTACCATTAATATTATGCATATACGCATTGTATTATGTATACAATACGGTATATACGACGTATACCATCAGCTACTAATTAACAGAAAACACAAACGTGAGATCGGAAGTGTAATTTGTTCTCACACACACACACACACACACACACACGAGTTTAATGAAAACCATCAATCTCGTACTGCGTCTGATGATGTTGGGTGGTGTACCGACTAAAACGTTGTCGAGAATTATTATCGTTTACTATATAGGTACGGTTTTCGATCGGACAACAAATCCCGTTCGTTTAAAAGTAAAAAATACACCGATCGGATGCTGCGTTACACTACGCGGCGTTTGTCGACGAGCCCGTTTTTTATTCGACGCTGAATAACGCATATTACACAATACATTTACATATTAATATAATTCACACGTACACTATACACGTCGGACAATTCGATTGATTTCAAAGGAAAGCCGCGGCCGCCGACACGGTTTGTGATATAGTAGCATCGCGCGTGTTGGCCGCGTCAATCCTTTCTATAACCGTTCGATCGCTGCACAACATCATCGTATCGATGATACGAGCAGCAGCAGCCACCACCGTACAAAAATATTGACTGCGCGGTCCGGATTTATACGCTCTAAAAACCTTAGAAATACGCATTTACGCTCTTTTTTCTTTTTGTAAAAATATAAATATACCCTATATAAAACATGCGGAAAAAAAAAAGGAAATTTCGTTTAATTTTTATTATTTAAAAATGTTTACGTTCGACTCGTTTTCTACGGTAATTTCGACACACGTTTTCAAAACAATATCGAAAATATTTTTTTTTTTAAATCGCGATAAAACGAAAATAATTATGAGTATATAACGATCGGGCGTTTTTGTAACGAGACAAAACACAATATGTAAATTTTTTTTGGAAAAACAAGCATAACAAAAATATTAATGCGTATAAAAAAGCCATCGAATACGAAATGAAAAATCGTAAAACACACGCGCGGTACACGTCATCGAAAAACGGCAAAAATATGCGAAACAAAACTTTGTTTTTCAGATCTATATGATTCTAACTATTTTTCGGACTGTTTACAACAATAAAAAAACCATGCGAACGCATTGAAATCCTCGCCTTAATAATAGGTATACGAATTCGACACGGCTAATGAACGCTATACGACGAACATTGTCGTGTAGTGCCTATAACGCCGTATACGTGTATTGTTAAAAAAATAATGATGATGAAAAAGTGTTTTTTTTTTTTTTTGTGGTGTACGTGTACATAAAGCGAAGAAATTAAACGCGGTTCTTATAACACACTACGGATCTGCGCGGAGATCGAGTAGCGTATACCGTCGTGGTACGTGAGCCATATAAGGAATTTACTGCATCCGCACACGAAATCCCTGTGCCAAAAACATCTGGAAAGGTGTCCCCTCTCCAGTCTCCGCAGTGTTCATAACGACGACGGTCTCGTGAACGTGGTGAACAGCTGAAGGGTATTATAGTAGATCGGCCCGGCCGACGGACTCGGATTTCTTATTGTACGCGCGCGCGTTTATTATAATTCCCGGTCAACTCGCGTTGCCGCGGCACGACATACGTACACCGTCACACAATAACTGCACCACACGTCGCACACACCACAAAAGGACTTTTTACAATCCAGAAAATATTTAACACGAAAAATATACGCGCGTGTGTGTGTGCGCGCGGGCTAGTGTATTTTGTGAAGACACCGCAAGAGTAAAATGTAAAAATACTCGATTTGTGCACGGTAATGGAAAAGCGTATACCTCCCCATCTAACGTCTCTTGAAAGTATTAGTAGTACACTGGCGGCGGAGACCAGAAAACCGAAACGACTTTATTCTCTACGGGCCGTCCATATGAGACATAAATACGTTGGGACCGCGGTCAAAGCGTTCAATAATAAGCGTCACGTCCACACGCGCGATTCGAACGGAATGAGAAGATTTTTACTTTAACAAGCCCTGTGGAGAGAGAGAGAGCGAGATGAGTTCCGCCGGGATCCATTGTAACGATTCGACTGCAGTGAAACGGACGACAAATATGACACGCTCGCGTTCGTCTGGTTAAGTTATTTAGTACCTATAAAATATGTATATACAGTATACATATTTTATAGGTACTAAATTATAATTATAGGTACAATGTACATTGTATACACGGTGAAACGTCTAAATACCGGACGGAAACTCTCGCGGTCGCCGAAATTTCTTCCGCCATTCGGATGGGGTCAGTTTGTTGTAGGGGAATAGAGTGTATTTAATTAATGTTCCACGTATGTATTTAATGTATATTATAATGAAGAAATATTCTATTTTTGTATTTATTATTTATATTTTGCGAGTGTAATATTATTTCGTAATACGGATATTTATTATTTAAAATTTACTAAAAGGTAAATAAAGAAACGTTAAGGTAAAAACTAACGTTTATTAAAAGCAAAAAAAACAGTTACTTTAGCTTGTTTAAGACTTTGACGCATATAGTCATTAAACTAGTTTAATAACGTAATATAGTGTACACTATAATGTGTAAAAATACGTGCATTGTGATAAAATAAACTTGGACAATTGCGATAAAAATGATCAAAAATCTAACCATAAAAGTGTCCCTTATTTAGAGTGTCCCGTATTTAGATGTTTACCTTTTATATAGATAAGTAGTGAAAATGTCCTCGTTCCCGAAAAAAACGTCCGCTATTTAAAGGTGTCCGTTAAGGGAGGTCTCACACTGTATATGCAATACGGAAGAATTTCCACATCACGTTTAGAGAAAAATTGTAAAAATAATATAAACACTAATGCAGGTAATCAATCAACGAATATTAGTGCGTTCTGTTGCAAAAAAGACCACATCGATGTCTCCACGTGCGGTAAAGTTTCTCTGCGAAAAAAAATTACACCTTCACCGACGAAAACCGGAAAGCTACAGGGTCTTTAAAGGAGGGTGTATCTCGTCAGTGTATACACGGTACATCTATCTACTAACCACTCCTTATACGCAAGAATATTTTTGTCCGTTTCTGAACAGGTTTGCCGTTTCTTTGAATTCAAAACTCTTCGTATACTGCAAGCATTCCTTTCTCGCACGAACAATCTATTCGTGTACGCGTCTTTCGTATCTCACAAGACAACGACAACGGTATAATATTTTCGATATTATTCTATTTATTTATTTTTTGATTGTAATCTCTTATTTCTTTCTTTCTTCACTGTCATTTACATCTATATCAGAGTCTTTACCGCCATCATTACACCCTTCCATCTCTACCGGTCTTGAACAATTTCCTTCTATTCCTGCACCCTAGGGCTTCAAGATCCTCCTCTACTACGTCCAGCCACCTCTTCCTCGGTCTACCTCGAGGCCTTTTCCATTCCACAACTGCTCTAATGGTTTCTTCTTCACTTTTCTCATAATACGGACCAGCCACTGTATTCTTTGACCTTTTATGTAGCTAGTGACTGGTGCTAGATCTAGTTCTTCCTGAAGTTCCTTATTGAACTTCCTTCGCCATTCATTTGTCCTTGTGTCACAGAATGGTCCACATATCATCCTCCACACCTTATTTTCAAAGGTTCTAAGTCGTCTGACTGTCACACTTGTCGTTGTCCATAATTCACATCCATACGTGAGAATGAGTCTAATTATTGCCGTGTACAAACTTGATTTTGTTTTGTTGGACAGAGCTTTGGATTTGAGGAATTTGGACAGCGCAAAAGAGGCTCTTTCTGCCTTTGCTATCCTCACGCTGAACTTACTTGACCAATCATTCCTTGTACTGAGCAGTACTTCTAAGTATTGGAATTCTTCAACTTTTTCAAAAGCTATTGCATCTAAATCTTCTTGGTCTAGTTCTCCGTCAAGAAGCTCCATTATTTCGGTTTTTCCACATTAATCCGTAACCCTACTTTTGTTGCAGCTCTTTCGAGGGCCGTGGTTAACCCTAAAACACCCTCCAGTGATTCACTAAGAATATTCAGATCATCCGCAAAACCTAGAATCTGTACTCGGTGATCATTGAACGCTATCCCACTTCCTTCACTTTGTATCATTCTCGCTGCTTTTTCTAACGCTAAATTAAACAATATCGGGAATAGCGCGTCGCCTTGTTTCAAGCCGGTTTCTAATAATCTCTTATTACCACACATAATAATATCAATTATTTAGCCCCTCTCTTCTACCGTTAACAATACAGTTTGTAACGGAAAAATGCAACTATTCTCGTTTTTAAAAATAACACTAGCGCGCGTTTTTGTTTTAAACATTTTCCCTCCGGATCATTGCGAAGCGGCATCCGCCCGGTGTATTACGCCAAGTAGTTTTATTTAATTTCAAAACACGCGTCGTCTACGGGGTACGAATAACAACCTCCGCGTCACCATAAAAACGATTTCGGGGAAACAAATTATACACTCCTCCGACGATAATAAATCATTCGTATCGAAAAGAAATGGACATTTTTATCGCCATTTATCCGGTGGGCAACTCTTCTCGATAGGTACCGGTACAAAGACGTCACGCAGCTTCCCGGTAACACGGGAGAAATATACGTTTACGCGAAGACTGCAGACAAAAAAAAAAACAACGTTTAAAGACGATTCTCGGAGCATATAAAACAACGGCCCGCGATAACGTTGTCTATAGTGTAGTTTTCGTGCGAGGACGTTTACCGAGAAGGTGAAAGATCACAAAAACATTCCTCGAAAATCCAAATCCATCGCAACGAGCGTGTAACGTTATATTACAAGTGTATCGCCGCCCGCCGACAACGGTTTCGTATCGGTGCACGCAATTTATTATTTATTAGTAAAATAATTTATCGCATGTCGTCTAATAAGCGTATAATATTATGAATAACGCTAATGCATGGCATTTTTATTTCCGTCGAATTTAATAAAAAAAATTCCTGAAATTCTCGTTTTTTTTTCGACTGTTGTTTATAATTATGATTTACAAACGCTCTGTCTTTTACTTTTTTCGTATACGATTTTTGAACGAATTGTTGATCGAATTATGTGTTTTTCGAAATGAAAAAATATATATATTTGGTATAAACACAGGTACATTAATATTACAGCGATTGCGCCTAAATAGAAGGAAATTCAGCACAACGACCGGCGCATTTGCTAGAACGCGCGACTGTTTTAAGAGGACTCTATACAATTCTTATTATGACTGTGATCAAAACAATCGCTTCACGCAGGAAAAAAAACTAATACTTCAGACATCAAATTTAAAAATAAATTACAATAACACGGCTATTTTTTTAAATATCTTTACTTCTTGAAAAGTTTTAAGAGTTTTAAAAGTAAATTTTGTTTAAAAAAAATCTCATAATTAATTAAAAATTAAATATAGTATTAAAAAAACACCTCCGTTATGGTATAGATAATATTACTGTAATATTTTGTAAAGCCATTGACATATTATACAGTGTAACGATTACTGGACACACACATTTTTTTTGGGGGGTTCCAGCCTTTAAGACCATCCCATATAACAAATTTTCCTCCATCTGTCCCTATCTTCTGCCACCTTCTTCCAGTTTGCTCTTGGATCTATTTTTTTAACTTTCTTCTTCGCTTATACACACGACTACGTATACGAAACGAGAGGTACAAAAAAAAAAAACAGTAAATTTCCTCATTTTCTTTTTTCTGACGAGAACAAAAACGTGAAAACGATTTATAACGTTTTTATAATCTTATTATGTACCCCACGTCCGCAGCATCGGGGTGCGTTTCGAGTCCACTGCGATAGCGTTTCATATAGAATCTACGCGCATTGTGTGCCCCGGCCGACGACAACGCGCGACTAAGGTTTTTGACTTTTTAAACGTCGGTTTATTTTTCTTCTTTTTTGTGTGTGTGTGTGTGTGTGTGTATACAAACACGTACCAAATGAATTATTCATATACGTTTATATATAACGTTATTATTATAATATCGGCGGTATAAAAATTATAATATTTCTTATTTATTCTCGTACACGACGAAACATAATAATAATAATAACATCATCATCATCATCATGAGCCACACCGTTATTATTGTCTTCTGTTGCGCGTTTGTGTGTGTGTGTGTGTGTGTGTGGGGAGAAGGCACGTTGTTCGCATACCGAGACCTTGCCGCCGACGTAGTAGCGCATGGGAGAACGTTTCCGAAAAATAAACCACGTCGATTCGTGGAGACAAAATGCGCGAAAAAAACGAGCATTTCATTTCGGTTCAAAATCCTATAGTAGGTACACACAACACGTGTGTGTGTGTGTGTTGTGTAGGTCTTCGTCGTAAATGTAATCCGAGACGAACGATTTTCGGATCGCATTGTTCAACGGAACAGTGCGCGTTTCTCTGGACGATAATATTTTATAAACACCTATTAGGTACTTGCGGTACGAGGGTAAAATCACGGGAAACGGGACGGACACGTGTGAGCTGTTTTCATGACAAATAATAATAGTATTTTTATTAATATTGATAATAAATTTGCACGCAATTATGAATCGCGTATAACGTGTTGTCATGGCAACTAATAATAACATTTATTATCGAAATTAAATATGAATAAAGACACCAATATTCCACAATCCCGTTCCGTTTTTACCGCTCACGCGACGTTTGCACATATCGAACGTCTCGAGTATACTATAGCGGACTCGTTTTTTTTTTTTTTTATCTTGTAATATTTTCTCGCGGGAACGCGGTAAACAATAATAATAATAATAACGTGCGGCCGGCCGCGTACAAAAAAAAAACTAACGTGAAAAATCGACGCGACCTTGACGGACGTTTTCAAACGCGTTTTTCCGTTCGCCCGGGAGCCGAGGCCGATAAATATCGAGGCATAATTTTACGAATACGATGTGGTCAACGCACGGAAACGCGCGTCGAAAAACAAAACACACGGCCGCGCCCGCTGCAACTGCAGCAGCGGACGTACTATAGAATACCTAAAGAGAAAACTGCGCAGCAATAATAATTTCTAAAAAAAACGCGCGATACCGTTTTCGACGCGCTGCCGGTTTTTCTCTCACGACGCGGAATATTAGCGAAAATGAATAAAAAAAAAAAATCATATGCACGTTACCTGACGTTAGTTTTTTTTTTACGTATCCCACGTCGACGATTGCAGTAAAATCAGGAGGCGATGATCTCGTTGGAGAAAAAAAAAAACACTGTACGAAATACCGTCGGAACGGGCAAAACTGATAAAAGAAACGAGCGCGGGCGCGCAAACGGTCTGTGTACACACGACGAGAAATCTGTGACGCGCGCGCGAATATTTTTCTATACAGACTGGCGGTCGTCGTCGACCGGCCGGCGCGTTACGTGTGATGCGACGGCGGCGGCGGCGGCGGCGGCGATACGGACGAGATTGGAATTCAATGGTTTCGGTCGGTCTATGGGGGCACGCACGCGCAAGCACCGTCCAACCGCACACACTGCCACCACCAACTCTTATTACTGGCACACCACCGGTCCTCGGCCGCGTCGTACCGTCTTTTGTACGGCGGCGGCGGCGGCGGCGGCGGCGGTGGGGATAGAAATCAGCCGTCGTCGTCGTCGTCACATGTGTACGGTGAGGAGGAGTGGCACGCACGCACGCACACACGTCGATCCGCAGCGGCGGCGGCGGCGGCGGCGGCGGTTTAACACACGCACTTCGTCTCCTCGGTCTTCGTCGTTGTAATAATATTCTCGGGCGCGGGCCGCGTTCACCCAGAGGTCGGCGGCCGCCGCCGCTTCTAACAGGTGGATATTACGTTTTATTCTCTACAAACGACGCACCGCGTTTCTTTCTTTTCGTATTTCAGCCCCCTTCGTCGTTTACGATCACTTTTTTATATTTTTTAAAGAACGCCGTATAAAAAAAAATTACCACTGGTTTTTTTTTTATCACTCGATTTTCGACCGATTACCGTAAAACGTATCGTCGTAATCCTTACTATTCTTCAGTCCCTCCGATCAATTACATGCCTTCGTCCTATTATACCAACGCTCCACGGCATTTCATCAATCTCATCTCCTTATACACTGCACAGACCTTAAAATCCCCGAGCTAGCCGCTTATTATTACAAAAAAAAAAAAAAAAAATCTCATAGAAATCATCCTGACTCGCATATTTCCAAACTTTCGTCGTCCATCACTCTTCCCGGAAACCCGATTCGCCGGCTTGAGCGTAAAAAGTAGGGCCATGCAGAGACCTCGTTTCTTAACGATTAATCCCGGACCTTCCAAAAAATAAGACTTGAAACAGTGTCGTTGCAGGACACCCCTCCCTCCCTTCTGTCAATCCGTCCTGTCCACATACGTTTTTTTTTAAACTATTGCGTATTTATGTATACGGATTGTAAATATTCTTTTTCGATAAAAAAAAAAAATTAAAATTAAAAAAATTCTCACGTACCGTGTACACATCTATAAGAAACATGGGCTTTACAATACGGCGTATGGGAAGTGAGTGGTTATATATATATAGGAAAATATTTTGAAAAAATCTAATAGTTATATTGTAGGGAAACAAATTGAGAATTTTCCGGAATTTCGTGGGGAATATATTTCACAGGAATTTGATAACGCGGGCTGAGAAATCGAGAAAACGTCTCAAATTTTTTTTTCCTCTATATTTTTCATTATTGAGCAATAAATTCTGAAAATTTGCTGACAAAAAAACGTGTGCAGGACACAAACAGGTCATACAATGCGCCCAAATCACAAGATTTTCTATAAAATTAAAAAGAGCGGGCCGGCCGGACATGTGTGGCTTGCGGAGGGCGAGTTAATAATACGAGTACAAGGCAAATAAAAAAAAAACGACTAGTAGGAAGATCACGTTAACGTTGGACAGGTAGAGTAAGAAACGATTTAAAAGAGATGAGAAACGAGAGGATTTTATTGAAGACGCGAAAAATCGAGATTATTGGAGAACGTATATTGGTAGAAGCTGCAAATGGCCTAAAAAGGGTTAAAAGTAAACAACAACGTACATGTTAAAACAATATTGTTTATTAACGAGTAGAGTAAAAAGAAAATTAAATAATCTCTGAATACCGCCGCGGTGCAGTCTTATAATATAATAATATCCTTTTATTATTCTACGAACGTTATATTTTCCTTTAATTTCTCGCAATAATACGCGTGCAAAAACGTTAATTGTGCGCTTATCGTTCATTTATCGCGCGTAATTCTATACCTAATACGTGCAGTGTAATAATTAATATATTATGCTTATTACAGCGTTAATACGATATCTGACGTGGAGCTGCGAGGTTCAGTGAAATACTGAATTTTTAATAACAGTAATGACTGCCTGCTTGAAAACTATACCAAACTATTCGACGTAAATACGTGTTTAACACATTAGTCCCGTAACGAAAATTTGAATTCAACTATACATTAGGTGTATTTATGTAATTTTATGTCCAGTGAATATTCAAATAAATCATTAAAACCCACTGCGCGCGGACTTATTATATAGCAGCATAATAATAGAGTAAGCGCGATAGAAATTCAGTACAAAAAAAAAATAAAAAGTAATAACTGGTTTGACCCGAATCAAGGTGAAATAGTAATACGAAAAAAAAAAAAAATTATCAGCCATAATCTCTCTCTCTTTTTTTTTTTTTTATCTTAAAAGTTTAATGGCAATTACTTACGAATAATTTACAATAACACTGCGGTATAGTATGTATAGATTATATAAACACATTCGTACCATAAAAAATATCGTCGTTAATGGACGATTATGCGTACTATATAATATATTATTAACTATATTTTTTAACGACAATACTCTGCAGATGATATTTTATAAGGACACGAATTTCCGAAAATGTTTCCTGTTTTTCGTCTCGATTCGATAATCGCTCCATTTAGTTTTTACACGAATTCAGGGACGGATAGGTCTGTTTAGGGAGAACGGTATTATCTCGCTGGGCTCTTGTCGGCTTTTATATTTGACGTACAACGTAAAACGTTTAAAACCCAGAGCCTATAGAATCGCTCGATTTCGTATTATAAATACGACGAATTATGTCTTGTGAAAATATGAAATTAAAAAAAAAAATCTAAGAAAATACTTTATGAATTTTGGTTAGTAGACGCTTTTTAAGGACACCGAGAAATTGTATACCTATCGTGAAATATCTCGCGCCGACAACGGTGATTTGGTTTCGATTAAAAACGCGCGGCTATATTATAATATAAATTTTTATTTATGGGCGTCGGATAATCCGTTTCTAAAGGGTCAGTCATTTTTTTGTAACAGTTTATTTACCGTTAATATGACGAGCGTTTAATCCATATGTACTACCATTATTATATAATTTACTACAACACTAGGGGATTGAACCTGATCTAATCTAACGAGTAAAAAAATTGTACAATTTTAATTGTGTAGAAAACTATATGTTTATTGACATCTATAATACGTATATGAACCGTATGGTTTTTTTTTTTTAAAGTGTATTTCTGTTTTAATATTATTATACATTTATGATATTGGCAAAATTGTTTGAATTCCATCAACCTATTCTCGTGTATTATTCGGGTTTCTTGCGATCAATAATATAATAAATGGATATTATCCGTATAGTGGATAAAAAAATATACGTGTATAAGTGCGGAATATACCATCGAACCAAAGAGCGTTATTATGAAAAATAAAAAAATATGTGTAGGAGCTGTTGTCCGTATTAAATTTGTTTATTTTTACTACCGGTTTCGATATCATCCGCCATTAAGCGAAAAAGATAGCAAAACAACAGCATATAGAAAATGTATAAAAACGAACAAAATTACATCAAGAAAATTAAGGAATATTATAATTACTGCAGATTATACCTGGTGATCATTTTTTTTTTTTTTTTGCCGAAACCGGTAGTAAATTAAAGACATCTCCTACATATACTTATTTATTTTTTCATAAATATTCTTTGACTCGATTTTATATTCTGCACATATACACACTTATTGTTCACGAGTATATTAATTTACATTTTGTATTTCCATATTTCTTTCGCGTATTCTTTTATTTATTAAATTTTATTTTTTACTATTTAATTAGGTATTATCGTATACACATCAATATAATAGTACGAACACCGTATCACGTCTGAATGAGTAAATACTGAATTTATGTATGTTGCTTTTATAAATGTTATTTGAACAAGAAATATTCGAAGATAACAGCGATACAAACGCGGTTCTATTTGTCTTGTGCGTTCCTTCCAAAATAACCAACCGTATACGAACGTAGTTTGACATATGTTATTAAAACGAGCGCCCACACACGGTGCACACGGCACACCCGAATGTTTAGGGATTTTAGGGTCATACAACGCTTGAAGGACTGGACGAGGGTGTGTGCGTCGCCAACGCTAACATTACTATAATATAGAGAAAATATCCATTTGCAGACTGCAGCAGATATTTTATTTCATTTTTTCGTGCATTATACGTTATATTTAAAACTCGAATCGTTCGAAACGTCTTTAGTTCATTATTATAAGATATTAATTTGTTTCGGCACATTTTTTCAATCATTAACTCGTCCATATGTTTGCATTCGTTATATTATACCACACGCATACACAAATCAAAATCAAATTGCGAAAATCCCTCGAAATAGTCTCGCGTTTCACAGAATTTGTATACACGGATAATAATTATTTACAATTATGCGTGCATTTCTCAGTAATAAGTCGTCGAGAGACATAAACAACATAAATTTTTATTTATTTTTTTAAATGCATAAACACCCCTGCAATAAGAGAAAAAAACCAACGGATCAGTGTCTACAAAGGCAGAGCGCTTCGTGACAGAAGGTGAAGTCAATTGATGCGTCTCTATTATTAGTGTCCTCGGTAGACAATAAACATCGATAAAAAGTCATTTTTATGCGTGTGTCTCTAATTTTGTTTCTCCGCCACGGTCGCGTTGGTCTTTCATTTCTTTTAAAAACAAATTCGCGTCACTATACACTGTCCTGAAGCTCTGTATAAGATTTAAACGTTGGTTCTTTGCCGAACAAACGAGAATATTCCTGTCACGACGGTTAAGAAAAATTTATAATTAACTATTATTTATTAACTTTGATTATGGATCGTGAAAAGAGTTAATAATGAAAAACAATACGGTTTTCACGGTTGATACTGATATTCAATCAGCTGGATACACGACCCTACACGTTTCCCCTTTAACAGGAAAAGGTATAATAAATTAAAACGGTTCCCGTATAGTCCGTAGGAGAGTCCCTGATCGAGTATGTGACTATTATATAGTTTAACACAACTGCAGTAGCTAAACCTTAACAATGCTTTTTATTTTATTACTATATTATATACGTTAATTACGGTGACATTGTGAATTTATTTTTCGAGTAAAAACTTAAATTCAAAATTAAATTTATATAGTCAAAATTATTTGTACGTGGAGTACAACAAACTATATTCTATCATTGTACCTATATATATATATATATTATTTTATGTATACGTATTTTATTATATTTTATATCCCGCAGAGAACGATAGATGTGAATATATACACAATATGTAAATATAATAATATATGTAATATGTGAATATATAATATTTCTCGTCGTAAATTCTCGTCGACGCGATTTATTATCGTTTATTATTTAATATGTATTATAATATTTTTCGACGATGAAATGAAATATACAATAAACGATTTCGGCATATTTTTCCGGTCGAATCGTCCAATACGTTCGGATTTATGTATATAGGTATACCCATAATATGACATTGAGGTACGTTATAAATACTCTGTTGTCGACGTGTACAACATTATCTTTAAAATCGTCAATAATCGGCTGTAGATTGACTCCCTGACTCTCCAAAAAAACTTTCTTTTTTTTTTTTTAATAGTTCAAACCAACAAAATTAATATCGTTAAAGAAAACCGAAAAAGGTACATTTTGCAAACAATTTTAAACCTAAAATCTGGACAAAAAAACGTTTGAGAAAATATAAATCAAATATTATATGATATTATAATATTATTAAAAGAGAAAATAAAATATTGAACCGAACGCGTTGCATTTAAATTAATTCGTAACCATGACTGCGCACATTTCACCATTTGAGTATATTTTTTTAAAAAAACTATTGGTAGATCAAATCATTAGCGAAACACTATACCATGTAGTCCTATACATGACGCGTGTACAAGAAGAACTAATGGACCTTCTTCTAAAATGTCAATCTAATATAATTTATATAATTATGCTCTCGTTGTACACAGCGCATTTAAAAATAGGCGCCACGTCAATCAGACATTTTTTTTTCATGTAAATTTATTTATTACTCACTATATGTTATTTTTTAACGTATAATACGTATGTTCAAACGAGTCATTAAAACAAGTCTAGTGAGTGCACGTCGTGACAGAAACGATAATGGCGCATAGAAAGTCTAAAAACATTATGCGTACATTTTCAAGTGAAAAATAAGAACTAAAAAAAAAAAAAAAAACATTATAATTAAAAGTAAAATTTAGACTTAAAACTATTTATTTTAATTTTTTTTTTTAACAATATTTAAGGTGTCAAATATGTTAAACTTTATTATTTATTTATACGGGTCACATTATTCTTAATTTGTTATTGAATATAGTATTACGAGAAATAATAAACATATACAATTAATTAATGTACGAAATGAATGGTTTATATTACGTAACATTAATTAAAGTATCGACAATTTTTTTTTTTTTTTTAGTATTTTGCCCAATCCTGCAGGTTATAAATAAAAATTTTTGTTTTACGATATTATACAAACATATAATTTTTTTTACAAGACAATAATAGACACAACAAACGATAATAATATAATATGTATTTATTTATATAGCGTGATAAATTTAACATTTTACGCGCCAATTCGTCATTTGCGCACTTCTTAAAAAGCGTCGTCTACTTGTCTGCGTCTAGCCGAGCTAGTGCGATCTACATAAAACGTTTCGACTGAACGGTTCAGTACGCCCGTCCTAGCACACATATGCAAGTCGTACCACCCACGGACAGTATATACACGCCATACATAATATAGGAAACACATCGTATTATTTATTAAATAAAAATGCGTATATATAAAATATATGCTTTGAATGCCTCGCCTCGACGAAACAACAATAATAGATTATTTACACTAGAAACCTGCAGCTTATATGTAGAAAAATTAAAACTCAACACTAATGTGCGATAATAATAATAGACTGCGTTGAGTTTAGGATTTTATTTTATCGTCGCGGTACAGTCATTTATTGTAAAAGAAAAAACAAATCAAAAACACACGGCGGTATGATGTTTTTTTCCGTTTTCGGTAATATTATGTTATTTTGATAAGAGTATAGAAATTTAGAAGAAAAAAAAAATTAAAAACTACATAATATTGTATTGTTATCAGTTTGGTATTTTTCGTTCTCCAAATTATCGTTAACGTTTGTTCAATACAAATAAAACACAAACGACCATTAATGCTTGTGTTATCGCTGTCGTATTTGAACAGAAGAAGGATTGCCGCCGCCACGACACTACTGCACTGCGGTATTAAAACGCTAAAATGATATAAAATCCATTATACCGACAACGAACGCTCGACCGGGCTTTTCTTCTTTCTTGGTAACCTCCGACCAAGACGATGGAGTCGATTTTATTTTGTGAAAGAAAAAAAAAAGTACTCGGTCGAAGGATACAAAAACATGTGGTGCGTTTGATACACGCTGCATATATGGTGCATGACACGTGGACACGTGAAAAGTAAAAGATACCACTGCGTGCTGTCAAATGTTCACCGGACATATTATTTTATCTAAACGGCATTTTTATAAATAATATTGTTGTGCGCGCACATGTGTTTAAAACGCATTCAATTTCGGCGAACACTTTACTACCGGATAATGTTGTCGAGTCGATCGGATTGACCGTGACATATCGACGGACGTAAATTCAAACAGAGTTTTTCATATCATTGCAACAATAATATAATGCAATTAGATATAATTTAATTGTTCGTTTATATGTACGTGCGAGTTACGAATTTTTTTTTGAACTCGCTAAAATTAAATTAACCGAGTTCGTTCGAAAATTCTTTCGAAATCCAAACCCAAATATATCAGGACGAGCGAACACTGTTAAAGGGTTTAATTAAATTACGCGTGATCAATAAAGTGGCGTTTATTTATAAATTATAAATTACTTATAAACATACGCGGTGTAACTATTTTAAATGATACACGCACGACTATTCGAGGTTGATAGTAAAGAAAATTCGAAATCTAAATATTATTGTCTCGTTGATCACCGTAGTACCGCAACATCTGTGTTGGCCACACATCGTATTTTACGTTTTGTTTTTCTCTGGGACATTCTACTAACCATACAATATAGTCGTTATAAAATACACGCACTATATACCGGCCATACAAGGTGTCTCTGTGCACGGATATCTGACAAATTTAATAACTTTTATTCCATTCAATAGCTTTTTTTTTTTTATTATTATAATAATGCGAGTTATGAATTTGTCAGATCTCCGTGAGTCACCCTGTATAGTGTATAATTGAACGTCGTAATATGAAACGGGGAAAAAAAAATATTTCTCATTATATACATACGCGCCATCATTATCCCTACGACCCTGCAGCACATAATATTGTGTGGGAACAATGACACTTCCTTTGTCTATATGTATAAATATTATATTATATTTTACATCTACATATTATATAGATATATTTTTAATCGTTATACTTTGTGCCCGTGATAATGTAATATTGTAACGGTAGGACCAACAGATTCATCAGATATTGTGTTTTTAAATTATTTACTTTAAAAAAGTAATAAGTAGAAGAATCAAACGCAATTATTATACGATTTTGATATTACGTAGAGAAAAAAAAAGTCATGTAAAAAGATATGGTTGAGATCAGCGTACTTGCAGCGAGTCGCAATCAGTCCGTTACATCTTGTATTCAGAAGAAATAACTAATTGTGAAACTTTAATGTTTTTTTTCCCAGAATTTACGTAAAACTATATGTGATTATTGGATCCACGATCCCTCCTATGTAGTAACAGCTGAAATATTAAAGGAGTGTAATATAAATAATAATAATAATTATTAATTAATGCATTTGCGAAGATATAATATTTAATATAATATTGTAAAAAATTGAACATTTTAAAATAATTATATTATAGTCGTCCTAGGATATTTTTATTTCCTGAAAAATGGGTAATGTTAATTTCACCTACGGTGAAAATATACTAAAATATTATTTATTACTCCCGCGGTAAACATAAATGACAGGGATGTAAAAATATCCTAGGCTTTTAATACCCCTGCCCAGAGGAAAAACGATTAGTGTTTACGCGTAATTAATAACGTGCTAGTAATAATATTGACAACTCGATCACAAACTAAAATTATTACACTATTGCTGCCGACGCCCATGACGATATGCGGTCTGCTGCAGTACGCGTCCTGTTGAACATTTATACATAGTACGTACATATAAGGCGTAAGTATATGATTAAAAAAAAAACACACGTATATAAATAAAAATTATTTTTTATTATTATTATTATTATTATTATTGATCGAGCGATCGATTAATTGACGTACTATAATAATTTAATATACGCGTTATATATATACGTATTTTTAAAAGGTATATAATAAATAAAATATACACATGATAATATACACAACGTATTTATAATACGTTACAAAAAGAACAAACATTTACAGTGGATTATATTATAATATACCGTCGTTTTACATATTGAAAATGTTTAATATGTACATATGCGCGTGTGTGTGTGTGTGTGTTCACGCGTAGTGGCGGCCGCGGTGGTGGTGACTTCACAAACAAGCAAATGTTCTGTTTATCCGTGGGAAGTCGTGTTTCTTTCTCAACATATATCGGTATATATACACATACACTTCATATATATATATATATTATTATTAATATAAACCGCTGCAGTACCTATAAAAACGCCAACTTGTGTTTTATTCTAACGTATTCCTTTAAAGTCCCTCTCGTTAACGAATACTGCTAAAATATTATACTCCTTAAACATATATTATAATACGTACATTTACACACATATATTTTATATACCTATATATACGCATATTTAGGTCACTTTTCAAACACCCACGACATCCGTTCTTATGAGAGATGCAAATACAACACGCAGCAGCGCGAATCGATTAAAAATATTTATTTTATTTTTTTTTTTTTTTATATATATATATATATATATATATATATATCAGCTGTAATAATTACGGCGATATAATTGACACACGCTCAATACTATATAAATAGTTTAGGTTAAATTATTTAATTTTTTTTTTTTTTTGCATGTGATCAAATTACTTATTGATAACATATAAGTGTAAATATTGACGTCAAATCGACTATTATTTATACTGTGAAACAATAAAGTGACCGCGTCGGATTACTTCGAAAATGTTTAAATCAATTGTAATCCAGTGTATATATTTTAAAGAATTTCTATTGAACGACATTAAAAAAAAATTCAAGATTTCGCATCCTTTCAACGTAAAAAAAGGAGGGCTCGGTTGTTCGTATATTATACTTATATAAGTACCGTATAAGCACATCGACATTCAGAAAAATTACATTCGGTCAACTATGTATATCAGGAGGGAAGGGGTTAAATTGAAATTAGTCTCCGTCGAATTTTTATTTTCGATTCTCCGAATTGCATACTTATGGTTTTATATTTCAATCGACACTGTAATGATATGCACTTATATCATTATTGTTTTATTTTCTTTCTTAAAATACTAAGACATTATATGCAAAAATATACTCTAAATATAATAATATATATTAATAAAAAATATCGACGCTTGCTCCTTTCGGAATACCGATTACATTATAAACAAAAAATAAGAAATTTAAGACATGACACGTGCAACGAATAAGTCGCACACTAATTCTTCGAAATTTATATATTAATTACACACACACGAGAGACAATAATCATCGAATTTGCCTACAATAAAATATCAAAATACAATAAAAAATAAGGTATATATCGATTTCTCAGGATTAGACCACATACAAATTTCCCACGTGATAATAAATAAGTAGACACCGCGCGTTATAAAAAACGCACGCGACTCAGTTCACACAAAATTCATACACGTGTGGAAAGAGTCTACCGGGATACGCTGAGTCGACATATGTATCATAACGTCACCTCATTGGTAAAGCTGACCACCACCATCAAAATTTCCAAATTATATTTCAATCGTTTATTAAAATTTATACCCTCGGCCTTTCGATGATTTCGTCGTCTCGTCAGTGTGCGCACACTCACCACAATAACAACAACTCAACAAATCGGTATCCCGTGAGGACAGGCATTGATCGTCACGCATACATCGAGTTGTTCAATTCTTGTCGCTGACTTCGAGCTGAAGACGGCGACCCAACCATTTCCTTTTTAAAATTTATTCTATTGACTCATCTCACTGGACGCTACCTTGAGTCGTCATACATCAGAAGAGTGAGGTAAGTGTTGTTTTTTTCTATAGAGCTTAGAAATATTTATTTCGCATTTTCTGCTGCAATTCTCGAACTCACGACCTCGGAACACTCCTTTCCGTTAAAAGGAGTAAGGTAATAATTCAATCTACAATAAGGGTCACCCAACACCCCCTTCTTATTTTTGAGTTATTACAAAGTGGCGCCCAACAAAAGTTCAGTTTTTTTAATATTATTAAATTAGCTTAACTGAGAATTGTCTAGAACCTGCGAAATAAATTCACGCTATTAAAACACTCACAACAAAATAAATATATTTTTATAAAACTTGATAGTTTGAATTTAATTTTAGATATTTTAACTTATAATTTTGGTCCGAGTGGGAAATTATAAGATATAATAATCTTTTGAAAATAAAAATATAAATGATTATAAAATCATAATTGATGTAAATTGTTGAATTATAATTTTTGTCCGAGAGTGGGAAATTATAAGATATAATAATCTTTTTTGAAAATAAAAAATAAATGATTATAAAATCATAATTAATATAAATTGTTAAATCATAATTTGGTCCGAGAGTGGGAAATTATAAAATTTAATAATATTTGTGAAAGATATAAAAATAAATGATTATAAAAATCATAATTGATATAAATTGTTGAATTATAATTTTGTCCGAGAGTGGGAAATTATAAAATTTAATAATATTTCTTTTGAAAGTAAAAAAATAAATGATTATAAAATCATAATTGATATAAATTATTAAATCATAATTTGTTCCGAGTGGGAAATTATAAGATTTAATAATATTTATGAAAGATATAAAATAAATGATTATTAAAATCATAATTGATATAAATTGTTGAATTATAATTTTCGTCCGAGAGTGGGAAATTATAAAATTTAATAATATTTTTTGAAGGTATAAAAATAAATGATTATAAAGATCATAACTGATATAAATTGTTAAATTATAATTTTGGTCCAAGAGTGGGAAATTATAAAATTTAATAATATTTGTAAAAGATATAAAATAAATGATTTAAAAAAAAATAAAAAAAAAAATAAAATAAAAAATAAATAAATAAAAAAAATAAAAAGGATTTTTATTATAGATACAAAAATATATATATATAATAACTGTCTCATTGAAATTATTATTATTCTTCGTCAAGAATATTTCTAAGTTAAAAAAATAAATAAATAAATAAACAAATAAATAAATAGATAAAAATAAAAAATTATATATTTATTCTTTCTCTAAATTTAAATCTTTTCAGATAAAATAATAAGTGTTATAATTTAAATATAAAAATTATTTTATATAATAATTATTTTAGTAAAATCATTAATATTTTTCATTAAAATATTTCTAAGTTGAATAAAAAAAAATATATATATATATATATATATATTTTAAACTAAATATTTTCATAAAACAATAAGATTTCCTTATTTTAAATATAAAAATTGTTTAAGAGAATTTATTTTTATTTTATTTTTTAAAATACCTATAAGTTAAAAAAAAAAAAAAAAAAAAAAAAAACATTTAAATTATACTATAATATTGAGTCTTTTGCAAAATTAAAAGGATTTTAATTTTTTTAATATAAAGAATATTTTAAATAATAGTTGTCTTATTGAAATTATTATTATTATTCATCAAAAATACTTCTAAGTTAAAAAAAAAAAAAAAAAAATATATAATAATAATAATATTATTATTAAATAAATAAATAAATTTATATTTTAAAGTGAATCTTTGCAGAAAAATAAAAAAAAAGATTCTGTACCTAAAATTATAAAGAACACTTTTAAATAGAATAGTGTTGTTCTATTGAAATTATTATTATTATCCTTATAAAAAAAAAAATATTTCGAAGTTAAATAAATAAAAAAAAATAATAAATAATAAATAAATAAATAAAAAGGATTTTTATTTCAGCTACAAAAAATATTTATACATAATAATTGTCTCATTGAAATCATTATTATTCTTCGTCAAGAATATTTCTAGGTAAAAAAATAATAAAATAAAATAAAATAAATAAATAGATAAAAATAAAAATTTGTATATTTATTCTTTCTTTAAATTTAAATCTTTTCAGATAAAATAATAAATGTTCTAATTTAAATATAAAATTATTTTATATAATAATTATTTTGGTAAAATCATTAATATTTCTCATTAAAATATTTCTAAGTTGAACAAAAAAAAATATATATATATATATTTTAAACTAAATATTTTCATGAAATAATAAGATTTTCTTATTTTAAACATAAAATTACTTAAGAGAAATTATTTTTATTTTTTTTAAAAAAAAAAAAAAAATACCTACAAGTTAAAAAAAAAAAAAAAAAAAAAGGAAATTTAGATTATACTTTAATATTGAGTCTTTTGGAAAAATAAAGAAGATTTTTATTTTTTTTTTATTACAAAGATATTTTTAAATAATAATTGTCTGATTGAAATTATTATTATTATTCATCAAAAATACTTCTAAGTTAAAAAAAAAAAAAAAAAAAAAAAAAAAAAATTAATAATAATAAATAAATAAATTTATATTTTTAAAGTGAAACTTTGCAGAAAAATAAAAAAAAGATTCTGTACTTAGAATATAAAGAACACTTTTAAATAGAATAGTGTTGTTTTATTGAAATCATTGTTATTATCCTTATAAAAAATATTTCTAAGTTAAATAAGCAAAAATATATATATATAAATAAATATATAAAATTTATTAAATATAAACAAATTTCATTTGAAATAACTCTAATTTGATAATATAAAAAAAATTAAATAAATAATTATATATATATTTTTAATAAATTGTTTCAAATAATATAATACGATTTTTACTTTAAATATAAAACAAGTTTTATATAATAATCGTATTATTAAAAATTTTATCTTTTTCTTTACATATATTTCTAAGTTGTAAGAGTAATTATACTTACATTTAAGTAATATTTATTTCTAAAAAAAAAAAAAAATAATAATAATAATAAATAAAAAAAAAAAAAGGATTATTATATAGACATATATAAATATAACATAAATCTTTTTTAGGTAACAGTATTTATAAGTTAACGCTTACAAATAATTAATCTTATTATTTTATTCTAAATATTTATATATTGAGTTTATAGAAAGAAAAAGTGTAATAATTTTTTTCTTTTAATTTTCTTTTATGAAAAATCAAATTATTTAAATTTATACTTACAAAATAATTATCTGATAATTATAATAAATAAACTTTTACATTAAATCTACGTAAAATATTTTATAAATATCCTTAAAATTTTGCTTTTAATTCATAGTAAATAAAATAAAAACAATACTTATAAAATACAATTTTATATTTTTGTTCGTATAAAATATTTTTAAGTCCAACATTATTTTATTATTATAATAAAATTATTTCAAAGATTAAATAATAACTATAAAATAATTATTATATATATTTTTTCAAATAAAACATTTCTACCCCAAACTTACGAAAATAATAATAAATAAAATTTTTATTATTTTAGTGATAATATTCTAAACTATTATATAGTATACAATACATTCATATATGTGGTGAAATCTTTTATTTTTTTGTTTACTTTTAAGTCTAATAGTGGATTAGGTTAAAATAAAATAAATAAATAAAAATTCACCTATTATTTTATAATTCTATTTTAACTTGTATGAAATTTAATTACTCTTTACAAAAATAGTAAATTATTCTATCTACTTAAACCCAAGGAATCATATTAAATCAAAAAAAAAAAACAAATATAATATATAATCTATTTTAACAAGATAAATAATAAAAATACATATGTCACAAGTAGAACAAAATCGGTTCATATTTGAAGACATAGATTTTCAAACGTATCAACGACTTGGTACACAAATCAATGTGTAAGTAATCGTGAAACAATAGACACTATTCATGTTAGACGTCTAAAACCCCATTTTCCAGAGAAAAATGCGAAAAGAAGAACAAAATAAAAAAAAAATAATAATAAAAAAAAAAAAAATATATATAAATAAATGATAAAATAAAATAAGTAAATGAATAAATAAAAAAAAAATAATAATAATGTATGTAAAAAAAAAAAAAAAAAAAATTTTTCGCATACAAAATGTATGCACAAAAATACAATTAATTTTAATCAAAAATTAACACTTTATCTACACTTCTTAACACTACTTTTATGATTATTTATATGATTTAAAATATTAAATGTAATTTGTTTTATAAAAAATATGTTAACATATTATGTGTATGTAAAAAAAAAAAAAAAAAAAATTTTTGTAACTAAATTATAAGATATAATGTAGTAACACATTATAGTAGTCCTGAAATAATACAGAAAAGACGAAGATACTTATTTCTGTTATTTGACACATATGTACTCTTAGAGATTCATATTTTATTGTACCTAAACATGTATGTATATACATATTTGGATTCAGAATTTAAAAGCATAAGGTTCAACTCATTCTATATACAAAAATGTAACAAGATCTATGTAAAACTTAAAACAATTCTTTAAATGTGAATCGTTTCTATTTACACCATTATTTTATAATTTTTATACGTCAAAATGTAAAGATAACAAGATTCAAAAAAAAAAAAAAAAAAAATTGTTTAGTCTAAATTACTAGACATAGTCTGTTCTATAAAAAATCTGTACCAAGATAATATAAGGATATTCATTAAGTTTAAAATATAAGTTGTATTAAAGTGTACACAACATTTTGTGTGCTCTAAAAAAAAAAAAAAAAAAAAAAATTTTATTATTTAATTGTGCAATTTTAAATAAGATAACTGTTTCCTTCCATAAAATAGATGTATACAAAAAAATTATGTTGTATTTAAGAATATCATACTTCATAAAAAAAAAAAAAAAAAAAAAAACTTTAAAATTGTAAAGCAATCATTGTCGTCCACCCCGATGCGATGTTCAATTAAAATAGCAAGACAACCCAAGCTCAAGGTGGAAAACTTCTACCAACTTCAACTTTCAACTTTCAACAGGAACTCAACTTTCAACTTTCAACATTAAACTTCGACGTTTTGGTTTTTTCTTTCAACATCATGAATTCCATCTTCTGACCATGGTTGTGAGGGCACAACCCAGAAAAAGACTGGGGTGGATGTAATGATATGCACTTATATCATTATTGTTTTATTTTCTTTCTTAAAATACTAAGACATTATATGCAAAAATATACTCTAAATATAATAATATATATTAATAAAAAATATCGACGCTTGCTCCTTTCGGAATACCGATTACATTATAAACAAAAAATAAGAAATTTAAGACATGACACGTGCAACGAATAAGTCGCACACTAATTCTTCGAAATTTATATATTAATTACACGCACACGAGAGACAATAATCATCGAATTTGCCTACAATAAAATATCAAAATACAATAAAAAATAAGGTATATATCGATTTCTCAGGATTAGACCACATACAAATTTCCCACGTGATAATAAATAAGTAGACACCGCGCGTTATAAAAAACGCACGCGACTCAGTTCACACAAAATTCATACACGTGTGGGAAAGAGTCTACCGGGATACGCTGAGTCGACATATGTATCATAACGTCACCTCATTGGTAAAGCTGACCACCACCACACTGTGAACCTGAATAGAAAATTAATTTGGTCAAAATACATTTTCCGGCTAATTTGTTTCCAATACGTCCTGCTATATAATACTTTGAATTCTTTGTTATTATAATTACAACACGCCATTCTTGTCGTGTACTTTATCTTAAAAACTTAATAATTTAAAAAGAAAATTTCAGTTCAATAAGCTAATAATCTAACAGTACCGTAAAATAAAATGATTAAACACGCATCAATACAAATACAAATACGGGAGTCAAATTAATTATAATTTATTAGCTAAGTACAAACACTAAAAAAAAAAAAATGTGATACGATAGCCGATAATATATATAAATACGTAGCTGATAGTGTGATAGTTAAGCCTTTTAGCCATATTATATATTTTATATACACTATAAAACTATTCTATATAGACTTCAATATAATACTTCTGTTGTAAGTCAATTGAAAAAAATTAATTTTTACTTTACAGTTCAAATTATCATAAGAAACGATTAATAAATAATAGAAATTTTAAAAATTAAACTTTTGAAAATACAACGCGTAAAATAAATACGAATATCGTGAGTTTTGTTAAAAATCTGTGTCTATAATTAAATAGGCGACAACATTTTTTTACTGGGGGGCGACAATTTTGTCGGCCCGGTGTATTATATAAGAAACAATACGCGCCGTTCCAAACAATTTCCCGATAATATTTATTTATTAATAAAACTCGTTAATATACACTACCCAAACACGCGAGTTTTGATTTAGAAACATAATATGTAAGTGTGGAAAAAATGCGTATGTAAATTAGAGAATACTAACGAGAATAATAGTCTGTGTATATAATATATATATAAGTACGAGTTATAAAATTATACAGAGAAAGTGATCAACGGGAGATTTTTTTTTTTTTTTACGCGCATTCATCTTCAAGATATATAACTAAGAAAAAAGAAAAAAAACAACGGCTCGTTCCCGACTAATAATTTTCGAACACGGAATTCTGATCGCTGCAGTACACTATATATATATGTTAAGAGTTTATAAAGATGCGTTTGAATGATAAAAAAACGTGCACATGTATATATATATATATATAATTTAAGTACGTATGTTACCTACCCACTTATTAATGTGCTGAGATTCAGTTATAAGTCTCAATATAACTAATACACGTTATATATAATAATAATTGTAATAAAACGATATAAAGCAACGCGTGTGAACTTGTGACACGCGTAGTCATATGCGCGTGTACGTTTTGTTCGTAATACTGCGGAAGGAATTTCATTTAAAACTTTCTCCACTCATACACATAATATTATTAGACTTTTTTTCTTACGTTTTTGACAATACCGCGCAATGATGTAACACTTTGTACAGTTTTTATCGTAAACAAATGTAGTAGACGAAGTGGATTGATATAATATCAACCTTGGCATTTGTTTCGATTAGAAATACGTCATTGTCACGAGTGTTTTAGTTTTTGCGCAGTCAAATGTTTCTTCGAGAGAGCAATGAGAACAAAGTAAAATTATGTTTTTTTTTTAACTCCAGGGCGAACAGTCGTTTCTCCTCCAAGAAGCTATTATAAGGAACACGCTATAAGAATGATGGTTTACTCGTTTTTTTGAAATGGCCACTTGATCGACCGCATTCAGAGCGTGTTCCAACGAGCCGACCAGACGAAAATTCAAAAAGTGATCAACGTATATATTAATGGGAATAAATCGACTCGACTTCAGAGGCGTCCTGAATCCTGGAGTACATTTCAACGCATTTGATGCAAAACACATTTTGAAATTAGACGTATTTGCAGCGAAATTCGTACAAATCTAATTCATGTCGAGAGCTCTTCTTTTCTACACGAAAAAGTGTTCACAGACAAAAGAATTAAATACGATTAAATTTAAAATTCTTAAAAAGATCCACCGATGAAAAACGAATAATTTTTCGCGTCCGTTCTAAATCTAAAACGTGTAAAAACGTTATGTAACACGACCGGATGAAATTATATCAATAAAAAAAAAAAATTATATTTTATCGAATATTTTATGTGTACGAAAAAAAAAATGGGTTTTCGACGCGTCGTGCTGTGAAAACGAGAAAAACCTTATCGGTGACGGAATCGTGCAACTACAAGTACGTCATATATTATTATAAAATTGAAGGAGGAGTTCCCGTTGCTTGCTGTTGTTGTCGGTGTCGGTGCCCGGTGGTGTACACCCTGCAGGTCATTAAATTCGTTATACGAGTTAACCACTAAACCACCACATGCGTGTGCGCGTGTTTTAAAGTCGATTTCACGCCGAGACGATAGAAAATTAATACGTTATGAATATTATGTTCGAATGGCAGAAGAGTAAAAAAAAAAAAAAAATCCGTTAAATCAATGAAAATTCGTCAATTTAATAAAATCGTTTTTTCATTGAATTCAAACAGATATATTTGAATAGATTATTATATATAGATTATACTGATATAAAGAAATGTATAATAAACTTGAAGAAATTAAAAAAATACGTAATAAACTCGTATAAAAATTAAAATCTTTTTTTTCCGAGGCAGAAAGCATTTAATTTTGCACTGTTGTAAATCTATAAGTTGAAAAACAAACCTACATTGAAGTTACCTGTTTTTATGGATGTGAGATGCGGTCGGTAATAAAGGGAGAAATGAAGAGAAATTAATGACATTTGAAAGAAAAGTACTCCGACGTATACCATAGAGAACGGCGAATGCCGAACAAGAATAAACGAGGAAGTACACCAAAATGTAGTTAAATATAAAAGTGTACATTAGAAGTAAGGTAGTCAAATGTGTCGGGGTTATGCCATTTAATATACTGCAGTACATATAATACACCAAGTAATAACAGGTAAAATCAGTGAGATAAGACATAGAGGTCGTCCCAGACAGACGTTAAAAACAGACTTTGAAGCGCGCGCACGAGGAATAAGACTGGAAGAGAGTATAGATGGCGTGAAATAGTGAGACCAGCAAAGGCCCCGCTGAGTGACCTATAAAAAGCTAAAAAAGAAAAGAACGAAATAAGACACGTGTCAGACGTGCAGTTAAAATTACCCTCGAAAAATTTGATTCTCCGGGTAAAAAATCAAAACTGAATTCATTAATGGTAACTGTTGAGTAAAAGATTTTTTTGAGTAAATAAGAATTTTACACCACGTACGAGATATAACAAAAAATATTATATAACAATGAACGACAAAAATATAATACGACTGTATATAGAGTATATTTTATTTATTGCAATATTGTTTATTAATTATTCCGGTTTTTTTTCGATTATTATAGCTAAACAATAAATCGAATATTTTACAACGGAAAATAATAACGCGTTATCCGCCTGATATAAATGTATAACGTCATACGTGTAATAATAGAACAAAATAACATCAACTGTAACCTGCAAAGTGTACAATATTCGGTATATAGTAATAACTAATATTATATAAAAATAACATAATATAGAAATATTTTTTTTTTTTTATAAATCTAAAATCACATTTCAGATATAATTATTTTTCTTTACACGCGACTATGTACATTTTCATATTTAGTTTTCGAATTTTTTATGGTTTACAATCACGTATATCCAGAGCCATCTTAAGGTTATGTGAGGCGCAAAATATTTGGGGGCCTTTGAATACTTAAATTACGATATATTCACATATATATTTTTTTTAACACATAATAATATGTATTATATTAGATATTAAAAATTATACTTTATTAATAAAAACTAAAATGCCAATTTTTATTAGAATCTCTGTTACTTTATTGTTTATGATAATTTCAAAATGATAATATTTTAAAATTTAAATATTTTTTTATCATTCGAGATTTACTTATTTTTTTAAATATCTATAAGTAAAAGAAAAAAAATTAATATGTTATTTTGTAAATAAATTTGGGGCCTTTAGAATTTGGGGGCCCTGGGCCCCGGCCCTCCAGGCCCATGCCTTAAGACGGCACTGCGTATATCGTAAACGCACCATTGCTAAAATTGAAACTTAAAACATTTTTATGACTAAATTTATATATGGCATTGTGTGGGGCATGTTTTTACTCAATATCTACCGACTAATAATTATTAGATTTGTAATAATTGATCGTGGAAGGAAAAATGATGTTATTCTATAACATCACGTCATTAGCTAATTGGATTTCGTGAGAATTGGTATTCCGGTGATTCTTTTTTTCTTAGAATACAAATTCTAATTAATAAAACTATCATATACGTCTTGTATACCAGAAATTAAAGGACTTCATACGATTCGTCGTACGTATAATATTGTACCGATACTTTTATACGTATTTAGTTATAGGACAAAAAAAAAATAGAATAATTTCTAACTTTTATATAAATATATACGTATAGTAATAAGAAGTCGGGCACAATTTAATGATCGTAGGAATAATATTTTTTTTTCGTTTTAAACGTTAGAATATTTTTTTTTCTATTTAGAAAACATTGAATTGGTAGGGAATTTCGAAATGCAATCAAAAACAGATCGTCGAAAACAACGCCATTCGAATCTATAAAAAAAATCTCTCTCTCTATATATATATATATTATTACCATAAAATAATAATAATTGTAGCTACGCCAAAGTTATAATATATATGCACAGATAAATGCTTTTATGTAGAAATCAAGCGGGAAAAATAAAAAAATTTACGTACGTACTATTAATGTATTCATACAAAAGAAAACAATTATTACATAATCATTTAATTTCGAGTTTTTGCAGGACCAAGACGTACCTGAATGTACGGCGCAGAATATACTAAAATATTGACTTTGTGTGTAAGAAAGTAGCTAGTTAGTATAATCCTTGGAAATTTGAAGATTATACGCAGAGATCATTATTTCAGATTAATATTAAATAAACGAAAACTTAATGTACACAATCGACTACAAATTTCAAATCTAGAAGATTTGGAATTTTTTTTTTTTTTTTGAATCTATTATACCAGATTACAACATAAAAGTAACAAATTAATATTACACATATACTATAGGTGCATGTAATTAGGCGTATATTGAAAGACCAATGTTTATGGAAGGCAATTTATTTTATTATGAACTAGCGATTATCTGGAAATTATTAAATGATTATTTCGGTATTCATTTATTCATTATAAAATCATTTATGAAGTATTTACAGCCCACTTTCAAAATTATTTTCCAACTATTTATACCTTAAGCAGATATAAAATTTTGATTTTCAAAACGAAACTTGTATTTTTATCAAAATAAATAAATGAAAATGCTTTTTAATTTGTTATTTTCATTATTCTGTTTATGAACAATTTGTCTTTTAACTAAATTTAAAACATAATAACACACATACTTTTATCTTACATACTTTTTAAAAATATCTATATATATATAGTATACATAATTGCGCACTTAATATCGTTTTGATACAATTTACAAACTAAATTCATATCTAAACAAATTCAACAATAATTGACCTACAGTAAAAAGATTCACATTGTTTTGAAACTATTGTTTCTTGATTATATATATATATATATATATATATGTATGTATACTTTTATAACTAATCAAATGCCTCATCCACTTAGTGAAACCGTTCTTTCCATGAATCCGCGGACGTTCTACAGACTATGCAATTTAAAGAAATTACGAAATGTGGACGCATCCAGTTCATGAAATGGATAGGTTTTCATATCCATATTGTGTAATTTATTCAGTAATGTGGACATCAATTTTATGAAATAATATATTTAAATATACAAATTAAATTAATTCTTACTACTATATACGTATATGTTGTATTATACTTAATTATTTTTATTTTTTAACACAACACGCTTATTGATTTTAAAATCGATTTTTGTTTTGTTTTTCAATTTAAAATCAAAATCTATTAAAAAACAGTTCCTCGATAAGTGGATGCAACATACATAATATATATATATATATATATGTCTATTACATACTATTTATATACATTTAAACATATTTTCTAGTACTAAGTTATAGTTTTAAGTTACTATGTGGTAATTTTTGTGGACGGCATATAGTTTCTATGGCTATATATTATAAAAAAATATTTCTATTTATATGTGTGTGTGTGTGTGTGTAATAAATATATTTTTTTTTTGTATATTTATAAATGTGTATTATATAAAACCGATCGAAAACCGTTTTGACCGCGCAATCAAAGGCTGCGTATTTAGTATAGACGGCTAAAATTCAAAACTTTTCGAGATCGTTTTTCGCACTCCGTCATCGTGGTAGACGCAGTTATACAGCCGAGTTTCTTGAACCGCGTAAATCGTCATCTAATGTTCGATCTCTGTACGTACGCTTGCAACGACGCACATCGCATCTCGTAGAAATACTGAAAATTGTACGGGCCTTTCAAATCGATTAGCTTTTGGATTGTTTGTTTACCGTCGTCTACAGTCTGTTAGGAAAAAAAAATTTTCGATTCAACCTCCGTAGATATGAGGGGCGCAACAATACACTGTAGTTGAGAGAACTTCTAAAAAATAAACTCCAAGGATGAATAGCAAGCCGTATCGCAACCATATAAGTTCTTGGGTCCATAAGCAAAAATCTTTTTTTAAGGTCTCTCAAAGCACGATGATATATTTCTTCTTGGTAAAAATAAATGACTGAATGGTAATAGGGATGTACTGGTTTTACAATTAAAGTATACGGTTTAGTTGTACAGTCTGTGAATAGGTTCTGATAGAACGAGAGAGTCTTATATATCAGCTTACCCGTTTACCCGTCTGCTTACCCGACAGTACATTTACATAGACTTTCAAATATTTAAACAGACAGATTATTCTGCAACACTTAAAATCATTAAGAAAAAAAATGAAAAAAATTTTAAGGAAAACATTGTAAACCATCTGTGGTGTATATAAATGGGGAGCTGGTGGGTGCTGCAGCTCTCTCTCCGAAATTTCAAGAATATTTATGATAATTATTCGCGTACGTTATAAATAAAAAATATATTTTCCTGCGTGGATTATGAATTACAGTATCTTATTTGTAATAAATATTTCATACCTAATTTTCAAACTTTTTTTTTTTTTGGTCGTAGTTAATGACATAATTTATGTTAAACACTTAGAAGTATCATCCGTTGTGACTCGATCTTGTGCAGAAAATTTTATAAGTAGATCAAGTACAACGAAATCGTAAGGGAGTTGTATTGGATGTGTAGAATTTTCGTTTGTGGAAATTATCGACCGAACTTGGAAAAGTTTTGTACTCACTTCGATGCTGCCGACCTGCTCGGCGGCCAGTTCGTAAAGTCCATATGCGTACAAGTGATCGCGTCGTTTGTCCCGTTCCATTTGTTTGACGATTTCGGTGAGAGAACGACGATGATCTCCAACTGGCTCATCAGACGACAACGCTTTCCGACATACGATCGTCAACAGCTTTTTCTGATACCGCGTCGTTTCATCGTCGTTTTTGTTTTCTCGACAATCTGCCGCGTACAGAAATAAATTAATACACACATCTCGATATCATTTAGTACTGCAGGGACTATTTAAAATTCTACAAAGCGGAACAAATATGATAGATTTTTTGATTGTCTCAATTGTTTTCTTAACCGTACGGAAAAACTACCAGAAAATTAATTACAAAAAAAATCTACCATGTTCTTCTATAATATTCTAACAATAGTGAAAACATTTCAAAAATCGACAGAAGTTTTTCGAGCGTTTGAAATTTAAATTTCGAGTAAATTGGAAATTGAAAATTTTCTCGTGAAATTACGGTTTTCTATTTGAAATAATAAAAATTTTAATTTCCAGAGTCTCGTTTACTTTTATATCGTATTCAATCGAGTTCAGCAGACGTCCTGCTTACGTATTACTCGTATATCTTATATCTAACATGACACTTATATAAGTCTTTGGGATTTTTTTATTTTTATATCACAGCGTTTGTCCATTAGAGCTAACACTGATCTGGCGGACCGCCATCCTATTATTTTAATGGATAGTCGAGGTATCAGTTTTTGTGTACACGTATACATATTTTAATTTCACGAAAAAAAAATTTCAGCTTTTATAATGAACCATAATCCTGGAATCTATATTAACCTAGAGGCTGGAAGTGTTACAGGTAAATAAAATATCATATTAATGTACACATTCAATTATTTCAGTTGCACCGACAGGCACGTACACAAAATAAAATTTCGGGGGGCGGGGGAGGGGTTTACAAAATATAGCAATACAAATTGTACAGCAATATAATAAAACAATTTCTTCCTCCTTACTCATTATTTTTTAATGTGACAAGAAATTATTTCGGGGGTTTGAACCTCAACCCCCTGTATACGTGCCTGTGCACCGATACCTACAGCACTGGCAACTCCATAACATTATTATTATTATTATTATTTTACATTAAAAAAAAATAGGAACGAAAATAATATATTAAATTACTTTTTTTTTTCAAAATAATGATTCTGTAAAGAAATCTGCCACACTTGGGGACTAAGGGTTAGGGCCAATATATCTGAACTTGCCAAACGACATTGTGTTTTAACGATAAAAAAAAAAATGAACTCGTACCTGCTAGAACGGCTCGCAACGCGTCCGTCGGCCATTTGGTCGTCCCGTACTTGACGTACAGCACCTCGAAAACGATAAGACGGCAGTGTCGTTTGCCGCCAACGCGGTCGTCGTCGTCGTCGTCGTCGTCCTCACCGCCCGCAGTCGTCGTCCGTCGCAGCGCGTCGGCCACCACCCGCTTTCTGTCCGCCACGAAATTTCCCACCATGTCCCGTTCCGCGATCCGACGCCGACCGTCCTCGATCGTCTCGTCCGTCCGCCGCGACATCAGCTCGGCCGCCACCGAGTCACCCGCCGCTACTGCGCACACTGCACACACATACATCGCGTACACGTATTTTTATAGTAAAATTTATTAAAAAAAAAAAATTGAATAAATATCGTGTATGCGTCAATGTTTTGATAGACATTTTTTTTTTCTTACATATAGAAATGTCCTGAAAAAAACTTGTTCGACGTATACGAATTGCGTATTTATAATATTGTTTCGGTCATTAATAAAACTAAATTTATCAAAGAAAATTGTTGCGCTCTACGTACACATGATGAGTATAGTAAATAACACATGCGCAGTTTAGCCCGGAGAAAAGAATTATTTTAGAGCGTCGGAATTAAAAGAATCGAGTTAGAAAACCAGATTTTGCGCTATAAGAAAACGTTAAATCTGCATCAAAGTAATAAGAAATTCTTTTAAGTATATATATAGTGAAACGTTAATAGGCCAGGCAACAGGCTACTTTAGAAAATCTTAATCCAACGTTTTGGACGTTTACAAATTAACTCAGTAACAGAATCAATAAGGCGGTCTGTGCTTACGACGTTCTTTTTTTTTTTTTAATATTGAAAATTCAGTAGAGTATAAAAGACGAAGTTTTCGCTCAGAACAACTCGTTTTTTTTTATTCGTTTTATACACGACGATTTATCGATAGCGACATTTCTTCGCACACGCACCCGCGGCCGTCACGAGCCAATAAATACGGGTTGTTAGTGACAAAAGATTATCGCATGTAAATTGGGGGAGTCGCACAAAAAGAAAGTCAATTTACATGTAATTTAGGAAATTTATAGCAACGTTTTGCATTCTAAAAACTTTTGTATTCTATAAAGTTCACAAAACCGAATTACAGCTAACGTCCGTACTCCATTCTTAGATTGTATTGCGTAATGTCTTAATTGGCACAATGCACATATTTTTTACGATTTTTTTTTTAGGTATACAATTATCACGATACACTGTGTTCTTTTTTAAAAGTTATTTATAAAAAAAAATATTTAAATAAAATAAAACATTTTATAATAAGGTTTTATTACAAGCTATAACATAATAATTTTAACACACTGAAAGAAATGATATTAAATGAAGAAAATGAAAATTTGAAATGAAATTCAATACTTAAAAACGAAAACTCAATGGCAATAATAATAATATTTAGAACCAATATCATAAAATTATGATCAAAATCGAAACCATAATTTAAATCAGTTTTTAGGAGGTCGAAATAAAACGGAAATAATTATGAACCGCGCGCGGGTAATCGAAACAATCGTCGTTTTCAAAACTGAAATAATTTTTACAGCGTAAAAATCAAAGTCTTCAAATTGTTAATTCCGATTAGTGAGTACAGTAAACGAATGTATAGAACTTTTTATGAAACCGTAACATGGGCTTTCTAAAGACCACGAGGGGGGGACTTAATTTAAGCTTATAACTCTATAAATTAATAAAAATGCTGACTTCTTAAATATTTAATTTTCTATATTAACGCGTATTTTGATTTTATCGTAATATACTTCAAACCGCGAAATCCATGGACATTGTTTAATCGATCTATTACAGTTTATTTTTCCCTCCGTTATAGTTGAAACCCTTAACCCGGACGACCTGCACCTAATACACAAGCAAAAAAAAAAAAATACGAGTGAAAACGTTTAAAATAATTTGCATCTCAACGTGAATTACGACGTGGATCGTTCCGAAACTTTATTACTACTTCTGTGTATATTAGCTTTAGATGGATATATACGTATAGTGCTGCAGTGTGAAACTCCGTAGAACGTATAATTAACGCGCAAGTTTTCAAATTATTCATTTGGATTTTTGTTTTTATCAAATTAAGTACTTCGGAAAACTTTTATGAGTTACTGCAGTTCCACAGTTATTCATAAAATTTCATTTCAAACACGTTCGCGTAAAATATTTTTTCTTTTCGCGTGCCGAGAATCAAAAAGTACGAGGTGTTTTTTTTTCTTTCAATTATACGCCAAAACGTTTTGACGTACATTTTTATTTAGTTTTTTTTTTTTAAACATAATTATTCCGAAAAATAAACAAGAATACGTTCAATTAATGTTATTCAATATTTCTATCTTACCCGTCGCCATAAAGTAATGATACGGCCGCATCCATACATTATCTTTTGCTACACTAGCAAACTTCCTACACGCCGCCATCCAATCCAATCTTATGGTATACATAAAACCCAACTCGTGTAAATACATGGCTTTCATATTTACAAAACAATACTCAACAGTCGTTGAACCGGTCTCGTAGGCTCGTATTGATCCCTCGATATCGCCCTGCGGGTTAAGTACAATATCATATGTCGATATACGACAAAGAATTCTAGCAAAACGTCAACCAAAACTATTTCGTCAATCAAAGGCGTTAATGATCGACAACTCCTACATTCAAATGACACACATAGTCCGCTGCTGAAAATAAGAAATATTATATAGTATGATTAGGCACGTACTTTGAGAAAACACGAACGACCGGTGAAGTATTGGAGCATTGTAGAGCTTTGGAATTCTTCGGGAGGATTGCATACAAGTTGTTCCGATTCATTCACGTGAGATTCGTTTTCTCGAGAATGAGGACCGTCGAACATAAAATCCGTGTTTCCCATCATACGATACCACGACAGGATGCCCCTAATAAATAATTACAACATCGGTTAATTGACCAAAATAAAAATTCACATATCGATTTTCAGTTTTCGACGATTGACAAAAATTGATAAAACATCGAGAATCGCAAAAAAAAAAAAAACTGAACACCGTTATTCCCCTAAAGATAAAATGTTATCCACTTAATCGTTGAATTCGAGTCGTAGAGTAATTAATAATATACGCACTAATGCAATGTAATAATTAATATTTTGATTTATCAAAATCTATAAAACGAAAAAATAATCTAATAATTTATTTCACTACGAATGAACGATAATAATATATTTACCATGCTAAAGGTGCGTGTACATCGGGCCCGTTTTTAGCAAAGGCCAATGCGTCCAAACCCGTTTGACGGTCTCCGCGAAAACCCACCATTCCGATTACGGAGACTATCGTTGGAGGCAATAATGATACCATCAAATTAAATGCTCCGTATCCCACGCTGACCGCTGTCATTAACCTAACCACGTCTTTGGGCACCATGTTTGACACACTAGAAACCCCCCAACCCAAAAAATTATAGTAGCAAATAATATTTATATCGAACGATTCGATTGAAAATATTTTATTTCTTTTTTTCTATCGACTGAAGGCGCCATTTTAATACATTATTATTGTACGGCAGTATATTTAGTTGTAAATTACCTATTTTGACGTAACATTTCAAATGATGTGGTCGCTGAACGAAGCATGCGACTTCCAATGTTCGAGGCCAAAGTAAAGGTGACAGACTGTCTGCGTTTTAACACGGGCGGCCATCGTGGAGTGTTCTGATCTGAAATCAATAGAAAAACACAGTTAAACGCAACAATTCGATTTATTATTACTGATATTCGGGAGATATACTTTAAACCGTTTTATAAAATTCTTAAAATTTGACACACTCACTAATTTTTATAACATTCAAAATCTTTCGTAAACACGATATCGTTATTTTTGTGAAAATAATAATTATCTTTGTTTAATCGTCGAGGAAAATTATACCTTCTGCAACCCAAGAGGCGTGCTTTTCAAGATCAAAATTTAGAATAAGCCCGTCTGGCCCGTCTACAAGTGTATTATATAGAAAAAAGTACGATGATTGAGTGCTAATTTTAGAAATAATTTTCGTCATAAAATTATCGAAATGTTTATACTGGGAGTGTCCCATGCAAATTCGGAGTTATTATTAGACAAACCAAAAATCTAAATTTCTAGTTTTTATTAATCTTTTTCAAAAATTAACGATTTCTACTAATAACTTTTTTCTTCGAGCGAGTTGGTCGAAATCACCGAAATATGCATTAAATCAACGAAATACCACATTAAAATCGTAAAAGACGCGTTATAAACGTTTTTATTTTAATTCAAAATATCGTATATAAAGTATTTTATTAGAGCCACAGCATAACATACCGCAAGTAAATCAGAAGAAATATGCAAAAGCATACAAATCCAAATCCTATATAGTCGTATCTTATTTATATGGGGAATTGATTTTTTTTTTTTTTACAAAATTATACCAATTTCATGAATATCCAGTAAACTCTGTAAGGAATAATTTTTTTTCCTTATACGGCTATACATTTTGTACCGAAAACATTGATTATTATTTAATTTCAAGGAACAGAGTAGGCCTGTCAGGCGGTTAGGTATATATTTGTATCTATATAACGTTAGGCCGAAGTTACTGCCGATGTCATTAAAATCAATACGATATTACATCCGCAGGATACTGTGACTCAAATTAGTTAAAAGGGGTGTTTGTAATGCGGTCACGCCCTCTATTTGTAATACTGGCAGGGGAGAACGAAGTATTCCAAAGAATTTAATTTAATTTAATTTTTTTTTTTTTTTACCGCGATAAATTCGAAAACGGTATTGTACAATTATTATAATATTATAAACGTAAAAACGTTCGGATCGCCGGCAACGAAATAACAGACCGTTTTCTACGTTCCGCAAAAAACAGTTTCTAAATTTATCATCTTTTAAAATCCCGTTAATCTGATCTTTTTCAAATTCACCTGTACAATAGCTCACTTGGAATACCCGGTAGCACAAAAGTGGTCTTCGCCCTTCCGCCATCTTACGCTTCACGGCATCGCAGCATTTGTCCCCTGATTTCTTTCCGTCCACGATCCTTCACCTTTCTCCAGGCGTCTAACGGTCGTCTTCTCCCGTCTTCGTAGGTCGTAACTTCCTTCCCAATCACTACAAACCTTCTTCCGATTCATTCTTCCGACATCTGCTGACATCAATTCACTTCTTAACTCCAGTTCGCAATCAGTTATGTCTTACATATCCTGAGCACCGCGCGTCTCCTTAATTTAATTCTCATTTTTTCATATCTATTTACTAATTGTATTTGTTCGTCAATTGTCGCGCTGTAATATTTTATACGAATATAGAGGAAATTAAGAGAGAAAAAAAACGTTACAAGCGTGACCACATTATTTGTGCCGCCGAAAAATATAATCTCATCCGCGGGGACAAAAAAAACCTATTTAAATACGCTTCATGACATGTAAGAAAGTTAAAGCTTTTGAGATGTGGTTATATACAGGCGAATACTAAAAATTTCACGGACAGATCGAATTACTAATCAAAGTGTACTGAAAAGGATGGGAAAATATATCATATGAGGAATAATCAACGATGCAACGTACTCCACCTTATATTACAAGGAAAAATCGAAGGAAAAAGAAGTGTAGAAAGAAGACGAAAGAATACCCTGGCTAAAGAATCTCCGCGACTGGTGTATAAGAAAACATCAATTGATTTATTTCGAGCATCACTTGACGGGGACAACATTGTCAATACGATATCCAACACCCGAAACGGATAGGAACATAAAGAAGAAGAAATACGCTACTTCAGCTACGCCAGCGGTTCACGCGAGAAAAGGTAAAAAAAAAAAAACCTCTTGCGAATTCGCTAACCTATGTCCAGGTCGTACACGTTACGGTAAACGTTCAGCACGGCGGCGTAACACTGTTGATACATTTTCCAGGCACGGCGCAACGCGTACACCACCCGGGCCATAGTACCCACCGAAGGGCTGTCCCTGTGCACGGCCAACGTCAGTCCAACTATGCACACGGTAACGTCGGCCAGCAGGATTTGCCTGTCCAAGTCGTCCGCACCAGCAGCTGCGCTCGAAAACAGCCTTCGTCTGATCTCCCGCATCCATCCGCCAGCGGTTTTCGCGCGACAACGCGATTCCAGTCGCCTACACTCGGCCAGCGCACCCTCCAGTCGCGACTTCTCTGGCGTTCCGATTGCCGTCTGCGAAATGTCGCGTAGAAACGCAGGCGCATATTTTATTATATATTCGTTACGTGAAATTCGGTCGGGTGAAATGGACAAAAATCGATTATTTTACGCGTCACGTCAATTTCACAAAATAACCAATACAGGCCTATTGCAAAACGAACTGATTTAAAACTAATATTTACTATAATATCATGTAAAATTGTTTTTTTTTTTTTTAATATGTCACTTACATACCTTTCAATAATAAAATTTTTATTAAATACAATTTTTTTTTATTATTATTAAATTCGACGAAAAAATCCTATATTTTGCATTAATATTAGGCATTTTTTTTTTTTGAAAATTCACGTTACCGAAATTAAAGAGCACCTAGTGAGAGTATAGTTACAAAGTTACAAAAAATATTAACACTTTTTACTTTACGTTTTTTTCATTGGTAACTGCGGGTAACTTTGTAACTCATTTTGTTAATTTATCAGTTACTTTATATACATATATATATAACATTTACCAACAATAGAACAAAACATTTGGCGCTAGCGATATGCAAGTCATGGGCTTCGTCTTGTCGATTTAATATATTTTCAGCGTCGGCTAAATTATTATAGTTTCGAATCGACATCCAAACGGCTTTTCTACATATTCTCCAGGTAGGTTCATTGTCGGAAGACACACTACTATTACAGTGGACGAAGTTCATCTACAAAACAAAAAACCCGTTTCGCGATCAATATATATTGATTTGTATACACGTATATTTTCCTATTTCTTATTTATATTAGTGTAGGAATACTAATTCGTCGTGTCGTTACAATGTCGAAATGGTATTTTGTATGCAGATTATAGTTGGCTCGTGAATCGTGATAAAATCCAGTACAATAAGCACACTTATAGTTTCTTAACAATAAACACGTGTTTAATAAAACACGCGTGATAAAATAATGTTTGGGAAAGCTGCAAGCGTCGCCAAACATTAATTTTCTTGGGATATTTTTTTAAAGATAAAATCTATAGTACGTATATAGACATAATAGACAATGTAATTGTGTTTTATTATTTTCACAACGAGAGAGAAATATTATTATTATCTCAATGTGTTTTTTTCAATATATATTATCGTACACGTCTATAGAGATAATTATGATTTTTAGTAGGTATATCGTAATTAAAATAATATAATAATTTAATATAAATTGCAGTAATAATATAGCTGTTATAATATTATGTTTATCTTTCTTACTATCTATTTTCTCTGAACTATAATAACTGGTACATATAGTTTCGTGTTCCATTAAATATTTGTTTTTAAATAAGATTAAGTTTTAATCGATTTGTATTTTATAAATATTCCATTGTGTTTTTCTTAAACGTTATAAGGTAATTTGCAAAAAATAAAATAATAACTTAAATTGTTATGGTTTTAAAAAAACTACAAGGTACCTATAAAATGCGTATATAATGTAGCGATACTCGAATAATTAATTTGTTTCATAAAGTTGTTTAAAAATTGTTCAATTACAAAAAACATATCGACTATATTATGTAGACGTCATAATCACAATAATTGCTGTCTCTGTCTACATAACGGGAAATATAGCAAAATAACCTACGAGTATGCCTATATTATATAAATTTCAATTGTAGCGTTTAAAGTTTAAACACTATAAACACCAAATTTAAAGGGAATATTATTTTTGAATGTTATTTCGTAAAATATCGTCTCACAAAGAAATTACGATGTTTTATGATTTCTTTGAAAAAAAAAAATAATAACCGCATTTAAGACGATATTTTACACACAAAAAAAAACTATAACACAGATGCACTTAAAAATATTCTTCTCTTCAAATTTGGTTAGCAGTTAAACACAACTCATACTCTAAATTTCAACATAATGCCATTTTGCCATATTGTCAGTGGTGGAGAAAACAAGTGCGGACGTGACGTCCACTTTACATAATTTGATAAAATGCTATTTTATACAGAAAAATATAAAGCAATATACTTACATGATTGTTTTAATTTGTAATTTTTATATTTACCGATTACCTGCATTTTATACAACAATATTATAGGCGTGCATATTAATGTAAACACTTTATGCTGTAAATAAACATTAAATAATCTTTTAGTCCTTGAACTCAAGTTAGGCCTTGGTTAGGATTTATAAAGATAATATAATATAATACAGCCGTAATATGATACATTTTTGTGTAGTTTGCATAAAAAAAAAAACTGTTTTTATTTAATCGATTACAAAATATTTAATACCCTGCTTACATATGATGCAAACATTAGGGTGATTGGACATTTCGGCGACGAAATTATTATCATTTTATATAATTATATATATTATATATAATATATATATATCTTACATCTTACTAATGTAAGCTTGGCCCTCAAACCTACCCCCCTCCACCACAATAAAAAAAATTAAAATTCAATGGACTTCCGTCTATGCGTTCAATGATTTTTAAGTATATAATGTAAAGATTTTTTTTTAGATAGTACTACCACGTTATAAGCCTAAAAAAGATGTATTTGAAATTTTAAATATGTATATAGTAATAAAATGAAGTATTTATTTCGCTTTGAAAAATATATTAATATAGGTATATAGCTGCAGTTATTGTTTCGTGGATTCTGAAAGTCAATAAATTTTGTATAGCCATATTTTTTTTTTTTTTAAACAATAATAATGTGTAATTAATAACGGAGTATTAACATACTGCATGCGTATCGTATGGCTTGATATTAGTTATTATTTATTACTAGCACGACTCTATATACAATATACGTACTCTATATGTCGTGTAATAAAATGAAAATGTTGTCATATTCCATTTGATGTTTTGAAATTTAAATTTTTGAAACAATAACAATTGTAAATTAAACACTGAAATATTTATAAAACACGAGTGTTATGTATTATGTACATTTGATTTGGTAATTTCTAATGCAAAATAATAACAAGAGAAACGTGATTTTATTTTTTTATTTCCTGTTTTAACAAAATATAGTATCGTTGCGTAATTATTTGTATACAAATACGCAATCTATGCGTAACTCATAAGAAATACTAAACTGTCGTATTTTCGTAGGGTTAAATATTTACACATATTAATTTAATAACCATTAACCGCAAAAATCTTTTAAAAAAAAAAAAGTTTTTAGAAAACCTTTTTAGAAAATTGAAAATACGATTGATATATATATATATATATGCATTATGTTTATGAATATTACTGAGAAAATGAAAAAAAAAAAAACGTTTCAAAATAGCAACTATATACAGAAACGATTTGCTATACGTGAATCTAAGGTATGTGAAAATCATCCAAGCATTCCTTTTACTCGAAAAATTGTTCACAGACAAAATAAAATATTTAAAGAAATACGGGTATCAACGTAAAATCAATATATTCTTCGCTTTGCTTTTAATTTAAAATATATTTTTGTAATTTTGTTATATTATTATACTCTCCGATGAATATTCGTGTATTGATTAGACGTAATAATGATAATTAACTTACGTACTATATTATTACGCAAAGTGGTCGGAAAGAAATCACGTATGATATCTAATTTCAGTGACTGTTCCATGAAAAAAAAAAAACCTTTTAACATTTTTAATGTTTTCTTGTTTCAAAAAAGTGTAAAAAATCGATTTCCATTTTATGAAATGGTCTGCAACTTTTCACGAAAACAACGATTTCACCGTGTGTCTATACGACATTATAATATATCAAGGGCCAAGGCTGCCAACGAGTAGTTAATCAGCTAAAAGGTCAAAATTAACTTAACTTTTTAATTTAACCGATTACTATCGGTGTAGTATGAATTTAATTTTAACTTACTTTTGTTCCCCCGCTCGTACGTCAACTATAAAAATTATTTCTATTTTATTTGGACCAATATTATAAGCGCGTATAATTTTGTAATTTATTGTCGAAGGGTTACATTTCGCAGTCAACATATATTTTATCATAAACTAGCACGGCTTTATTATACGTGTAATTTGAAACAATTGTGTTTTACATCGATAAACATTTTTTTTTTTTTAAAAAACGAGAAATTTAGTCCGGAATTGAAATTATTAATCGTTTTTCTATATAGCGGTGTCCGCGGAGTTACCCCTGCAGACAACCGGAGTAATCACGGACAACTTTTTATAAAAGCTCATCAAACGTGACGAACGCGATTTATAGAAGTTTACAATAGTAGAAACTGTCTTCTTACATAAATTATAGCTGTAATGATATATTTTTTTTTTTTACAATCATAAGTTTCAAAAATAGTCAAATCCGTCACCCGCGGCCATTAATTTTCACTTTATTTTTTTACTCACTATTTGACCGCGAACGGACGTGTCGCACACCGCACCGCACCTGCAGAAGAAACGTTTAAAACTCTACATAATTCGCAATGTACCTATGTATAATACACGCACGTATACGCGCGGTTTTCGCGACGAATCGCGCGCGCAGCAACGAACGTCATTTGACGACCGGACGTGACCGCGAAACTGAACTCGCCGCCGCGGGCGAGTATAGTCGCAACGGCGGCGCTGTGCCACGCGGACGAGCAAAAAAAAAAAAAGCCATAATAACAAAAGCACCCAAGTCGATAGGCAGAGTCGGAATGTGTGTGTGTGTGTACGTACAAGCCATAAAATCGATTTATATCGTGACCTTGTTTTGAAAAGCACGCGTTCGCCTATATAATACGTATTATGTACTTCATGTATGTGTATTGTCACTCATTACCACGGGGATTGATTTATAACAGAGGTTCTCAAAGTGTGGGGCGCGACCCTCCAGGGGGGCGCAAAAGCTTTATAGGGGGGGCGCAAGACAATTTTAAAAATCAACATTGCATTGGTAGAAAAAATTAAAAAAATTGTGAAATGTCCGTAATAATAATCGCGTTTTGCATTGTATACAATTCGGTATATTTATACATCACATACAGGCAGCAAAAAAAACAAGCCCACCCATCACATTAAAATTGGCCTATTAATTAAAATATTTTATAAAAAATACATTTTATTTTAAAATAAATTTGTAATATTAATATTTATCAATATTTGTTGTTTGTTTTAACATTTTTTACTCTAAACATGACTATTAAAATTATTTTTATGAGGGGGGGGGGCTCAGGTCTGGGGTTAACTAAAAGGGGGGCCTGGCCTGAAAAGTTTGAGAACCTCTGATTTATAATATTTATAAAATATACATTTACATATATTAGTTTATATTGATTGATATATATATATATATATATATATATACGATAATTATTTTATTTTGGAATGCCCAATGATGGAGATCCAATGTAAGTGGACGGATCTTTTTTCCAAACCAAATGACGCGGTCATAAAAGTGATCAACTACTGGACAGGAAGAGGTATTTAGGCTGACTGACACGAGACAAACAAACAAACATACGATAAGTATGATCCCACGAAGGTTTTGCGAATTATTATATAATAATAATTGTTTATAGCTATATATTCGACATTTTTTTAATATATACACTAAATAAAATACACTAGTCATTTGATGATATTCGAATCTCGATAATTTCAACTAAACGCTTGGTGCTCTGAGAAAACCTATCTGCAATTAGAAGGAAATATACATGTATTTCGGTTCCCTCGATAATTCCAAATGTCTGCAGGCGGTAGGAATTCGATTTTTTTTTTTTTGCCAAAAACTCTATATAATTCGAATTTTTTTATTGTGTACAATCTAAAATAAATTTATTATATCGATAATCGACGTACTCGTGATCAGACTAATAATAACGACGGCGACAAAAATATTATCGTAGTTTACCTTGAATCCTTTAGATTTAATGAAATTTCTTTTATTACCAAAATAAACCTCTGCAATTAGGCAAACGGTTGCTGAATTCAATGTACGTAAAACGTTCACCTATCTTTAATTCGAATTATTTATTTTTTCCTCCTCGATTATTCGAACACTCTGATTAATATCGAAATAACCTCTGGAAATCGAATTTTTAGCTCGGTCCCCTGAATTTCGAATTATCGAGCGACTATTGTTATAATTACTGGAACCATCGTAAACTACAACTTTTTTTTTCTATAACTATATGAATAAAAATAAATTGTCCGAGTGCAGTCCGACTCGAGCCGACATCTGTACAGCACATTTTTTTTCCCCCAATCCGAAACAGCTATTTTATACGAATCTATATTGCCGAAAAAAAAAAATTTTAGTCGTTGATTTTCCACACAGTAATTTGAAGTTTATATGAAAATGTCACTTTCTTTCGTTCGTAGTACAACGCTATATACAAGCTACGACTCTGGAGCACAAAGAATAACGCACCCAGAGAAATGTGTCCATAGCAGTCCCAAAAAATTGTTTAAGAATCAACGACGTTTATTAAAGGTATATTACATATACCGCGTATACCAATATAAATTATATTTACGAAAAGACTGTCTCTTATATATATATATACATATTTTTTTTTTAATTTGAATAAAATTTTCATTTCGATATCCTTAAAATTAAAAATATGTTTATTTTAACACGATTAATAACGAAATAAATAATAAAAGGAAATTATTTGGATAAAAAAATTTTAAAACACCACACACACATATATATGATGTATATTTGATTTTATGGTTAGATAAGGTTAAGCACTTTTACGGATTCGCGAAAATAGTATTTATATACGACATGAGTATATAATTAATATACTGTAGTATTGTGTACTACGACGCGGGTAACGGATTTAACGAGTTAAATACCAGTCGGCAAACCTATGAGCGAACTAGGTTCATGAATTTTTATTTTAATAAAAATATATTATTTGTGAACACGAACGTTTTAAAATTTAAAAAAACGTAGAAATTTGAAATAATAACTATATAATAATAGCTTCCACAATCCGAAGTTGCGTATATAGTAAACAACTGCAATAATCTCACTTTTGTCGTGTTTTACTTTACCAAATGGTTTTTTTTTTAAAATACATTTTTATGGTCCAATTATGTGGTTTTTCGAAAGAAAAAAAAATTATTGTTTGTAAATATATATATATTTTTTTTAACAGTATATTACCTGCAACGTTTAAAACGCCCGCATCCATTTTGATGAAAAACAAAACTTTTTAAAATCGTGTGATTTATAAAACATAGATCTTATACCGGCAGTATATTTATTTTTTTAACTAAACAATTGTATTAAATAAAAATATTTTTTGTATTGATTTTTTTTTCTTAATGACGAACGTTTTAAAAAAAACGTATTTTTATACTAATAATTACTGCGGTTGACGGCCACAGAACGAAATTTAGCACAGGAATCACATCGACATTTTTCGACTACACGACCGCGTTAAACTGCAAGTGTAGGATTTAATATAAAAAATAATAAAACGTAGGTATATCTATACACATTATGATTGACCACGTCGACTTCGCAGCAATTGTGCCGGTATTACCGTGTGATATGCTGCGCATAAATATTCAAAACGATTCGTCGGATTTCAAATGATTATAAACTCCATATTATCCAATTACACAAACACACACTAATCGTGAGAAATGTTTTACAATGTCGTTAAATCGTTTAATAGACATAATTACGCTCGCCGAGATAACTATTAGTTTCCGAGAAAATGTCGTCCAAGCGTTTTGTATGAAGCGATTTTCGAATAAAATGTGAAACGGCAATAAACGTGCAACGCGATTTTCATCTTCGTTATGGAATCGACTGCCCGATGGTATCGGGACTTTACCCCGGGCGTACAGAGTACAAGGGAAAAAGCACAAAACGATCGTTTTACGTACGACTGTACGAGGACGAAATGCGGAAAGAATCAGTGAGTGCAGGATATCAACGCAATGGACCAAGCAGCAGATCTCCTCATATTGTACTTACTCTCACTACGCCATGTGACTAATTATTTTGGAGGTCTGTTGAAGATATTGTCTGTTTGCGTACAAAGTGCCGCCATTGCCATCAACCGCAACGGACGAGCTGCTGAGAAATCGCGTATTACACTACTGCGATGGAGTTCAATTAAACAACGGATATGCTGGAACGAGTATGAGAATAATTCGACGGTACTACAGATTACATGTTTTTCGTGTGACTATTATTATAAAAGAAATTGTACTTTTGCCAGTATAGGTACCAAAAAAAAAAAAATTCAATTCGAAATACTATTGTTGAATTTAACGCACTCGTACATCTATCAGTGTAAACCAAAAAAAAACTTGAAATACACAACCCCATTTGCAGGAATCGGATAAATCAACAATGCTGTATACTGTATACTCAGTATACGCGTGTACTCATAGGCACGACAAACAACGAAAAACCCGCTGCGATTCGTTTTATTTCCAACACGTTTTTGTTATCGAATTATATTTTTACAAAATAAATTACATTATATAGGTATATAAAATATAAAAAAAACTTATACATAAAAAAAAAATTGTCTAAAACTATAACGCTGAACTTATACTTGGGTCGGTTCGCACAGTGACTACGTTTTAACGTCTCCCAGGTCGGGTTTGAGCCAGTCGACCACGATGCCGGCTATCTCGTCGGAATAATGGATCACGTACGCGTGCTGATAGCCTTTGTCGCATAACACCGCGTTCGCATCTGGCACGCACTTGCTAATGTCATCGTAGAACGACGTCGGACACCAACCGTCACAATTGCCGAAGTACATGTCCAATTTCTTCGCGTTGTCTTTCAACGGCTGTGAACACGACCAAACGGCGTTATTATTATACACATTTGTTATATTTTTATAGTTTCACGTGGAGATTTCTCGAATTCATTAATTTTCCTACCGAAACACACACACACACACACACACACGTAAAAACGTTATGTAAATAATAACCAATATACAGCCGCATTTGCCAACGCGACTTATTTTTGATAATTATAATTTCACATAATCAGTTAAAAACATTTTCCCAATAAGTTTACATAATTTGTTAATATAGATTGAAAGTCAGGCGGTCACCGAGTCATTTCCAAATTTATACGAAAATTACCAAGATAAAATAATTTTTTTTTTTTTTTCAAAACGAAATTGTTTAAAATAAAATACTTATTCGAAAATTACTGAAACAATAATTAAATATGAAAATACGAACCTTGGAGTCCAAATCGTATACTTTATCCATCTCGTCTACCGCCATTAAAAAAACGTTGCGCAATACCATCGGATGAACCAAACGTACAGCCGACCTGACAACGTGGTCGTCGACGACACGTCCTCCTTCCATAATGATTAGGGTCATTTTTACCAAAAATGTTTTCACGAAAAACGGGAACGTAGTAAAAATCTAAAAATTCAAGACGAATCATTATTATTACATATTATAATAAATATATAATTTTTTAAATGCGTATATGTAAAATATATATAAACACATATCCCAATAAAAAAATTGTTTTGTTATAATATGCAGTTTTAAGTTTTGAAAACCAGGTGGCATATCTAATGGAAATAGTTTCTATAAGAACGTGCCACGGACACGCAGGCACCGATTTTATCGGCTTCTTCTAAAGAGGATTTTTGAAACGCTAACCGAAGGACTTAAAGTAATTCGTGCGAGCGATAATTCTCGAACCCGTAGTAACCCAAAACCAGTCTTTTGGACACATGTTGTGAGGCCATTGGGTGGTAAATCTACCCAAAGAACACGAAATTAAAGTGTCCAAATAACACACGAGTTTTTCTATAGCGTACATAAAGAATATTTTAAATAAATTTTAAAAACATGTATTTTATTTTATTTGCTATGTAATTATCAACTATATAACTAATTAAAAAATAAACGATTCATTAAAATCATTAAATCGAGATCGACATTATTCAGCATTCTGCACTATATTATTAGAATTGATTGGAAATTAGCATAAAAAATAAAAGTCTCAAAATAATTTATAACTTTCAAGCTATTACAGATATTATAAAAAATGATAGTCAATAAGTACAATCAGCGTAGACATTGTCAGAGTATATGAGTTCACGTTAATCGAGTCTAACCTACAGTTATAGAATAATAATAATAATAATAAAAATCTTAATCTTAGTCTTACCCACGATAGAAAAACGATGATAGACAAGAAATAGGACGCAGTAAATATGAGTTTTCGTCCGTTCGGAGTCTCGCGCATTTTTTGTAGAGTGGGAAACAAGAACACTGAACGTTTAACACACAATCTCTTGGTCATTGCACTGTCCTTTAACAGTTCTGATATAATTTTTGACCCGATTGAATGACCCACTAAATATAGATCGCAGTTGTCTGGCACGTATTTTTCTATAAACCGTAATTTATGTTCTACTTGTCCTTTTAACGTATAAAGGTCCGGATATCTTTTGGGGTCAGGAATTGTAAGTCCCGAACTTGACGGAGGTACTTCATGACCTGAAAGTTTAGAAAAATAAATAAATAATCCCTATACTCGGATGTTTAAAACATTGACCAAATAATGTTAGTAAGTTGATTAAGTAAAATATTGATGAGTTTTTTAAAAAATAATATACGTATATTTATGCGATATTTAAAAATAATAATACACATTTCTTTCGCTTAAATTTTCCACGTTATAACACATATTATGGTCATTTTGAGTTTATCACCGATTCACTAATTATTTTTATTATCGTTAGTCCGTACCAACTGTGATAACTAATATATATATATATATATGCCACTGTACAACGTAAAAATGCTGTTATAGTGTTATTTTGGTTGTAAATGCCTTTTGAAAAAGAATGAATAAAATAAAATAAAATCATTGATTAATTATTATTTTACGATGATATTTGATACGGACGATTTATAAAGAAACCTAATTTACACCAAATTATTACTACTCGTTATATTAATGATTATTGAATATATTATGCTTTTTTGGGGTATAGGTATGTCGCCGAAGTCGTATAGTTTTACTCGTTCTAAACATTTAACTATATACTTTATCGTAATTCCTACCTAATACACCGCAAACAACACAACGTATGAAATACGTAAATGTAAAATTTATTTTATATTTTGTATAACCTATATAGGTATTATTACATAATTGAAATTTTCAACTCCCTACGCGGTGAATATTCGTATAGAGTGAAAACTTCAGCATTATTATATAAGCAACAGTTAATGAAGTCGCAGTTCTTTAACAATTCCAGAAACAAATAATTTAAGTTACCTATAAAAAAAAAAGGTAACGAACCGCGAATTCTATGGATATCGGATTAAGTGAGCCACATAGACAGAGAATTTAAAATTGTATTATTATTTTTAATTTGAAAGCGAATAGATAAATCACGGTATGTAATCGAAAAAAGATTCAAAGCGACGCTATAGTAGTAAATAATGAAAATCATAAATATTGTTAAAATATTCCAGATATTTATATAAGCTTGTATTAAATTTTTAGCTCTTTAAAAAAAAAACAAAAATTTTCACGTCCAAAACGAATATATGTCGACAAATTTACCTGTTTTTTTTTTGTAATTTTCGCGTTGTTTCGAATCACGTTTAAGGAACTGTTGGGAAAATCGAGAAACGTGTTAAATAAAATACCAATTAGATACTCGTACAATTTGCTACCGAAACGTAAAGCACGTCATGATCATCCAAGCAATACTTTTACACGAAAAAGTGTTCATATAGACAAAAACACATCACTGTTAAATCGAGACATTCGTCGCTATTCACTCAGAATTTCATGAAAAAAAAAAAAAAATGAAATAATACAAAACGTACCGGCATGTGACAATATCCAAACGGGTACTTTGAGGGTCCGGTAAACTTCTCGTAGGAATTTTTCATAGAACTCTGTGACTCCCGGGTTACCGCACACGAACAACACCACTTGGTTTAAGCCGCCGCTTCCCGCACGATTCTCGTCGATTGGCTGGCCCCAGCACAGGACTCTGGTGGCCACGCCGTTTACGTCTATCCAATTTTCGGTCTCTTTCTCGCTACCGTCGTCTGTAGTCGACAACTTCATCTTTTCGACTGTCGTCGTTGCCGAAACCGCAGCAGTCATCTGTGTCAAAACGAAAACACAATTTTTTTTTATTATTTCCTATAATAACCTCACACACACATATTACGTATTATAATGTACTGTACACTTTCAAACTCCATTCATATAGTGTAGTTGGTTTTTTTTTGTCAAGAGAAAACAGTGGTTCTCATTTGGACATTTTCACAGAGAGAAAATTCGATACAAAATAGTGTATACACACACACACACACACACACACAATCTACAGCACACGCGTACTAATTAATAATTATACATTATAATATTATAAGCTGGCACACACCTTATACATTATACACAACCACAATATTTAAAACTATAATTATTATGCGCGTCTGCAATATGACCACCATTAACTAGTTGCAATACGACACAAAATAACGTAATAACTTGTTGGGTGAATCACTTTAAAGCAATTTTCAAACCATTAGGACACATATATAATATCTAATATATAACTATATATATAGATAAATCTACTCGATGTTTGAAACTAGAATGTTCGTCATAACTATATAAAACAAGTCGTACTGGTCTGTTTTTTTTTTAATTTTAACGTAACTGTACGAGAAGACGAAATAATATGAACAATTAACTTTATTAATTTTAGAGTAATACCAATAGCATCTTATACGTATATGATACTATATGTTATATATTTATATATTAAAAGTTCAATGTTTAACATTATATCTATTATATATATATATATATATATATATATATATACACACACACACACACACCTATAAAAATGAATAGAGTTCATTAAGTTTTACGTTCAACGAAATTATTGTTTGACGATTTATAAGAATGGTGTTTATTCTTTCATTTAATAACATAATTGTTTCAACATAATATATTATTAAAAATTGTATGAATGAAATTTAATAATAATAATAATTTAGTGCTTAATTAATTCAAAAAATATTTATGTCTTTCCGAATGGATATTGTTCTTTTCTAATTTACACGTTTAATGGCAAGCATATTAATATTTTATTGTGTTACGATTAACGATAAAACGAAATGTAATAAATTATGAAAATACGTAAAACATATCCGAAATAAATCAACGACCAATACATCGGAAATTGGTAAATATATAATTAAAAGACATAACATTTCAGAAATTGTATACAATAATATTTTAAATATATTTATACGACCTACTCGTAATAAATTATATGACGTACACATACGTTTCGAAAGTTAAATAAAAAAATGTTTAAAAGATAATATAGTTTTCTTTAGATTTCTATTGTCCAGTCAGATTCCAAAAAAAAAACAAATACTGAAATTGCACTGTTGTAAAAATAAAATATAAATAAATACAACATCGTATACTTAACATTATATTCAAAACTAATAGGTAATAGATTCCTCGCTACGCTCAAAATCTAATAACATTTAAATATGTATATCTTCGGAGACTCGATTCCTTCCAAGAAATAATATCTCATAAAAAACCAGACCTTGTTTATTAAAACCGTTACTGAATAAGTCTTGCAATTATTAACCTTAAGAAACTATTCAAAACACTTATTTATTGGATACATTATATAGCTACGGCGGTCGATGGTTTATTCTCAACCATAAATAGGTACGTAATGTCAATGCACGCTGCTACACTATAAGGCAATAATATGTATGTACGCAACATGCATTGCCAAAGGAAATAAATAAATATAAAAAAAAAAAACTAGACGTTATATAAATATTATAGAATTGGAATACATTAAAATAGTCAGGTTTTTGCAAGACACGGCAGTTTAGAGTTAATATAATCTACCAGAAAAGCAACTAATAAAATAGATATCATACATTATGCGGTAAAAATATGTAAAATTAAATCGTAAATAACGTAGTTTAAGTACATATATATTATTATTATTATTATTAATAATAGAGTTTCCTTAACCGATTTTTCTGTATAGACTCTGTATTTTACGTTCGTGTATAATTTAAAAACCCGAAATGAGAAAATTAAATTACGATTAAACGGCCAAGTAGGTGAACAACATTTTTTTCGGTGTACACATTTTGAAGAAAAAAAAACTAAATAGTTACGTAGAAGAATTTCAGGAAACCGAGTTGTATATTACGATAATAGTTAATGTGACATAATAATATCGTGACCGGCGGTGTACATAAAACCATGTTTTTCGGACAGTGTGGTGAATGTACGTGATCTCAAAAAAAAATAATAAAAATATAACGTGTCAATTAACTAATGACTACCTATATGTAGTCTGTATAGTAGCACAACTAGGATTTTCGTCTAGAAGGGTTCAAAAAAAAACTTCAAAATTCCATAAGATCATTTTTATAGTGTAAAAATAGCCTGTTCGCTAACTAGAAACTATGGAATTTTTTTTTAAGCCTTTAAAGCAGTGTTGTTGTGATTAGTGGACGTGGTAGGTACATGACCAGAAGCGTTCCTAGAGAAGGGTTTTACGGGATTCAAAGACGTCCGAAAATTAAATTCAGTCAGAATTTATAGTTAAATACGTTAAAAAATACATAAAAATGATTTAACCCCCTCTCCCCCATCAAAAAAAAAAATTCTAAACACGCCGCTGAATATATCGAAAAATGAATTTCGCTCTGTTATTATAATATTGTGATATTATATATCGTACACCCAGAAGAAGAACGACACAACTCAAAATTTGACCAATTTGGCTTAAGCTCATATTCTAAAAAGTCGTATTTTACTGGACATATTGCTAAAACGACTGAAGTCAAATTCGCATTAGTCTTATATCAATACGTAGTCAGGTCGTTCTACACTTTTAAAAGTAATAAATTATTTTTAATGAAAATCGGCTTGACTCAGATAGACCGTATGGTCTGTTTGAACTTTGGAACTATGTAAGATAGTTGTTGTTCTGCAATATCGAGTATAATAATGTGGAATATTGGACTTATAATATATTATTAAGCAGACAGTGCACACAATAATATTATTATTATAAGATTTAACGTCGAAATTCGTTGAGTATGGTCATATTATGACCTTTAGTGTATGTAATATTTGAAAAGTTATTGTCGATGTCCTGCGCAATCAATGTCGATAACTAAATAGACATAAACCGAGAAGACCAAAGGCAATATTGAGAAATATTTTTTAATAACAAACGAAATTATTTCCGAAAAAGATAATAATAAAATAAGGTTAATGAGTTTTTGAAAAGAAAAAAAACGATATAAAAAAAATTTATAGACAACAAAATATTATATTGTCGACAAAAAAATGTGTTTGGCCTTCACCAATATAACAAATCTTTATCAGCATTTTCATACACATTTTTTTAATTTGATATACTGTTACACGGGTCAAGGAAAACCCGGACGATACAAAACCGAATAAGCCACTATACCTATATACTGTGTAGATGTTAAATCTATTAATTGATGATTGTTTCTATGTCATTATAATGGCGCATATATATATATATATGGCCAAGGCTGGTCATTAACGGGTTTAAAATGTAAAAGTTGTAAGTTTTATTTAAGTGAATTATTTTTCATAACTAATTAACTTAACGAGTTAAATTTCTGTTTAATATATCATAAATATAGAAAATATAAGATGTTGATGACTCGTATACATTTGTTTTCCTTATTCAATCTTATACAATGCTCTCTTAGCTAAAACCTCGTTTCACGCCTTCCGGCTGATTCAGAATAATTTAATTTTGCATTTTCAGTAGTTTTAAATGCATTTCTTAACGTCACTTTTTATATATTATATATGCGTAATTTGTTGTAATTATAGGTTATTTTAAGCATTTTGATGATTCCAAAGAAAACGTTTACATTTTCAAAAATAATCGTACTAATATTGAAGGGTTTTTTGTGCTATGATTAGATATAGATTTACTACTGCGTGTAGATGCGCACATATACGCCGACGTGTATACGTTTATCGAATATTATATATTTACAAATAGGTATAGTATCGAAAATAAATCCGATGAACGAGATTAATAATATTACACATCTTGTATTTATTTTTTAATTTCGTAACTCAATCTAAACGTATCTACATATATCACATAACAATAATTTTTCAACACGTATTTTATATAACCATATAATATATCTATGAACATTTTTTTTTTCAGTAATTTTTGGTACTTTTTTAGATCATCAACATCTTGCGGTGTATAATCGTAAAAAAAAAAAAGACATTTTTCGTACTTTTCCCCACGTTTTCATTGAAAACCGCGTGCGTATAAAGCAAAAAGCGACAACTGTGCATTATATTATACAGTTCACGCGAGAAACCGTAATAATTACAAACATTGCGAATTTTAGCGATTCCTGTTTTTTCATTATGAACTTAACACAAAACTAGTTTAAAATGAAAAGTAACTCTTCTGTGTACAGAGCCTTGGAAACCATCTCTCCGACTCGGTCGAGACCCGTACAGTCGCCTCCGATTATAATATTATAAAGTCGCGGGAGAGAGCGACCGAGTTAAAAAATGTAAATATAAATAGTAAAACAATAATAAAAACAAACCTAACCGGCGGGTGGGAGGGAACGAGTGACGGTGGGAAGAGCGGTTTGCGGCTGGCGATCAGCTGTTTTCGACGGCGGCGCGTGTTATCAGCAGCGGCGGCGGCGGATCGAAAACTCGTACGTATCAACGGCCGGCACGAGTACGACGGCCGTAATGACCGACAAAACATTAATCGACAATTAAGTATATAATAATCTCAACCACATTTTCTCTCTCTCTCTCTCTCTCTCTCTACAACTCCATCTCGTACAAAACGAGTGAAATCACCCGACAATATTACAATATTTTTATTTATTCGTGTGTAACGCGCGACACGTGTTTTATATGATACGACTCACCTCGTTCGCGCGACGCTGGACGTTCGATCGTCGTCGACAAGAGAACGGAATAATAAAAAAAACAATACGTTTAACGACGAGAACCGTTGACCGACCGACCACGGCGACATGCGACGAGACACGGACTGATGACGGACTGACAAAAGCGATGCGAGATCACGACGACGAGAGTAGGCGACGGGCGGCCGTCGGTTTTCGCGTTCGCGCCGGGTGTACAGGAAAAAAAAAAAAAAACGATTTCTATACCTTTCACTGTCGGGGGACTCGTGCCGTCAGTGTGACCTCGACGCCCGCGCTAAATTATCGCGTCGCTCGTTTGTGTTGCGATACGACTTTTTATAATATACGCTATACTACACAATACTTTCACGACGTTCATATTAAAGATTAATATATTGTCGAGTATGACCGAACGGTCGGGTACGTCGAATTTTTACGCTCATTACGCGCAGTTTACAACGCGATTGCTATAGTTTTCAACATAGGTACAAACGACTTGCGATTATATAGGTACACGTCCAGCAACGTAATTGAAGAATTTCCTGTAAATATTACTACCCCGATCTTGGACTTGGAAGGTCTCAAAGGGCCCATCATAAATACAAAAATTTTGAATTTCATTCACGTTATACTGTTACAGGGAATAAAGTTTAAATAAATATAATAAAATAATAATACTTGTTTATTATGTCGCATGTGAATATATACGATAGAACATAAATTTTGTGAAATTAATTGTTGAGTTTTGATAGCATAAATATAGATGACGAGGGGCCAAAACTTGATACTGTCCCGGGGCCCCAAATTTATATTGTCACGCCACTGCGTACAACTCGCAAGTGTAAGGAATTATTGACTTTTTGCAAAACCCGTGAGCGCGACAAATATTTTGAACACACAATATATCCAAAAGTTTTGGAAAATATTGTCATAAATTTATGTTTTCGAAAAAAAAAAAAAATCTTATTGTTATAGACGTTTCGAAGTTTATTTTAGATTTATAATATCGTACATATCGTTAAAGAAAAGAAACGAGTAGGTACCTACCTATCAATAAAGTTTTCTAAGAAGAAATATCTAAAATAATGTATAATGTTTTATTATATTCGTATATAATTATCATAAACTACCTAGACGTACCTGTATAAAATAAAACTTTTCTTCGAATACAATATGACTATTATAATCATTGCTTTCGAATTCAAAATAATAATAATACAATTCTAAAAATCCTGTCCAAAACCGCAATCAAGTACTTGGAACGATACGATATGTCTATCCACTGCAGCACTCGCGCACGACTCGTTCCTCCTTTTTTTTTTTGCCTGTTAACTCTTTTTCGTACACGAGTGCTCGGATGATTTGGTCAACGTGTGCGTTAGGTATGTTCCGAAAGCAAATTGTATTTTTCATAAATACATAATTTATCCGTTTTTCCATTTTTTTCTTCACTGCAGTAGTTTCGTATTTTGTAATTTGTAAGCGTATATAAGAATGAACTACAGAAAAATTGTTCGCTATAAATGTCGTGTGAGCAGAGCCGTAGTAAGAAGGGAGCAAAAGGTGCCTGCGCCCGGGCGTAAAATTTAAGAAATTAAAAAAAATTAGTATAAAAATATCATATAATATTATTATTATTTAAACGATAATTTATTCAAAAAAAAACTATTTATAAAATTAATACTCTATTAATTCTGTATTGAAATTAAAACGGCGCAATATTTAGCTGCTACGGCGGTCTTGCGTATGAGGCCCGTGGTAATATACATTCGCAACAGTATAGCTATTTTTCACCAAAAAAGGTCTATTTCGTTTTCTTCTACAGACCATATGATATAATTATATGCTTCTCAATTGTCCATTTTTCCAAAAGGTATTACTGTTTTTGAATGAATGTCAAATTATTGATTTTTGGTATCACTATAATAGGTACACATTTATATTCAATTCAATACTATGTATATTCATACGTATAATATGTAATGAAATAGAAGAAATAATGACAATAAATACATAAAAACATGTCAATGATTATTTATTGTTTATATATATATATATATAAAACAATAAAATATATATATATATGTATATTTATACATACCTACATTTACAGATATATATATATATATAGGTAAATAGTATTTTTATAATATTAAAATATTAATGCGGTCTCAATAGTCTCCCGAAGTTTTTGATATACACGTGAATACTTCTAATTTCTCTATATATACATTATATTTTAATATATTGGCGAAAAGAAATATAGTATGCTATGAAATACAAATAATGAAGTTTTATTCGTAGAAAAAAAGGAATTTTTTTTATGAAAATGGACAGTGGACAAGAATGGAATTTGATTTTTGGAGAAAAACAGTCCTACCTGTTGTATAGAGTCATTAAAATGTTTTTTTTTTTTAGTGTCTCATTGAATTGTCGGAAATGACTGCTACTGCAGCAGTTCGCCGGACGCAGTGTTCAAGAACGTTACGTGATGAGGTATAATAGTCTGTCTGCAGTATACCTACTGTTTTCGTGCATTTATTTATAAACGTTACGCATTACTAATTATATGATGGAAATCAGTAGCCGTAGCCAGGGATAGAAGTTGTAGAGTCTGCAGCCTCCACCGAAATTAAAAAAATGTTTTTAAATTTTTAATTTGTATTATCTGAATATTTAAATATACATAAATAATGTTGCAATTTTTTAAAAACGCTAAAATAAAACACGTATATGTATAACGTAATATTATCGAACAAACGGGATTTTTAATAGGCTAAAAAACATCGTTATACATTTATGCCATTGATGAGTTATGAATTATGATAAAAAAAAAAATCGAAATACACTAAAAAGAGTTAAAATATGATAAAAAGAAATCAATATTTTCCTATTTATAAGAAATATGTACTTATATGGTTTATACATTTTTCTATTATGTGATATACAATATTTTGTTTTGCTTTTAACGCGCAGGCCTTATACGAGATTAAATGCCGCGCGCAAGCACAACAGAAATTATATTTATTGTCATTATTATTATTAAAAATTATTCAATTCGATTTGATAAGATCGTAAAAAGTTTCGAATTTCAAACGTTTCTTCACACTGGTGATTTTTATCGTTTAATATTCATATTATACACTTCAATGACGACCCCAATATATTTTCAATTTTAGCCGAATGAACACAATGCATTTTTATGAAAGGCTGCACACTATATATATATATGTAGGTATATTGAGTATAACTACCCTCTTTATACTTTTATTGCATACTTTACTGCAGCGCGCTACATATATACAAGCACGAGGGGAGATGGTTTGCGAACGAAAGATGAATATATTTTTTAATAAAAAAATCAAAATTATTCACATAATCAGGTGTATCGCGTGTTTATATGGATTATTGTAAAGACTATATAATACAATATAAAGTAGAGGAAAACAATAATTCTTATGCATAACACACGTACACCTGATCAAACTTGATGATTTTTCGAAAATATATAATTTATAGAACTTATTAAACTTGCGTATAAAAACGATTGGAATGTGTTTAATTATTAATTCCGCACATATTATTAAGATTTATAATTATACGTAGCATACGTTAGCATAAGTAAATTGTTGTAGTATCAGGTGCCTTGCAAGAATTAGAATGTACATTAATTTAAGTAAATGTCAGATGGTGACATCCAGCTAAACGCTTATTCTTATTCAACGATTGTAACAGCATTTTGAGACCCGCGTCTGTTCTGACAGATTCGTTTCACTTTAACCGTCCATATATATATATATATATATATATTATAAACACAATTATTTTTCTCTATGCTTCAATTACTTTTAAATAAAGTTAGGAAATTACGTGGAAATATTTGCAAATTGCGTTAGCTATATAAAATATTACGAAACAAATCGTATTCATTTTCGATAATCTATAAATACAAGTATATTGGTTTAAAGGAAAAAAAATATTTTTTTAGGTTTTACCTCTAATGATTACAGTTATACTCGTAACTTTCATAAAGGTAGATATTGTTATTTGTTTTAAACAGTGATACTATTGTGCCTCAAAATATATTACACTGCGTGTACTCGAACAGACTTATCAGTTAAAAAATATTGGTTTTTCGAGACGTAGGTTTAAAAATGTACGATTTTTTTACTAATACAGCGTACAAAAAAATCAATAATACTACCTGTATTCGTATATATAGTATGTACTTATACAAAATACTATCTAAACATGACGATGACATCATACAATATTATATTAGTTAATCGATTACTTCATTCATTGATCGTTCAGATTTTAATTAATTCTATTCACATTGTTTAAATAGGAATAAATCATTATTATAATTTGTATAAAATATATTGTTTTGAAAAAAATAGTCATTTTAAATTATATATACCAGTATATTATATTTTATATAGTCGTATATATTACTATTGGTGTAAAATTCGAGTATCAATTATATATTTGAATATAGGCTCGTATTTATTCATTTTTAAGTAATAGTATAATAGTTGTAAAATATGAAATAATAATTTTAGATTTCTTTTTCTCTGTATCAATATAAAATTACGTTGATTTCTGCATTGTGCAGCATTTATTTTGCTCTGAAATTAGAAATGTGCCATTTTTCGTTTGATGATTAAATGCAGATGATATTTTCGATATATATAGTGTATTTAGACACATTTTATTATAATACGAAATATATATAATTTATGTTGGTAATAATCTTAATAATATAACATTAATTAATGTTATTGTCAAAAATAGAATGTTAGTTATACCAGCTATATATATATGGTGATAAATATCTAGCATGTAGGTAAACTAGTTATGTTAATACCAAAATACATATAATTTACTTAATATCTAAAATTGCAGTTTCACTAGAATGGCCAATAAAAATATATGGTGTTATGTTATTTTAAAATAATCTTACGTAATTTTGTTTTTAATTAAATGAAATAGTTTTTATACATTTTTTTAATCGCGTTATGTGTACTTTAGATAAATAATTCGATTATCTGAAGTTTAAAAAATTAGTTGTTAGTTTTAAAAATAAATTCGTGCACCTTCATTACTAATATCATACCAACATATGCAAAATTTAATTCACGCATTCATTTATTTATGCTATTTGTAAGACCGCGTATTATAGAATATTATTTATGCCAATATGATTTTTCGTAAGCATTTATTATTAAATATTGAAACCTACACAATTGATAAATGCCATTAAATTTATTTTAAAATCAAAAGTTAGATACGTAATGTAACGCTTATTAATTATTATTATTGATATTTGATAACATCAAATTTTAATGATAATCGTGTATTTAATATATATATATATATATATATATATATATATATATAATATATTTCTCTATTTTATTTAATCAGTGTGTGTGTGTGTGTGTGTGTGTGTGTGTGTGTGTATTTTAAATTATATTTTACCAAAAAAATGCCCGTAATATAAATATCATCTGAGTACTTTTAAAGTTGTTATGCTATTTGACGTACTTATTGATTATTATGTAGATATGCAGAGGATAAATTATAACTTATAATATATACTGTATGTACTCATATATATTACTAATGAATCATTTTATAAAAAAAATATGTTTATATTATTATTTTATTATTATACTGTAATTTTAAGGATCTGTTCTAAATGAAAACGTATAGGAGATATTTATCGTAGTATAGGTACATATATATATACATATATATATATATATATATATATATATACAGGTTTTATTTTACGTACAAATTTCAATTAATATTGATAGTATAGGTATTAATAAATAATAACTACTTATCAATTAATGTGTATTACAAGTGCACGCATATAAATATAAATAGATAGCCTACCACATAATATTAACATTAAATTCTTGTTTATATATTATTATGTTAAAATACTAGAAATGTCTTATTATTATGTACATAGATTAATAAATTATAGTTATGAATATATATATATGTATTTCCGTATAATACGGGTACATATATATTAGTATATTTATTCGTTTATTTATAAGAATGCATCCGTGACACTGCAGTATATGTAATAAAGAACAAAAGTTGAATTTTACATTATAATATAAGTAATAATTTATATTTAACCGCACACGTCTCTAAATATATATGACGCGATAAAATGCATTTACCTGTTTTGTTGATTATATTCTATAAAATATATTATTTCTATATGGAAAAATATATAGAATCGTGAGTATTCGAAAATCGGATATATATTTTACTCTCGCAATACCTAACGTGAAATATTGACTACTTATGACCAGTGTTGTAAAGTATTTCAGTAAAAGTATTTCAATATTCAATACATTGTATAGTTATAGCAATGAATACGCGTTTGCAAAGTACTTTTATTCTCAAGAGTATTCAATAAAGTGTTTTCTATATATAATTTGTTGATACGCATTATCGCGAATATTTTTGTTTCTTCAATTATTATTTTTAAAAGTAAGATTATCACTTACACAAACTGGTACTTTCAAAATGTCAAATGGTAGAAGAATATCTAAAAAATATCGCTATAAAGCCACCCTTCACACAGTTTAACAATATATTTTTATTATTATTATTATATTATAGTTATCTGAATTTTCTACTCGGTTAGTAAAAAATATATAATACTTACTTTACCCCAGTCATCAACGACTCTGATTATATACGAGTATAGTCAATATTGGTTGTATAAAACTGTTATTTTAATATTTAAAGCACTATTGAAATAATTTTTAAAAATATTATCGTAGTGCTTTAAAAACGTTAAAACTATTTGAGTATTATTTTAAATACTTTAAATAAGTACTTTTTATACCACAATCTGCCTATGGCGCAGTGGCGACGTATTTTAAAGTTTAATTCGTCACCAGGGAGAGTTTTAAAAAATAATAAATAAAATACAAGCGTTCGCGCAGCTAAGAATAAGACGTCATAAACACATCACTCGCGAGGCTCGTTGCCGCTACCAGCTATATTTTTATTTTTACTATATCTTCTGTGTGAGCAGTATAATATTGTGTTATTATATCGTCGAGTTTGCGCAGTGAGAAATTTGAAAAACTAAAAGCGCGAGAGGGGAGGGACATTTGGGAAACCATCTGTCACTGCAGTCCGTTCATGTATATTTTCTTCGAGAAAGGGAATTATTTTTAGAAACGTATCACGACAATTTTCAGACGGAAATTCAAATCCGCTCAAAGGCATTTATATATATAGCTTAAGGGTTCGCGGTTAACCTAAACGGACCCGACTTAACCCTATATATTATATATATACGCCTGTATATGACGCGTGGTCATAACCACAGGTGCGGTTAGCGGTTACGGCCCGGCCGCGGTTTTTCCTCATTTTCCGCGAAAATTACACTTTTTTTTTTCATTTTCTGTTTTTTTACTCGTTCTTCATTACGTGAAAACATAATATGGTAACGTTTAAAATGTGCGGTATTCTATATAATAATACAATATTATTATAATCTCTCTCTCTCTCTCTCTCTCTCTCTCTCTCTCTTCTGGTCCTAAGGCCTCTCAAGACCATCCTATTTCACACCCAATCCTCCATCCTTCTCTATCCACTGCTTTTTCTTTCCAATTCAGCCCTCCACCTAAAGATTCTACATCCTTATTAATTAAATCTTCCCATCTTGTTTTGGGTCTTCCCAGTGGTCTTTTCCCGCACGGATTTTGTTCCGTTTGTTATTATTATTATAATTTATAATACATAACACAAATGCAATAGATGCAGATTACTCGACAAAAAACAGTCGCGTAAGTGTTCACTACGCTATTACAAAACAAATAAAATATTATAGCGAGTGCCTGCAGTGATCGGACAAGAATTCAGACAATCTTTGGGATGATAAAGGACGTTGGATTTCATCCCCCGATCTATTTTTTAAGACTGTGTAACATGAATGGTATGATTTTGCCTGGGAGTCAACTGAAAATTTGCGTCGCTCTGCAAAAAACCGACATTGGGCGAGTAAATACAAATCCCCGGTCTTCTATAGAGACAAAGAATACCTTTAATAAAAATGTAAGCAAGCCCCATTCAAGGCTAAAATCATATATTAATTATGGTTTGAAGCTTTTAGCTTCGAGCCAAATTGTACATATATATATATATGATGCATACCTTGTATTATTCATTTTTTTTAACAAATCACAACACGAATATACGCGTTATTTTATTTTATTCTGTCCAAATCTACGCGGTCATTTGCTGATTTTTATAACCGCATGCAGTTCTAGAGGTGTGACGAAAAATTATAGTTATATGCAAATGTATATAGTTTATAAAGGCAGTTTCAGTTTTTGAGCGAAATGCAGTCCTCGCTTACTCGATACAATAAGGCTGTGGGACTTAAGTTAGTTTAGATATAGCTTGCAACTGCGTTAGTGCGATTATTTTACGTATGGGTACATGTTTCAATAATAATACACGTAATATATTAATTATTATTTTACCTATATATCTATATAATAATATATGGTCCATTGTTTTAACGAAATTTTACTTCTTAACATCTTTTTGTCTCTAATTGATATTCCGATTATACATGCATAGGTAATATTAAAAAAAACCGCAGGCTTGTTCTATATGATGTGTAAGTGTGTGTGTATATCGTGTTTACACGATTATACATTGATTGACAATCGATGTAGATATATATTACATTTTATACTTTTATTCGTGACATAAATATTTTGAAATAGTCTTATATGACTCATTAAATGAATTTCGATTAACTAAATATATATATATATATACGTATGTTTTCGAGGTATCAGATTTCGACAATCTACATATTATTGTCATAAATGCATATACGTAACTCATGTATTATATGTTATATTTATCATACAACAATAATTATATTACAAAAGAAATTCTAAAGAATTTTCACTGTATATAAGTGACAGTGTAAAAAATAGTTTAATTTTAAATCTAATCTGTTTCTCATATTTTGTGCATCTATAGACTTTATACACATACGTTTACATTGCAAACATTTTACAAAATTTTAAAAATAAATGTAAAATATTTAAATAATATTCATGGTAGTGAAATTTTTGTACGTAAAAAAAAAGAAATTACAATAATAATCTTTTGTTTGGATGTCAGATCGACTTACCTGCCGTTTAGACATTCAATATTAAAAGAAAAAATATATTCTATATTGTTTTTGTTTTGACGATTATTACATATAGTATATGCTATATAGAACACAAAATAAATTTGAAAATCAGGCATTCTACTGCAGCTATAGTGACCGCGCGGTAATTCGCATTATTATTTATATAATATTCCATACCGTGCGTAAAAACATGCAGGCGAGGAACATCTGCAATAATAGCCTGCACTTTTATAATTATTTAATATTTATAGTCTTCTACAATTTTTCTTATTTCGAATTTTTTTTTTTTACATTAATTTCAGGACATTTTATGATTGATATTATCAAAAAAAAAAATTTTAAATACCATTCATTATAATGGACAACAAAATTGTTTTATTCTGCAGCTCGATAATTGTGCAGTCGCCAGCTATTATACTGCAGTAGTTAAAATATTCGTGTATACTATCCTTCGGTATAACAATATAATGTACAAATAACGATAGTATACACATTATTAGAGGAAATATTTGATAAAATTCTGCAATTTTAATGTATAGATGATTCGAATACTGAATAGGGTATTCACTTTTATTAATAAACAAGTATATGTGTATATATATATATATATATACCTATATATTATATAGGTATTAGATATACGATTATTATACTGCACCATAAAAACACCATAATACAATAAATTTTATCAATTTGCATTATTGCAATTACTTTATATATATAATATATATATACACACTTGTGAAGTATGCACGCGTATACATCGTCACGTACTACTCCCCTACTTTATAGTGTTTTTTTTAAGAATGTATAATATATCGATGATTGTACCATATTATACAGAATATTATTATATACGATGCATTTATTGAAATCATATACATCCGTTCATCTGAAGGTCTATATTATATAATATTCTGTGTGTATATATATATACGAGAGAGATTTCCGCACAATATTGCAAGTGAATCATATTTACATCATGTATACGACGTGTCTTTTCCTATATACCTAAAAGGAAAACAATAAAACTAAAAGAATATTGAGCCAATCATGGGCGAATCATTGTAAATCGAAAAGTGTAGTATTTTACAATTTTTTCACTATTATATATACGTATAATTTAAAAATCTTATATATATATAGTGTTAAATTATTCAAATGTCCATTTTTGAATGGTTCCAAACCGATTTGATTAGACAAATAATAATGAGTATTACACGAAAGAGAGTGTATTTAACTTTTATATGGGTATTTCAGTGGTGTAGCTAGGATTTTTATTTGGGGGTGGGGGCTGAGGCTGATAATTAATTAATTAATATGTTAATTATTAATATGTATATAGAGGTACTCACTAAAAAACTAATTATTTATTCATTTCGGGGGGGGGGGGGCTGCAGCCCCATCAGCAACCCCTGGCTACGTCACTGAAGTATTTATATAATTCGTATTGATTTCTATATTATTTTACTGGGTTCGTATATAAACAAATTAGAAAAAAAAATACGTTATTTAAAAAAAAATCTATAGATAATCTTGATGCGAGAATATGAAGAATATAATATGCACAATTAACATTTTTAATTTATATATTATGTATATATATATATATTAATTTAACAAAAAAAATTTCTTTTAAAGAACCATCAAAAAGTATATATAATAGGTATAACTCGTTTTTAAACTATATTTATAATATTAAGAGCGTCCATCAAAGAAAACTCTACAGGGGGCAGAGTGAACGTTATAAACCAAACACCACATATAATATACAGGTATATAATATTGATAAGAGTAATTTTTAGAGTAAGTATGAAAAATCCAGGGGTACATGTCTCCCTTTGGCCCCCTCCCCCCAATGGACGCACATAATCTATATATACATGCAGTGTGTCCATTTGGGGAGGGGACAAAAGGAGCGGGACATGTCCCCCCTAGCTTATTGTAAAAAATGTATATTTGTTTTATCTTAATAATTACTAAATCTAGTATATATAGACACCAAAATATTTATGCATTATTTATTTTAAAAATATTGAACACGCGTCACACACGTCGTAAATTCATTCCGCGAGACCACAGATGCTATAAGACAGTTTCCTCCAACTTCCAAGTAATTTTAAAGAAAAATTTTCAAAATCGTAAAAATGTTTTTGATAATTATAATAATGATTTCCGCCGCATAATGTATCATGCCACGTATCGTGTGTTTTTTATTCAAAAACATGTGTTTTAGGTTTATGATGTTCACTCCCCCGTGAGCTTTCCTTGGTGGATATACCCTTGCAAGCTATATATATAATACGAGATAAATAAACCAAAAGAGCATATAATGCGCGTTAATATAGTTATAGTGTACCTATATATATATATATAGATATATCGCGCAATGAAGAAAAAGTCCAAAGTTACATGTGTAAATAGTTACATATAGTTATACTCATATTTTTGTAATTATTCATATATATATATATAATAATTGTTGCATTCCAGCTTTTATTTTATCCAAATAATTTATTTTTTATTTTTTCAAAATGCGTATTTTAATCAAATATATGTGTACATTATATACTTAAATTCAATTTGAACAATGTCAGATTGAATTGAAATATATATATTAATATTAAGACTCGGAATATTTGCAGGGTGTACAGCCGATTTCGTATGGAGGACTAAGACATCCCTTTCCACCCTCCTCGCTCTTTAAGAGTACATACGTGCGAGTTATACATGCGGGAAAATTAAAATTTCGGTTATCTCTCGACGTATATGCGTGATACGTATATAAACGCCGCAGAACCAAATAATAATAATAATTATCGTAATGTCGCGGAACCGTAACCGATCGGTTACAAAACCCCGCGAGCATGAATATATAGGTATACTCGTATATTGGTGGTAATAATAAACGCGTTTGCTTTCGACGCCGACGCTCGGCCGCCGCCGCCGCCGCCGCCGCCGCCGCCGCTACCGCGAGATGACCGCCGCGGTCGGTATCGAACAGCAGCAGGCGCGGTCGAGCGGCCGGCGCGATCGATGCGGCCGACGAATGGTGCGACCGGACCACGCCCTCCCGGGGCGGTGCTCGGTACGCCCGCAAAGTGGACGATCGCGTGCCGTCGGCAACACTCGGCACGCGTCGTCCGTCGACCCGTCACCGACCTACGACGACCGTCTCGCGTAATCGCGCGTTCAGTCCGCCGTAACCGTTCGCGCGTTGGATTCGGTTCTCGTTTACGTCGTGACCGTCGATTGTCCCGTAGTCGGTTCTTTGTCCGTGCGCGCGCGCGCGCGTGTCCGCTCATTCGCATTAATTGTCAGCGCCCGTCGTCGTCAATCTCCGCGATAATAACGCCGTGTGCCTACGCCCCGTGTCGTTTGTACACAGTGTTCAAAACGAATAATATCGCGTCCACAACAACAAATTCGTTCGTTCGAAAAATGTAGAGAGAAAACAAAACAAACGCGAAATCGTCGCAGCATCCGTGCGTGTGTGTGCCGTCCGCGGTGTTGGATCGAGGAAAAAGAAAACTACAGAAAATCGTCAGATCCGCAGTGGACTATAGCGTGGATATGGCGTTTTTTTTCCCCGGTATTATTATTACTATTATTATTTTTATTGGCGCATTTACGGTCCCCCGAAAAAACCGTTCGAAACAAACGTGCCCCGCAGTTGACGCGTACCTATTATTATTGTCGACGGCACCGTTTTTAAATTTTTACAGGCATTTATCACGCGTGTATTTTTTACAAGTAGAATCGCTGATATCAGCTGCTGCAATGTACCTATATAGTCATAAACGGTGATGGTACGCACGGCCCGATCGCGTTTTTCAAATCCTCCGCCGCCGCCGCCGCCGCGTAAATAACGGTTTTTGTTTTTTTCGTTGGAAAATTCGTTTTGCGGCATTATATCGCGCGCACACCGCGACGGTGTCCTGCACGTGTGCACACACAGTTTGCGCGAACGTGTTCGGGAAAACTTGTGTTTGTTTACGCACACGTTTTTCTCTCGCGCGGCGTCGTCTCCCGGTGTTTTTCTGCAGTTTACGACCTTCGTCGGTTAAGTTCTATTTAGTCCTTGTGTTGACAAAATACACCGTTTTAATTTTTTTTTTTTTTTGTTATAGGAAATACATATGCGTGTACACACACGTCGCGACAACGTTTATTTCCGCGTTTCCCGATTTTATGAATTTATTCCAAAATAACTTTATATCGTCCGCGTATATATTTGACATTATTATAATATTCCAAGAGTCCAAACGCAACGACGCCGGGTTAGGTTGGAACTCGCCCGTAGTGTTAGTTGGAGTCCGTCCACGGATGAGTTGTCAAACGCACGCACGCTCGTCCGCGTATACGACGTCGCGGCCTCTCCCTCGTCCCCCCGTCCCGTCCGTCCGTCCGCTCGTCGCTTCGCCGCCGTCCCATTAGATGAGGCGCGTACCCACACACACACACACACACACACATCTCCGCAGAACAATAACTTATACGGTACACACCGCGGGGACTTGTGCGTAGTTTTGTATTTTTTTTTTTTTTTTTTATGTCTGACTACAACCAAATTTCGATTCGAATATATTTTGATGGCTAACGCCGGTGTGCAGGATGAACGTTTTCCGATTTGTTTTACTCCTCTCGTTTCTTACACTGCTCGTTCTATATAATTCCGTCTGATTCGCGTGTATTATAATGTTTAACGTGCGCTGCAGCAGTATATAGTCATCATCGGCATACGCGTGTTCCTCACCGTCGTCGACATTTCTATTCCCGTTTAATTAAATTTATCGACAATCATTTCCTATAAAATTATACGTGTATTCATATTACACAGTAATCAAACGGCGGCCGGTCTCATACATTTGTAGCACATATAGTTTAAAAAAAAAAAAATTTCGTTTTTTTAAATGAATTTTATATATTTACATTTTTTTTTTTGTACCGCATTGCGTGTACAAGTTATTACGTTGAAATATCAAATACAAATAACGTTTTTGTGAAATACCGTTGTTAATGCTTTGGATTAAAATCCATTCAGTTTAATTTCTAACACGCGTATGTTATATTGGTACAGAAAAACTTAATATTTGTATTATAGAATTTTATAGTGGATTGGATTTGAAAAAATAAACCCATTCAGTATAATAACGCGTCTATATTATATTGCGCAGGTACAGTTAAAAACTCGAATGTTTGTATTATAGAATTCCATATTGTGTAGACTGTTGTTGTTGTTGTTGTTGTTCTTGTTTAGATAATTATTCAAATATTAAAAGTCGGTAACATACTTTTTTTTTTTTTTTGCAATCTTCAAAGGAATATCGGGATTTTAATATATTACAATTAATAGCTGACGCGTCTAAACTATATTTCCAACAAAATAGATTTTTTTTTTTTTATAAATTATATATTTTACATATATATATATAACTCGTTTATATTTATTTAGGTTTCTTAAAGTGTATACATTTATACGTGCTTCGATAAATACCTGACGCGTATTTAACGATGTACCTATTATGTTCGCGGTGCAGCTTGTAAGTTTCCATATTTTTTGTTCGCTATTTTTTGAATACGCGAAGGAGGCATAATTTGGGGTTATTTACACAGTTTTTAGAAAACGAAAAATATTTTCGCACGGGAGCAGAATTATATAAATCGTAAAAAATAGTATGTAAATTGTTGTTCCGCGGTGGTGACGAGTTGTAAATGTTTTTTGGCACTTTCCGAAAACGACGATAATAATAATAAATTTATAGTGTCCTTATCTCAAAATAAATTTCCGGCTGTACACACGGCGTTGCTGCGATGTAGCAGCAGTAGGTATATATATAGTCGCGCGTTAAAATATGTCTGTTACTCTGTTGCTATATATATATATATATATACGAGCACAACAACTGCAATGATTGAAATAATAATATTGTGTTTTTGGTAATATTCGGAATAGATTATTAATTTCTTTTCGCGTTCTTGCGGGTTTGTGTCTGTACGGCATATTAATATCATCGGATTTGTTCGGAAACTGTTAGAAATGTCGCGAGTTCGAAGAAATACCAATAGCGTCCGAAAGTGCCCGAGGAGCAGCAAAAAAAGTAAACAAAATATATTTATATTATTATGTTCGTAGTCGCTATTATTTTGAAAATATATTTTGTAAAACGGATTGTGGAATTTTACGACTTTTTTAGCCTCGTCTTACACTCGCTTGGTCGAATTTTTTTATTCTATACAATTTTGTAGATGGGCACAGAGACCCTTACGCATAACGGTCTACGTGGCACGTGCTTATTTTATTCTCTCTTTAAATCCGCCACTGCTGTATTTGTGTATTTAAACTTTTTGTTTGGACGATCGTCTCCATAATATCATATAAAATATACGTTGTCTATCCTGTTTTTCGTTGTTTGAAATAAAAAAGGGCTTGTCCCCTCCCAACACTCATTTTCAAGCTATACACAATAGCTAGGTAGAGGGGGATTTGAGGCCTCCCCAAAGATATTTTTTAAGACTAGTTGTGGTGTGCTGAAATTTCATTTCATTTAAATCGATACGTTTGTATTTCTATTATTATAAGTTCTACATAACGATGAGATATATATCCGATACAAATTCGTTTCAGGCCATAATTATTGACGTACGCTCCATTACATTATAATTAAAGTACCATCTTGAAAAAAAGGGTGTAATTTCTAACGTATTATTTTCGAGCAAATGACACGCTCCTCCTCGCGTTCTGAACTACGTTCTGCATACGTTTTGTTTTTTATTCCAATTATAATAATAATAATAATATACGTAAACATTTTTTTTTACATTTTTGCAAAACAACGAATTGGACAAATAGGAATTAGGTTTATCTGATAGTATAGTAGTCATATATCGATAACATTGTCAGAATGATGATGTAATGCCTGTATATATATATATATATATATATATACACACAGTCGTGTGCCTTGAAATAAAACCCATTAGAATTTTGTTATTTTGAACAGAATGAAATACGAGAAACTAGCGATAAAAAAACTGAATATGCATTTTGAATGTTTCGAAAGCACTTTTTAAAGTTTATTGTCGACACACGATTTACTTTAGATAATAATATAACCCATTTTTTTTTTTATTTTACTATATTAATTGAAAACAAATCTACCGAATTTTTACGTTATTGGAAATTTTATTAAAAATATTTAATAGTGGATTTATTATCGGATCACCAGGATCTTTTTTATTACCATATATTATTAAATATTACTTAAAATCTGAAAAAAAAAAAAAAAGGAAAACGTATACATATTTCGAAATAATATCGATATACTAATGCAGTGGTTCTCAATCTTTTTAGGACCGCTACCCGAATTTCTCCCCAAAAATTTCTTTTGCGACCCACGTGGCTTCACTTTTCAAAAAGTAGTTATAAAAAAAAAAACAAAATTTGTATTATTACTTTTATTATTTATTATAAATTTCTTTGAATCTATATATAGTTCGAAAAATTGTTCGCGATTCACCAAAAACTGACTCACGACCCACCAGTGGGTCGCGACCCACAGTTTGAGAAACGCTGTACTAATTTATTTAATTATTTAATTTATTTAATAATTTTCAAGGTTCATAAATGTAGAATATATTTATATTTACTTATTTTTTGCGAATAATAGTACATTGTAACCGTCAGACCGCGTTGTTACTATAGTTATTAATAATTTACTATAGTTTATTATGGTGTGCACCCACTGACATTATACCGAGATAACGTGATCAATAAATTGTTTCTTCGTTACGTTTTGTAACTATTTTCTTTACTGTGTTGTCTGTATTGATATTATATTTAATGACTATACAAATTAAAAATATATCAGTTTAATTGGTCAACGAATGTATTAATTATTTTCGTCACTTTCTGAAGATTGATTCTGATTTCGGATATAAAATATCTCCAGTTGATTCGCGTAAATATGAAATGTAATATTATTGAACAAACCTATCAGTATAAGTAGTGTTTAGAATACAACTACATTTTATAGTTAAATTACAACATATATATATATATATATATATTATTAATTAATAATAATAATAATTCACGTGATGGCTATTGTTTACACTCGCGGTATATCATCTCTGCGGTTTATAGGCGTCTATATGTTATGGTATCACTGTGTACAACGTCGCAAAGCGTTAAAAATCTACCGTCCGAGTTTTTTGTAAAGGGTGTACACACACATATTATATATACCGACCTGCGATCTCTGGAGCAGGACTACACGTCGTACTACTAATAAACTCGACTTTTGCTTTTGTTGTTTAGCAGCTACACAATGTATAATAATATATATTTTATATATGCGAGTAGGTATATTTCAAAAGGCACAGATGGACTGCGTGTTTTATAAAAAAAAAAAAAAAAATACTATTATTTTTTTTTATACATATACATATACGTATATATTGTTAATTTCTTTTTATTTACGCGAATTAATTTATTTACTATGTTTTTTTTTTTTCAAAATTATATTTCCGTAGCTTCCCCGAGTACTGCGACCGATCAATTCATGGCTCAAGGTGCATTCAAAATACAGTCTGGACGAGTTGCTGCTGCAGGCGATAGCCCGTTGATTCAAAATCACTCCGACCTTAATAACTGTGAGTTTTGCACACTTGTATTTTTCGTTTTACCCTCTATATGTCTTGTCGAATCGCCCCGCTCGTTTTATCGGCGATTTTTGCAAAACGAAAATAAAATTGAAAACGCTTTATTCAATTCGTCTCCGGTATAGTTTGCTGAAGAGCGATATTCAAAACGACCGAAAAAAATTGCAAAAAATTTAAAAAAATCTTGTAAAACGTATGTATTTTGTTGTTTTGGACGCGGGCGATTTTTTTAAATAAAAATAATTCAAAATATACAATACTAATATAATAATGTTTAATATCTGCAGAGACACGCGTTATACAAACGTTTGAACAATCGTTTGAACGATATTTGTCGAATTCGTAATAGTATAATATAATGTAAATTACTAAATTCCGAATCGTTTACCGAATTGTCAACACTAAAATCTCTGTTCGAGCAGTGCCGTAGCAAGAAATTTTATACAAACGGGATGGGGGGGGGGAGATTCATAATTACATAATTTGAAAAAAAGTGTAAAAAAACGTATATTTTGTATTATAATAACGATGTCTATTTTTCTTGGCTTTTTTTTTTTTTTTGGCTAAATATCGGTATGAATAAATAAAGTTATATTTCTGAAATTCAGCTATACACTTTTTTATGCCAATATTACTGTTTAGTATATTTTATTACCAATAAATTTTAAAAAAACTTTTGAATATGGTATATTTTCCCTGTGTATATGTCTCTCTCATTTGAACCCCGGACATTCACGTGTAGGCCAAAAAAAAAAAAATCTGCCCTCGCGAATCGCCATCATCCCCCCCCTCCGTCCCGTATAAAACGACGACTTGCATTCGGCAACGGGGCCGAGGAGCCGATTACTTCCACACGAAAAAAGTGTTCGCAGAAATCCATCGCCACCAAACCGCTAACTGCTGCTGCTGCAGTAGTACGACGCGCGTAACGGATACGACGCGCTATAGAAATTAATTGTATTAATTGATTAGTAATTTATTATAAATAATAATATTGATAACACGATGCGGGCGCAAAAACGATGATATTGTATAGGGTGTGTGGTCCATAATAATATATGTGTTGCAGTAGTGAGTCATAAATGTGTGTGCGCGGGCACAAAAACCGAATAATGCCGTACCCTGTCCGCCGCCGCTAACTCTTTCGTCCCCTACGTATACACGTCGTAGTGTATACACCGCGTTCGCCGTATTATATAAATATGTGCGCGCCGTTGTATGGCGGCCGGCCGGCCTGCTGCTGCTGCAGGAGCACACGAGGTGGTCGCAACGTATAGCGGGAGAACATATTTGATTTATCCCTCGACCCTCGTCGTCGTCGTCTCCTCTTTCCCATCGTCCACATCATGTACCCACATCGCACCCACACGCCCTGTACGCCAACGTGCATTATTATTACTGCGTATATACTACTACTATTATGCAACTCTTATATAGTATTTCTCTGCTCGGGACAGGTGAAGTAGCCATTAGTTTTGCGTCGAGTCGGCTGCAAACCACCACCACCGCCGCCGCCGCCGCCGCCGCCGTTGTATTTATCGTTATAAAATCCCTCGCCGTGCAACAGCGGCGCACTGCAGTGTCCGTCACGAATCTCTATTACCCTTCCTCTTCTCCAGCCCTGACGTCATCGTCGCCGCAGCGTATATGCCCGCTCGCGTAACGACGACCAACGGGCGCGCGCGCCGCAAACGCATTAATTTTTAATTAAACGTAATTACCGTGATTATTACAATATTGCAATACGTGTCTCGTCGCCTCAGTACGTTGCACCGGAGATAATCAATAATAATAATAATAATAATAATAATAATAATAATAATAATAATAATAATAATAATAATAATAATAATAATAATAATAATAATAATAATAATAATAATAATAATAATCCCGATGTGTGTGTATTAGTGCGCGTTTATATTATATTACAGGGAATGAGTGTTATGATTGTAGAGACCGGATTTATATGCGTTTAAAATTCTAAAAATAAGACGTTTTTATGCACTATAATTTCATCAAAGTAATCTTTTATATGCGCGTAAATATATATATATATTTTTTTTTTTTGGAAATAACTATATGCGATGTTTCGTAAAAATGTATTAAATACGGAAAAAAACAAAAGTAACAATTTATAAAATTGTAAGATAATCCTAATCATTAAAATAATAATAATAATAATAATAATATAAGATTGGCACGAAATAGTATTTGCTGTTCGTATATATTATAAAACGTATTAACATATTATGTGTATAAAGTCGCGTATTAAATCCAAAAGTAATACTTTATTATATATTATATTCTTTTTAAATGTTTTTATTCTTATCAATTGCTTATAGTTTTTCTTTTACACATATGGACGCGTAAATGCGTAATATATATATATATATATTGATCGATAAATAGTAGTCTCTGTAGTTTAAGCAATATGGAATGCTTTATTAATTATATATATATATATATATAATATGGACTGTGCGTTCCAAATTGTCCGTAAAAATATATAACTATAAATGTATAATACGTATATAGCAGTGGCGTATTTGAGGGGGGCGATAGGGGCAATCGCCCCCCCAAGAGATTTTAAAAAATTATATTATTTTATATTGTTCTGTGTTATAAGTTACAAGTATTTTTTATGAAAATGTTGGTAACACTATAGTTATCAAAAATTATCTGAATAAATAAAATGTGTTTTGTTCAATAATTATATTCCTACATATAATTTTTTTTATTGGTGGGAAGGGGGGAGTTCTTTTACCATCGCCCCCCTGAGGTGAAGTCTCAAATACGCCACTGGTATATAGTATGGGTGTACACAAACTATATATAATATGGAATTAATGCTGTAGTCATTTTATAAAATTTTATATCTATTTAATATTATATACAATAATTGTTAAATGCGTATACTTATATTAGTTACTATACGTAGACGGTTTAGTTCGATGTTATAAAATGAATTATATTTTGCAATTTATTATATTCCAACCCTCCCACAAGAAGGTCCCCGCAGGCAAACAGTAATACAAAAACGGACAAAAAAATCCGCAGGGAATATAATGACGTATCCCATCTGGCTAAACTCTTGGGTTCCACCTATATGTATAGTGTATATATATATATATTGTAAAGGTATATAAGCAACATATATATTATACGCATTAAATTCTTTTGAACATTCCAGTGAATTATTATTCCGCTATTAATTATTATTATTATTATTATTATGTTTCTAATTATTTATACTCTCTAAACAATCGATTTTAACTTAATATTTTCTGACTATATATATTATACAGTTTCTATATTACGATTTACGAATTAATTTTTTTTTTTTTGAAATTTTATTTATTTTTACTTTGTTTCATTGAATATATAATATGTTTTATTTCATATTCACTTATCAACTCTAATAGTTTTCTTAATTGTACATAACTTGAAAACAATCGCATTGTCAGACGATCCATGTTTGATATACTCGCGGTCGTGTTTCGTGACGTTACTGTGTAGTATAATATACAATGCTGTCTGCTGTTAACATTCCTTTTTCGACTTTAATCTAATTCAAATATGTAAAGGTCGTTCGTTGGAGCTGGCAAACAATCGAATTGTCGTTATCGAGCAAACAAATGACCTAAAGGAAACGAAAAAACCCCCCTCTAGCTAGCTCGTCATTTAACATATCTGAGATATTATCTAAAATTCTAACGTACGTTTGCTCAGCCCTATATGTAAACAGGTTTTGGTGTTCATAAAACAAAAACGTTTTCGGAGGGATATTGTTATACTCTCGTATATTTTCGGTTTATAATCTTTACTTACCTATATTCTTTGTTATTCTCTGTTCAACACAAAATTAAAATGGAAATACAATCGTATTTGAAGTGTTGCGTCTTATGTATATACATATATAACTTTAAACACATAAAAAGGATCTTGAGATATCTTTGGATTTTTTTTTTTATGGCTGTCGCCGTTTGGTTTAGTGAAACGGTATGTACGTATAAAAAATAAAAAACAGTAGCAGCTAGTATAAGTCGATTTCGTTAAAAACGTGTATAAATGGAATGTTTATGTTTTCGGTAATAAACTTTAAAACAATATTATCCCCATTTCGTTTTGCTTGGCACAGTGAATTTAATCCATAATCTGTTAATAACGTTAAGTACGTAATATATTGAAAACGAACGACGTTATTATACGAGTATCTATTCTATATCGTTTATTTCACTCGCGGTTCTTTGAAAAATGTACACTACAAAAGTACCTAAATTTTTTTTTCTTTTAATATTTCACGTTGTTTTGTCAAATTATTATTTTAATTGTTAATACATTTCATTAAAAAAAAATTTTTTTTTTTTGTTACTTGTAATATAGTATTACCGTATTTAGTATAGACAAGTATAAATAAACTTCATTTCGAATTTTGTTTATGGTTATAAATTATAAAGGATAAGTATTTAAAGTAAAATGTATAATTATAATTATTTGAATTATACGGAAGTTGGAATAATAGGATTTTAATTTAATTTAGGAAATTCGTTGTTTCGTCGTCATCCTACATGTTTCGTAAACCCGTATTTTGCGTATTATTATAGTTTTTAAGGTCTCATTTGGTAGCCTACCGTAGAAGCAGCAGCAGTAAATGATAATAATAATAATAATAAAATGCGTGTAAGTGCACCAGTGCGTATGATGTAGAAAAAAAATAGTCATCGGCAAGTGGGAAAACTAATTTTTAACCATTGTAAATTGTAACGAATAATTTTTTAGTTGTATTTTCCGATCAGTGTAATTAAAATTGAACACTATTGGTTCATGCGAAGCCTCATAAAATCATATTACATAGACATTTTGTAATAATAATAATAAAATACGTTACCGGTGAAAAGTGAAACAAGTATATATATATATATAGTAGCCTCGACTGTAATTTAGCTGGTTATATTGTGCTGTATGCGCACTGCGCCCCCGCCGGTCTCGTGCTGAGCCTTAGTCATTTTTATGCCCGGTATACATACGTAATATGCATAAACATAATATATTTTTTAATACATTTTTTTTTTTCCTCTCGAGTACTCGACTTACCCGTGGTGGGAGTCAGGGTCTGATGCCGTCCTCGTCATCATCGTAATAATATATACGTATAAAGTATATGTTATTATACGCTCGTATAGTGCGCAGTGTGTTTTTGAGCAGTATACAAGTGCAGTCCAGCAGTTTGTCGTATATAATATACATAAACATACTCCGCAGATGTGATCTCGCGTTGTTTTAATAACGTATTTTTGTTTTCGTCGCCTGTTTTTTAATAAAAGCGAGTAATTCACGATCTCCGTTCGTGCAATCGGTTTCTATATTATTCACAATAAATGTGATCAATATTTAATAATTTTATTTTGGAAATTTAACAGAATTATTGAATCACAAAATCATCGACTTCAAAACAGTTTAGGTCTTTGTTATTACCGGACACTTCTTTTGACAATTGTTTTTGAACTCGTATATTATGACGGTTTTGAGAGAACCAAATTTTAATGTCATTTATTAAATATATAAATAATTAAGTCCTTAACTTATTTACTTCGGAAGTACTACTGCAAGTATATATATATATATATATTATATATGCACGTATATAGACTTGCGTTTTTTTTTTAATATACATTGCGAAGACTGCTGTATATTATAATATCCTCGTGTTATGTATAATAATAATGCTCGCTTTCACTGATTAATTAATTACTTGTTCTTAACAAGTACGATCGAGGTAATTGGCCCGCAACGGAATAAATGCGCATAAAAAAAAAGCTTCGATAATAATAAAATGTCCCGCATTTAAACATTTATATTTTTGTTCGCATCAAAAAACTTCCACGTCCGTTCCGTATTTTTAATAATTTCTTAAGATACTTATTATAATATGGTGCTTTGCTCGATTATTATACAAGCTAGCTCTCGCTCGTGTAATTTATATTCAAAGAAAAAAATACCATTTATAATACATTGGAAATGTGTGTGTGTGTGTGTGTGCAATCATATTTATTATGTTTATATGCTTAATTTTTATTATACACAATATGCAATCGTATTTTATATATATATATATGTGTGTGTGTGTGTGTGTGTGTGTATATAGAAATTCGGCGAAAAGGAAACATATAAAATAACAATGTATATATTAAACACCTGCTGCAGCGTCATAAAATTCGAGGTCAGTTTTTTTTTTCTTAATGAAATTATCATATTCCGTTGTCATATGTTAAATAATACAGTATTGTGAAAATTGCTGTACACGTATACAGCGCATTATGTCATCAATATGTAACCCATATATATATATATATTTATTATTTATTGAAACGCGATTTTTGACATTCGTATGCGTGTATTTTTCTGCGGTACGTCATCAGTATATACGGTACGTATCTAATGGGCGTTTATGTTGCATATTTTTAATTCGGCATTTATAACACAAATAATATCATAAATTACATTGTCCGATGTAAATAATTTCGTTTCGTTGTTGCTGCGAATCAATTGGTCATTTCTTGTATTTTTTTATTTTTTCTAAAATAGTAATATATACGATCCATAAATAAACAATATTTTGTTTGTTATCAAAATCAAATACTATATGTACATATCATCTTTTTCGTCGAATAGAAAATACTTTCAAATTATCAGTGTGCACATGAATGATATATCATTTTTAATATTGGTTTCTAAAACGAATGCAGCTGAGCAAACATCGAGGCATTGTTGTAATCTAAGAAGGAAAGGATGTTGTAATAATATAGGGGTGCAGGATTGATGGAGATATCCCTTGTAGTTTCTATAACAAGGGTCGGGCAGTTGATGAATTGCCTTAGATGCACTTCAAAAGCTGCTGTTGTGCACTTTATAAATGGATTTTTTCTCGAAAGCAATTAAATGCGTTAAACAAATCATGCGCAATGTGGTTTACAGAGTTAAAGGTGGTATACAAATATACCTTATACGCGGTTTCATAACTACTATGGTGTTACTATAAGGATTGTTATATAAATTATAATAATACAACTTTTGTATTTCGACAATCAATTAACGAGAGTGAAAATACAAATAATATATTATTTCTGGTTTATTCATATTTTCTTTTTTAGATTCTAAGCGAAGTGAGGAGGCTATTATTGGTTTTACAATAATATTTATTTTTATTTTCGCTGTGTACAAATTTTAGACGAAAGGATGCTCGTATGAACTCGTCATACGCGTTACGTTCCGATAGTAAATTGTATCTACAGTTATAGAGTATATTATTTGAAACGGTTTTCGATTTTCTCAGTAATTTCCTTATGCGTAATTCAAAACAATCCAAAAATTTGAAGAAAAACTATTTTCTCGCAATAGTTTTCAAACGCGGCACGAAAAAATAATATATATATATATAATATATACACGTACAAAAATGTTTACTATAACGGTATATTGTAAATATTATTAAATCATAAAAATAAATATATGATTTGTTTTTAAATTTTTTAATTCGTTGGTCAATATATAATACGTGTCAATAATATAATATTAAAGTGCCTTTATTACTAGAACGGAGAATTAGATTTAAAGTTTAAAGTAAATCATATTTGAAATCTGTCGTGTGTATTTTAGTGTTATATTCTTTATTTTAATGAATATCATACATTCAGTTCAGTTCATAAAATCGTTGGATAATCGGAAAAACAAAATGATGTTTCGTGATAGTAAATACACTGATTTTATTAACGATGTGTGTCCTATTCTTTGTGGTTTGCATTTAAATAAAACGCAATCTAATTTTTTGGTGTATTTCAGTTAATTATCAGAACATTGTATAGTTTTTGCGTTGCACTAATATTGATAATTTTAAACGTGCGATTTCGGTTTTGCTTTACGTATATTCGATATAAACTCAATAAAAAAAAAAAAATAGTTTATGAATATTTAAAAATACGTGTCGGTTTAGAACACCGATCACATTTGCTTTTCTGTTCTGTGTCCACAAAATTTTTAAATCTGAAAAATACACAACATTTTAAAATTGTTTTACTCGTTATCTAGATTAAATAGCTTCTAATTATATTAATAACAGCATTTATCCTTTTGTGTATATACTACGCTATGCATATAAATTTACGTATATATGCGTATTATTATATTACACTTATATATAGTAACGATAATTACAATAATAATTTATAAAAACGTTCTTTGTATTATTTTCTGTTACGGTGATTAATTCTAATGAATTTGTTCAAATATTATATTAAAAAATCAATCGTTTTTACTATATTTGTATAATACTATGTAAATTATCAAAACTCTAAACACAGATATTTAATTGTTCAGTCGGATTATCGATTTTAAAATGTCACGATTTAAAAAAAAAATTATTTCGAAATGAAATGAAAAGAACAACAAACTATAGAGATTGGTTTGAAATCAATTTTCTTTCGTGTTGTGTACAGAGTCTAAGCTTTCTTAGACTGTAGTTAGAGTCTACTTATAGAGTTGTATTATTATTTATAATTGTAGACAATAAACGGAATAAAAATAAAATATTAAAATTCGTGTTTCTATTCGAATCGTGTGTCTATAATTTCGCGTTAAAAAACGTTACGGAAAATTGTAGAATTATAAAAGAAGGCACGCGTAATATTATTGTTATTGTCACAGGTTTCGTTTTGTATTCATAATTATTTTTGCCCGCGCACATTATTACGTGTGCGTATGATGTATGCGTATACGTGTGGCGGCAGTGTGCAACTAAAACGCGTGATTGTGTGTAAAGCGAATCGTAAAAAAAAAAAAAAAAAAAATTATAAGGAGGAATGACGTACACACGTTTTATATCAAAATAGGGATTAGAAAACGTGTATAAAATTTAATTCTAAAATATTTTTTACTACGTGGTTAAAATTGCCGGGAGGTGTGTGCATGTTCAGTGTGTGCAACAACGAGCAACGCAATATATCAGGGTAATGCAAGGCCTGAGGCAATTTTTTATACGATATAATTTGTTTTAATTTAATTTAGTCTTAGTGTATATATATAATATATATACATATATTAGGATAAAAAAATATGATATACACGTTTTAAAATCGTTATACCTAGTATTAACAATCCTTTAATAAAAAAAAAAAAAAACGTTTTTTGTTTTATTCTTTATAAATTCATTTATTACTTCTTCATAGTTTTAATTTAAAGCTACACCTTTTACGAGCCTTATAGATGTAGTACGTATATACGATTTTTAATTAGTTTTAGTATGGAGAAAGATCTTTTCGCACTGGCCACAGTCATAGTATAGTTAATTATAATATTTTATACGCTACATAGGCGCTTTTGGAAAAGGATTCTAAAGACTTTTTTTTATAAATTGTTAACTCTGCTAATTAGTTCTATCGTGTTTTTCGCGGTCTCTATGAAAAAAAAAAAACGTAGATATCAAAGAAATTCATTAAATCAAGTAGATAAGGAAAAACACAAATGTAAAATTATTAAATTATATAAAATTTATTACAAAAATCATAACGAACACACCAAACACTATGTATAATATGTATACTATATAATTAGCTTCAAATAAAGACTTGCATAATGAAATATGAATTATATTTATTAATTAATATATATTAGTTTATTTATTTTTTTACTTGTGCGTTCCATATATTGATAGATAAGAGCAAGTAAACTTGAACATCAATTATTATTGTATTAGCGCTGGTGCAGAGTTGCGCCCGAATTGATCGAACGCGAGTTGCTCGCCAATATTCGAGTTGAATATTCGAACATTTTCCATTTATGTAATTAAAAACGTTTATATAAGAATTCGTTTCTTTATCGGTTAATAATAATAATAATAAAAAAAAAATATGCATAAGTTATGTAATGCAAATTATAACAATTTTAAAAATCGCGTGTATAGTGAACATATTTAATAGAAAATTGTCGAACAGTAGATAATTAAAATGTACCGTTCACGCGGTATAAATACTCTAAATAATACAATATATTAGCTGTAGTTGACTAAGAAATTTAATATTTTTTTCATTTGAAAATAAAATAATTTTTCTATTATTATGTATTGTTTGAGAGAAAATCGCTTTTTTTTCTTTATTACGTAACAATATTATATACTTTATTTCTTAACAACTCGTAAACTGTTGAATGAAATTGGACTGCGGAACTTTAGGCATTATTTTGCGTCGAGTATTTTTTCGAATTGACTGCGTATATCTGCATGTTGTTATGTAATATTTATCGGAACGTCTTCAAGTCGTGTGTAGGTATATTAGTTTGGACGGTTTTTCATATGTGTATTATCATATTATTACAGGTACATATCATTACAGGAGCTTTTTACTTTTGATTCCGTTACTTACTGATCCTTCGCATTCGCATTTCGTAATTATGTTCGGTCACTTAACTCATAATTTTTTTTTTTTTTCATTCATTCGTTTAAAAACAACTTTATTTATGCGAACTCCGTTAATTTATACCCATCAATACGAAACGATAAAAATCCTAGTCGATTTAAAAGAACTGCACGTTTGCTTTTCCATTTCAATTCGTTGACTTTTAATCGCGTTGAAATTATCGTTTAATACATTTTTACAGTCGACATGTTTTTGGTGGGACGCCTCGAGAAACATACGTATTATGCTGCAGTTTTTTAATAATTTGATTCTCGTATATATTCAACGGATCAATGTAGGTATATTAATAAAATGTAAACGCGTCTGCACTATAATGTAATAAGTTACACGACGATCTTGCTTAAAACAAAATTAAAAAAATAAAATAAAAATTCAAGACTCGTTTGAAATATTTTATATTTTTTAATCGTTGACGCCTAACATTTCAAACGTAACGCCCGCCGAAGCGTTGCACTGTATATTATATCCGACGACGACGACGACGACGGTATAGCTCTGCGCGCGTGTGACGTGTTGTGATAAACGAACGGCGGTTGTCGGTGACGGGCTGAGAACCCCTGCACGCCGCTGGGGTAGTCTGTCGTCCGAGGCGATCCGAGGGGCCCCGCCGGCCTCCACCACCGCCGCCGCCGTCGTCGTCGGTATCGGTGTCGGTGTGGCGGCGGCGGCGGCGGCGGCGGCGTCGGTGAACAGTTGGCCCGTAATGTTTTTCAAGTGTCAGTGCGCAATCGGCGGCGGCGGATGTACCGCGTCTTGCCGAGTGTCGTTGTTCTCGCGCGTCCCGTTCGATTCGTATACAATATTTTCTTTCTTTTCGATATTACCACCCCACGTAGTTGTGTGTATAATGTGTGTCCTACACGCGCGCATAGTCGTCGTTTTTCTTTTTTTTTTTCTTGCCGCCTAATAATTATTGACACGAATTCAATAGGCGTCGTCGGTCCGTCTACTGTATATATACCACACCGCACACGCGTTCATAATGGGTATTATTTTCAAATTATTATTATTCGTTATTAAATATTAAATATTAAATAACATCGCCCGTCGTCTCTAGTCGTTTCGCATCAGCTTTGCGCCTGTGTTAATTCGTTAAAATATATAAATAATAATATTAGTATATAATTAATATCCGAGGGCGCATGTTTCGTTCGCGCATATTCTGACTGTTGAGGAACTCGTGAACGCACGTCGTCGGTGTGTAAAAAAAAAAAAAAACGAATGAAAAAAATTTGTTTCTCAAAAATGATATATTCTATAATGGAATTTTGTGTTCGCATATTATTATGAGGCCGATTATTATCGGAGTATATTATTATTATTATTATTATTATTATTATTATTATTATTATTATTATTATTATTATTATTATTATTATTATTATTATTATTATTATTATTATTATTATTATTATTATTATTATTGTATATCGTCGTTGTATACGTTATTGTCGTTTTGATTTATATAGGGGTTTGTGATTTGTATAAGCATTTTTTATTTTCACTCAATGGCGTTCGCACACTTTTCTTTCCATAATAGGTAGTAGGTACCGCCTACTCTCGTTTATGTGTATTCGTTTCGTTTAGATAATAGTACGTAGGTATATATATCGAAAAACGAATATTTCACGACGCTTTTTGTGCGTGTTATCGTCCAGCGTCATATTTATTTTTACTAGTATTGATGTTGTCGCGTGTATTATATCATTATATAGATTAAACGTTTTCAAATTTTTACGCGTGTTTTGAAATTATTCGATGAGTATTTTAGATAATCGAAAGCTATACTTGCTTGGAAAAATATTAATTGAATTTTTACTCTGTAATGTATTATATATTTATAAGTAAACGTACGTATTTATTTATTACAACTCATTTCAATGAAATATCTGCAATATTTTTGGACCGAACTCTGCTTCACTCCTCGTTTTGTCGAAATTCATGTACAGTATACACACACACACACACACACATACTACATATATAAAAAGATAACATTTGCTTTTGGAGATTAAATTTCAGTATAAGTATTATATAAGTCGTTTTAGTTCCGTGTACAAAAATGAAATGTACTTTCTGGTAACAAACCTACTGAAATCAAATATAAATACAATATAGTTAACTATATATATTATAGTAGTAGTAGTTACCTTATATTAAATTTAAATAAATGTGTATATTATATAAATGAACAGTGTTCGTGCGTATAGGATACACAATATAATATATATTATGGCTTAAGATTTATATTGATATATATATATATATATATAACCTAAATTTGCAGTAACGATGAAAATGATTATATCTATACGAGATAAAAGTACTTAATTGAGTTAAATGTATTAGCAACTATATATATATATATATATATATTTTAAAGTAATAATAATTTGTTACTAATTTTCTAAGGGTTATCGATTTCTATAAATATAATGCATTAAAATCGTTTATTATTATCGTTCAGTATAATATTGTATTAAATGTAGTTACTGGCCATACAATATTTGCTTACAACTTTGCTCTTGTTCGTTATTGTGTTTGTATTTTCATCGACCACCTCGCTTAACAATATATATTATGTAGACGAAAAATATTATTCAAATGTATAATGAGAGTGCTTTTATATTATAGTGGTATTCCTAGGAGTTGTGTTTTGTGTATTTATTACATAACTCTAATTTTTTTTAAATATATAAGTGAAAAAACTGGTAAAAAAAAAACGAGTACTATATTAAAATAATAATTAACTTAATATATTTTTTAAAAAGTACCTAAACGTAAACACGCAAACGTCCGACACACGTATTACGCGTTATAGCTAGGCATCTTGTTTAAAGTTTGGCGATAAAATAATAATAATAATATTAAACTATTAATTTGTAAAAACGTAATAATATATAAATACTAGGTGTATACTTGAAAAGAAAATATACAACGTCGTAGGCCGTAACCTGCAGCGAGTTATTACTGCTTTTAAACAATACGAATTTTTCGTCGGTATATTATAATAATTAATATTAAGTATGATTTACGTATACGTAAACATTACTGCGCAGTATAAAAACGCAAATTAGATTTTTCACCCGAAACGATATTTTATTTTATTATTATTATTATTATTTTTTTTTGTGTGTCCAATGCGCGAAAGAAACATTCAATTTATAACGCTACTATTATTATTGTCGAAAGGAATTTTGATTATAATATATTATTTATAATAATTGACCATCGGTCGTATATTATCCGCAGTGCAGTGTGATAAATGATAATAATATGATATACGTGTATATATATATATTAATACTCTGGACGATGGCGGTATAATATGCGCGTAAGTCAATATTATAATATCGTTTAGTTTGTTATAATTCGTTATTGAATTAAACATTTTAGCGTATACGTTTGTTTGGTGGTTATTTGCGGCGGACTGACATATATATATATAAGTGCGCAGGTCCGCGGGCAATTATGTAATGTGTAATATAGCTGCTGGCTGCAGCAACAGCAGCTGTGCAATCGACTCGGTTATGGAGGTGATTTATTTAGCATTTGAAATTCTTGTTGAAATGAGGGTAGAAATATATAAGGTATGCGATATACTATATATATGCGTACACTATACAATACACGGCTTCCCATGCATTATGCGCGTAGGTTTTTTTTTTTTTTTTTTTTACTTCTATCGAGGAGAAGAAAATATCGATTCTATCATGTATATACGTATAGTATAATATTCTCTATGAATACGCGATTATAATAATAGCTGTTTAACCAGAAGTTCAGCTGCAAGCTTCATTTTGAAGCCTTCTCGTATGAATCGAGTAATGTTCAAATCTTATACGTATACCCACCCCCAGAGGCCCCTTTAAATTTTACCAAATCGAGTTTTGCTGCGCATGCATATCAAAAATATATTATTGTACACATTGTGTACTTTTAACAGGAAGTAAAAAAAAAATAAATAAATGATATATATATTATTTATAAAATGCTATTTATGCTGTTTACTCGGTTCTTTGCGAGAGGAAAAAGTATATATAATGACGTTTAAAGATATAATATTCCATTCAGACTCGCACTGCGCAGTGACACGTAATAAACATAATATACGAGGTTAAAAAACAAAAATTAAACGGCGGAATATATCTCGTCGATGACGGAATATTTTTTTAACGTTTTATTTCCCGAAATATTTCGTATAAATCGGAGACATTTTTTTTTTTTTTTGTTCATTTATGTAGTTGTAATAAATTATTACTATATAGCGGTGCAAATGTCTATATACTCGTATAATAATATACTGATGAATTTCAAGCGCTGAAATTATTTAATAAATATTGAAAAGATATAAATATTTGTTATAATATAAATTAATTCAGTTATCATGTATACGTAACCGATATGCATTTGATAACGTAATAAAAATTCGTAGTATATATATATATATATATCTGATGAATAATTAAAAAAAAAATACAAATATATATCAAATAACGAAGAGGCAATGAAGGGGCGGGGGAAGTTTAATATTAATAAAACTACATTTAATCGCACTGCAATAAATGCGGTATTTGTTGGTACATTTTATCGTAATTAAATAACGTATATAGGAATATACGCATTTATATAAGTGCAGTGACAAAATAAATAGACGAAAAACTGTAAATTTAAATAAATTCTTTAAACATTTTATATAGGTACTCGTATATTAAAAATATTGTGCACAATAATATCTATATCGAATTATATTATTGAGTTTAAAATTATTTAAACGCGTCATTTTTTTTTGAGAAAAAAAAATAGAACTTTGGTCAATCGCGCGGGCATTGTAGCTCAAACGTGTTATTTTATTTATTAAAAAAATATATATTTATTATATTGTCTGTTGTGATTTACGCGAGCAAGTTATTAATCCGTATTCTAAATAAATTTTTAGTTTTGTTATTTCGTTCACAATATAAAAACAAACAAAAAAGTTGTTTTCTTTTCTTCTTCTTTTTTTTTTTGTGAACGGCGCGGCGCGGTATTTATTTTTATTCGTGGAGAAATACTGCAACTGCAGTGCGTTTCAACATATAAAATACTCGTCGTGTGTTGTGGACGAAGAGAGGAATTTTCGACTATTGTTTTTATACATATTATATAAACGAGTATAATATTCGTATTCGATGCGTTTGCTTTTTTTTTTTTTTTATTTTTTTTATTATTATTCTGTATATTTTCAAAAAATGTATAATACGTTCCATTCTATAGTGTGTGTGTGTGTGTGTGTATAGATATAGAGAATATTAATTGTAATGTTATGCACGCTCATCAGCTCGCCGACGGTGCGTTACCTACTCGTTATATATTGTTGTCATCTAGTCCGGTTCGTCGGGGTCGTCTCCTCTCATCATCACTATTTTTTATTCACGGAATGCCGTTTTCTTCGTTTATATATATAAATATATTTTCGTTTTCGCGTGCAAAATCTACCACCGTCGGAACACGCAAATCGCCATTTTTTTTTGTTTTTTTTTTTTTGTATTAAACACAATACTCGCCTATTATAGAATAATTTTCATTATTATTATTAAAACGTTTTCTGCAGAGAACAATATTATGTGTGTATATACTGCACTATATAGTATAAAGTATCTATATATATTATATTCGTCGAAATATGTCGGTTTTGTTTTTATTCTTTTCGAGTTCTCGCGACCCTCTGCCACCGTCCCGGTGCGGGCGGGTTAGGCAGTACGCAGGAGAGAAGATAGATTGACGGACGAAATTAAAATTCGATTAACTCTCAGACATGTATAGACGAGTCACACACACGAGTTCGTCTCTCTAATAATATAATATAAGGACTATAATATTATATAAATGCGATTTTATGTGTGTGTGTGTGTGTGTGTGCGTGCAGTGTGCTAGTGTGCAGTGTACACATCATATAAACAGGCAGCGGCGCCGCCGTTCTCTATAGTACTACACACACTACCACCGTCTTCGTTCGCTTCGTTCGTTCGCTATTTATACGTATACACACACACACACACACACACACACACACACACTATACATACGCCTGCTGTTAAGCGGATTATACGGCGGCGGCGGCGTCGTCAACGGCAGTCAGTGGTGCCAATAGCGCGCAGAGACGCGCACGAACCCGTGTGGTGCTCCTCTGCTCTTCCTTCTATATTTCTTCGTTCCGTAATAATAATCGCCGCTTCCTTTTTTTTTCTTTTTCTGTTCGTTTTCGCTACACACGCCTACTCTATTTAATCATTAGGCGACAAACGTTATCTGCAGTGGCGTAATTACGAATTCGTTGTGGGTATAATGTCTTCGCCCCGTTTCAACAATCGTCCGGATTTTTAATTGTTACTTTTTTCACCGTTCGGTTGGAAAGACGAAAGAGTTTTTTTTTTATTATTTTATAAACCATATACTGCGTAGATAATTTCATTTTTTTAGGTTTTTTATTTTTGCGGGTTAAGTACATTTTACGCGTTCGACTTAATATTTGACCTGTTAAATTGTTAGGGTTTAATAAAATACTCGTTTATATAGGTCATTATTGTAAAAATTATTTATTAAAGTATATAATATAATAAACCAATAGAAAAACATTAAAAAAAAAAACAAATGTTTTTATATATTCGAAAAAGGAAACATAGTAATCCGTAAAATATAGTTTTAATCGATTCGCAAAATAGAATTTATTATTTTCCCTACGAGTTGTTTAGCCAGTTGGTCTGAATTGCATATTATTCACGTTTTTAAGATGAATTACTTAAAAAAAAATAAATAAACAATACCATCACATATTATATACACGCACAACACACTTAGTGGTACATATTATACTTACTACAAGTAACAACTTGAGAATTTCTATTTTGTATTAATAGTAGAAATTATATACTATGTGTGTGTGGTCGATAGAGATAATCTTTTAACTTTTAAACTGATAACGGACGATAAAACAAAGAAAAAAAAATACGCGATTTAGTCGGTTAAAAATTCCTGTAGAAGAAATATTCTTATCAAACAATAATAATAGATATTACGATATACAGAATAGTTGCGAATTTTTATTAAACTCTTTAGTGCGATATCAGTTGACTACTTATAACTATTTAAATCGCGCGCATTTCACTACTATATATATATATATATTATATTTACCTTAATAGTATATATATATACGCGATCTGTGAATTTGGTTTGATTTTTATGTCGTTTTAACAATACTTTTAAGAATTTAAAATATATCGTTATTTGCTAATTATATAAGGCTCTGGGTGAATTTATATGCTCCCATATATCCCTCTTCCCTGCAGAAATTATACGTCACTATAGCTCATTATTATCATTATCGTTACATAATTATTATTGCTGTAATTATCATTATTGTAATAATTATATTGTACGCCGCGTATACTCGTACACGTTGTGTGCTCTGCCCTGTGGAATATCGGTGACGAACTCGATTTTCACGTCATTTCGAAAACGCGGTATTTTTATTTATTTTTTTTTTATTCTATAAACGTTGTATATTTACTTCTTTACGCTGCAACAATGCGTTATTTTAAAAGCGATAGCTTTGCGCAAATATTTTCGCTTTACTGTAAAATCTTTATAGATCGTGCTTTAAATTTTTTTTTTAAAAAATCACTACCATCTGACAATATATTATATATTATAAATATAAATTTTTTTTTCAAATTATTTGTCTATATTTTGTGTATACTGATAAATATTATATAATTATGCGCACCATTATGTGTAGTATAAAAATAATTATTTATATATTTTTATAGTTTGTTCGGAAGCGAAATAATTAATATTGATCAGAAAAAAAGAAAAATAATGATTTATTGAAATGGAGTGTATTTAACGTTTATTTTAGCTGAATCCGTTAGTTTCCATAATTTCATTCGGTTTCTAAGAAAACTAAATGTCAGACTATTAACTGAGATGCTACAGAGGTGTACGGAAAAAAAATTTTTTTTTTTTACTCAGGCTATTACAATACGGGCTTTGCATATATATATACGACTTATATCGTTATGTCCGGGTTATGGTAGAAATATATTGTTTTGAAATTTCTAAATAATATTCTTATTTTGTTTGGAATGGAAATTATATCGACACAAATTAATTTAATCAATGTAATTGACCGTGACGTTAATTATTGCAAATGCTTAGAAATATTTGTAAAAATGTATACGGTATTCGCATCAATGTTTAATTAGTGTATACATATTTTTATTATTGCGGATTAATATTTACATTTAACTTAAATATATATTGTTCATTCTTTCATTTATAACATATATATATATTATATACACATTAACGTTTTTTTGGAAATTAATTATATGCATATATTTTAATTAATATTCGGATGCCAGTGATTATTATAATTCTTAAATTAATTTAAAATATATATATATATGTGTGTGTGTGTGTGTGTGTATAGTAAATATACCGCGAGACTGGACAAAAGGATTTATAATGTTAAAATGTAATTGCTTCCATTTACATCGCATTTGGTTTCATAGTAGTAAATTCGTGTCATCAATAGCCCAGAAACTCAAACAGTATATACGTGTATATGTTTCGATAAAATATTTTAAATACATGTAAAATATTAGTATAGAGTCGTTAAGTTATTTGTGCGAACCATTTAGATATTGTTTAGAAATATTCCACTCATATAGAGTCACCAGCTGCAGCCTTGGAAAGATGCGTATAATATATTATATGAACACACTACATATTTTGATATTTTTCAGTTTCTTCGATAAATGTAGTTTTTTTTTCTTTTCGATTTTTAATGTATTCAAACAAGACTTTTCTATGAAAGACAGATATATTCGCAAATAATATACACACACACACACACACACACACACACATTTATATACGTATATTATACGAGTATATATTAACAGTTGTAAGTGATTTTTGAAAAACCTTAAGATAAATAAATCTAGTTTTTAGTTGTTGATTATAAAAAGAACGCGTGTGGAAATGTTTGAGTTTAAAACGTCAAGTCAAACGACATCTCGTACAATTTTCGGACAAAAACATTTTTTCCCCTGTATTTTCGGGTATTAAAAAAAAAAAAATTGTCAACATTTAGTCGTAGGGATTTCTGATCAAATTTTAGTAGTACTGTATTATCGATATATTGTTCAGTAATATAATAAATAAATAGATTGTTTTATAATTTTTTTACTTATAAATATTACTTTATATTTACATGTGACCAAATACAACGATTTATGTGATGCATTATTGATGTTTGGACAATTGAACATGAAATATGCACATATTTATACTATAACATTTTTGACAATAACCATATACGATTATAATTGATGTTCTAAACATATTTTACACTATTGTGTTGTCTAAGTATGTTCTAAACGTAATAGTGAGTGTTTTATGCAAACTACTTCTTTTCATTGTGAATATATAGTTTACTCGTTTTTTTTCCAACCGTTAACGCTATACCTATAGAAATTATAAATAATGTCGTTTAACCTTGCCAAGTCTATACGACTTAACAACGTAAGTTCAAATCCATTTGGAAAACATTACAGATATGTAAACTAATTATTTAAACATCATTTATATATATACTTATAATTAAGAAAATGTTGTGTATATATACATAAAAAGCAAATAATCGTGTAATGTTCGAGAAAATGCGTTGTTTTTATGTTTTATTGTCGTACCTATAATAATTGATACAGTTGCCTTTGATAAAAATTGTATATAGTTATTTGCAAAAAATTTTAAAAAAATGTTAATTTTCGTCATGAAATGTTTTTGTATGCGAGAAATTCCTCGCGCTTCATTAAACGCTTCATTTACATTAAAAAAGTGAGATGTTTGCATGTAAATAGATGATTGCACTACTAATTATTTGCAGTCATTGCAGAACTATAGTTGTTTTGATAAGTATAAAATGTAAATACAAATACTTTCTTAAAAAAAAGTTAAATACATGATAGAATTTCAAAATCCATATTTTCTTTTACATAAAAAAAAAATGCTTATTTAGCGTAGATAAATTTTTTTTTTTAGTATATTTTGTGTAATAATTTGTTACTTGTGTGACGTATTCAGAGTTCTTTCCCATGCATCGAGTAACAGAGTGTGTGTGTGTGTGTGTCGCTGCGTTCTCTTTTAATAGTCGTTATATTGTTAAACAATAATTGTTTTACTTAGTAATTACTAATTATGTTTAACATACTCGTATAATTGATTTTCTCAGTAGATTTTTTTGATTTTATTTCCTATATAATTAAAAGAAAGAAAGTAAGAATGTGAATGTGTATATATATTGAGAATTTTTGAATAAAAAAATATTATTGTTTAGCATATGCGTCTATTGAATAATTTTTGTCATTATTATCATCCCTATAAATTATATATAAAATGTTTTATGACAAATAATGACTTGGAAATGCTACGCGTTTATAGTTTCAGTGAGTTTTCACTTTGAAATAGTATTTAATATATTAATATATATATATATATATATATATATATATATACTAATTTTAACGGACGCTGTTTAGTATAACTATAACTATACTACCTGTTGGTATTAAGTTATAGATTTTTGGCTGTTGTTGGAATGGATCCCGATTTGGATTTTTTAATGTACTGGTTGACCAATACATTAAAAATGATGAACACTTTAGGGTGCTCTAGTTTTATATCTAAGTCCAGCTTACTACTAAAATGAATTCATCATTACTTTTTCTATATATATATATATATATATTAGATTCTTTCAGAAAATTGCGGAATTACGTGTATTAAATAAAGTAATCTAATACCCAAGATTATTTTAAAAAGCTTAAAAAATAATTTGTTTTTAATGTTTTCAAAACATTATTTTATTATTTCTAATATTTAAACATAAACTCATATATATATATATATATATACAATATATAGTATTTTTGTTTATTTTTATTAAACAACAATATTTTCCTGTTTTTTATAAAAATAAAAAAAATTGACGGTGAATTCGCGTTTGACGGAGTGTGACTTGCAAGCGTCGAATATCGTCTAAAAAATATTTTCAAAATGACTATAAAATATGACGAAACTCGGGCACAAATTCGGGTACTTCCTGAAGATTTTTTAAAAATTTAAGAAATTTTGTTATTTTGTATATATATAATAACAATGAATATCTTACGTTTTTAATTAAAAATTTACGTCTATAATACCTATACTGCAGTTTTCAAATATATAATATTATTATCTAAAACAATTACAACTATATAAGGCAGGCTATATAAAAATATATAAAACATATATATATATATATATACTCGTATATATATATAAAATATTATACACTAGCCATAACCGATTCGTTATACCGACTCTAGTAGTAGTAAAATAGTATTGACGGTTTATTGTTTTGTCGGCAGCTATAGTCGCGTATGTAAGCGCGTCAGTGCGCGTGTATATGGCCGCCTCCTCAGTCGTATATGTGTGTGTGTGTGTGTGTGTGTGTGTGTGTATATATATAAATGGCGTGTACCACATAATATTATTATCAACTGCACAGTGGCAACAATATAGTATTATTATATTATATATATATATATATATATATATATATAAATATATATAGGCGACGGAGGCGCAATGACGCATCGTACGCTCGCGACCGATAATTCCGTTTGGCGTTCCAACATTCATTTAATATTATAATATTATTAATATACTCGTATATTATAATAAATTTGTATATTTAAAAAAAAAAATATATATATATATATGTTTATATAATGTGTATACGTAAATATACGAGTACAACCGAGCCAAAGATTATTTCGAAATACGTAATATAGAAGAGTTGTTTTAAATTTGTTGATATTATTTTTGTTTATTTTTCATAACACTCTAGCATGATATTGTAATTGTATATACATTTACAATATTTTTTTTTATACAACTTTATTGTTTACGTGTATTAATTACATTTTTTATTTCTATATTTCTTTCGCGTATCTTTTAATTAATTTAATTTTTTTGATTTCGTTTTTACTATTTTATTTGTATATTAAATATGTACTACAAGGAAAGTTATTGTTATTATATATATATATATTTTTTTTTAACTTCTTCCATTACGTTGTAAATAAAGTGCGTAAAAAACGAGTGTGTGCACGTCTAAAATCAGTGGTTAAAGTAGAAATTAATTGCAAGGGTGTCTAAAGCTATTATTAACACAGATAATTACTATACTATACCTGTTTCTTATCTGTGTTATTAACAAGAAAAAAGCGGCGACCCCTGTTGAACTGTTGAACCTATTTAGGGGATGAGTTTTGCTTTGAATTTGTACCAAATAAATAAAAAATAGTTTATATTAAAATAAGTTTTCGTGTTGATTTCAAGTTAAAATTGTTTAGTGTTTCGCAAAATATCAAGCAAACGTGCGTATTATATATGTTTGTGTGTGTGTTTACCCCCTTTTCGGTACTTCTGATAATACTCACACTATTATTCACGAACTCGGTTCGTGTTGATATTACTATTAACAGAATTCGTTTTCTTGGACTAACCTAACCAACCTAAAGGATATGTATCCGTGGCTACAAAACAACTATGTATAATATTATCACCAGTATGTCTTTTTATCGTCAATAAATACAGGTATAGTACGGTTTTGATACCTTCACGAAACCCGTTGCTTATTGTTACAATACGATGACTAATCATTGACAACAACGAAATTATCAGTCAGTTCCACTTTTGCGGGTTACACCAAATAATTTTCGAATTTTGTTTAAACTTTTTTTTTGTATATATTTATGGGAAATTATTATGAATATTTGAACGGATCCTCGGAATTGAACACTGAAGGGGACGCTCTCGTGGGCATATATATATATATATATATACTAGCTGACCCGGCGAACGTTGTTTTGCCAAAAAAAAACAATCCTCAAAAAAATTTTAAAAAAAGAGTTTTTCCAAAAAATTTTCGTAAAAACCTTCTCCTGGCAATTACGAACAATTAAAAAAATTTTGAGCCAAATCGGCCCAGCCGTTCTCAATTGATGAATTGTTATATACATTTTTGGCTCCATTTTTATATATATATATATATATAGATTTAAAAGGTCTTATTAAAAATTAAATTTTCCGAAATTTTCCTAGCTTAAAAACGAGACTAGTGTTCCGTTTACACGAAACTAAAATTACTAACTCGAAAAACTATAGCCTCGTATATTATACCGGGCATAAGCGTAACGATAATATATATTATTATATTACAGCGACGTGTGTCCAGAAACGCCGTCGCCGCCTACTACGTCGTATTGTCGTAGTATAATAATAATATATAACGTTTATCTTTTGGTTGTGGCCCTGTGTTGGCTGGCGGGAGGGTAGTGGTCGAACCTGATGGTACTCAACACGCGCGAATGTTCGGACCACGTTATATTGCCAGGGTACGTATTTCTTAGAAACCTATTCTTCTCGTGTTCGGGTACGTCCACAATATTTGAAGTCCATAGAGAATAGAAGCAGTACTGCTGCAGCAACGGGTGGGGGAGGGAGGGTCTCGTCCCCGCGGATACACTGCGAACTGCTGCGACCATCGTGTAAGCGTATAATATAATCGAATGTACTGCGGCAGCAGGTAGACAACAAAAATATATATTTTGTGTGTGTCGTCTATTCTAATGGCGGCGGCGTCCTCCGTCGTCATTGACAATTTGATTTACGACGGTCGGTGCAGTTCGACATTTTGCCTCTTTTTTTAAAAAATAATATAACTCGTGTGCACACACTGTTTGCCTACTACACGCATACACACACACACACACACACACACACACACACACACACACAGCTAGTAGTAGGCTGTATATAACGCGTGTATTGTTTGCGCGGTACTATTATTATCAAACGCGCTGCATATACTTGCTGATGCTTAGTTGGTGGATCTGTATGGAAAATATCTTCCGGCTCGGCGGGGTATTTTATGTATAATATATTGTAAACACTGTTTTTATAGTGTGTGTGTATAGACGGTGTTTTCAAAATGTATTCCTCTAGATTATTTAAAAATATATACGCCTGCGACGTCTCAAATAAGGGACGGTAAAATTATAAAAATCGTCCTTGAATACTCGAAGGGTGTATTGAGACGTATGTATAATATAATGTACTCTCTTTTTTTTTTTTGGTTTTTCTTTCTCCATAATTTCGTATGCTTACAGAAGAAAAAAAATTAACCACTTTAAAGTAGGTATACCTATTGTATATATATATATACACGGTCGTTCGCCATACCATCATAACGTTTACACTCTCTTTTCTATAATTTTACCTACTATAATGTTCCAATGTTATATGAGATGCGCGTGATACTATAATATATAAAAAAAAATTACAAAAAAGAAAATATGTTGACTGTGCGATTATTATTTAAATATTTAAATTATTACTTAAATAATTTAATTTGTATGTGTATGTATCTATATATATATATATATATATGAGAATCGACAGAACAAATATTTTATTCTACCTATATATTATTATAAAATATATTACCAAAGATTTGAATTACAGTGTTTGTATTGTAGATTAAAAAAAAAAAAAAATGTACACGAGACAGTAGTATGTATAAATAGGTATAGTACACAACAATATGTTAAAAGTGTATGTGTTCAATCAAATAAATAGTGATTTTTTTTTTTTTTTACGTGAAAAAATGAAAATTCGAAAACAAATACCGATATTAATATTTTTTTATGACAAACACAAATTGTAATAAAAGAAAGTTGAAAGTTTTTTTAACACGAGTTGAATGATTTTCGAACGAATGAAGAAAAAAATGTTTTGACACCTAAAAATCTGTTTTTTTTTTTTTTTGTTTTTTGTCGAATGGCGTATTTGATTACCAATAGGTACGCGCGCGCGCCGCACCATTGCGGTCAAGTATATGAGAGCGTCTTGTTATTATAATTACTGGCCGAGAAGAACGGTTTGTTTGATATATTGTTTTTCGAACACCTTGTTGTTTATATGTAGAAACAACACCTTTACTTATTCGTAATCAAGGATTTCGTTGTTTGTTCTGTATGATATACACGCGTTTACGAAATTCAGTTTCATATAATTAATTGTATTGTACGGTCCAAGCGTGTTTATATTTATTGTCGTTATATCGAAATGATCGCGATAAATTATTATTCTTACGATTGATACAAGTGCAGTAGTCGATATTATTACGACGACTAGACTACGTTCAGCGGAAACGTACGTGCAGTATATAAACTATATAATATGGATTGTTGTCGATCGTTTATACAACGGCAAAACTTTATTGAATGTAAGTTTATATTTTCAGTATGTATTTTTTAATATTTATATTACCAGCGCCGTAACTAGACCATTTGGGGCCCGTGTGCAAAACTTAAATTTGGGGCCCTTTAAATTCTACTAATATTAACTCCCGGAGGGCCCCATAATATAATTTAAGCCCCGGGCCCGTGTGCAATGCACTGCACTCGGCGCGCCCGGTTTTTACGGCACTGTATATTGCCTTATTAGTGAGATACGTTATCGATTTCAATTATATATAGGCGTAGAAATATTGACCGATTCGTGTGTAATAAACGAGTGTCGATATATTTTTCTATATATCTTACCTGTATATAGTTTGCAAGTTACGCGTATACTCCGCATATTGTATTATTGCTTACTGCATCAGGCGTTTAAAGTTTAAATATTATTATTTTATTTTTGAGTTATATAATCGTAAATATCATGTCGCACGGATATTTATTTAAAATATTTGATTTTATTATCAAATATAATATTATAATATAGGTATTTGATATCATATACGCGCATAATATTATTATGTCATATTAGATGCGGCGTCTAATCCGTGTTTTTTTTTTTTTTGTTCCCCGGTATTGGACATAATAATTGAAGAAAATCCTTTTTTTTTTTTATGACGCGTTATACGCGCGTGTATTCGCAAAGTATATTTTTTATATACTTGATAAAAACACAATACTTTATACCGCGTTTTTTAATCGATTATACCTACGAATTTGACGCGTATTTTTATAATATAATATTTATTATGATTTTATCGTAATAATTTGTTTTCGACCCGTCCAAAATATTTCACGGTCTATGTATTATTACAATATTTGACGTTGCTGTTGTCACAGGCGCGGTCATTCAGGATTTTAAAATTTGTGGAGAGAATAAATAAGTACGGGCATCAATATTTTTGTCGTTCGTCGGAGTGTGTTGTTGTGTAAATTATAGAAAAACTAAATGACGTTTTTTCTCACCTCGCACCCCGCGATGTACGCGGGGTCGTACTTATCGTAGAATATTATTTTCTTCGCTAATAAATACTTGGTTTTTCATAAAAACAAAAATTGTCGAATATGTATTATAATAATTTTTTTTTCTCTTTTTTACGCGTTATTATTATTTTGTTTTGTTGTCGTCCGCAGATCAGAGCACCATCGGCGTTGTCGGTTCAAACGGCAATAACGCAGCAGCAGCAGCAGCAGCAGCAGCAACAGTATAACGACGACAACGACCACAACGGCGGCTGCCGGGTTCGAGATGTACTCGTTTTACGCCAACACCGCTGCTACCGCCACCCAAGGCACCGCCGAAACCATTTCGGTGGCGCCCTCGTGTGGCAATAGCGCGAACGGCGTCTCGTTGTTCCCACCACCGCCGCCACCGTCGTCGTCGTCGTCGTCGTCGTCGCCGCCGCCGCATTCTGTCGGCGCGCAGGCGCACTTTACCGGCATTCAGCCGGCCGTCGTTACACACCACCACCACCGCTCCCACCATGTAAACCAGCACCAGCGCCACCACCACCACCACCACCACCACCACCACCGCCAATTCAATCATCAACAGCAGCAGGAACAACAACAACAACAACTGCAGCAGCAGCAGCAGCAGCAGTCGGTCTCCGCGGCCATCAATCGTTGCGTTGTGCGTACGGTCGGCGGCGGTTCGTCCTCCGTCTCATCGTCATCGGTCGTAGCCGTTTCGTCCGCACAACAAGCGTCGACCGTTGTGGCCACAGCGTCGTCGTCGTCGTCGTCGTTCACCACCACCAGTGTCGGCAAAAGTAATTTTTTAAATTTATTTTTCTACCTGTGGGCTGGGGGGGTGGGGTTCAACGGAAATCGGTTAAAATATAGGACACGTGAACGATAATAATCACACGGACGGTATGGGACGACGGTATTTTATATCCTTATAGTTCTTAATAGAAATAAACGCCGCTAGTGGCAGCTTTTACGTTGTCGTGTCTTTGTACTGTTGTAACGTGACTGACAAAATGGCCGACCTGTAGACTTTTGTATTTATATAAAATATAATATTTGTCGTCGTCGTCGTCGCCGCCCCATACCTGCACCGACCGAGGACCGTGTGCGTGTGTGTGTGTGTGTGTGTGTATATATAGTTTACCCTCGCGTCGCGATGCGCGCTCCCTTTTTCGGCGATGCTCTCCGTGTATTTTATTTAACCGACTCGCGACTGTTAAAACGCGTATATATATATATATATATATCTATATAATATAATATCGTACACACACAATATTGTTGTTACCGTCGCGTATCGTTTTACAAAATTCTAATTGAAGACGGAGAGAGAGAGAGAGAGAGTGAGAGAAAAAACGTTTTATAAAGTTGGTGGTCCGCTTTTAAACTGCAATAGTGTTCTTGCTGCTTGGTATCGCTTATTTCCATTTCTAAAAAAACTACCCGACGATCGTATCCGAGACAGTCGGGGGGGGGGGCGGGTTGATGTGAGCAATCCATCGTCGTGTGTGTGTGTGTGTGTGTGTGTGTGTGAGGAGGGGAATGTTTCGGTCCCTGAGAGAGAGAGAGAGAGAGAGAGAGAAAGAGAAACCCGTACCGATCGTGTAGGGTAGCGCGTGTATTGCTGCACACACCGCGACGACGGTTTAATAACGCGCGCGCGTCACTGCCACATTCGCGGTTCTATTTCAGTTGCGGGGCGTCCCGGATGTGATGTGTGCGACGACGTCGTTGGGCAATGCTTAATGAAAAAATCAATAGTCGCCCTTGAATTTGATAAAAGTGCAGAAACTCGAGGGGCTCTTCGGGTTAGGCAGAGAAACCATCTCATTCGCCGCGAAGACTACGACGACGGTGTCCGCGCGCGTTCGTCCGATTCTTACTTCATTTTTCTCCTACCCGTCGTTACGGATTTCCGATGGGTCCACACGTGCCACCCGCACCTCCTAATAAAACGCTTATTAAATCCGTGTAGAACGAAAAAAATTAAACCGATAATAACACATCACTGCTAAACTATAGTACATTTTTTTATACGAAGAAATTTTATAAAATAATTTTCATTATTAAAGTTTATCCGAATAAATAACATCATAACATAATATTACTTTTTGTACCCTAATTTTAACTGTTATTATACGTGTATAGGCATTATATACATACCCCCTATCTATAATATTATTATTTTATTTTTTTCAATTGTACAAAATTACGAACGTCCGCAATTCACAGCGCCGCGTTATTTACAGCGATTTTAACTCGTAATAATAATAATGTATTCCACTGTGAACACAGACCCATTCAAAAATAACGGTTACGTTTTTTAAAAATATTATACTACTATGTTATAGAAAAAAAAAACGCGAAAGAGAATCTTTATTATAATACAGCGTTGTTGTTGTTCGCCTTATCGCGTTGTTACGACGGTACATATTATATAAAGAATTGTACTATAAAACCGTTTCGCGTAGGAGGATCCAATCCTCTGCAGGGGATTACGCAGTAATATACTACTATATTAAGACACCAAATTTTCATACGATACATTATGTAAACGACGACTTTATCAATAGATATGTTTTTTTTTTTTTTTAAATATCTTCGGTCGCTAAATAGTTTTGTAGAAAGTTCATTCGCAATTTTTGAAAAGTTCAAAAAGTGTATTACTGTAGCTGTTTTCAGGATTGGCGTTGGATGCCGCGTGAAACAATTATTTTGTCGAAAATAAAAGTGGTGTTGGGGGGGGGGGTAAGCGTCGCGTACTCTTCTTTGAAGTCGAATAGCTATTGGCATTTCCGTTAACGGCCGTATCTGTACTTTGTATCGCATTTTAAAACAAAATATCGTTACGGGCACGAACATCTAAGAGATTCGCGGTGGTAATTTAAAAAAAAAAAAAAATTTCAAAATTATATAGAAGCACGTTGTATGCGCGATTTTTTATATCGCCTAATTTTTCGTTAAATCCGATAATCGCTTTCAAAAAAAAAAGAAAAAGACAAAAAAACCATAAAATATTTATTTTGCAACGCTCATTTACGTCGATTTTGATGCGTAGTATTGTGGGTGGTGCTGTGTATGAAATCGGTTGTCCATAATATAATAATTATCATATAAAATAAGATAAAATATATAATAAACCCGCGCAATAATTTAATTCGTGAAAAATAATACAAAAATCTGTTTTTATATTATTTGCACGAATAACAAATCCCAGATAATATAGTGTACCTATATAAATAATAGAAATAAATTTGTTGATTTTTCGAAAAATGTTCATTACTAGGTTATACTACTATAGGTTACTCAAACGCCGCGAGTATTATGTACATACGTTCCGGCGTGACTAATTTTATTTTTATGCGATTATAGTAAAATATATGAAAAATGATTTTTTTTTTTTTGCCTTTCATATACAGTTTACCTATTTCTTTATGGTTATTCGTGTATACGATTTTCATTCAACATTAACGCGTCGTATGTACATATTATAATATAAAAAGATAACCGTTAATCGTCTTTCTATTCAAAGGGAGTAGTAATATTAATATCGAACTGTTGTTTGTTATACATACGGGTGTTTCTGAAAATCGATGTCCAGTTTGGATAAAAACTTGTTTTTTTTTTACACGAGTTATGTGTTGAGATAGAACGCGCGCAGTTAGGTCCGAGAATCGTCCGTTCGACAATAATTTCATATAAATTTCGCTGTGTGAGAGAATTCTAAAAACGCGCGCATATATAATAAGACCAATTATTATTATACGCACTCGGCGATAATGATGTATTACAGTTATAGTTACCTAAATGTATTTCTGAATTTCTGGTATGTTCACGTTGTGCTTATAGTGTTGTTGTTACGCAGACGAAATACAAAAACGATATATAGTCGAAATTATTTGGACATTTTCAATCGCGTTTTAATGGTTTAATAGTCGTGTTATTAGATTCGGCGCGTCTTTAGTGGTGTATATTGTAACGTATGCGCGCAACATTCCAAAATAAATATTCAAAAAGCCGCGCGTCCACATTATAGCGTGTAAGTAACATTTGTGCGCGGCAGACTGTTCGACCAACTGTTCAGCGAACTGTTGGAACAATTGTTCGGCGAACTGTTCGGCCAACTGTTCGACGAACAAACCTTCGTGTATACATACACGTATCGCGAACGTTCGCGTTATCGTGTTTTCATTTTTCTTCCGTTTTCAACTTCGTAGTCTGTATTGTCCTCTCGGTCGCCCGAGTTCAGACGCTGTGTGTGTCCTTTCAAATACCTACCTGTATGTGTATATTTTATATTGGCTATCGCATCTCGGATAAAAATAGCAGAAGAAGGAGACGACGAAAATGGGGTGGCACGCTCAATTATTGTAAACTCGTCGATCTGCAGTATCAGCCAGTGGCGTAGATACGGGGAGAGGAGGACACGAGGAGTTTCCACCTCTAAAACCACCAAAAAATTTTCAAGATGTTGAAATTGTATTTCGTTTATAATTGTGAAAGTATGTAAAATAACGGATTCCCGTGCATATTATAACACAATATTACTACGAGTACCTATATAATTATAATATGAAGTTCAAAAACAGTATGAATAATTGTTAAGAAATATTGGTTTTTGTTTTTACTTGATTGTAGAAAACGCGAGAAAATTCTTTACGAGAAATGAATATAACAATAACAATAACGATTAATGAGGAACACGTTTTAGAGATGAAGTACTACTATACAATAAAATAGGCGAGTTGACTTTGTTTTGTAACTAAGGGATTCTTATATTATTAAAAAATTACTCGGTAAATTTCGAAAGTCCCTTTGAACCCACAGAAAAAAATTCGTATCTACGCCACTGGTATCGCCACTAGGAGGAGGATATGTTCGTTAAAAAAAAAAGAGTCGCTCGCGCTATGTGGGACAGTAGTCGACTAAACCAAATAAAAATAAAGTAATAAAAGTAACCGATAATAATATTGATGAATTTCGTTGTTACCCGAGTGTGAACGTGTCCATATTATGAATATTTTTTTGTTCGGTTCGCAAATTTTCTGCCGATTCTCCGATACGATAAAACGTTTTCGAACACAATACGTTACGCTATATAGTAGTGTGATTTCGCATATTACGGATTATTTAGAGGCGAAAATTCGATATTTAAGACATTTCTTTTTTACTCGTCGAGCACACAACCGAATTACTTCGCCTCGCATCGGGTATGTAGTTGACATTTCTGTACTCGTGCGAATTGTTTCCGATTAATAAAATACGACGACGACGACCAAAATCGGTAATGGTTTTTATATTATTTTGTTTTTTATGTCCAATACGCTGCTAACGTATTTCCTCTCTAAACGCTACGTGTGTATATTGTCGGTCGCGGGACTAAATTAAATGCGATTTTAATAATGGGGAGGCAGTTATCATGCTACTCTATATACGGTCGAAGAAAACTAACCTAACGCGTATAGTTATTATAATTGCTTGTTTTCGTAAAAAAAAAAATGTATACGCCAACGTTTTTACATACGCGCTCTAAAGGATAAATTTTAATTCGGGTTCGATTTTTCGACCAAGTTATTAATATCTAAAATGTATTTTATGTACCTGGTTTTTAAAATTTATTATTCATATTTTGCGTATAATTTTTATTAACATTTTAAAATCTGTAAGTATGGGTATTAAAATAATGATTAAATTTACTGCGAAGCGTGCAGATACATATGCATTAATTGACATTTAAGTGCCTAACTGCTGGAAGTAGTATAACCCCATATAGATTATATCGATAATAGATATAGTTACGAGGGCCATATCTTTGGGGGAGTATAGTTTTGCGAGGAATCTCGAGTGCGCCATAAATACAAAAAACAATACAGGGACGATGATGACAATAAGAATAATTTTAATAATAATAATAATTAATAACGAATTTTTCGACCGTTTTTATCGCAAACTTTCACATAAATTTACGCGGAAAACCTATATAATATAATATATAATATTTTCTTTGTTGGTTTTGAGTTTTTAAATTTTTATTATTATCATTATTATTTTATATATATATATATATATATATATTTTTTTCCGATTAAAAAACTCCATGTCTGTTTATTGTAATTTTCATAGTTATCTCTATGTAATTTATTCATTTATATTTCATTTTTCTTTTTTCTTTCTGTTGTTGTATTTTGCAAAAAGTAATTTATACCTGATGATGATGACTTTTAGTCGAAACCGGTCGTCGTAATAAACTTCTTTATACAACAACTTTATATTTTTTTTATTTCATTTTTTACGTAATACTCATTGGCAGTATAGTATATTTAAGTATACATTTATTTATATGTATGTATATTTATTGTTTATATATATATATATACGTATACAGATTTTTTACTATATAATATATCATATTGGATAGGCGTATTATACTCTGAGGCTTGCAGACTTTGTAGGTAATTTCCGCGCAGGCGTTTTTATTATATTTTTTAATCTGTTATAAAAATTCCATATCGTTTTTATTTTTTCAATGATGCGAAATATTGTAAAATCGAAATTTCAACAATAAGGACAGCAGATAAACGCGGTTTGTCTAAAAATACATAGCTCGTTTCGATTAAACGAAATAATATAATATAAAACAATAATAATAATAATAATATAGGGCGTCACACCCGTACTACGTATGTAATAATATGCCCGTCGTACCTATTCCGAAATTCAAAGTTCGTAGGATTTTATTTTTAAGAATTTTTTTATTCCTCAGATCAACGCATTTCCTGGGTTGTATTATTATACACTACTGCCCATACATGCATTCTAAATTAGGTACCTATTTTTATACTAAATATAAAATATTTATTATTACGATGGCGTAATATTTAAATAATAAATTGTAAGCAATGTATTGGTGTGTTTAAACCATAGGTCAGTGTATACTACTAATGTTTAAAAATGTAAAATACGCTGGACTTTTGTTTGAACCCAACTCCTCTACCCTACTTTATTATTTGATTACCACTTATTCCTTCGTACTAACACGTTATACCGTCGCCATCTCAGGAGAGTATCGTAACGCGTTTTCACGACAGCAATTTTTATTTTTATTTTTCATGTACACCGAGTAGTAATAAGTCTTTTTTCCTGTGACCCTTTCCCCCCCCCTCCTAAGTTCCGCCCGTGATTTTTTTCTTGTCGTCAACCACGAATATGAATTATCGGATTTGTGGAGAAAAAATAATGTGTTTGGAAGTTTTTATATAATATTTTGTAAATTGTCGCGACCTGCAGTGTCCAGCGAAAAATATATTTTAATAATCGTAAAACTTCGCGGAATTCTCTCTCACCGCGCACCACAATACCATTATAGTATTTTAATCGCGCGTATAATAATCGCCGCGTGTCCTGCGCGTGTGTGATATCCGGTATACTTTTTTTTCTTCAAAATATTGAACAATGTAAAATTCAGATAGACGACCAGTGTTGTTAATCGAGGTAAATTAATGAATAACCGCTGGTGGTGGTGGTACCTGTCAATAAAACAAAAACGATGGGAATACTTTTTATAAAGTATTCGATTAAGTTCTTATCGAATAGAAAATAAAAAAAAGTATGTAGTATTCTTTAAAAGGTCCGTAGTTGGGGGGTGGGTGGCCGTGTGCGGCTGGTTATTATAATATATTATTGTATTATTAGGTAGCGGGGCGACCCGTAAATATATATAAAAAAAAAAAGGATCGATGACCGACGGTCGTCGTCGCCGCGTGCTATATACAACGAGATAACGTCCGCGCTCGCATATACTGTTTACACACTGTCGTCGTAAAACACTAATTACCTACTAAACGTAAAAAAAAAAATCGCGCGTACCTATATATTATTTATTATTATAATAATAAATTACGTGAGGCGTTTTCGCCTACATTGTCGAGGTCATTCCCGTCGCTACTGCAATATATTATAATGTACTTGGGTCAGTGACGTGACTTTTATACATTTCGGGGCCCCCGGGGCAACGTCGAGTTTTAGCCCCTCATCTATTTATGAGCTCAAAAACTCACCGTCAATTCGTTTTATCAAGTTTATATTCTATATTATGTTCACGAATAAGTACTATTTTAATTTTTTTTTTTCATACACTTTAATCTCTATAATATGCAAGAGAGTACGCGTTGTTGTGTGCACGAGGGCCGTCCCGTTGAGACCCTACGAGTCCAGGACCCCGGGGCGTTATTATTATCCCGTCCTGCCACCCCATAATAATTACGCCACTGACTGACGTTGGTATCAATGCTGTTGAAAGTTGAAGTCTGCGTAAAAACGCGGTAATTCGAACGGCGGTTTTTCTATACGTAGGTATATGTTTTTTTTTTTTTCTGTGTACCCCGTCCCCCTTTTCGTGGCGGTGATTTTCGGTGTTCCCGCCGTTTTCTCGTGTGTCGCCTCTCCCCCACCTCGTCTTAACTGCTATATTATTATGTTTCAAACAACCCGCGCGCCCCCACTACGAACTGCTGCACTTTGGCCCGGCGGCGGACTGCGGTCGAGAAAATCCGCCGTCGCGCCGTTTGTGTTACGTCCGCGCTCGGAGACGGCGGCGAACGTACGGCGTCGTCTCTCCGCCGCCGCCGCACCCCGCCCGTCACCTCGTCGCTGCGTAACCGCCACACCGTTTTAAACGCCGTATTATTATGTACACGTGCGCGTACACGATTGGTGGTCTCTTTTCTCATAAATTGCAAAATCGCTCGCCGCCAAACGGAATAATAATTCGCGCTCGTAAAGCTTGTGTACGCAAATCAACGACAATAACGAAATTTGAGCAGAAAAAAAAATTCTCCACGTTTGCTGACTGGTGTGCAACGAACGGATTTTTGTTCTGTTTCGCGGGGGCTGAGAGCAGGGCTGCTAGTATGGTAGTAGTAGTAAGTTCTTCGTGAAATTTCAGTGACGTATTTTAACGAAAATTTCTTATACTTATATTGAACGACGACGCGTATACCTGTTACATATTATTAAAATCGTAATTCGTACGAGGAGGACGGACGGGTAGCCGCTGCGGACGCGGTTATATATTATTATTAGTGTATATTATAGTAAATAAATATGTACGTATACAGCGGTGTAAAATCAAAAATATAGCCACGGAATATAAGCGTGTCAAACTTATGAGTGGAAGGGGTGGGGGTGGAGGACAACGAATTACCAGCCAAAATAGAAACCCGAGTTTTGAAAAAAGTACGTTAAACAAAAGTTAAAAAAAATTACAAAATTTGTAGACCATTCACTATTGTACGACGATATATTTGCAATATTTAGACTAGCCCGACTACATTTTTCTATATACTGGTTGACATTTTAAATGTCGTTTTGTGCGGATATATTTTATACAATAAAAAGTATTTGTATTTCATAAGGGAAAATTTTATTCAAAAAAATTTATTCCGAATTTATACTATTGAGAATATAGAAGTATTTTTAAACACACTGCTGCAGTATAAAATGTCTATATGCGTAGTATACGTGCTGCACGGCATTATATCGCGTTTATTCGATTCATTTTCATTTTAATCGTGGTGAAAAAATCGATTTTATATGGGCGCGTATGCAGGTGCTATCATCTATCTCCCGTACTTATGTCAAAATTAATTTTTACAAATTCACCAAAAGAGCGAATATAATACGTATATTAATATGCATATAATACACTAAATATATTTAATATGAATGTGATATACAATAACGTACGTAGTGAATGTTAATGTTTATTATAGCTGTATATTTTTATTAAGGATGATGGGGGCAACTCGGTGATGATACTACTAGAGGATGAAATTTGTAGAATTTAAAATTGTATTGTGGGCCACTGCAGCGTAGAAAATAAAATAAGAAATTTTCGAGTAATTTTTATTTTTAGTCTGTAGTATTAAATGTTAAAAAGTAGCAAACGGTCTCTATATTTTTTATACTCGTATATTACGTAAAATTATGATTCGCCATTACCGCGTTTGAGAAGTTTTGAAATTTAATTTATTTTATCTTATACAATTAGTATTTCGAATATTTTTAAAAAAATGCGAATATACTTAATATTATCTATATTCAAAGCCGAAATTTTCATTTCTCGGAATATATATGTATATATATATTGTGTGAAAATAGTTATTCATTCATTCTATTCTATCTCTAGAGCCACATCTCTAAATATTAGTGGTGTTTCGATCTGCTATCGTTTAAGTGTATGTGTATGTGTGTGTGTGTGTGTGTGTGTGTGTGTGTGTGTGCTTTTAAAGAATTTGCGTTCCGAGTTCGAATAGAAAATGAGAAATGCATTTAGTTCACGCGCGGGGAAATAAATGAGAGAAAATGCCACATGTTGTCGTCCGGAAATTGCAAAACTCGTTGCAAATTGTATTTGAAATACCTATTATTATTGGTATATATATAGTAAGTAATTGATGTTATTTCGTTGTAACACGTGCTGCAATAATATATATTTTTATATTGAATTTGCGCAAACGTTTGATTTCGTTCGTAATTTCAAAAGTATAATAACGCGAATAATGATTACGACGTGTTGTTTTGATGTGTAGGTCGCACATATGCTAGATATAACACGAAGCTATTTTTTTGCCTTCGGAAATCTATAGTATGCTCCATACAGTATTCATAATATTAAGGTTATTAATAATTTTAATTTGAGATTTCGTTTTTTTATTCTTATTATTTTTTTTTAATACATATTATTTCAATTTAATTATGTGGTATAAAAGTTCAAATTGTATTTTATAAACCTATATACATATATAGATAGATAGACAGATACATGTATGTAAATTATTAAACAAACTAATATATCATACTTTCATGTACAGTATAAATAATTGTTTGGATATTCTGCAGACGCCTTTTACAACTTTTATGCCGGCGTTCATAAATATTATAATAATAATTTCTTCGATAATTATTCAATTTATACGGGCAATAATATGCCTTGACTGTATTTTATTATTATTTTTGTTAATGTATTTATAGAAACACGATTTTTTTTTTAGATTAAATTTAAATAGAATACGATTCGATAAAAAAGAGTAAACATTTAATTTTTGGAAATTCTATATGAAAATGCTTATTATATCACTGCAAAACCAAAATTATCTTTTCGACGAAAGAATCTAAAAATATATAATTATTAATCAATTATTTACTTTTATTTGGCAGGAATATATGTAATTATATTATATTGTATTATGGATTGTTCGAAATTTTAAATTTAATTGAATCGGCGTGGTAATAAAATGATTTATGTGTTTTAGTGGTGAAAGAAATGCCGAAACTGGTGAAACTCGCCCCAAACGGATCGACGGACAGGTCGTTGTTGCAACAAGAGACGAAAAAACGGAAGAAGCCGATCGGGAAGAGCAAAGCCCTTGTCACTAGTAAACCTCTGACAATAGGTAAATTACTATAATTTCGTATAACGGGGTTTAATTTAATTTAGATATTATCTTTTGTTGTGTTACACTGTACGCGTTACAAAAATAAAAAGAACTTTATTGAGTTATTGAAGTAACTATAGGTACTATATAATATCATACATATAGGTACATGATTTCCAAAATCATGGATCTTGTTGACGATTATTTTGAGGGAGAAAAACTCCATTTATATATAGTTTCTATATTATTATAAAATATCAAAAAAAAAAAAATCGTCTGTTTTATTTTCAGTATAAAATCGTTTTTTATATGTTAATAAATACTATACTATAACTCCAGAGTGTTATAAAACTGCCGTGTTATAATGATTGGTATAACGTGTGTAATATTATTTTAAACTATGCGCGGTAATAAAAATAAAATAAAAAATAATAATAATTAAAATAATCTTTGTACGTACCTACATCATTTTACATACCTAATGTAAATTATTTAAATGTGGAGTCTCTTCGGTTTTTACACAATCATTTCGTGGTGAGATAAATAGCGTAGGTATATTATAACACGTCATTAGAGAGAGAGAGACACAGAGTGCGCAACGAGGTACATACCTATTATCTATCCCGTTTACAAAATGCAATCGCTCTCAGACAAATGACGTTTCCGGACGATTTTCTATAGAAAGAATATTATTATAATCGACAGCAGCAACGGCGCTGGATGTTGGTGATGACTTTGACGTTATTATTTATATTATAAATGTAAATATATTATTTTTCCATTGTATACAAATTTCCAGCGTATGTCGTTTTTTTTTTATACGATAATTATTATTTTATAACAATAAAAAAGCGATACATTGTTTTATTGTTGTCTAAAATCATATTATGTATAGACAGCATGTATATCGGAGTTTAAAATGTACAGCTTATACTACGTCATATACGCGCGTTTTGCGTCGTCAATAATATTCTTGTCTCCGTTCATTACAACACCATCACCTCATCGATATTATAAATTATCTTTTTATTATTTTTTGCTTTCGTATGGCGATATTATAAATGGAAAACTGTAACTTAAACAAAAGTGAAAAGTTCTTCATTTTTAGTATACCTAATATATATATGTATTTTTTTATTACTAACATCAGAAATTAGAAGAAGAAAAATCTGATTTCGCCAAAACGGGTTACGTTCGAATAGTATTTTGGAATCCCCCTCTCCCCGTTCCTCTCGCATCAATTCTAATAAAAACTATACCTTATTCCGATTTTATGTAAAAAAATAAATAAAAAATATGCATAAATCATATAGGAAACGATACGGAAGAACTATAAAGCGTTTTAAAATTGTTCTCTCTTAAACAATAATAATGTATAATTTAGATACGTAATTTAAGTACACCATTTTAATTTTTAAAATTTTTAACCTAACCCAATTTTCGTCTGGGGATATCATATTTTGTTTTTGTTCATTATTCGAAAAAAATGACAATTAATTTTTTTTTAACATCGTTATGTAAACGTGTTTTGGAAAAAATTAACTCTGTTACCTGTTTTGTTGTCACACACACACACACACACACACACACACACACACACACACACACACACACACACACACACACACACACACACACACACACACACACACACACACATTTAAGTCACTGTTATTTATTTCATGCGAAAATTTGATTCCTCGTATAGACAACATCTCGTAATGCCGTGACGTAGCACTAGGCTAAGTTCTCGACACCGTGAAATAATATTAATACTGCATTGATAAATATTTAAATAAAACGTGTTATATTCTGTGGATAACTGAATATTATTAATAAGAATAGAATTAAGTTAAAACAAGTGTCACGAACCCTTTCGAACTACATTGCCTATTTTTATCTCGGGCTTAATATCAAAATATAATTTATACGAGTAGAGTAGCGCACGACTAACAAACAATTATTTGCGCATATGCATACAGCTGCCGCTTTTATGCGTTGAAAAGTTTCTTACCTATTTTCGGCCTGCACACTTGAATCAATTTTACCAAATTTCTCTCTTTCGAAACGCAATCTAGACAGTAGTAGAAATGTAATGAAACACATTTATTTGCTCGGAACAAATGTAAAACATATTTTGTAAGCAGTATTACTCTTCCGAATGAAAGCGCGCGTAAAATTGATTCACGAAAATTCCTCATTAACTTATCATTATGTGACGCGTTTAACGTTGAATATCTCGGGTCGCCAGTCAAAATTAAAAAATCTGGCTTTGTCACGACGACGACGACGACGACGACGACCACCACCACCACTTCCTAACTCTTGATAAGTTATAACGAAATTTCGCCATTATCGGTCAAGTATAATTCTGCAGTCGGTAACACTCGTCGACACATACAGCAAATAGAGGAGAACGCGCTTATTTGCTCAAACGTAGCGTGTGTTCCGTAGTTCAGTAGATGTTCTTGCAATACGAATTTTATGATGCAAATTTATCAATTCGTGGGTGCACGTGAAAAAGGTGTTCAGTCACCAGATCGTGAAAAATGAGTTATTCACACCAAAAAAGAACAGAAAAAAAATATCTCTGTTTCGTGTTAAGTCAATTTACCCAGTAAACAACGTGTTATTTCAATGTCCGTTTTCAGTTATGTCACATATAAGTTAGTCACTTATGACAAAATGTTAAAATGCTTGATCTTCCGTTTTCAGTTAATGTTTATTTTCGCTCTACTGAAAAGTTTTGAAACACATTTTTAACGTGTACCCGCGAATTTTAATAATTTTTCCGTGACGTAGGTACTCCCGGTGTTTTATGCTTGTTTTTGGTTTGGCCAATAAATAAAAATTTAAAAATGGTGAAGAGCCATGGATGCGTGCAGATGTGAATGTTAGTTGTGTTCAATTGTGCGTGCAGGGACTACACTTAGACAGAGATTTTAGAGTTTTATTACTCTATTATTTGAATTTGAAAACAACGATAATTATTGTGTTATTGGAAAAATCGATTGTGACCGATGGTATTATTCTATAATAATAATAAATAATTAATAATAATTATAATAATTAATGGTAATATGACGTCACTTAGGAGTAAGGCTTAGATTGTTCAATTCACGGAAAAAATTTGAATTTTAAACGCTTTGGAAGAAAATTCTGATTATCGATTTTCGAAAATTTTTCAGTGTTTTTCAATGTTATAGTATTAAAATGTAAAGCGTGCGATCGTAAGTTTTTTTTTTAATAATATTTATTACCAATATAATTTCTTATGTTTATTTTCGGTTTATCGGCTTTATTATTACATTTAATTATATAGACGTAAATATTTGGCTCGGAGGGCTTAGCTAAGCCCTCCCTGAGTCATCTCAAACCCTACCTAAAATATTTGAATTAATTTAGTCTTTATTATTTTTTATCGTGTTTAATAATATTATATTATTGTACATTAATTAAAATTTGTAATTGGTTATACTTTTCTTTTACGCAATAAAAATATTGTAAATTTGTGTTGCCGAGTTGTTGCAAAATATGATGGTAATGATAAGTGCTTACTGTATAAGATGTTTTCTTATACCTGTGTGTTTTTAGTTGCCTGTACACTCTGCAGTGTGTTGTCTGTTGATAATGTACTGATAATGTCTCCATTATTATTTTTGTATCTAAAAATTTCTGATGATGATTATTTTTTTTTAACGTAATATTGTAGTACCAAGTAATCTGGGTACGTGATTTTTCTATTTTCGTTTATTAAACTATTCGTTTTATTTTTTATTATTATAATATTATTTGTCGGAATTTATTATTAATACTTCATTAATTTAGATATGAGAATCCATTACTTCATTCGTTTATCCACAATATGTATAATGCTCGTATTGTTTTAATTTTTATTATAATAGGTATATAGACATTTATAAAATTATATGTACAAAGTGACAAATTTACTTTTTTTTTTCTGTTTCTACCGATAATTGGATTGTTTGTATACCGATAATTATATATAATCGCGATTTACGATATATTATGATGGTTAGGTTAGGTATTACAGCCAGTGATGTTCCCATCAAATTTGTTGAGTGTATACGCAGCACAATTTTAACAATTTCCAAAAAAAAAAACCTTTTAAGGTTTTCCAAATGCAAATTGACCTTGATATTATAAGGGAGAAGTGTTAATAATAACAAACAAATTTTCATTTACATTATTTTTATATATTTATTTACTCGGACATTTTATTTAAATATATTTATAAAAAATTGTTTTTTATCCCTCCCTTCCGGGTCTGTTTCCTCGCGTCCTTTACCACGTAATGCGGAATCTACCGATCGATGGTCGTGGACTGAAGTCTGAAATTGGAGGGCCATTTATGGAGATGAACATCAAATCTGACACATTTTCAGTAGTGACAGTAGTTAAAAAACGAGTTCGTAAAGCAGTCATCGTGAGGTTTATATTGGAAAACCCTGGTTCACAATCAGCTGTTGTTGTGGTGTGGGGAGTACGTTTAGTGTTTTTATTAGAGTAGAATCAAGTTGGGTTTTCATTAAAGACATGAATTGCCGAATACAAAAAAAAAAAAAAACTATTTTATGAGCTTTAATTTTTTTCGCAAGTTCATTATGACTTGAGAGTATACGAAGTATACCCATGGTTCTTAAAAAGAATCTTGAGAGTATACGGCGTATATGGAGAGTATACCACTATACCCTATGGGAACACCACTGGTTACAACTATAATACAAGTACGTTACATTTATACGAGATACGATTTAAGATTTATGGTATATTATGTGGTTTATGCGGGTATAATACGTATATATTTTTATTAAATTCTGGAAGATATTATACGAGTATCCCTATTTCTTTCTTTGGGGAGTGCGGATTAACAGCGACCATTAAGAAACCCCGTGTGGAATAAAACATAATTGTATTTTTTTTTTATATATACACTATACAGTGGCTCCGACTCCGATAATAACCGCTAGAAATGAAGACACTGTCGGTTCGACAAAATTTACGTTTACCTCACAACCACCATCCAACCCGTCGTCATTGGTGTTAAAGAAAAAAGACTCTACCGTCCAGTGCAGCCAAACGACTACTATCAAAAGTACCTATTTTAAAATTACTTCAGTTTTTGCGTTTTTTCGTGTTTATTTTTTACAAATATTGCTAATTTTTAATTAATTACAAATATTACTAATTTATTTATGAATCCCGTTTGATTTAGCCGGTGTCAGCGGAAGCATACCAGTAGGTATAGCCGTCGCCAGACAAAGGTATACGCAAAGCTCATCTTCCAGCACGGAGGTTCAACGACAACGAGAGACAACTACTACTACGGTGTCGGTACCTGAAATCGTTCATCAGCCACCAATGCAGACGATGGGTATGTATAAATACATTATATAATATATTATATATATATATATATATATATATATATATACATACATTTTACGGGAGTTAACTTGGATGTGTCCTGTTATTAGTGTTGTCCTACAATGATTGTTCTATGACGACTGGGACAACAGCAGGTATTAATCGATGGCAGTCTTCTGGCAGCTGCAATATTCCTCAAAACACTATTGGAAGCCAATTTTGTTTTCAAAATACTACGTTAAGAGGTAAAGATAGCTTTCGTAAATGTAACCCACTGTTCAGTAGTTATTTGATCTGCATTGATGAATGGCTTTGAAAATATTTTTTTTAATTACGTTGGTCAAGTATTTTTATAATATTTTAATTTTTATATTTTCGTATAAAGCTCCTGCTTTGGAACAGCAGTCCGTTCAACCAGTTGGTGGATATCAATTGGTCCAAGATCAATCTGGCCAGTTTTTCTTGTTGCCTCAGAATTCCATTGCTGGTTAGTACAAAACATTAAAACCAAATGATTACGTCGTGCATTGTGTTGCGTTTTCTTATTACTTACAGTGCTTGTATATTATTGTACAGGTTTGATGACAATGCCTTTTGATTATTGCAAGGCAGAAGCACCACAAACTCATCAACCCAATCAAGGTTACGCTTTAATCCAGCAACCGCCTCAACAAATGGCTACCATTTCACCTATCATAAACCATCACCCACAGTATACATCTATCGCTAGTTCCGGTAAATATATTACCTATATTATTATTATTATTAATTTTAAAATTTAATTTTGGATTTTTTCCAGGATCGTTCCTGATCCAACAAGTAAGTTCTTCCGCTCCGCCAGCTCTAATAAATGCCCATCATCAACTAACTGATACTTCTACACACCAACAACCGTTAATACAGTTGGCTTCCCCTGAAAATCAAATGATTATTTTTAACCAACAACAGTCTGCTATCGTGGCTCAACCAATGATTGGTCATTTACAACAATCACATCCGGGACTGACTCTAGCGACTCAAATGCAAACTGGATGTCAGAACCAAATTAATGACATACAAACAGTATCCGAATCAGTAACTGTTCAAACTAAACTGGTACAACAGTCCATTACTGAAAAGAGTACAATCTCAAGTCATACAGAAGAAAATGTGTCTATTTCGTTAGACTATTGTAATACTACAATTAGTGAACCTGAAAAAGATGTGAAACAAGAGTTTTGTTCCCATGAACAGCTATTAGAATCTGAAGTAGCTGGAGCGATTGTATCACATGACGCTAGCAACCAAACGGACTTACAAACTGAAGACGAAACATATCACCCTTTAACTGAAGAGGGTAAAGAAACCAGTTTTATTGAGAGTGCCCATGACTGTACAGATAGCAGTCAGCCATTGACCGACGGAGCCACTCAGACTGTGGTGTTGTCTATTCCTGAGAATTCTGCTACACCAGACATTACTGGACTGGAGTTGTTATTGAATAGTATTGAACAGTCTGAAAAAGGAAATTCAAACGAACGACTGAATTCGATGCAACAGTTGGACAGCACTGGGCATCAGGAAGAAGTTGTGGCGACCAAACAAGAAACAGGAGATGCACCATTACACCAAATCAATAGTTACGAGAAGTTAGAAGAAAGTGGTATGGGCAGCATTGCTTTGCTTTTGTTGGCCGAACGGTATTTGGAAACAAAGTTTGGCAAAACATCTGAACGAGAACATTCCGTCCAAAGTTCTTCAAACTATAAGTTGCCTAGTATGTGTGATAACTGATAATATTATATTTTAAATTTTTTAGTACAATTATAATCTAAATTAAATGTATGTATGTATTTAATATTGTAGAGGAGATACGTGAAGAAGAAGATCAGGATCATCAAAGTACTACAGAGTCACTTGAGGTGACTGTGAATAAAGGCGTTGCTAAAAAAGTGTATACCAACAAATCGTTGGCCAACAGTGGCAATATCACTGGTACAGTAAAAGAGCCACAAAGCTTTTATTTTAAAGTGAAAAACTACAAAGATTCAAACAAATATATTGGTAAAAAATTATTGGATTCAAATCTGTCGTTGTCTGGTAAAGTGGAAGTCGGTACGGACGAGCCACAAAGCTTCTGTTTGAATTTGAAAAACGTAAAAAAGGTTGATAACAAAATATTGGCTTCAAATCTGTCATCGTCTGGTAAAGTGAAACGCGGTCCAGGTCGTCCAAAAAAAGTATTGAAAGAGGATGATGACGGTAGTAACATTGGTAACAATGTTAAAGAAAAACGCTTGAAGTTGGATTGTAGTTCAAAAGTGAATTATAAGATTTCTAGTTCCTCATCTTCTGATCTCTCCCCTCCTGTATTGGAACCATGGAGTCCTTTTTCACCTAGAAAAGATTCAAAAAGAACTCCACCTACCTTGTCTCCAGTTCCGTCAGTAGATAAACTGTCAACTGACATTAATAAATTGTCTAATGAAAAACTGGAAGAAAAGAAAATTACAAAAAAACGTTCTACATCATTCATTCTGGTAAAAATACTTTTATGCATTTCTTATACTTTTTTTATTATTGTATTTTTATTTTTCATTTTTTTTTTTTTTTATTTATATAGCCTAATGAAGATGAATTTAAACCACCATTAAAAAAACGTAAAGTTGGACGACCAAGAAAAAACCCAATTGATGAAGTCGTAAAAAAACATCAGAACAAAGAAAAACCTGTTTGTTCATCATCAAGCTCGTTAAGCAGCTTAGCAACAATCAAAGCCAACAAAATAGAAACATCTTCCAGTAGCCAGTATAAAATAAAACCAAAATTAAAGGCTGAAGTTAAGGTGAGTTTACATAATAAATAAACCTCTACAAGAAAAATTAATTTTGCTTTTCATTAAAATTAATTATAAACAAACTTTCTTTTTGATTGATTAAACATATAAACTTATTATTATTATATATATATATATATATATATTCAAATAATTAATTTTTTAGTATAATTCTAAGTTTCTTTCAATCTTTATTAAACATTTAGGTAATGACAACTGTTGTATGTTGTTACATATTGATGAAAACTAGGCAAATATTTATGTTCATTGATGTATTTTTAGATCAAACATTGGGATGTAGATGATGAAGATGATGAGATTAAAGACCAAGATGACATATTACCTACGCTCACATTTGTCGGTATAAAGCGTCCTATGGTATGTATTGTATCTAACATATTAGTGCATATTATTATTATTATTACATATCATATAGAAAGTTATTTAAATTAATGTTTTACTTAACTAAGTACCAATATTGTGTACATAATTGTTTACATTTTCAAATTTTCTAGCCTGAATAAACATGCCCTGGTTTCTTCCAAACCTGATAAATCTTGATTGAAAAATGTTTTTTTTTTTTTTTTTACTTGATATAGAGGTACATTAGAAAACTAAATGAATATAAAATTTTTAGAATATTTATGTTTATTATGATATAACGATATAACATTTCAATACAATATACTTTTACCAGGTACAATTTCGTTTTCCAATATATTGCATCATCCCTTAAGAAAATTATTACAAGTTAAATTTTTGTATATAAATAATCAATTTTTTTAATAATATTATTATAAACCTATTAATTCTATATAAAAAAAAATTGATTTAGAGGCAATAATTTTTTTTTTATAACGAAGAGGTAAAATTTGTGAATAATACATAATACCAATCTCTTAATAACTCTGTTTATAATATATTATTGTTTTGAAAATGTCTTAACATTGAATATTATGTATGTGTTATAGTTTGAAACTGTCAGTAATCCGCAAGTGATTCGTAAGAAAAGAAAATTTTCGAATGTATCGTTAAACAGTGTAGACAGTTTGGACGATGCTGTATCATTTCTACGAAGAGACGCATCATGTAGTTCTGTTCAAACGAGAAATCAAACGTCAGAGTCTTCTGATGTATCTTTAGAGCAAACTAATGAAGGTTAGTATGTAATATTTGGATATAATATTAATCGGTGATGGGTAATTGTGGATTGGATAACATATTCGTTGGTGGTTTCAGAACGTGATAGTTCTACTACGGTCGAACTCGCTGGACGACAGTGCACTCCCGTCAGTCCGAGTCGACCGACTGTAGATGTAACTACCGCTGATGTGAGTGTCGTTATTGTACTATTATAGTTAAGTGAATTGTATAAACTATAATGTATTATTAATTATATATTTTGTATGTTTAGGGCGATTATGAAAGAAGAAGACTGAAGAAAAAACGTAAACATAGAAAACACAAGCACAATCACGATGAATCAAGAACCAAACACAAACACAAACACCACAAGAAACACCACAAAAAGCACAGACGGCATCGGGTTTCTGAGCCAGAACTCTCGGTTTCGGAACCGCCAACGTTGTCCCCTCAAACACCTGTTGATGAAGAGGATGACGACAAATCCAAAGAGGTAAGAAAAATATTGCATTATTTGTAAACAATATTCTTATATTTTTCTATTTCAAACTTTTTACGCGTCAATACATATGGTATGCACTTCTTATCTTCGAAATAATTTTGTTTATAAATTGATTTTTACATTTAATTTCCTTCTAAAAGTATTAAATGTTAATATCAACTTAATATATAATGCAGAATGCCGTTTAGTAGTTTGATCGACGTTGATTATTTGAATATTGTGATATAAATGGTAAACAATTTTTATTTTGAATTTTGTCTTTAATAGCAATTATTACAAACAATTTTTTAACGCTATTTTTTGATGTTATTGTAGAATGATTTTAGCGAAGTAGAAAGTAGTGACGTCCCATCGTTTTTGTCTGATCAGCAGATATGGAAGTGGTCAGGTAGTAGTTACAGACGACCTGGCCGTGGTGGTAATAAGAAAACCTTTTACAAGTCCATTGTCAGGGGAGATGAAACCATAAGTGTACGTGATAATAACTGATTATGTTTATTACGTTTTTATGAAGATAAAATATTTTATTGTATTTGTATTACTTAATAGATTGGTGACTGTGCAGTGTTTTTATCATCTGGTCGACCTGATCGACCATACATTGGTAAAATTGACTGCATGTGGGAGACCAACACTGAAGAAAAGATGCAAGTCAAAGTCTTTTGGTTCTATCATCCCGAAGAAACAACCGTTGGCTGTAATCTCGGACTACCATATCCAGTAAGCGATGAACATATAAAAAATGTGTTACACGATATTATAAATTGAAATACTAAATTTTTGTAATACAGTGTTAGTAATTTATAATCGTGTTACAAAATGTTAATAAATTTTTTTTAAAAATTTCGAGAAAAAAACCAATGCAATAATCACAGTATCACTATGTATTCTACTATTATTCACCCCTACTTGACAAAAAGAAGAAATAATTTAAAATTTTTTTAGTAATAGTATAGTAGTTTATCTATTTATGTATTTTTAAATTAAATTCTATATACATTAACTTGTTAATTATTTAATTTTTTTTTTTTTAAATACATAAGGAATTTTTTTATTAGGCATATTTGAACGTTTTTGTAATGCTTTCATGCGTATATTCCATAGTTTTTTTTTTTGTCTCTACCTTACATGTAAGTATTTTCATCCAAACTTTGGCAAGTTACTTCTTATCTTAAGCAAGTTTTAGTTAATTTAATTTAAAAAATAATAATAATCAACATAGTTAAGTTAAAAGTTACTATTCAAATTGAGAAGACGTGTTAACTTTGTTAAGTTAAAAAAAAAATGAAGTGCGAATTAAAAAGTTCCAAAAAAATGCACTATTGGTGAATTGTTATTACTATTTCTGTGAACTGCTGTATTATTGTGTTATTATTATTAGATAGATACCTAACTGTAAAATTCAGAATTTGAAATTCTAAAAATTCAAATATATTATAATATTGTATGATAAACAAAATTAAATTTTCCTAAGTAACTTTGTAATTTTGATTAATATCTCGTTAAATGTACGTGTTACATTGAAGTAAAATGTAACTTTTTTAGTTAATTAGTTACTCATCTAATATAGTAACTCGTCATTATGTTTAAAGTCATGAAAAATATAACTTCTAACTTTTAATTTATTAATGCCCAACCCTGCATATATCATTTAGTGATAATATTATATTATTAATGCATGTGTGATTGCAGGGTGGGTTGTTCAAATCGCTTCATAACGATGTCAATGATGTGCAAAGCATTATGAATAGATGTCGTGTAATGTCTTTTGAAAAGTTCAGAAGAGTCGTGAGTAAGCAGCCCAAGCGATTGAAAACTATATACGATAAAAACGATCTGTTCTATGTGGCCGGCAACTACGAGCCAGTCCGTCAATCGATCAGTTTCCATCAAAGTTTAAGAGGGGCAAAGACAACAATCACTCACAACCCCATGCCATTTTCGACGTTTCACTAATTTTTCTTTTTCTGTTGACTATATTATTATATAATATATTAATGTAATATTGTTTATTTGTGTATTTTTATTATTACATTTATTTCTATTAGTATTGATTATCATTTATACATATATATATTTTTTAATTCAATGTGTCACTTTTGTTTTTTTTTTTTTTTTCAGTCATTATTATTATTATTATTATTTATTATTATTAGTATTTGGTGGGTTTTTCTTCTCCATAAAACCTTATGAAATATGTTACCTGCTATAATTTATGCATCAACACCATGTTTCCAAGAAACTTTTAATATTGTGATGAGCTCTGTAAAGGAATGAGTTAATTATTCTTAAAAATATTAGTACATTATCACTGGTATAATTTTTTTAATTTATTTAATTATATATACAATATACCCTAATCAAAATGTAAGTTGTAGATATATACATGTTGTGTTAAACCTTATTGTTTATTTTTTATGTGTATGTAACGGTGTGTTAATATTATAATATTTGCTGCATCTTGTAATCGTGTTGTGTTGTACATATACATTATACATATAATAATATACAACATCTATATCGCTATCGTTTAGTACTCTTGAAAGATAATCTGATTTATCTTTACTAATTCCTTCAATATGAAAGTAAGATTGTATGTGGCTATTATAAGACCGACTATCACATATGGTTGTGAAGCTTGGACGACAACCAAACGAACAGAGAGGAAATTGAGGACTTTCGAGAACAGGGTATTCAGGAAAATATGTGGACCTATCTTTGATGAAGGTACAGGGAGTTGGCGGAGGAGATATAATAAAGAGTTGTACAATATGCTGAATCTTGCACCAGTAACAAGCTTCATTAAGGGCCAAAGGATTCAATGGTTAGGCCACGTAATGAGAAAAGGTGAGAATGAAACTGCTAGAGTAGCATTGGAGTGGAAACCACAAGGAAAAAGACCTAGAGGGAGACCTAGGAAAAGATGGATTGACGTAGTTGAGGAGGACCTAAAAACCCTAAGAGTTGAGGACTGAAGAGAGATAGTTCAAGATAGAGACAGGTGGCGAGGTGTAGTAATGGCGGCAAAAACTCTTAGAGAGTAGACTTGCCAGATGATGATGAATTCCTTCAATATTGTGTCGGAGGATGTGTAACTGAGGGCCAACATCCAGAGTTCGCCATACGAATAAATAAATAAAAATATAATAATATAGAACTTTTCACGATTTTTAGTATATAGTCATGCAAGTAGTCAAGAAATTGTTGACGGTTCTATTCATTGGATTCCTATTCAGTTAATATTATTGCTATATGTTGTTCTTGTGTGTGTGTGTGTGTGTGTGTGTGTGTGTGTGTGTATGTGTGTAATTTTTCAAAAAATATATATGCAAAATTCATCTCGGTTAGTAGTTTATTATAGTTCTTTTTCTTTTAAACCATCTAATTGGCTTTTTGTGATAAAAATAAATAAATAAAACGGAATGAAATTTTTTACCACGAGTTGTTGATGTCTGTCAATATTTTATTTTGTATTTCGATCTATTTGATTCATTTAAAGAATATTTTTATATCTATTCCTGAAGCTTTAAATAAATATAAACTTCATTTTCAAATGACGATTTATATTTTTTCTACACTATCTTAAACAACAAATAATGAAATTAAAAAAAAAAAGGTATTTTTCACATTCTGTTAAATTAAATATTTGGCCCCATATATTGTATTGCCTGTATCTTTATTACAAAATAAATGTCTATTTGATAGGTATTAGGTAGTACAGTTTATAACTAGAGATGTGAATTTTATTTTACCAATAAATTTTGGTAAATTTGTATATAGTTATGTAATCTATAATCATCACGTTAATCTATATGTGCTTTATTCATAACACAAAACAATTATTAAACTGTATCTTTTGAAAAAATCGCATTAAGAAAATAATGAAAAACTGTTTTGTAATTGTGGCTAGTAACTAACAGGTTACTGGCATATATTATAGTCATAATTTTCCATCGATATAATGTTAGAAGTTTTGTTGGTAAAATTGACGCGGTAAATTTACCAAGCTCATATCTCTAGTTATCTTGATTAGAAGGAACACATTTTAAATACCGAACTTAAAAATCTGATTAAGTGTCTACAAGAGGGAAAATTTTTAATAACTACTACTGTATCTGTCCACTTCACCGTGATACTTAAATTAAAATGATTATTACTTATTACTATCGGATTTAATAAAAATCTACGCGTGAGTGTAAATTCTTACAAGAATAATATATTACAATCAAAATTGTAGCTGGTTTCCATTTAAAAATCAAAAGTTAAAAGTTCGATTGTAACAAATAGGTAATTGTGGTGGTAAAAAATTTAAAATTATATTATTATTTTTATCAACTAATAATCTTGAAATATTAAACATTTATTACAGCGATAGATATTTAATATCAATTTGTAAATTGTAAATTTTAGTCAATGGTGTATATATCCAAATATAAATACATTTTAACATTTCTTTGAAGACAAAATATATTAAATGTTCTAATTCCGAAACGGACGGTACATATTTACTAAATATTCGAAATACTATATTTTCTTTTCTTTATTATTATTATTATTATTTTGTAAGTAGGTATTCAAGTTTTTATTCCGAATAATTTTAAAAAGTATTTTATCCAAGTCTAAATAAATTTTAAATCGCATTGTCTGTTTGAAATTTGAATATCGCTTGCGTATAAAAGAAAAATAGGTACCTACGTGTGCTTCGGTGCTACAATGTGTTTCGGAGGTGTTTTAAATTATTTTCATACCTATACCTATATCTATTATATTAGTTCTTATTATTTTTGTTTGTTTTTTATTTAATCGAAATTCATGTTTCCATACATGCGAATGTCTGTAAAAGTTGTCGCCTCGACACCCTCGAAACATGTTTTTATATTTTAATGTTCCTAAAAATAGTTTTGGCCATTGGTGTTGGCTAAGGACAGCAAGAAAACCGGCGTACGACAAGGGTCGTGATTTTTAAACGAAAATATTTTTGTTTCTTTAAAAAAGACAAATTGTCCACAATAATACAAAACACGTTCTTACCCCTGTCGTTTTCAGAAAAAAAGCCACCGACGGCGCTGTGGTGAATCCAAAAATTCTAAGACCGTAGAAAATTCGAAAAATATTACGTAGAAAGTTTTAGGTCGGTCAACGGTCGTCAGCACTGAATCTTATAAATATCGCTCGATGTAATCATTGTTATTTTTTATTTAATTAATAATTTGTCCATTCCCTTCTGCGTCTCCGATATAAATTAAATTAAATTAATTTGAATGTATATCAGTTTATATCGGTTTCATCAAACTGCTTCTTGTATATATATATATATATACATTTTGTTTGCATGATTGATTTATTATTTCTTGTTTCAAAAAAGAAAGTGTGACAATTTTAAATAATGATAAATTGAAAAACGAAGAAAAAAATACCAGAATTCATTTTGTGAACGTGTAACGCAATTAATTAGACAGTAATAATTCTGGTATAGTAATATTTTTGAACAGAAACTTTCGATTCAAAAGAGTAATTCTGAAACGTAAGGTGGGCAAGATATTTAAGGAACGGCGAGGAATTTTTTTTGATGAGGATTTAGACGGCAATATTATTAAACGAGAGATTAAAAGCGTACGCTATAAGTATACGCGAGCTTACATAAATTGAACGAAGACCGGATGGTTTTGTTAAAGAAATCGCTTAAGGTATTATATGATTTTCATTTAAAGAAATTACAGGGATAATATTATTTAATGATAGAAATTACTAAAACTACAGGTACGTACCTACAAGTGTAATAATATGTAAGTAACAGACAGATTTTAACTTTCAACAATGCGCAAATGAAGGAATTGTCGTTTGGTTTTTAAATGAAAGATATGAGACAATTCATTAAAGACAAGGATTAAATTGAATTAATGCCTTTACGTTTTCATTGTTTGTAGTTATAATGTTCTTACATTTTTTTTTTAGATTTTAACTGGAGAAATGAAAAGCAATTAGGTACATCGAAAAGGATTGAATAATTAATAATTATGATGATAATAATAATAATAATAATAATGATAATGATAATAATAATAAATAATAATAAATAATAAATAATAATAATTAATAATGAAAATATAATTTACATTGTGAATATTGTTTAAATTATCTACTTTTTTGCACAATGTACAATTGTACATCTTACAATGTAGTTTTAATTTTAATTTTGTCAAATTTAAAATGGAACCTGCAGCAGTATAAGTATATGAATTCGATTATAGGTACTAATATTATTATTATCACCGTATTATTGTGTGCAATATTATATACTAACGAATTGATATACACAATATTTATACAAACGAATAGAATAGATAAATTAATAGAAGCAACAGGTAAGTCAATATTGCCGTAAATAATTTACATATAAACGTGGAAGCGCTAGCGGACACGTACATCATCCTGCTCCAGTCCACTAAAAAATTCAAAAGTTTTTCGTAGGTATATCAAATGTTAACATACGTAATTTGTATGAATTTGTATGACCATTGCCGTAATTTGTATGACACCGGTACTTAAGTTATAAAATGGGTATTAAATGGATGTAGAGAGGTGGGCTGGGGTGACGTTACTTCTGCCCTCCCCCACACCAAAATAAAAATTTTATATTTTCGGAATATGTATAATGTACACCAATACTTGGAGGTTTTTAAAAAAGTTGCTTCAGGTTAGGTTGTTTTTGTTGGATACGTATTGTACGTACGTACACAGGTAGGGTACACGAATTCATTTAAATATATTTACATTATAAAATAAATTATTATAAATATAATTAATATTATTATTATTTATTAATAGTATATGTGTTACGAAGGCTGACGTGGGCAAGACACGTGTGGAGAGAGCAAGAGCCTTTATTATAAGAATAACCATCGAGGAAAAGCCTACCGCGGTAAGCTATCGCTGGGAAGATCGTGTTATTATTAAGCTGGAAATATTGGGGAAAAAACGGAATCTGATTAGCAGTGGAGGATAGCAGCAGTCGATTGGGAGAAACGGAGGGAAATTTGTTTGATGGTATATGATCGGAAAACCAAAGAAGAAGGAGAAGAATGTATTATATGCGTTTATAGTGTTTTAAATGCGTGCTATATTTTGCAGGTACCTATACGTAATCCCTGCAGTTTCTTGGTATTTGAGTGGATTTTATTTTTCTCGATTATTTTTATAAATACACAAACACACACGCACACAATTAGGTATTTATATTATTCAGATATTTATTTTAATGGTACAGTGACCATATTATGTTATATTCGAATCGAATTGATTATTATTATCGGTAAAAGTCACTGTAAACGGGTAAATAATAAATATTCACAAATATCGAATAAAAATATTTACGAATATACTGTAATACATAATATTATGAGCTATAAAACTATACGAATATAATTTTTTTCGCGCATATGGCATATCCCGTTCGTCGATATTCGTGATGTTTCCAATCTTTCTGTGAATCGTTTGGTTCAATTTTCGGGTTTACGCATAAACTATTAATGGCCGGACATCCGGCGTGACCCTATTGTGCAGTATGCTGTGAATAGAGTTTGTCATTCTGTCGAGATAGGAGCTCGTATTTTGTTTTCAATCTCAAAATTATCTCGAACCTTCAAAATTAACAAGACTTTATCAACATCAATATATACGCTGTTTGCCGTTTTCCGAAATCGCAACGACCAAGATAGCTTGGAACGTTTGAAAAGAACCGATATTCAAAACTGGACGAATCAATTAAATTTTTTTAAAATTAGTATCGAGTTAAAAATTCCATATATTTATTTTATTATCTTCAAAAGTTAAAAATTAACTCGGTTAAAAGTTAAAATGTTTTAAGTAATCAGTAGTAAAAGTGAATAGCTCGACAAAACATTAAATTTATTGAAAAATAAATTTGTGTTACTGTATTTTAATATTAATATAAACGTTGAAGAAAGGAGACCTTTAGTCATTTTTAAGTGCGTACGAAATGAAAATTGTTAAATTATACGTGTAAAATAATATAGTCTTCCGTGTCTTTTTTAATATTTCCAACTCTAATGCTTTCACGAATTATTACGTCTACGAAAATAGCGTACACAAAAATTTTCAAAAAACTAGCATTGATTTTCGGACAAAATTCAATTGAATTTAAATACCCGCACGCGTTAAGTTCGAAAATAAAGTAACTTATTAAGTTTCAAGTTAGTTTTAAAAAGAAGTTCCAACTTGATTTTAACTTTTAACTCGTTAATGCCATCCAGTCTTGATGACATTGTATATAATATATGTATAGACGTTTTGCACTATACAGTGAAACGAATACTTAATTAAGTCATTCTAATGCATATAAGAGAAAGCATATTGAACTCGGGAAAAAATTTATTAACTAAAGTCAGGCATAAGTTTATATATTTATGTAGATTATAGAGTGTACGGCGTGTATGTATTATACACACAAGTTTATATGTATATATATATATATATATATATTCATTTGTTTTTTCGATCAAAGTTAAGGTACGAAAAGAGTTCTTTGGCTTTATAATATTTACATTTGGAAATGTTGAATTGTTCTCTTTTCTCCGTCAAATTAAAAATATTTTAAATTACTATATAATAAATACGTTATCGAACAATTATTGATTTTTAAAAATATTTTTATTAAATTTGTAATTTTAATTTCAGACACCCGATAATTTTTATATTCATACCTATATTATCTATTATCGTATTTTATATTTTGAAAACTTGGCTTGATAAAATGTGCTTATGAACGTTTAAAGTCACTACATTACGGTATGGATTCGAAACACGAATCTTTAAATTATATTGTAATATATCTCCCATAATTTTATTATTATTAATTTTTTTTTTTTTAAAGTTGATCGTGCATTATTTATTTACATAAAATGTAAACGATTTATAGTTTAGTTTTTGTGTCCTCGTATTGCGTGAGTTTTATTATTATTATTTATGACAAAATACAAGAGGTTTAACAATAAATAATTTCAATTTATTTATTCTCGAACAAGGATCGAGTTTTCTCATACATTATTGTTTCGCTAACGTTTAAAATTTATAACATCGATCAATTTTAAATCTAACGCTATTAGTCTGTGTTGTTGTTTTTAAACTCACGACCTCATTTTGTAGTTTTTACATTCTTGTAACACACTTTTTTATGATGGAGGGGGAGGGGGGTGATGGTGATGGTGGGGAAGGAATAAAATACATAATCAATCATTGTCGCGTTTCTCTTGTTCAGTAAGTTATCACACGCTATTTTTTCTCTCTCTAGAGAATATATTCAAAATTATGCCAAATATTTCAAAAATTTAAAGTTTTACGTATTAATACTCATTGAAGTTACGTATTACAGCGATTCTGCAATTGTGTCAAATAAAAAATAAAAATTATTCACTGCAAGAAAAATCATGTTCCAGCGTCGTTATCTCATTATATTATTGTGCCGGACCCGAATTGCAAATTTGAGATAGATGAATTGAAACTATTTTTTTCAATTCATTAAGTTAATTTGATATAAACGTTAATCTGTTAAGTTACAAGCTATAGCTATTTGTTAATTTCAAAAATTAAAAATTAATTTTAAGAAAAACGTAAGGTAACTCAGTACAAAGTTAGAATTTTCTAATGAGCAATAAAAACTACAAACATGAAAATCCTCTAATAAATTTCTCAATATTATATTAATTTTTTTGTATACCTAATATTTAATACAACTATTGAAAACACTGTTATTTAAAAGTGTATAGGCATTATGACAATTAAATATAATTTGTGACATAATATATTTATGTTTTATATCTAGAAATAATAGTCCCTCGTGACGTTTTTAACACCCTATGTTCATAAATTATTACGCCCGTAACAAATTTGTCTACATTAAAATAGTAAAATCCGTATAAAAAGAAAAAATGCATTGTTTCATTCGGACAAAGTCAAACTTTATTTAAATACTATTGACATTGAAGTTAACAGTTTAAGTTTGAAAATAAAGTACTGTTATTCGTAAATTAATTTACACTTTTAAATCGTTTATGCCCACCTTGTATAATTCTAACACATACATGATATGCATTTTTACAATTTTTGAATATAATATATATTTATCGAAAAAATTCCATCAATGTACGTATAATATTATATTGTATTGAAATATACCTTTATACGTAGATTATCGCTAGCCCTTTATGTATATTTTATAATCAATTATAATTTCATTATAAATCGATGTCGTATTTATCTGTTTGTGTTTATATTTTCTACGACATGATCGATGATCTGACGCTATATTATAATTAGAACTAACGAAAATTTTCTAGGAATTTCTAATTAATTTAACTAGTATTGTTTGTGTTATTATTTGTGTATCGTATTCGATGTAAACCTGCATGTTGTCCCGCGCAACTATATTGTGAAACGTATATAATAAACGACACATAAATTATATCTAAAACGGATCGATTGTTAAGCCTGGACGAGTTTAACGTGAGATTTGGCAGTTGTCCCCGATTCGAGTACCATCACCTAGCTATACCATATAGATATATCAGAGTCCCAGATGGATGCCACTGCAGTATTAAAGATTTCAGCGCGCGTTGTTCGGAATTACCGGACCGATAGCTATGTACAGGCGTACAGCTAAATATATTTCCATTAAAGTTGTAACGCGAATTATATAATAATATTGTTTGGATTAAAAAGTTTAAACGGGAGAGTTTTTTTTACCTTTATATATGTACACAAATTGCAGTGCGTGATTGTGCAAGACAGAGCCGGATTAAGTGTGGAGCTAAGAGGGCTATAGGGGCCCTAAAAAATTTTTGGGACTATTGTTTTTCCAAACGTATATATTTTGCATAGAAATTGTATCTGACAATACCTTTAACTAGTTGTGAAGCAGAGCGCTTCATACGTTTTCAACGTTGGCTCACACTAAAAAAATCGACCAAGGTCAGTGCGCAGATTGAAGATAGGTTGAATGTGTTAACAAATATATCTATTGAAAATGACATATGTAAAAAAAACTCTTATTCAAAGGTGTTTCTAATAAACCTTATGTACGAGTAAAACTCAAAATAATTATTTTAGATTTTGAGCGAAGAATGTATTGATAGTTTTTTAATGGTGTGTTTTGTTTTGTCCGTAAATGCTTCCTCGTGTAGAAGGAGAGTATATAGAAGAATCATGACACGCGTTACTTACGTTCCGTTGGCAAATCATATTTAGTTGGCGGGGCTTGAAGTTTTCAATAACTGTAATAATGTAATAATAATATTTATTTTTTATTTTTCGAAAAATTCTATCATGTTTGGGTAAAATATAGCGTTTGAAAATTTAAATCATTTTTCAATTTTTATATGGTTAAATTTGAATACAATTTTATTTACGACAGCAGCCGGGGATATTTCGTATTCTATGTTATTCTTATAGTTGCTAAAATATTGTTTAAAAATTGACAATTGATAGGTACAATTTTTAAATACAAATGTTTAAAGCTCATATTTTGTGTGGAAACGATGCGTTAAAAAAAAAAAATTGTAGAAATTGTTGTATTTATTTTTAGCGTTGTTCAAAATCGTTTTCCAAGTGCAATGGAATTATTAATGCTTTATTTTTCAATGTTTTTAAATTCGAAATAATATTACAGCCTTTATAAGATCTCTAAGTGTCCCACTTGAACCGATACGACGCCCGCGGATCGCTGCCTTTGAGACGTGTATAAACTGCGGATTAACGCATTAAAGAATAATATAACAATATTGACACACTTCATGTTTAAAACGTAAAAACGTAAAAGCATAAATATATTACTTTATCATATAAATATTAAATTATTATATGGCATGTTTCACGAATATATTTTAAAATTAATTTTACCAAAATCGAAATTATTGATCAAAACTATTAAGGCAGTTTGGGTAATTATTCTTAAGTATGTACCTTGCAATAGCTGATTATTGTTGGTGCGTAGAATGGGCGTTATTATTTCGTATTTGGTGGTTTCGTGGCCTAGAATAATTATAAGACATAAATCATAGTTGACAAGCGAACAAGAGTTTTGGCTTAAACGTTTTTCTGCATAGGAATCGAGAGTAGATATATTTCTTTGAAAAGAGAGAGAGAAATATATAAAACGAGATGAGATGAACTGATGATGATTACACAAAGTGTTCGAATAATATGGATTTTATTATTATGATCATCATCATTATTTTATACTACTCTTTTTTTTTTTTATAAAATATTAAAATATATCTCCACTAAATGTGTATATATATATATATATCATATAGTATGTAAAGTAAAATAGTAATATAATTCATTTGGTTTTATGTAAATATATATTTTACTTAAAATTTTAGTTTTAAATTATATTTTCAGTTTCAATACAAAAAATTATATATAATTAAAAAATTATTTATTAATTATTATTAAAATTATAATATTGTATGATTGTAATTACTTATAAATAAATAAATTTATATGTATGTTTGAAATATTATTCAATTGAAATATACCATATCACTAATTTTTGAAAATTTTATTTTTTGTACAAACAAATTGTAAAGTCTATTTTAGTGACGAATAAAATTAGCATGCTTAAAATTAATAATTCATAACACACATGTTAAAATTATTTTTAATGGGCTCTTCGGGTGAGCGGAAGCTATATAGAAGTTGTAGGTGACTGCTGTTTAAAAAGAGGGCGCGAAATTACAAAATGTATTTTAGATTGTGATCTGAGCGAGGAATCTATTGGTTTTACAAAGCTGTGTTTTTTTCATGTCTATACCCAACAATTCTACCGGAAGGAACGCTCTAACCTTTACAGCCATAATTTGTTGCGTCTGTTTGATACTTTAGAGGGGTAATTTTTCGATTTTCTTAAAAGCGCCTGAAAATATAACTCAAGAACTACCGAAAAATGACATAAAAACGGTAAGAACGCGATTTTGTCGAAATCGATTAGGTATCGTTATTTCTTCATAATTTTGAAACTAATGGATATAGGAAATTTGAAATATTTATCTAATATGTAACTGTATATTATATTAAGGACAACAGTTTTTCAAAAACTTTCTTTTCATTTTGGACTGTTTATAGCAGTTATAGGTTTTGTGGTATTTAATTCATAAAAATAGTTAATTTTTGTTATATAGGTACCTAAAATATTACACCGCAGTTCCACTCAGAATCATTGTATTGAATGCAATGATTTATCGTTGCTTTCAAATTTATATAGTGATAACAATACGCTCTAAAATCTTTGTTCAAGTAATTCACTCAAGCGACATTCACATCATCCAGCAGTTCGTTACTTTTTTATTATTTTATTAAATAATACATATTTACGCCGAAACAATTATGGGGAATTTTTATTTTATAATTTGGAAAAATCATCTTCTTACTTCTGAACGTTTTATGGCATACTGTAATATAATTATATGAATATAGTGCTACGTATAAAAATAGGTGCTATCGCAGCATCGATTGGGGGAAAAAAAACAGAAGCATTATAAGTATAGAACGATTTTTCACTCCCTTCCTTGGAACTTGTATCAAAAACCGGCTACTGGGCCGATGCGGAGTTAGAATGACGAAATCTCCCATCATAAATACGCCTGCAGAAGCTAGTACATTATTGATTTATGCGTGCGTTTAGGTTTGTTACGGTTTTGTTATTAATAATGTGTGTATTATATTTTTGAGAGTTGTAATATTGGGTGGAGTAGAGATTATCTCTTCTCGAATAACATTTTGAAAATGCATTCTTATAAAGAAAAAAAAATATAATAAAAAATTCTCGCGTTTTAACAAATCGCCGAGGGATATTATAAGGCGAGATGTTCGCTCGTAGAACACGCGGGTGTTTCAACATAAGTTGACTATAATCCCTTTCCCGCTGGCAGCTTTGAAACAAATTACACGATAACTTAACGGTATTATGTAAATTCAAGCATTGTATACGATTTACAACTTATTATATTGACCGAGATTTCTTGCGATAACCCTTTCTATGTTTGTAATCGTCAATAAATTTCGAAGAGGCTGATCACTAGAACGAGTGTAGGTTTTTCACATTGTACTTTCGCTATCTTTATGCATTTTAACGTTTATATGTAAATATATAGATATAAGATATATTTAAGTATTTATGTTGACAAGCTGTTTCAATTTATACTTTAATATAATATGATATCATTCATTTAAATTTTCGTACCGATATTATTTTATTATTTGAATTACAAAACGATCGTTTTTGATATTTATCATGATAATAAATCGGAATACAGTGTTACGGTCGGTATTTTATCGAATATATATATATATATATATATAGTACAATTATATAAATGTATATATAATTGTATTAAATATAATAAAGAAAAGTATAAATATAGAGTATTATAAAGATTATACAAGTATTATAAACGTTTATAGACTATATATTATTATAATTTTGAATAGTCCACAATTTACAATTCACGAAGAATATTGTCAAATTGATTGGTGTGATTTTATGGAACTCGAATTTTAGATTTTTAGTTATTAGCCACTAGTAATATAAAAATTGAAATTTAAACAGTATAAATAGTTGATATTATATGTGTGATAATAATATTGAGTATTATGTTATAGCACATGCCACATATCATTTGACGCAGAGAGTGTTAACAAGTGGAACGTCGTCCTTCCTTCGAAGTGTCTGTTATATAGTTGATTTATAAAGTTACATAATGTATTATATATATCACTTAAATTAATTGAAAAACAGCGTATAAAAGGGCTTACCGTAAAATTTACGTTTTAATTCCCTTGGGCGTTATCTGCAGTATACTCGATATAGTACAACTCGATAATGTATTTTCAGGTTTTATAATAAGACGATTTAATGGCGGATTTTCATTGTTCATAATAATTTGTATCGCATGAAAATATTTCAATTATATCGTTTAAAGCGTCTGCTGCAAAATAAATTTAATTAATGAAAATTGGTTACACGAATTGAGACGTTTGAAATACACGTTATGTATTGCGTAATACTCGCAACTGATACAACAAAGACGTTAAATAAATAAAATATAAATTCCATACGGAGGGAAAATTAAACAAAACTTTAAAATTCATTGAAATTAAAGTAGTTGGTTGTGGATACACTGGAAAAATAAAATTAATTAAATATAGTGTATTTTGGAGTAAAAAGAAAAACGTAATATATTGTTATGAATTTATGATTGTTACAGTTTTTTTAAACATTTTGTATTTTTAAATAATTAAATTACTCCATTGGAATCTTTTAGAGATTACTTTCAGTTATTAGCGTAATAAAACAATAATTTACTATTATCGAAAGAAAATAATTTACTTAAAAATACAATTATAATTTTGTTTAAAATGTATTTTTATTTTTATAATATAACATTACAGTGTTGATATAGTAAATTTGTTTTGTAATTTTGTTAGAAACAAGTAAAAATAAAAGTATATGACGTATAATAGTTACCGCGAATTTGTGTGTTAATAGCGTGTGTTAGCACTCATCTCGTTTTCATTTATTTCAGTGCCAGTGCATCTTCATGTAATACGTGTAATTCTTATTAAGTATATTTTATTTGGAATCAATAATATCATTGTGTTTGAAAAACGATTTTGATTCGTCAAATATGTAGTAACTATTGAAAATTGTATTACAGTAAGTGATAATTCTTAAAATTTTATAAATCTTATTGAAATAAATTAAAAAAGTATCGCAATGTGATTTTTCACCTTTTTTTTAAAATCGCAAGTTTAATATAAAAATAAAAAAAATTAACATGCTACTTTTTGCTGTGCAGATTACAAATTCACAATTGTTTTCTAAATTACAACAGAATAACCAGAATAAATTTCGTTAAAAATAAATTTATCATAATATATTCGACCTTAGTATGGCGGCGGTATTATTTTGCAATTTTCCGGAAAAGTTCTTTGAAATTTCCAATTAAATGTTCACTTCCCCGTCTTTATAACAAGTTTTGGAGCATTTCTTTTGTCAAAAATAAAAATAAAGTTTGAATAGCAATAAAAAAGAAAAAAGATACGTTGTTGTAAAATAATTATAGCTTCCTTGTTTTCCCCCAGAATCTATAAAAAAATAAACACACGTTCGTTTTTTTTATTTACCGTAATGTATTTTGTATTTAAAAAAAAAAATGTCGAAACCTTATGAACATGTTTTTAAAAATATATATTAAAAGAATAAGAGAAAATACTAAAATGAAATACTTTGAAGATTCGTTTATTTGATCGACAATACAACCATATTATTGTGTATACGTGCATATTCGTATAATAATTCATTTTTTATTTATTTAGATTTACTTTGATAATCTCGAAGAAAAATATATTTTTTTCCCCACAATTTGACAAATATTAAAACGTTTAGGTTACCACATACAAGTTTCTGGAGTAAAATATTTTAATATGACTCGTTTAAAATTAAAAGTCTCATTATTTTAAATTTACATTTCAAAGTTATTTTATATTAAAAAATATACGTAATAAATGATACTATAGAGTTACGAATTATGGAATATATCACTTGATGATTACAGTCATATTATAGTTAGTGGTAAAGTGCGGTTAAAATTTGCGGTCAGGGGAATTTACTGTATAGCCCAGTCCAAAGCGTTATCAATCATATGATAATTATAACTTTAAATTTAAGTTAATATTGATACGTATAATAATTACATGTATTAAGCACCTTAAAATAATTAGATTTGTCTGAGTCGATTGTAATAGATTTTGTAATGTAGACAGACAATAAGTTTTTACGAATTTATTAAAACTTTTATGGATTGTTACTGCCATTAATTATTACTGTAGTTCTTGACAGCATCGTTAGTTCCAAAAATCACAATAATAAAATTACGTCTTTTATTTCGTGTAACAGTATTTCAGTTCTAGAACACCAAAATTATTCTTGTTTTAAATTTTCAAGAAAAAAAAGACATTTCATGCGAAAATTGTTCATTATATTCATCGTACGAAGTTCGAATATAATAATTAAAAAAAAAAAAATTGTGTCGCAAATATTTTTTGAATATTTTTAGTATACCATATGATTATATTTTATAATTTATAGTAAGTTTCACGCATTTGGTGCTAAAATATATATTTTATAATTTTTAAACATAAAAAAAGAAAAATAATTGAAATTTTCAAAATACCATGTATAGTTTTTAACAGAAAATTGACATAATTCGATATTATGTTAATAAACAAGTTATATGTGTAAAATATTAAAATGAATAACTAATAAAAACTAAACATTTAAAATGTTAATAATTTTTGGAGTTGTACCAAAATAACGACATTATTTTTTTTTCATAAAAATTAAAATTATACGTTGCCAATTTTATAAATGAAGGGGGCGGGGTGGCGTTTAATAGTTAGGTACTTTTTTATTACGCATAAGAAAACTCTATTGAGAAAATAATTAAATAACGTGTCGAATAAATGTAACATAAAAGAACCCTACTCGGTTGAACATATTATATTGATCGTAACTAATATTCATATTGTCAATATGTTTTTATGTTAGTAGTGACCGATGTTATCGCAGTCGATTAAAACACTAATTTTTGAAGAGAATCATAGGCACCGGATTCGCAATAAATGTTTAGAGCATAGGAACGGTGTACTGTGTCCGGATTTGGAGATAGAACTAAAAATTCCTTCATCGATAATGTTATATTTGTTTTTAATTGTAAATTCATCAATGATACATATTGTAATTTATAGGTACATAATATGTTTGCAGTGTATATATTTTAATGTCCAAAATACAAATGAAAATAAATTCATTTAAAACAAAAAAGTTTCGTTTTTATTTTTTGACAAATATAATATATTATATAATAAAATAATTTAATTAGAATAATGAGTAATGACCAAAGGATAAACGAGTTTGATTGAAAAATTCTGAAGAATAATCGAAGTACGTATATAAAACTTGTATTATAATAAAAAAAATCTATTTACAATTTATATTTATAATTATATTGTATGTATTATGTAATTTATTTAAGAAAAAAAAAAATAAAAATTTTTGATTTTTGACAATAATGTTGTTAAAAAAGTTTTTTTTTTCACATTCATAGAAGAAGTCATGATGGGGCACGTTCTACGCCATGATGAAGAGTTGCATCACACTATAATAGAAGGTGCAGTGGAAGGACGAAGACCACCAGGAAGACCAAGAAACTCTTACGTATCTCAATTGAAAAAAGACGCAGGAATTAATACATACGCTGGATTAAAGAGGCTTGCTGAAGATCGTGAAAAATGGAGGACGAGGTTAAACGCTGTAAACCAACCTATTACCGGTTGAAAAAAAAAAAAAAAAAAAGAAGAAGATAAAAAAATGACGCAAATAATGCTCCCCCGCAAAAAAATTTGTCTTATTATATCTATAATATAATACTCGCGTATGTACTTGATATACGTTTGTGACTTGAAAAGCATCGTGTCGAGTGTTCCAAAAATATAAAAAAAGACAAAAACGCAAATGCATTAAAATCCGACTCATAATATTATATCAAAATACGTAGATATTATTAATTAATAATTATGTAATGCTGCAAGGGGGAAAAATTGAGAATTAGTGTAATAAAAAAAAAAAACGCTATACGATTAAAATAATATAAATAAAGGAATATAATTTGTAATATATATTAGTGTAGATATATACGCGTGCGTACCTTTGAGGCTTTGAATAACTCGGTGTTGAATAACAATATAACGTACGCAATACTTGACTCCCGCGGGGAAACGGCTCTAAGCTATTTTCCAACTCGTTTTACACAATCATTTTACAAAAAGGGGAAAAAAAATATAAATTACTTTTCTTAAAGTGGCAGCGGTCGGTATTTCAACATGTTCGACGTCACACGAAAGATAAATGGATTGTTATTCTATCGAATAAAAATGAAATATGTATCAAACAAGTACGTACACCATTACACCTATACGTTAAAATCGTTTTTTTTTTTATTTTATCGATTTTTCAAGAAATACAGGTATAATATTGAAATAAAGAAGTACGATTATATTAGGGAAAAGGCATTTAACACTGCGTAGTACGACGTTGAAACGCTGAGGGTTTAGGGACATTTTGGTAAAATAATATTATGTAATTACTATACAAGGGGGTTTTTATTATGGGGTTGGCAACATTTTGGGAGATATAAATATAATTATTGTAACCTATATTCTTTTTAGAAAGTTTTTTTACGCATTCCATTCGATATTATTTCAACATTTTAAAATAATTTCTTCACTCCATTCCTTATTTGTTATATCTAACTATACTAACTTTTTTTTTATTTACGTATAGAAGTCAATGCGATTTTAGTTGAAATTTCTATTATACACACTAAATATAAAGAATATTCATATTAATTGTACATATTATATGTTGATTTTTAAAATTAAATGAATATATTATCCTGTGTGATAAGGATTCAAGTTTATTTAAGATACGGAGGAGTGGTACTGTATAATAGATTTAGAAAAATACGTACCTTTAGCCTTCTAGGAGACTTTTTTTAAAAGACCAGTAGTAAAATGTGTACCCATCTAATCAAGATGGTCGTTACCATATTGTCTTTAGATGGTTTTTATAGGTGACAAATATAAATGTATTACGTAATGAAGTAACGGGTATTAACGTTTCCAACGCAGAAAGCAACACGTATACGACCAAATTTTTAAGTAAGAATTATTCTGGTTAGGATAACCTAACCTAACCTAACCTAACCTGTTGTTTTAATGAATTTTATTATTCATGAACGGCATATCGATAAAGCGTTATTATTTATTTTAATTTTATAAGTTAGTGTAAAATAAGTATTAGTTATCATTTGAAAATCAAAAGTTAACATTTGTTTAAGATATAATGATTTTGAAAATGGTCTATATGAATACAATGGTCCGTAAATGATATGATAATGAATAAAACACATTGAAATAAAATCTGTTTAAAATCTTGATGAAAACAGCTTGCTCGCGACAAAAAAATATTACCCTATACATAATATAGTTTATTACAACTTTTACACGTTTATAATGTAGGTACAGCGTTATTCTTATCCCGTGGCAGTTATGTTATTTAAGTTTTTAGTCATATAAAATATTCAATATGATTATATTTATCATGATCATTTTCGCACTAAATAGTAAAACGTTTTAATTTAAAGAAATATCGCTTTCGTTCATTTCTGTTAAAATTAATCTGTGTGTATACTGTATATATTATAAGATAATATTGTACATATTATAATAGCAGTGGATTTTCATTCTGTTGGACGAAACCGCGTTGAATTTACAACAATAGACAACAGTTTATTATATTGTCCTATACAGTGCCAATTGACAAAGTAATATTATACCTCATTATTGAAAAACTTTCCCTCTATTCCAGTTCTCTGTGAAATCGCTACTATATATATATATATATATATATATATATATATATATATATATATACAATGCGGGTAGTTTTGTTGAATTCGCAAAAACGAAATGACTTCCCTTTTGTTTTCGTTTTAATCGCCCGTCGAGTGTGCTTGAATTATTGCCAAACTAATATACTTACGAATATTTTCAATTTCATTTTAACGCATTTTGTATTTGTTAAGTATACGTTACATTTGGTGGTAATAACTAATAAGCATATGTGTTTTATATATTATTATTATTTTCAATATTATATAGTTTATTAAAATCAATATATACCATTATATATCGTATGTGTGTGTGTGTACTCCTATATAAATATGTCAAAAAGCTAATCAAAATTCAAAATTGATTTCAATAGATTTTATTGAATACAACAAAACGAAACAAAAAAGTATGGAAGATAAAAAATGCTAAAAATGCTAATATTGTTGTATATACCACGAGTATATAATTCAATTGACACGCCAAAAAAAAAAAAAATTAGATTTTACTTATTATACTGCATTAACTTGATAAATTGCTCGAGTCTCAAGGGAGTACTAACTTAAAGACGAGAAATTAAGTTTTTGGAAGATTTGTTAAATTAGAAACAATTTTTTTTCTTTTTTTTTTTCATCGCCACAATAGATAAACATTTTTTAAAACCTTTTCCGTACAAGAAATATAACAAATATTATACATTTTATTTATTATTTTGTTGTTTTAAATAAAATAACCGTGTTGAAAAATTGAAATTGAAATCTAATAAAACCGTTTATTATTAGTATTATTATTATACTTTTTTTTGTTTAGAAAGGAAATTGTAATTGAATATTTTGAATCATTTTTTCTATTTTTGATACAAATTCATAATGCATTTAAAATTTTAATTTCGAAGCAGTTGCAAATCGGACATATGCTTATATGTACTGTATATAATATTTTAATAATATTCCACAGACAACAATGTGGATGGATCTAAGTGTAAGCTTTTAAAATATAATTATTGGAAATAAAACGAAGAACTAAACATTTTAGTATGATATTATTATATAATAAATTATTATGCGATGTTTTAACTACATCATAATAATATTTTGAAACGTAAATTTAGTTTTCATTATAGTGATTTCAACTTTTTGCCTTGAATCACTTTAATAAACCGAGTCTTAGAATTGTTTTTTTTAAATGTGATGATTTATGATTGTTTTCAAATAAAAATATAATAATTATAATAATACCTGTCTAGAACACAGGTCTAAACTGATCCACTCAAACTGAGCAGTCCGACGGTTTTCTTTTTCTCACATATATTTGCATAATAATAATATATTATATTATAAGGAAAATAAATTTAAAATGTGTAATATATTATATTCTAAATTAAACTGTTGTTTCGTCACAAATTTATATTTGGTTCGAAAAAGAATATTTACTACCTACGTATATTATATTTCCAGTTGAAGTCACTCATAAATTCCGTTCTAATTAATAATTAAGACGTGCACAAGTTTTTCCAATAACTTGTTCAAAATCCACTAAAGAAACCGATGCCAGTTTTTCTGGATGAAACTTTATTCTGTTGTTAGTTTTTAATATGAAACTTTCACTAAACGCAGAGAAGTCTGATTATTTTTGTATATAGTTAATGAATATTTGTACATATTCTGTACTGTTCATACAGGTATTAAAACGGAATTATGTAGGTTGTTTTATATCGTTATTGAAATATAATACAACTTGTTGCTTCTCATTATTATTGTCGTCGTTCTTTGGACGTTGTATTTTTACTTTTTAAACGTATTCATCATCTTATTTGTTATATATAAATATTTTGTATATATATATATATATATATATATATATATATATATATATATATATTTCAATATTTATATCGGCATGTTAAGACGTACTTTTAGACAGTACACGTTTTAGCTGTAAGTTTGTTGTAGAAAAAAATGGTAGCTGTCAGCAGGTGTTGTGGATGTCTGCTCAAATGAGTTACACAGGCAGACATTATTATTATGAATTTGAATTTAAAATCAATGATTAATCACTGTATTCGGATAAAATAACGATTCTGGGCGACACTAGTGTTTTATTCTAATTATAGATGTAATATTGGTAATAGCTTAAATAATTTTTATTACAATATATCGTTATAATAATTTGCGAAATTGTTCAACTCTACCAAAAATAGCCGGGGGTGAAATATCCAATATTCAATTTTAAAACTAATTCATATTTTGCTTCGCTCAGAATCTATAACGGAAAAGTAGAGACGAGACGATACGCAGATATTGTATACAATATTATGTAAATAGGGTGTTGGCACTCATCTCGCTTCCATTCACTTCGATGCAAGTATTCATTCACATCCACAAGTATATACGTATATTTAGTTGTATTATGATTTTAAATTTAAAAGCAATGATAAATCATTGCATTCGGAAATCGATTCTGAATGAAACTCGGTTAACTGTATTATAACTGTGCTTATACGACATTTTTCAACTTTAAAGTGGTAATAATAAAAAAATAAAAAAAATTGGCAACATTTCAATAATCAATGTGCGGTTTCACATAAATAACAATCCTGTAATACATAATATATACTGTTTATCGCTACAATACGTCATATTATATAAATCATAAGTATCCGTCACGTTTTTGTATTTAAAATTATTGTGCGTGTTGATTGTTGGAAAACAACAATTACCAATTAATTATTATGATAATACTGCGGGATGAATAAAATTAATTAATAAATTTATTAATCTAATATGCGTGTACGTAACAGAACGAAACTAAATATTCTGTCATTTCAAATCGTATTCAGTAATAATTCATCCTAAACGCGTGTATTTAAATAAAACAATATTTTTATTAAAATGAAATATAAAAACACACACAAAAAAAACCATCCAGTAGGTGTTGGAACAGTCATCACAGATTCGTGCGAGTTATTCATGGATGTAAATTACATTGGAAAAGCAATTTCGTCTTAGTCCCCTCTCCTACACTTTTCCGTCGGTAAGAAAAAAAAAATATAAATAAATAATACGTTTATACGAATGATTTTATCATCGATTCTTGTACTTCTTTTCTCGCGCGTTTAAAAACGAAATGAAAATGGAAAATGAAATTTTAAAATATTTACCATATCGTTATTGTGGTAGTGTTTGACTTTTGATTTTAAAAATGTTGACTAATACCTATGTATGTATATAGGAAAATATATTATAAATACAAAAATAGTGTAAAATATACTTTTCGAATCATTCGGAATTAAACATTGTGTACGAGTGAATAATATGTAGACATTTTTTTAAAGAGTGCTGTTTATGACGTTTTTAGGAAATTTGTTCGCCAGAAAATGTATTACAAATTGGTAAAGAAAAAAAACATCAATCGAAAACAAATTGGTTTTTCGTTCTTTCAAAGAATCATAATATACTTATGTACTTATATACGAATATATATATATATATATATATATATATATATATATATATATATATATATATATAATACAATGTTTATAGTGTAAGTGTTTAAACTATATAATTATCTTACAATGTTTACATGTTGGTAAAATTAGATTTTTTTTTATATAATATACGTACACTACCTATACATGCACTAGAGCTTTGTAAATTGCACAGTTGTGTGGTGTTTTTAAAATTAATTTAAAAAGTATACGCGTATAATAAAAAACAATTTGCGTCAAATAAATACTGCAGTGCGGCTTACTTGCTTTTCCATAGTTGGAATAGGTATACTGAAAATATTCATACGACCAAATACAATTTTTTAATTATAAAATATAAAAAAAAAATAATTTAATATTATTATTATTATTATTCATAAATCATAAATATGGAAAGTTGCTCGAGAATTTTTAAACAAATTCTATGTCAATGACGTTTTATACACTGCAGTGACTTAATTTATAATTTCTATACATTTTTTATTATTGACTTTTCACCGACATAATGATATGCATTTTTTTTACCTTTTTTTTTCTTTTGGTTTATTAATATTCCATTCGCTTTGATATTGTCGTAAATAATACTACCTACATACACTGAGAGAATTCCTTTGCATTATGAGTATAGTATTATTATAACATATAGGCTGTTATATATTGTTTTTTTTTGCCGGTGGTGTGGAGTATATCCGAGCACAAGTTTATACGGATTTCACGTAAGAATATTAAATATACATCGTATACGTTCACGTTATATACTCGTTAAAAGAGTGGTAAAAAGTCTGAAAAAATAAAATCGTAGTAATTCAAATTGATTGGTAGCAAAACGTGAGTGCTACGAGGATAACGGTTCAATTGAAATACTCAGACAGATATTTTAGAATTTTATTATTATTTTAAGTTTGAAAGCAATGCAGATAAATCAGTTTTAGCAACGTTAGTATAGTTTATTGTAATTAATGAATATATATATATATATATATATAATTATTTTATATGTACTAAAGCTATTGTATTCAATTTTGAATTCTTTAAAAATACAAACAAATTGTCCACAACCAAAAATAATATATTATGGCGACCATTTTATCAAAATATTTTACATGTTTTTTATATACGCTTTAAGAAACTATTAGGAAAATCGAAAAATCCTGTGTCAATTAAAGTACCAACTAGATACGATTTGCTACAATGCTACCGGGGAGAAACTTGAGTCGAGATGATCCGCGAGTAAACGTCCTATACGGAAAAAATGTATACATTCAAAATAAAAATACTGAAATACGATTAAAAATATCTACCAAAGCAGTGGTGTATCGAACTTACAAAAATGTTCCGAGGCTCTCATTTGTATCCAATAACCGTCACCCTATCGAGCTCAGCGGTAGCCGTAATCTGGTTAATGGTGGCGCCCTTTGAAACTTTAATGTTCAGCGCCTTCTTATAGATACGAATACGAGAAGGGAGAGGTAAAAATATGTCAACTCTTAATTTATGATAATAATTTGTATTGTATTGTTAATAAAACTAACTGAAAATTAAAATGCACAATTTGAAAAAATAGAATCTACAGATATTAAGAAATACACTGTTATCGAATTAAATTTTAAATATAATTACGTAAATTTCTGAGCCCTGCGGCTAAAATAAAATCTACTCGTAATACGGCCAAATATTCGCCTTTATAGTGTTATGTATTATACCTGTATTTAAATTAACATTTTTTTTTTCAATAGATGTAACTTATAAGTGATCTTATTTTAATGAAATTCATTTGAGAGTGAAGTCTTATAACTAGGCTTTAGCGAGTTTATTGTCAATTAATTAATTTCAATTTTATTCTATTAATATTTATTACGATTATTATCAATCGTCAAGAATAAATAATAATTTTTATTATTTATCCGTTCATTTATGTATTGTTACATGCGTAAACCTTGTAAGAAACACTTAGTCCTTATATAGATGCCGCTAAAACCAAAAACTTCACTACTGGGAATTTTAAACCAATATCTACCTATACAGAAAATTATTATTATTACGAATTTGTCTCAAAAGGTAATGCTCGCCACGTGGCTCATATGTATACGTATTGTGCTGTTTTCACCAACTTACGGTTTAATATTTTTAATTGAATGGAAACTTTTAATTTGATAACGGTTGGTATTGAAACCGAATTAAAATATTTCAGATTTGAGTACGATTTCGACTGTCGCAGTTTCGAGACCTATAAAATAAAAACGTAGCGATCCACGCGGAGTGTTGTGAATGTCGCTCAAATGAATTACTTGGATAAAGGTTTTCGAGTTTTGTTATTACTATGAATTTGAAAGCAATGATAAATCATTGCGTTCGATAAAATGATTCTAAACGGATACGTAATTTTAATATAATTTCGTAAAATAAACCTAAGTAGCTAAAAATGTTTAATTTCAATTGTCATTTTACATCAAAGTAATACACTTTGTCGAAAAACTTAAAATGGTATATATATATATATATACTCGTATATATAATTCTTATAAACAATAAACAGTTACTATTACAGGTACTAGTACAAAAAAAAAAAAATAGAAGATTACAAAATGATAAGACGTCTAAGTTTGTTATAATTAAACAATTATTTACGATTTAATTTTAAATTGTACAAGCGCGGCGGATACATTGCGATATTACAGACAAATTACGGCTTTTAACGCGTCCCTTAACCATTCCAACCTAACACGTGTGTTTCGCTATTCGCCGTTTAATTATTATAATTATATAAGAATCACGTATATAGGTGTGTGGTGTGTGTAGTATATAATATACCTACGTAATCGCACCGTAATATATTAAAAAATTAAATTAAAACAAATCGCTATAGAATGGGTACGTGAAATTAATCTTAATTCAGTGTTCATTCGTGATATTTATAAATTTCTTTATTCGTAAATCGTACTTAAAAATTAATTAAACATTTCGTAAAACTAAAGGTTAAAAAAACCCCTCGCGTACTGCACAGAGAGAAACGCAATAATTTTATGATTAAGCAAATACAATGATTTAATTAAAGTAATACGCTTTATTTTTTATTTTTGCTCCCTTCGAGAACAATGTAACGCATATTTTATAGACGTTTTGTTATGATAATAATTTCGTAGTAAAAAGTTATTTAACTTGTTTATGAACTATACGCATATTCGAGCAACAATAATTAAAGCGTACAGACTGTACCGAGGGAACAATACAATAATAATAATAATAATAATAATAATAATAATAATAATAATAATAATAATAATAATAATAATAATAATAATAATAATAATAATAATAATAATAATAATAATAATAATAATAATAATAATAATAATAATAATAATAATAATAATAATAATAATAATAATAATATATATATATATAATTATCTATATCTAATTTAATTATAACTTATTTCCTTTATCGGATATTATTATTTAGTAAATCAGTAGAAAAAAAAATCAATTAAATTTGCGCGCATTTTAAAATATTAAAGAAATATTGGAAATTTGACATTTTAGAGAGTGCAATGACAATTATTAATATAACACGAGATAATAGAGGTGTTTTCAATTTTATGGGAGGGGGGGTTGAGGAATATGCAATGCCATTTCATCATGTTTAATTTCTAAAGGTGCAAAATAAATCAATAGTCTTAACTAACCCTTTTAATGTCATTTGAAATATATAATTGTGCAGCTTTGTACTAATGATATGACGTTATATCGATAATAGAAAATTTTCAACAATAAAATTTTTTTTTAAGGAGGTAAACGTTTGCACTGACTTGCCGTGAAGAATTTTGGATTATGAGCAAAGCGAGAAAGCTATTGATTTTAAAATAAAAATACTTAATTTTTTTCTGTGTACAAATACAACTTTTCGACTAGAATGAGTGCTCCGATCATTACACACGTATCCGTTTTCCGGTGATAAATTTGTGTAGGGTTGTACTTTAAGGAAGTCATTTTTTGATTTTCTTAATAGTTTTTAAACGTAACCCCAAAAAACTACTAAACAATTGTGTTAAAAACGGCAAAAACGTGATTTCGGTAAAATTCATTATTTTATTTCTACAGAATTTCCAAAAATACTGGTCTCAGAGTCTTGAAATTTAAACAAAATATGCGACTTTGCAAAAATTTTTAAAAGATGTCTTCCAATTTATGGGCTATTTATAGCAATTATTAGATGTCGAATTATTTAAGTAATAAATAAAAAAAGGTAATTTTTGGTTTCAAAGGCTGACAGTTTTATACAACATAAGTTCTACGTTATTTTTACTATATTTAAAAAGTTTTGAAAATATTAGTCACATTTTTTATTTAAATTTTCGACAACGTGTATTTATTTTGATGGAAATTATGGCGATCAAATTGACGCACACAATCGACATAGGTTGTTTTTCTCTACACAACTTTTTGAATAGCAAAAACGTTCCGATCATTACAATCGTAGACATTTTTCGATAGCAAATTTTGCTGTGGTGACACTTTAAAATGTCATTTTTTTGATTTTTTCAATAGTTTTCAAACCCGGTCCAAAATACAAAATGTTTTATTAAAAACGGCAAAAACGCGATTTTTGTCAAAATTCATTATTTTATATTAATAGTATTACACCGAGCTCCGCTCAAAACCGTTTTATTGGATGCAATGGTTTATCATTTGTTTTCAAATTTATAGCAATAACAAAACTAAAAAACTTTATATCTAAGTAATTCACTTAAGCGACATCCACAAAACCCACGTCTCGCTACCCTTTTTACATTTTAACCCGATAAATCGTATCGATTTCAAGTGTCGTTCTATACATTTATGATTAAATAAACAAATTATTTATACGAATTTAATATAAACAGTTCAATAGACACGCAATAATAATTTGTCCATCATAACTCTGACAAGCTTTTAATATATGTATATTTTTAAAAAGTTTATTGAAAATTATTCTTTTCCATTTTGGTTCGAAATTACAATTTCATATAATGTGTGCAGGAGTAGTTTGAATTTGGAGATGAACATTTTATTCTTTAAATTCAATTATAATATTTTTTCGATTTTTTTTTTTAAAGAGAAATCACGAGAAGGCAAATTGAATTTGTGATATTTCGTTTTCTTAAAATTGAATATTTATTTAAAAATTCATCGTACGACGATTTTCTTCTTTCGAGCTAGGATTTAATTCAATCCAAAATCCGCCATATACGTATAATATAATGAATTGTAAATGTTCATATTATTATTATTATTATTATTTGTGATTTCCTTAGTAGTTGAAAAGTGGGCGGTAATATTCTACATTTGTTCAGTGGCCAGTTGTTTTTTTCTTTCTAGCTTTCATATTCTTTATCAGTTTGTAGATAATTTATAAAAAAAAAAAAAACTAAAAATTATATACATAATGAAAAAAAAAAGTGTCAAGAAATTTGCCGTTTCACCACATCCAAACAAAACAGCGTCCCCCCCCCCCTCGCCCCATGGGTTCTCACGTCAGGATCTGCAGCGCGTTACGAGTTTTCTCTTTCCATTTCGCGGACTCCGTCATAAAACGTATTTTACTTTAAAACAAAAAAAGAAAAACGTTAAGAGGTGGGTTTATCGCGCGCGCGCTCTCTCTCTCTCTATTATTGTCCCCCGTCCCACCAGTAATCACGATGAAAAATAGATATTATGACGATAAAATGTACCCACCCGGCGATGCTGCCGGCGTTCGTTCGGTCGCGTGCGCGATGTGCCCGCGCCCGGTCCCGCACAGCAGTGACGACAAGACGTGACGGTGGCGGAACACGTCGTGGGAGGGCAGCACTGCAGCACTGTCGTCCGTGAGTCCGCAGCCGCCGCCACCGCCGCCACTGCCGACAAATCGCGTACTATAGATACCGTCCCGTGGCCCGTGTAGCCGTCGCCCGCCGTCTCGGGTAGTTTTCGCTCGTGTTCCGTAGCGTTCACTTACCGTTTGGTGTGTCGTCGTCGCGCCACCGACGATTACCGCGTGTTTCATTCATGTCTCGTCCGTCACGGTCGTAGTCCAGTGCGGTGCGTTGCGTCCGCTGTCCGAAAACCGAGAGTCACACACACACACACACATTTCATCTCACAATAAAGTGCGGTTACCGTATCCGCGCACGTTTGGTAACCAGCAGTCTGCACCAGTGGTCCGGTGTCGAATCGCTTCGTCGTCGTCGGTAAGTCCAAATAATAATAGTTATTGTCCAACACTAGAACGGGAGTAATCAAACTGTGCGTCGTGGCTCCCTGCAGGGCCGAGTGTTGTGTAAATTGATCAAGCTGGGAACCGTTGTGTGTGTGTGTGTGTGTGTGTGTGTGTGTGACATTGAACGGGAAAACAAAATTAATATAATATTGTGATAATGGAAAAGATAATGTAATCGATTTTATTGTTTGGTTTTATTCGAAATACAAAATTAATTTCATTTCAGTTTCTTTTTCGTTATTTAATAATTACGTGTTTTGTATATAATAAATAAATAAATTTACCTACATTTATAGACATTTTATTTTTATTTTTTGGTCATTAATAATTTGGGAGCCGTCAAAATACTGCGAAGACACAATAAGGAGCCGAGGGACGAACAAGTTTGAATACCACTGTTGCACTAGAAGAAAATTCACGAAATCTCGTGACTACTGCTCATTCGTGGCCACGATATTATTATAAATGTCCCCCGAAGAAAACACTTATTTTCGAAACCCCCTCCGCCGTGTAAAGGAACTGCCGCCGACTGAAAAAAGGCGAAGACAAATAAAGGTCCTAAAAGCTGCGCAATGATATGATTTCACTGCAGTGCTTATGCGTGTACCTAGCGTCGATTAAACGTCACGTAAATACAGTTGTGTTGCACATAAGAAATTATGTTTAAATCGGTTTAAATTCATGACAAATGCTACTTTATACACTTGTACCGAGACGGTTGCAATCTGCGCTACCTACGTACTTTATACTATATATACGTATAATACAGTGTGGTTCTCAAACTTTTGAAGTCCATGCATCCACCCCTTATATACTATATTATATTACATGTGGTGGTCACGCCTCTCTCCATTATTTATCACTATAATTTGGTAATTATGTTTATATATATATACACACACACACACCTGTACTGCGGATTAACTTCAACGTCATTTCGTAATGCATTCATTTTTATATACAGTTATAGAGAAAAAAAGACAGAGTTTAAAAATATTACAATTTCTTATAATATTTTTCAATAAATTGTTGTCTCCGCACACATTAATCGTAGGATACAGTTGGTTTTTGTTGAAATTTTTAAAAACTCACAAAATCTTTGTGTAAACCGATATTTTTATGTTTGGACGTTTGGTAGTTCGCGTTTTTTCTTGCAATTTTTCACGCGCCTCTCCAAATTCAGAATTCTCGCTGAAACGTGTCGATAACGCAATTATTATTAACTCGACTTATATTTTGTTGTCTCACCGTCAAACCGAGCAACTTGAACACGATTTCAGAGGTGCAGTATTTCTGTGTCATTTCATTAAGGCTTTTTTATACGGCCTTCCGAAATGATATCGTGACTTTTAAAACTTTTTCTTTTTTTACTTAGCGGATTTTTTACACGTAGTTGGCAAAGTGTTTTTTTCTCGGGATTTCACTTTTTTTTTTTTTTTTTTGTACATTTTTAATATCACTGCAATGTCTATTCGTATCGTATCGTAACGATTATATTTTAGTATTTTTATTCAATTTATTTGATGCTTGCAAGGTACAAATCTACAACAAAACAAATGACATTATGTAAGGTGATAACAATTATTATTAATATATCAATTTTTATTTTTTATAAACAGTAAATTTTCTCGGGGGTAAATTTTCGAGGAGGTCATGTTTCCAAGTTTTCATTAAAAGTGTGAAAATTACGAGGCTCGTCCTAATGTCAATTAATATAATTCCACATAATTTTTCATTTTTAAATAACGACCTAAGATTTTAATTATAAAAATTCTTAAGACATAATATATTTCGATCGGAAATTACGTATGCCGATTATTAAAATTCGACAAATGTTTCCCGAGTAATAAGTATTCGAATTTCAAGACACGGTTAAGTGGCTACGTACAGTATAGCAGATATTGAAAATTTACATTATTGGAGACGCGACATTCTGAAGCCCGCAATAATATGGAATGTAAATTTATTATCTTTTAAAATACAATACGGGTATTATAATATACCATCTCCACCAAACTACCGTAAAAAGAGATACCTACGAGTATTTTTTTTTAAACAATAATATTATTCACGAACAGAATATTGAAATTAAAAATTGAAAAAACGTTTTAATTTGAATTTTATAAGATATTGGAGAAAAAAATTATAGGTTACCGTTTGAAAATTAAAATATTACATTTATCTAAGGTATGAAGAATGAAAAGGATAAAATGTTTAAAATGTTCTATAATAAATAGTACTTAAATAATTAAATAATAATAATAATAATAATAATAATAATAATAATAATAATAATAATAATAATAATAATAATAATAATAATAATAATAATAATAATAATAATAATAATAATAATAATAATAATAATAATAATAATAATAATAATAATAATAATAATAATAATAATAATAATAATAATAATAATAATAATAATAATAATAATAATAATAATAATAATAATAATAATAATAATAATAATAATAATAATAATAATAATAATAATAATAATAATAATAATAATAATAATAATAATAATAATAATAATAATAATAATAATAATAATAATAATAATAATAATAATAATAATAATAATAATAATAAAAAGATATTTTTTCGATCATACTCGTACATATTGTGTCGCCAGTGTTGCAATAACCGAGTACGTCGCGTGTGTCAGATACACACGGATTCAAGGCCTAAAAGACAAAATTAAATCAATTTTGAAAATAAGCGAAATAAATCAAACTGTTGTGTATTGCGTTACGTACGAACGCCGGAGTTTTAATATCGTATACGTTTATTAGATGAATTATGTAAACATATTTTGAGATTTGAAAAGTATTATAAATATTATGTTTAGTATAAGTTATGAAATTCGTAAGCAGTTGAATGTCAGTAATTTTAATAAAAAAAAAAAAAAAAAGAAATCCTCCATATTTTATACGGAAGTAATCGAATTGTTAACTAGGTACCTGAAATAAAAATTATTGAAACAAAAAATTAAATTGAATTTCGTAAAGTATCGAAATATTAACACAGTAATATTTTTCAGTTCTCTTTTAATGATTAACAGTAAACCCGATCGAGTTTTCTATTTAAAATAAATAAATATTCTATCAGAGATAATAGGAGTATAAATGTATAAAAACATTGGTTCTGCCTGAATGTGTTCACCGAAAAAACAACCAGCAACACCGCACACGTGGCAGCTGTCTGTAAAACCAATACATCCCAATACTTCAGCCTTTAGTCATATATTTTATCCGAGTAGAAATATATCAACGTAATCCAAGGGCCTGAAAAAGGATACTTGCGCACGCATAGGCCCAAGAATTTATTGTCATGGTACTGTGTGTCGCTGTAGCAGACTTTTAATTTGACGTGACAGGTTATACCATTTTACTATTTTGACTGTATCTCACGAAAATACTTTTTCAAATTGGCTACGTTAAATTTCCGTGTCGTCGGCAATCCCGCGTTTCGTATTTCGAAAACGGTTTATTTTGTATAATATAGGCTTTATTTCTTTTCATTGTTTCTGAAGACAATTTTTTTTTTATATGAACTTTGGGCAAAACACACTGCCGTATTTTATAGACACTCTTTCCGATAACGCATGCGTCTGGCCGGCGCGGCGATTTATGAGTTTTGCGACAAAATTAGAAAAGAAAAAAAAACGTATTACACAATATTATTATTATGGATCGTGTTTTTACGTAATTTCATAACGACGATCAAGATTCCAGTTATTTCTTTTAGATTCTGAGCCGCGGAGCGAGGAATGTATTGGTTTTACAATGATGTGTTTTCTGTTTACACATAACAATTTGTCCAGAAGGAGAGCTCCGATCCGTACAATTATAATTTGTTTCCGGTAGTAAGTTGCTTATAGTTGGTACTTTAAAGAGGTCACTTTTCGATTTTCTAAAAAGCGCTTAAACAAAAAAAAATTTCAAAAACTACCGAAAAATGATATAAAAACCGCGGTAAAAAGTGATTTTGTTGAAATCGATTATCCTTATTTCTTCTTAGTTTTGAAACCATGAGGGATATAGAAACTTGAAATATTCACCAAATATTTGACTTTATTGGGGAAACAATTTTTTTCGAAAAATTACTTACAATTTTGAACTATTTATATAGCAGTTAAGTATAGGGATTGAGTTATTCATAAAAGAGGTAATTTTTGGTTTTAAGGCTTAACAATTTAATACAATTTCGAGCGTACGTTATTTCAACTATATTCGAAAAATCTTGAAAATCGTTTGTCACAATTTTCTTTTATAAACATTTAACGTTTTCCGATAAAGTGTATTTTATCTTTTATGGGAAATTACCTACGCGTTATTTCCTTTATTAATAATAAATAATATTACACCGAAGCTCCGCTCAGAATCGTTTTATCGAATGCAATGGTTTATAATAATAATTGCTTTCGAATTTATAGAGTAATAACAAAACTCTAAAATCTTTATCCAAGTAATTCACTTAAGCGACATTCACAATATCCCACGGTTCGCTAACTTATTATTATTTTTTTTAACATATAACTGTAAATTTTTTGTATTTATTTTGTAAAAATATTTCGCAGGTATATTTATGTTTAAATCACGAGATATTTTGTTAGTGACGAATTTAGAGGAGGTTGGTGGGGGGGGGGTAATAGCAAATTTGTTGGAAAACCAAACGTAGTCAATTTTTTTCAATTTTTATCTAATTGTTATAGAAAAAAATGTAGTGCTAAGTTAAAAATCAGCTTTGACCCCTATTAAAAAATATGTTAGACATTTTTTTCTAGTCCGAGTACATTGAAATAAGATTTGTCAGATCTGTTTTCAAAGTTGACGGTATCAAAACGTATTTCGTTGTGAAATATTCAGTATTATTATTTTTTTTTGAGATTGATTGCTCGTGAAGTTAACACTACAAACTTTAAAGTGGATAAACTCATAAAGCTTTCTCCAATAAATTCCAACAATCGTTCAACAAGTCAGTGTATGATTTTTTTTTTGGGATATAGTCTCAGAGAGTTATAATATAGCTTCACGTACTTCGATAATATTTCTATAGTTTTTCCGCTGTTGTTTCTTTCCGAATTAAATTTTCATTTCACTTATCTCTTCCGCCTTCATCCCGGTTATGACGGTGAACTCTATATATAAGAACACACGTCAGAACCCCTCGCAAAATTGTCCGTAAAGAAACGTTATAGTTTATAAAACACTCCCCAGTGGGTGTATTGTAATGTATACAAATTCGCACATCTCTTCCAACATACATCTCCTCGACATAATAAATTTTTCGTGAAATACGTCTAAAACAAGTTTACATGTTTCTTTTCATATCTCTACACATTATACGCGAGTATACAACTGACGGGCCTGTAGGACACTCGCCGTTTACTGGTTAAAAGCAAAATCCGTTTGTTAGTATATACGTGCTCTTTGTTGTTCTTTTTTTCCCTGTAAATCTAGCCGGCATTTATTTTACATTGCTCTTTGCAAACTTAAAGCTTTTAGGGTTTGTTTATAGCGGATTTATACGTTGAGGAAATTACGCGTACAATACTAAACCATTGCCGAGATTATCATCACTCGCTATATTCGCTGTATATGGTTCTTTTTTTCTTTAATTAACGCGGTTTGCGTTTTTTCGAACACGTCTCATATTTTTTTACGTCGGCGATAAGTTAAATAAAAATTCTATTCGAATTATTAAAAATTAACGAGTAAGACCCACGCGCGTTGTTTTCTCTTTAAACTGCGTATAATATACACTAGACCCGTCTAGATATGATACACACACGACACGAATAAAGTAATGTATAAATATTCTAAAGTTATCTGTACTGCAGTCTTTTTAACAATAAAAATGAAATATTAACTACAATAAAAGATCGCTATTCAGAATTACGATTATAGCGGATAAAATAGCGTAAATATACGTAAATTCAGGGTGTATTTTATGTTGTCAAACATAGGAGTTTTTCAATGATTACGGAATGAAAAAACTCTTTTCTTTAATTTCCACGCGACATGTTTTTATGATGATTTAAAATTTTAACATATAATGTAATGCGTATCAACTATCAGTAGAAATGTTAACTTTTATTATTAGTATGCTCTTGCAGTATTTATTTATTTGAAAATTGCTGGTGGTCGAAATATGAATTTCGGTTCACTATTTTACTGATTATGATTACCATTTAAAATCTTGAAATTTTGTAAATGACATAATTATTTAAATGAAAACGAACGGAATTAATCTCCATTTTAAACTTTTTTAAGTGTCATATTGTTAGTAAAATAATGAACAAAAATTTGTATTTCGATCACGCGAAAATGTTAGGAAAATAAATAATACGGAAGTCTATTAAAATAACTGTAGTACTTGTATTTAAAAAAAAAATTTGGTATGAGTATATGAATTAAAAATTTAAAAATAATAAGACAACTCTGCCCGTAAAAATTTAGCAACAAGTGTTTTTTTCATTTTGTTGAAATTTCTTTTATCATTCCATAATTATTAGAAAGACCTACGAACGATGACATAAGATGCACCCTATATATATATATATATATATTCAACGGTTTTCATACAAATATTTTGTCACGTTCTTGATGTAAATATGAGCGAGAGTTTGAATCCGCCATGCGTTCTCTCTTTCTCTCTCTCTCTCAAATTTAAGTATTATAAATTGTGTAAGGAAATAATTATACCGTAAAATATAATTTTTAAAAGAGTGTCAAATTTTTTACTTTTTTTTTTTAATTAATTTTTTTTATTAATAACGTCATTTTCAAGTTATGTGAAATTATGACTTTTTGGATGAATTGTGCATAATAAACTTTAATATTTAAATTGTTTGGTCGTAAACACTATTTTGAAACTAATTAATATCATAATATGATAGTTTATACATATAAAATTTAAGATACATAAAGTAAACATCACTTATAATGTAAAATCATTAAAACAGGTCTGTTTATAAAAACGTGTAATTTGATGCTCGGTGCATTCATTTTAACAGTATATATTTAATATCAAGTAATACATTTTATCGTAACAAAGAGTCGATATTTAATTTAAAAGTTGAAGTATTGAAGTACCTCATATTAATATTATTCAAGTCGTTTTGGTAGAATGTGAAAATAAACTATAATCTTTACAATAATTGGAAATATTAAATTTCGTTAACATTTTAAAATGTCCCATAATTTAAAAACTTTTGATGTCCTCGAAATGAAAAAAGAAAATGCGCCTGACCATAAACTTAAAATAAAACAGAATTTGAAGTTGATTAATTTTTTAGTATACTTTTTTTTCTACAGAATTATATATTTATTATAATATGTAAAAGGAAAAAGTTTATTTTTTAAGTTTTACGTGAAATTTATATGAAATATACTTCACGTATATAATATATACACAATATATTATATGTCTAAGCTTGATAAAAAGTACCTATTCATTTTTTTTTTTCGAAATTGAATTAGTATTATGTTTTTAATAGAATTTCGGTTACTCGAAGTCTTTCCAGTGGGTAAAAAAACGAATAATTGAGAATTCCGGTTGTTGAAAAACTAATACTACGAAACTGAAGAAATGTTTTCACCGGAATTTTTCTCTGGAGTAATAGATATTACAATTTGTCAAGTATTGGTAGTTCTTCAAAAATTTTCTAGTAATTCTTTGCTGATGTGTATTTACTATTTTATTGGCTTAATTTTTTCCCATTTGAATATTACTTTAAACAATACACGTTTTATATAATTGAAAAATCAACGTTGTGCAAGTTAATACTATTTTTTTTTAAATTAAAAAAATACATTTCAGTTAAATTAAGTAAAAATTATTTATATTTTTTTAAACAAAAATTAAAATCTAAACTTGGAAAAAGTGACTTTGTCTAGTTAAATATGAAAATTATTTAAAAAGTATTTTAAAAAATACTATGAAAAATGAGATACCTTCCACACCGTCCAACGTCTCACACAGCCTTCATTCTTCAATACTGTTATGTTCATGTTATCAAACACTAAACAACAAATATTTTATGTTTTTACGTTAGCTATATTGTTGCTAATTTAGATAATTTAGTCAAAATAATTAATTTGAAATTAACGTGTTAAGTTAAAAAACAGTTACTTATCAAGTTAAATTAATTATCAAAAGATTAACGCGTTAAGTAACTTAATTAATATAATATATACTTTCAACTTAATTTAAACTTTTTACTTGTTAACGCCTAATTTTTTAATAAAATATATTGTATTAAAGTGTTTTTAATGTATATACTTTCATTAAATATCTGAAAACTTGACGTAATTATATAATATCTTTCATAGTTTCATACATTTATTTGTATATATCTTTATGAAATATATAGGATGAATTACATACAAATTTGTCGGAACATCACTGTTATCAGTGAACTTTCTTATTGATCCTATCAGATTCATTGATTTAATCTTTAAAGCTTAAGAACTGAAAGTTTTTATTTGAAAAAATCAGTATTTCGATTGTTTATTTTCATTAATATTTTGCTCGCCTATACAATTACTAGTAAAAATTAGGTAAAAAAAATACTTTTTTCCACCTTTGATTCATTTTATATAAATCGTTTAAAGAACTAAACATTTCATAATATATTGATGTAATATATATTGATATAATGACGATTTAAAATTTTAAATATGTATCATAGTTCCTCAGTATTTTATTTGTAATTAGTTTAATTGTTAAAAAAAAGTTGTTTAAACAGCGATAATTACAGTGACAGAAACCAAAAATTTGAGCGCCTCGCAAAAATAAAAAGAGTGCACCATAATCGTTCTTAGATGCATAAATTGGGCATTCACTTAGTATACTTTATTCGCAACAAAAAAACATTATGAATTGCAATATATTTTGATGTTATTTTTTATAATTTTAAATACCTAAATTACTTTTAAAAATGTTACTTTTAATATTAAAAAAATAAATTTTAATTTGCATACCGTATTATTCACACACGCTTCACTTGCGTACTAATATTAATAGTGTTTTTATTTTTAATTTTGTCAGAAATCAAAATACGAGTAGTATAATTATATTTTTAACTGTGTGATCAGACAGGCTTAAATTCTAAAATAGCACTATTTTTAATGCGATAAAAGTCTATCCATACATATGACTATACTCGTTAACAAGGTAGATTTGATAGTCGATTTATTAAAAAAAAAATATAAAAAGTAGATAATTGCAGGAGAATTACGTTTATGAATAAAAAGCAAATATGTATACAGATACGATGTATATATATATTTTTTTTTTGTAACATAATATTGTATTTTGTAAAATATTATTATAACATTAATATTATTTATAGTAGGTGGTTTGTATTTGACGAGACACCCTAATAATCTTGTCGCTTTGAGCAAACGCCTACTTTGTCAATACACTAATAAATATTTGAACATAAACATTATAGTACAATAAAAATGTTGCAACAGAGACAAGTTCGAAATATATATTATACAATAGATTATGGTTATAATTTTCGATTTCTGATTTTTGATTTAATGTGTTGAATTTTTACTTGGCAAATCTTTTTGGACAAAATATAAGGTATTTTTACTGCGAAAATAATAGAACAAGCGTATGTGCAATGCATGATTGTATACAACCCAATGGTGCTTCTTCGTTTCGCCTAAAATTTAACGATTTATTATATCGTTAGTCGTTACAATAGTAATAATCATAATACAGTATAAACTTAACTTAGGATTGGTTTTTGAAGGGTATATGTTGAATATATTCCGAAATAATAAACAGCGGTTAAAACAGCGTCGTATATACAATATACAGCACCGGAGGCCGCCGAGTTGTAAACATTGTACAGTGAAATAAATGGACGGTTGTTACAGTAGCCGGGCTCCATTCGGTGACCCAAAAGGAAAATAAAGCTAATTAGAATTTGTTTTAATTGGAAAAATAAAATGCGACATGGTCCAATGGGCCAACACAAATGCTTTCTCTCCCCCGCTATACACATAATATATACGTATATCCATTATGCGCATTAAACTAAATATTATTCAGTGCGCGATAGATGAGCTGGGGATATAATTTTAATTTTCTTTTTTTTTTTTTTGATAGAGGGTGTTTAAATGTCTTTTTTTTTTACTTTTTTACTTTTACGAATAAACTCTGATTGGGTTATTCGTCGTACGGACCAATGCTCACTAAGCTAATCTCCCCTCCCCCCGGTTCCCGTTTTAATTTGAGAAATAAAACAAATAATCGAGATAAAAGTTTTCAATCAATTCGTATTATTTTGTTCATTGTAAAATAATATCCCGCCCACGAACAGATCGATAATATTTATAGCGTGGAAATACAGAATAAGAAGAAAGCGAACGATATATTTTTAAATATTCAAATATAGCTCATTATGAATGATGAATTAATCTATTTAAAAAGTTGTTTATAGTAGGCAATGTGCCGTCTTAAGAATTAGTTTTGAGTGATAATACACAATATACGTACAACTTGTAAGAGAATCCCTTTTGAATAAAAATACGTCAACGCGTGTATTTCAAATTATATGACCAACTCCGAATAAAGGAAGTTACCTAATTAATTTTAATATCGTAATCCCACTAATGAGGTTGTACTTACATAAACAATATTTTATTTGCCAAAGAACATTGTACTTACATAAACAATATTTTATTTGCCAAAGAATATTATACTTACGCATTTCGTTAGGTTTTAAAATGTTATTGTTCGAATTTCGCTTTAAATATAAACCGACTATAATACAGTTATATTCCTATACCATCAAAACATATAATCGTATTTATTCCTACAAGAAAAATATGGACTTATTAAAATATTATACTTATACAAACCAACGTTTATTTTTGTTCTTTAAATTGAAATTTTATTTTAATATTAAACAAATAATTTTACTTCAATATCATAGTTTTAATATAACAACACATTACATATATTGAAATATTTGTATATATATATATATATATATATATATAAAATATACATACAACGCCGTCAAAATGTTAAGGAATTAAAGTCACACACTTAAAATATTAAACACAAAACGTATAAACAAATAAAATAAACGAATATCCCGAAAAGTCCAAAAAAAAAAAAATTAAGACGTGAATATGAAGTATTATATATGTTTTATTTTAAATTAAAAAGTCTTTTATACTCGGAGAATTAAGACTGTGTATAATACGATAATTCCAAAAACGTTTTAAATACAAATTTAAAATACGCTATCTAAATATTTGCTTGGCAAATATAAGGGACGCCTATTGATATAAGAAATGTTTATTAAATGACACACACACACACACACACACACACACACACACACACACACACACACACACACACACACACACACAAACACACTTTTGTTACGGTAAAAGTAATATCGCTCCGTTGGATTATAATAAACGGTGAAAACAAAACGTTTTTACACGTTTAAAAAAATATACTGTTACACGGTAAATATTTTAACTAGGCTTCTTCTATAATACTCAACACAATTGTCGCGCAGTAAAACGATTTTGTATTTTTAATCACTGGGCGATAATTTTTTGTTTGTTTTTAATTGGCATTCCTACAATATTAACATATAACATGTCCTTAAATCATTGGAGAAATTAAAGTATTTTCTTAAAAAAAGCAACCCTATATTTTTTTTAGAAATATTAACTATATAAAAGTAGGTATTATGGGTGCTGCTCAACAACGCTGATTATTGCTACAGTTTCATTACAAAATCATATTGCAGAGAGTGTATAGTTCTCGTGTAACTGCCGTGACTATACTGCACTTAGACAAGAAGTATACACTCCCTGAAGATGGAATCTGTAGTGGTTTTGAAATGTCAGGAAAAAATTGACAACGTGGATATATCCAGGAAACACAATATAAACACAAAAAGTTTAATCGATGAAAATTTTAATAAATTCAAATTCATACCACTTTATTATTTTATATATGTATGAAAAAGTGCGCAAAACATATGAAATAAGTTCGTTAAACAAGTTAAAAAATTTGGTGAACATTCTATAGTTTATTATACAATGAGATACTCGGTATAGTATTTTATATGTACAGTGTAATATACTATATTATATTACACTGTAAATATTTTGTTAATGTTCTGTAGAATTATTTATTCGATTACTTATTATGTATGTATTCAACTATATATTCTACAGGGGTGTATGTTTGATTATAAAAATATTATATCGTTTAAAAGAGTTATTTAAATTTTGGTAACAGAATAATAATAATAAAAAAAAAAAATCAAAATCAAATGCAGAACCTTAGTATTCTAATTCACAGAATACATATTTAGAACGGCTCTCTTAGCTGGTCAAGTCCCAATTAAATTCGACCTATAATAAGAACTTTAACGATTAATAATAGTATGTATAATATATTTGTAATGCACTTATAAGGTAAATTCAAGTATTGTGTGAAACCAATAAAGATAATTGAATTCATAAATTAAAACCAACAAATTCTTTACATTGTCGCTTAGTGAAAATGTCTTAAAATATATCTTCAGCAGCGACAAATTTAGTTTATCCTTATATATATATATATATAGTACTAAAGTTATTGCGAGGAAACGAACGAATAGAAATTATTATTAATTTTCGAAATTTCCTGAGTGTGGCCGGATAAAAAGGATTTCAGCAGGCAAAGGATAAGGACGACGAGGCCGGCACGTAGGAGCCGTTTTAATCCGTTTCAGACAGACTGATGACTGCAGGAAAAGTAAAACTAATAGCCGCCTATCAAGTTTGCTGTTATATATATATATATATATATAGTATATATAAATGTACATAATACATACATCAGTCTTAAAAGATTTCACTTATTGCCGTATCCCACTATCGCTCCCTTATTTATTTATATATCAAACACATATCATATTGTTACTGTAAACTGTCTACTCGTCAACGTGCGATTTCTAAATTGAATAGCCTATAAAGATGACTTGATTATGATTGAGTATATAATAGTTTGTAACAAGTTAGATCTTATAGCCTTACGTAAATTTGGGGGTCTTACTATAGCTTTACCTTTAAACCGTATAAAAATTATATGGAAAAAAATGAAAAGTTTGAATATAACTAAATTTAAGTTTGTTCGATCACACATTCAAAAAAAAAAAAATATATATATATATATAATAATATATTATATTCCACGTATTCCGTGTTTGATAAAGTGAAATATAAAAACACTACTTATTCTTGCAGTATTCAGATTTAAATTTATTTTGCTATATAGTCAAATTTTTAATAATAATAATAATAATAATAATAATAATAATAATAATAATAATAATAATAATAATAATAATAATAATAATAATAATAATAATAATAATAATAATAATAATAATAATAATAATAATAATAATAATAATAATAATAATAATAATAATAATAATAATAATAATAATAATAATAATAATAATAATAATAATAATAATAATAATAATAATAATAATAATAATAATAATAATAATAATAATAATAATAATAATAATAATAATAATAATAATAATAATAATAATAATAATAATAATAATAATAATAATAATAATAATAATAATAATAAATAAATAATTATGTTGAGGTTTGATAGGGGCCTCTTATGTGGTGGGTTAACTCATAGTTTTGAAAACCTGAGTTGGCTGCCGAGGGGGCCATAAATATTGCTTTGCCTCCCGATTGGGGATGTTTTTGAGTCCTTAAATTATGCAATGACTTTTATGTTTTCAATATATAAATATCATTTTTTTGGAAAAGATGTTTGTGCGGGATCGAGTTCATTCAATATCTCAACACTCGGTTATGAATATTTTATTATTTTTATTATTACACCTTAAGTAAAAATATGAAAAACCACACTGATTCGATTCCAGTGGCGGGACTACGAGGAAGGGGACCCAGAATTGTCTTTTGTAAAGGGGCTCCAAAGAACAATAATTCCAAAGTAATTGTTAAAAAAAAGTATGGTTTCAGGGGAAAGAATTTTATACGTAATACTTAATAATAGTTATTAATACAATTACAACAAAATCATACTTTTCCCATTGTCAACTTAATGTTATTATAATCATGTACTTGTTAATAAATACTTCTTACTTTGCCAGCACACAATGAAAATATATTCGAGAGATCATATTTTGTTGTGAAATTTTTTTTCGGTGCAGAACTTTGATTTTTGTTTGTGTCCGTGGCGGGGCTTTCAAAAAAGAGAAGTAAAGGGAAAAAGGGAGAAGCCTTGTTTCCTACCCTCCCGGTAGTTCTACCACTGTTCGATTAGTAAAGAAACTTATAGTGTAGCACGTGTCTGCTGACTTTAAAGGGAAAGAGGGCGTGTGTATATATATATATATATATACATTATACACAAATAAGTCACGCATGTGTGAACGTTATATAACACGGTCGCGGTCTACTGGCCTGTCGTCGTCGCGCGTCTAACACTTTTAACGTAGGTACACCCTTCAAATTATTTCTGTACGTTTTAATGCAGTTGATAGATGACACAATAGTGACGTTAATGAATTTATTTCAGGATGTAATTTATATAAGGTATACCACTCAGTTTGTACATTTGAAATACAACGTATTAAATTTTAAAAGTCTGTTATCTCGTAGTTTTTTTTTTTGGAGTTATGTAGTCTCGTTGAAATAAAATTATTATGTTGAATTGTGCCTAGTAATATGTATTCGGTGCAGATATATTACTTAGTGTGGGAATTAAATATAGTGAGACGGAGTTTTTCCTACTTCTTATTCGTGATAGTACTAATGTTAATTGATAATTTTCGTTATTTTAAACGATAAAAAATTAATCTATTAAATGGGCTTACGTATTATTTTTAGTTGTAGATTTTTCATCATCCAAATTACACGGTGTTGATATTTACGAAATAAGTGGCGGTGATCAAATTTTAGTTTAAAATTATAACAGTAAATATTTCAAATGAAAGACCGTTTATTATGGTTACGAATAAATAATACACATTTTGAGCCCAACATTTTTGAATGATGAGTCAATCGAAGACGATCCAAAGCTAATTTTTAATTGCTATTCGAAACGATCGAATAATCGAAAGTACAAGTGGAGTTTGGTCAACGGAGACCGAAGAACTACCATTATTACTCACTGATATTTGTATTACCGTCATATGAGTCAAGTGACTATAATGAAGAAACAGTATTATTTGTTGAAAACAACTGGATTTTGTAACACGACAATTCTACGTCATATACAGAATTGAATGTAAACATTGTTGTTTTTTAAGCATCTCAAATTATAACTAGGGCTAGGGACTTCTTGGAATTTTCATGTTTTTCAACAATTATTCAAAACATAGCTAAGTTATACAGAAATTTGTTTCATAGCAATACGAGTTTATATTTAAAATTTATAGTTGCATATTTAACATACATGGCCATTTTTCATTTATAGTGCATATTTGACCATTTTTGATATAAAGGTATAAATTTTGTAAATATTTTATAGAAAAAAAATTTTAAACAGATATTTTCTCGGGCTTGAGATGTTAGTTTGTTGATTTTAATTATATAAAATAAATAAATAAAATTTGTGTTCGTATTTCCCTCGCCGATCACCCGTACATACATAAAAAAAAAATCATATTGAAATTAATGTAAAGACTTTTAAGTCACGGATGACGGCTTCAAATTATTCTGTTTGATAGAAAAAAATAATATACCTACATTTTTCTTTAAATTCCTATATAATATCCATCTATTTATTAGTCTAAATGAGTGTTATTAAAAAACTAATAATAATGATGATATACGATACAAATATTGTTGTATGCATATTCATAAAAAAAATCGCTTTGAATAAATTATATCATTATTTTAATTTTTATTATTATTCGTTTTGTTAAAAAAAAAAAAAAAAAAAAACGAAAAAAACGTATAAGTATAAATTTAGAATTTTTGTACGTATATATACTCGTATTATACGAGTTGATTTATGTATGGTTTTGTTGTTGATTTACGAAAAGAATTGAAAAACGTCAATATTTAAATGTACAACCGTTCCGTATAATCTATAGACATAACTCATACTTGTATAATTTTTATAAAAAAAAAAATTGATTTATTGGAAAAAACTGAATGTTTTTGGGTTTTTTGATAATAATTTTCGTAGCTGTTTTTAGTCTTTTTTTTATGCTGTTTGACATTTTGACAAAATGAAATTAAAATAATTTAGGTAAATATTTTAGAAACAAGTATTACAATATTCAATTTGAAATCAATAGTTCTTACGACCAATGGGACTATAGGAGAGAATATTATTATTACTGGTATATATTTAAATTATATTATAACAAGAAACTATATTATATAGAACGGAAATTGAAGTATGATTTTAAATTTGTGTATAATATATTACGCGTGGCAATACAATAATTCGGTATTTTATGTATGTCATACCTAAAATTTCTGTAAAATGCCTAAAATTATTAGGTATTATTTTATTATTTATTATTTTTATTTTATTATTTTATATAATTTGTATTTTATCTAGACATTATAATTTATAATAAATGATACCAAATGATGAATAGGCAGTAAGGTAAAACTAAATATTAATAATAATTTCTATTAACAATATTTATTTTTCTATTTAAAATAGTTTAATTAAGAATTCGATAATTACTGGAAATATAGGTAACATCCTGTTTTTTTTTTGTTATTTAATATGCTGGTGATTACTGGTGTTGTATTTTCAAATGAATATTCAGGTTAAATTATTATTATTATTTTTTTATGGGAATGTCACTGGAAGACACATGTTTTAATATTACTGTAAGAAATTCACATGTTTTAATAATACTGTAAGAAATTGTTTTGATTGCTGCATCATCCACTTTATCCGAAATTTCATTGGTCTTTGTTTTAATGTGAAGAATAATATTAACAAGAATTTGATATACTTATGAGTGAGTGTTTATTTAGCTTGTTGGGTTTCTAAGTGATTTCTAAGTGATTAGATTTTTAAGTAAAAATAAAAAACTGAGAGAATAATTCTCATCAATACTATTAATAAATAATAGTTCGTTTCAACCAAGTGAAGTTAGCTCGATTGCTTTGTAGATGGCGTAATTTTCTGCAATGAATAATGAATATACAAGTATTATAATAATGTGTTGATGTTCTTGTTGAATGCTCGTCTACGATAACTTATTATATGAGACTTTATCTAGAAGTATTTAGTAATATGCGTAAGGTAATTATAAACAGGGTTCGACGATTTTATAAAATATTTAAAACTACTTAAATATGCGGTTTAATATATGTCGTTAGAATGTAAAAAATAGCAAAATAAATAAATAAATGTTATTATTTTTAATTAAGTTACAAATATATATTAAATAATGCATTATAATGTATGATGTAGATTATTTCAGATATTTTGAGTTACACGAGATAATTAAATGCTTTGTGCAGGTTTTCAGACATGATAGCTCTAACTTCTATGATTACCAGCGAACAGCGTCTTGAATGTAGAAAACGATAGTTCTATATTATCTACAAACGTGATGGGAGAATATATATTTGACAAATATTATAATAACTATTATTACCAGCTTAATATAACAAATACATTTTTTTTTCACTCAGCCTAAAAACATATTTTAAATATTTAATATCTAGGTCCTTAATAATTTTAATTTTTCTGTCATCCTTAATGTAATAAAATTTTTTTCTTCATCGGGTTTTCTTGTTTTACAATAAATGTAGTTTTTTCTTTTTTTCTATGTATTATAAACTATTAAGTGTTAAACAAAAATGTGTATAACAATGCTTTAAAAAATAAATAAAATATCTAGGAATTTTGTAATGTTGAAAAGAAAATTAATTGTTAAGTATATGTTTTATTTATGTATTGATTAAAACTGGGCGGCATAATACCTGAATATTGTCTATACTGCCGGTAGGTAACATATTTCAATTTTCAATACTTTCACTATATTCACAACTTATATTCGAGAATCATCAGAATTTTCGTTATAGTTTGTTCTTCGAAATATTTATACTTTGCATTGAATTGTATATCGTGAATAGAGAAGGTGTATTATACATTTGATTATATATATGTATATTGTAATCGAGGTAAATCGTATACGACTGAAAGAAAATAAGTTACTTTGAACTTAACGTTGTTTAATTTTACCTCGTAGTTTCTACAAAATATATATTCGAGGTATTATAATATATATACAAGTAATAATATATAAAGCAGTTTTAAAGTATTCACGATAAAAGGCTATCATCAATTTATTCTAAGAAACGCAAACAAGAAAATTAAATATTTTCTGTAGTGGAAAATAAAGATCATTACGCGGAGTCGTAGCAATTGTTCCAATGTATATTCAAAATATTTTTTAATGGTTATTTATATTTTGTGGAAAGTGTTTGAACATGTTACGTCAAATACAATAAATATTACCATTTAAAATAATCTAATCAGGTTTAAGTACTAAACTAAATACAAATTTTATTTGAAATCTATAATATTACGAGTATAAAACGGTTTGTTTCCCAAGCAATTTTACAATTATCTATTGAATTACTGTATAATATAATATTGTAAAAATTATGCTGAGAGAGTCAGAAAATTGAAACGTCGATTGAAATATTTTAAATTCATTTATGTTTTTCGCATGGATTTATAAAAAACGATGGCAAGTATTCCTTATTGTATTATCATATTGTAATTTTTTCGGTTTTAATTATTTATTACAGTTTTAAATGCCAAATAAACGGAATTATTTTGGTTTTATACATATGTGTTTCTTAAAATATTAACATGTAACTGAATTTACCATAAGTGAAAATAAAATATCAATAAGAATAAAATTCATTTTTGTTTAACTATAAATTATAATCATTTGCGTCCAATTAAATACTAAACTTGAAAAAACCTATAAAATGAAATTTTAAAAAATTTTTCCCGCACTCTTTTTCTTTTTAAATCTTAACTATTTTCTGTCGAATTTGTGTACCTAATTATTATGAATTATTGTGTCATTAAATTGTAAATGAAATTTGGGAAATCGGTGCGATCGATTTATGGCAGTTATTGTTGTTCACTATTTTTTGTTGCGAGTATATATACATTTACTTTTCAGTCACGCAACAGTCACTTTGCGCAAGTGGCAGTAGCGCCTTTAAAAAACAAAACAAAACAAAAACGATTAAAACATAGGCAAAAAGAAAAACTTTCAAAATTAAAACTACATCGAACAATACAAACAACAAAATTCTGTACCGACCATTTGCCATGAAGAAAACAATATAGTATATTGCTGTGTAAAAATATAATTCAATTTTCTTGTACAGTGCATAAGGCCAGCCATGTACATAGTACATATTAGCAACGTCATTTCTTTATCCACCGTTTTATGAAAACGGTCAATATGGTAGCGTGTCCAGATATTTAGAACGATGTAAGAATATCTTCATTGTAAATCGGTTAAATTTGGTCCTGAAAACGTTCTGTACATTAATATTACCGCATTCCGCAAAAACAAAGTAGAGAATAATTAATAACTTATTTGAATCAAAATATTTTTCGATTGCTTTATGAATTTTATTTCACGCACATATTAATATACGAAATATATTAAGGAGCCTGCGCCCGACCTGTATTTTTTGTTGAAATATATACGTTACTGAAAAACTCTCACGCCTTGTAGAGTGATCCGATTTTGATATATTTTTTTTTGTTGGAAAGAGAAAAACATTTTGCAGGGCACGCATTTATCTTCGATCCTCAAAATTTTATTTGTAAAATCTATAATAAGAGTTTGAATATGAATAATTTGTACAATATTTTTAACAAATTTTTTTTGTATATTTTTTTTTATTAAGTTAATCTAAAATTGAAGTCCAATGCGCCCAGTAGGAAGTCTTTATTTTTACAACAACAACGAAATTAGCGAAATCGGACAATTTAGGAGGCGTGAGAGATTTTCCTCTAAAATATATGATATCGATATTTTCATTTTCTATTTGTCGGTGCGATTGACATGTGCAAAATAAAATTTTGAGAATCAAAGTCCGATGTGCCCTGCAAAATCTTTTCGTCCTTCAAAAAAATATTGAAATCGGATCACTCTACAAGGCGTGAGAGGTTATCCAGTAACGTATGTATTGTATTTCAACAAAAAATATAGCCATACTATATATATATAGGGTCGGGCGCAGGCCCCTTAATATGTTTAAAAAAAATGGTTTCAAAAATATATACTTATGTTATACTTGCAACTATAAATTATAGGCTACACCTTTTAAATAATATTAATAATATTTCTATTGTTATATTGTTTTTGAACTTCTAAAGTTGTATTCTTCTAAATTTTTCAGTTTTTTTTTAGTGTACCTTCCAATTTTGTTCGATATTTTTATTTTTTGAGTCTTAGAAGTTTCCAAATTATTTAAGCAATAAGCCTAGTAAATGACAATGATTAAATCCATGATTCTAACCTATAAAAATATTTTTTAATATATACAATTTAGTTCTAAACAGAAATAATAATATTAAAAGTAACGCTTATTGGTTTTGAACCTTTATATCCTTTAACAATTTCATTATATCGCTTTGTTATTATACCAAACATTTAAACTTTTTAAGTTATAAAATTATCGTGTTCGTTATTTTGATTTCGCGGTTTTAACACATGGTGACTCCTGCAGCGAAATAATTTGCAAATCACGATAGACAAAAAAACCGCATAAGTACATATTAAAATTTTAACAGCAATTTTTATAATTTCTCCTGGTTACAAAAATATTTTATATCATAAAAGTAAAATTACATTATGATTTTTGATTAAAATAATATTTTTATTGTATTAAGATGATTATATGATATGCGATTTCGTCTGTATATAAATGTCCGGTAAATTTAATAAATATAGATTTTTTTAAGGCATACACAGTTGTGTGTGCGTTTAAAAAAAAATATTCAATAAGTAGTTTTGGTCGGTAATAACTTCAATTTCGCGTTTCAATGTAAGATTAATCGATCGTATATAATGGTCTAACTATATTTAAAATATCTGGGAAAATTTTCCTAATATACAGGTATATATTTTTTTTAAATCCGTGTAGTAAATCATGAGCTCTGTTCAGAATGTATTTATGAATGCAATGATTTATTATCGCTTTCTTATTTGAAATGATTAATGAAAATATCGAATATAACTCGGTGAATTTGGTGTTTTTTTTTTACTATTACATATACCGCAATTGTTGTTTTTATGACTTTCGTAGTTTTTTTTCTAGATATAAATATGTTTAAACCTATTTAATTGATAAAATATATACATAAAATTTAGTGTCTAAATATAAATCTATTAATTTTACAGAACGGTGTATTATTTCGGATTTTTTTTTTTTTATAATACATTCCTAATATTATTTTTTATAAAATTGTTTTAATTACAAATCAGATATTGCAGGTTTCCGCCAACATTAGCAGACTTCGTCATGAAATATATGGCGTACGATTACTATATATGTATATACTCGTATATTAACACGGTATTATCGCGGGGTATCGATTCGAGTCAAATATTTATCTTACATACCTATATTGCCTACTACAAAAACGTGTATTAAATATTTCATTTGGAAGTATAAACATTTATGTGACACACTACCATAGGCGGAAATAAGGGGGGGCTTAAGGGGCTAAGCCCCCAAATATCTTATAATTTGTATGTATTTTGGATATTTGACTGATTATGACTGATGTTAAAAATGTTAGCCCCCCAGAAAATTAAATAGATTTCCGTCTATGCACACTACCTTGTTTGTGTTCGTTTGAAATATTCAGATAAACGTGTATTTATTTATTTTCTTTGTGCGCCATAACAACAAATTATTGTATTAAATATTGTCAGGGAAAGTAAAAAGCGACATTTTCCTTTTTACCGGCCGTCTTTTTAAATGCCCGTAAAATATATTATAATAGTAGGTTGTTGGTTTAATAGAGGCTGTCTGCAAAGCTGGACAATTTAATTACCGCTCTGAAGCGCTGGATGTGTAATTTAATTTGTGAAAAGGGAGTCCAACGTGTAATCACTATATATATATATATATATATATTCTTCTATACAAGACAATAGACGTGAAATTGTTAAAGTCACTAAATGATACCAAATTTTTTTCTCAGTTCATTAATTGTTCAAGTCATTGTACTCATTTCATGAAATGTGTTACGATTAATGCTAATATACCTAGTTTATGTACTGGGTAACTGCAGCGTATACATTACTACTGAATGATCCGCTAAAAGTGCTAAATACATTTACACTCATGTTAGTTTGCAACAAATTCTCTTGACTATTGAAAACTACGAAACGTAGGTACCGAAAGAGAAGGAAAAAATTACCCGGTACCTATTATAGTTCGATTTTAATTTTAATTCATAAGCCTCTTTTTTATACGTTATGTTTAAAATGAATTCTAGATTTTATATTTTATTACTAAATTTGGTATGGTATATAATTAACTCTGAAAAGTTGGTTATTATTACTTTTTTTACACAAAATAAACTCGTAATTAACCGATATGCTTATTATTTTTACAGTTTAGTAATATCTGTGTAATCGTGTAGGTTACCGTAATATAATAGCAAATAAACTTTATAATATCCGTGCTCTTCGCGCATAAGCATAAAAATAATGTTTTTCATAAAGATTAACAAACAAATTTCATATTAAACCACGGATTACTATTTGAAAAAAATTATTATCAAATAATATATATATTTTATATATATGTATGTATAGGTATATCAATAATAGTTTCCGATTAGAATCTGGCCCTGCTTGTAGTAAATAGTTAGTTGTACGTACGGTATATTAGTAGGATTATTAGTTATTACTAAGAAATATATAAATTATAAATTATAAATTATAAAAAAAAGAAAGAAATCTCGCATCACCAATTATTACTTTGTGTTTTAAATATATATTCGCTAAACTAAGTCTGCTCGATTTAAATAACGAGTAAATACAGACAAAACGCACGCGTGCGTGTTATTTCGGTATGTTTAAAGGGGAAGGTGTATACACACACAAACACATATTTTGAAGGGGTTTGTACTCATGCTTACGTATGTGTCCGAGTTTATAAATAATACAATGACATCGACGTATTTGCCGCGGGCTACCATATGTTGGAATGTTCCTCGTACATTTACATATACCTATATATTTATATTTATATATATGAATAATGTGAGTCATAAAAAACCAGGGACATTGAAAATTGGTAATAGTAACTAACAAATGCGTGATTTAAACGTTATGTTAAAAATATATATAAGCGGTATATTATTCTGGTCCTGATTTTGTAATATTGAAATAAACGCTATGTGTTCTCGAGGATTTTTTTTTCGAAATATTTTAACGCCATGTCTATAAACAGTATCATAGGTTTTGAAAACAATTTCGAAATCGGATTTTTAACATCTGTAAAAAACTTTTAAAATTAAAATCAATATTCAAACTAATATCAGAATAATAGAAAAATATCATGTCGTAGTATTCTAAATCTTAACTGTAGCCCATAAATATAAACATAACATTAAAGCCTCCATCGAATATCGCAATAAAACAAAAACTAAACTATAGAAATAACTATGGGATTCGGTAGTCTCCTGGCTCCTGAGTATGTAATAGAAATTGTACGACAAATTAAAATAGAATAGTAGTCAACTTGTACTTCGATAAGTAAGCTTCCATGCTATCTTAATTTACATTTCGTGTTATGTTTAATAATACTATAGCAAAAATATTCTCTTTTTTTAATGGAATCAGCGATTTCAAGTGCTGATGGAAGACAATTAGAGTAACTAGGGTAAAAGTAATGAACATTGTGTCAATTCTACCGACTAGTAGAGCACTAAAAACAAACTATTATAGAAAACAACATATTATTTAATATTCTGTGATAAAAATTTATAGGTACATTTATAGTTTATATTCATTAGATATTACTATAGTTAAATACGTTATTGCCTATTGGTTTATTTCAACTAATTAAAACCAAAATTTATTTTAGTTTCGTAAGATAGTGTAGAAGAAAAATTATAGGTTGGCATTTGAAATTTAAAAATTAACAATTGTTTAAGGCTTAATCAGTAGGAATGTAATTTTGATAATAGTCTGTTTAAATACGCCTTGAAGAATTGATTGATGAATAAAAACACAGTAATACATTTTTTTGTAAGTCTTGGCGGTTAATTCACGGGTAATATATTTAAAAAAAAATCATCCTGCATATGAGTACACCACAGCGTATAGCTTTAATAATTTATTATAAATTTATTATTTTGACGTAGGTTTAAAAATCATCTTAACGTTCGAGTTTTGTGATATTGTTTATTATTAAGTATTATTATTAATATTATTTGGAGGTACATTATTATAATATCGCATACTTTCGGTTTAATTAATGTTGAGAGTTTATAAGCTAAAATCTGTCTTGGAACTTATATATATATATATTTCATCGAAGATATTATTAATCAACTCGTGATACATTTCCTTTTGCGTTGTATATTGTAAGTAGATGCGCTTGGAAATCCGCTTAAAAACTTGTTGACCGGTTTTTGTAAATGAATAGAATTTTTACGTAAAAGTTTATTTGAATTTTGAATCGGATATGAAATTGTTAAAAGTTTATACTTGCAAAGAGTGAATGAAGAAATTTAAATCATGTAATACATAGTTTGAATGGATAGCTGGGGATGTCGTGTACAATAATGTATTAGTAACATAAAGTCACGTATAAATATAATTATATATTATCAATGCAAACTTTTACATTTCGATAAATCGATATTAGCCGTATCATCTCACATTATCATAAATCATAATAAACAATAATCATATTACGTATTGTTAATTATCTACAGAATACGTGCACATTATATATTTATTTTGAATAATTTATAAAGAAATGTAATAATTATTACTATAGATGTGTATATGAAGACATGACGTTGATAATATTCAGTAACTATAAGAACATTTGACTTTTTTAAAGTTTCGGTTCCTCTTTGGTTTTTGGGAAAAAAATTATTGCAGTTTCTATTTTTAAAATTTTAAATTACGTTTCAGTTTACGCTGGATTGCGATCAAAACCGAAAAACAATTTTTTTAAATTTAAATTATATATTATTCTTATATGTCGAGTTTTTCTACAAACTGAGAAATATATTTGAACTCGATAAAATTAAAATATTGATACAACTCTGAATATAACAAAAACTTCATTTTATATATATACCTATATAATAATATTTAAATATATTATAAAATAATCTTACGTCTTTTATTTGTATAACGTCAGGAACGAACATATTAAAACATAAAAAAAAAAACTGAGTTTATTGGAACAGATAAAAAAAAAACCGAAAAGCATCGACCTCCAAATATCGGTTACGGTTACGGTTAAGTTTCTAAAAAAGTAAATAAGAGTTATGACTAAATTTTGCTTCCAGTCTCAGTAGAAAAGTATAATCATTAACATTGATTATATATAGTACTATATATAATCAATGTCATTAATCTAATATAAGATTTTCAGCTCTTAGTATCAAAATTACTCTCGAGTCTTGAATTTTTATAGAAAATAAATCACCATGTTTTTATGCGGATTACTCCCAAACTTTAAACTTAAAAAAAGCCTTGCAATTTTAAAAAAAAATATTAATATTGTTAAAATACTATAAGCAATAGTTAGCCCTGTGTTAAATTTTCAGGCCTTTGGTCTTAAAATTAAACTATGAATATTTTGTAAATATAATTAAGTAGGAAATTATCAAAATGCTATGTTTATTCTGAAATTGATTGAATTATAGTTGTTACGAATTTTTTCGCATACGTTTATTATTATATATATATTAATACAATACCGGTTTCGTGTTCTTAGCGTAATTATTTTTGGAATTATAATAAAGTAATAAAATTCAGTTTATGAAAATCGGATTTGTCGATAAGTTTGATGGTTTTTAAAATGTTATGCTTATTCTGTAACCACTGAATAAATAAATAAAGAAAACTGTGTAAAACAAACTACAGATGAAATTTCTATTAGAAAATACATATAAAAGTTGATGCATTTGTACTATACAGAAAAAACAAATTAATAATAATAAAATTTAAATTTTAAACAAATGTATTAGGTGTTTAACGTAATAATTATGTGTTATTACTTGGTAATAACAATTTATTAAGATAACGTTAGGTGACGCGCTCAGCAAAAATGATTGAAATAATAATTTAGGACTATGTGTGATGCACTGGAAGAAACTTTCCAATACGAGCCAGACTAGCTGTACTAGTCAAATAGCTCTGGCGTAAACAGGGCTTGTTTTTTTCCTTTTATTAAAAATGTCGACAGTTGTGTAAAAAAAAAAAAAAATTAATACAAATTTTCTTCGCGTACACCACTGATTGAGAAGCTGTTGTAGTTCCATTTTATTTATTATTATTGCCAAACGAAAAAAAAATGTGACGCATAACATTATAGATGTTAATAATGTGATGATAAAGTATATAAAGTATTATTATTGTCATTACGCGATCGTTATATTATACCGTACGACACCACTGTTTGTTATTCCGTTGCGATACACTCTATTTACAGGGTATTATTGGGATACGTGTGTGTGTGTGTGTGTGTGTGTGTAAGGTTATCCGGTATTGTCTTAAAACATATACAAACACAACTGCACCATCCGTGAAGGAGTTTAAGAAGGTGGTACAAGCTATAAACACAGGGATGTGGGGAAAGGATGTACTGTTTGTGTGAAGCACGTGCTACGAACATATTTCAAGTTAAATGCTCCTGCGTCCGTTCTTTTCCAACTGCGGCGATATAACAACATGCATATATATATATATATATATACGTTTATAATGATTAACATCTATATTCTATATAGGTATAGCCTTGAAGGTATCTTTCTTGGTCGTTGTTTTCACATCGCGGTTGTTATCGATTTCAAAACTACGTGGACTCTGCAAACGACTTTCAATACAATATCTGTACATACATTTACATATATATATATATATATATAATATAATATAATACCGCGGTTAATATCGTTTATAACTCGTGTTTAATATAACTTTATTATATAGGATATCCCAGATCCTTCCAGTCTTTTTCCGGTGTTTCCGCGCACTACAAATATACATACACACACATATATATATATTGTATTATACAACAGGGTTATTCAAACTGATTCATCCGATTTCAAATGCTTATATATTTTTAATTTTTAGGATTAGAAGAATAATGTTTAATACATTTAATAAATAAAAAATGTTTAGAATTTAGTTTATTGAACCTATAAATCGGGGATTCTTAACCAATGGTCCATGAACCTCTAGAGGGTGCACGGAATGGCGGAGTGTTTTAAAATAACCCAAAAATAAATTTGTTTAATATTAATTCAAATCCTTCGATGAATCAAGAAACTGTTATATTTACAATGTAGATTTTTATTGTGAATTTCATTGAATGTATATTTATTATGTTCGTAATAAAAACGTAATCACGAAACCGTTTGTACATCAAAGGTGATGATATGGGTATGGTTCTGTCCCATACGGTCCTAACTTTCAAGGCAATAATACAATCAAAACAACAGCAAAGGACACACTGAAACTTAAATAAGCTGAAAACCAAAAAAAGTCACTCGTATATATCGTAAACAGAATTGTTCACAACAATGTACATATTAATCTAGTCTTAGTATTATCATTAAAAAAAAATTAAAATAAAAGTTTATATTGTTTATTACTATTTGTTTTTTTGGGTGGCGTGGGGGTGGGGATCTGTGGTTATACTTTAGGAATACATAAAGAAAGTTCCTGAAATTTTGGGAGGGGGCTGGAGCCCCATGAGCCCCCCCCCATAAATACGCCCCTGCTTCAAACTGCTGTTACCTCAAACGTATTCTCTGAGCCAGCGGTGCATCGAATGATGACGAAAATCGCGTTGCACAATTATCATTACCGAATTACATTTTGAAAATCGTAACACACAAAACGCTTTATATTGTTCGGTCAACATATTTGCGGAGACTGATAATCTCATGCAAAGTTCAGCGATGTACAATCAAAATGATAATTTATGTACATTCCAAAACTCAAAAATTCGATAGTATTTTATCGTTAGATCTTGTTCCAAAATTCTACGCTACCAATAAAATTTCCATCGAATTCAACGTTTATTTTATCGACTTTTCTGATTGATATTTCTTATCAGTAATCTAATCAGTATCGGAGAGTTTATCAGTAATAGAGAACTTTTCTATATTTCTATTCTAAGTCAATTTATAATAATTTATTTATAAATAAATAAATTTTATTATTTAATTGAATTGGATTATTATTTATTATTTAATCGAATTGAATGTGGAATTGAACGAATTCAATTTTTTAATTATCTCTCTGTACACTATCTCGAACAATTGACACTCGAACAATTGCGATTATCGAAAAATTACATTCAAATCTTGTTCTATGCTGAAAACGAAAAACAACCTAACATGGAGGTCTGACAAATGACAATTTTTCAGATTACTTTTGTTCTAATCAATTTTTTTTTAAGACTTTTAGATTTTTTTTATTCTTTCACAATTACGAGAAAAAAAAAATTATTTTGCCAACTAATTATTTTATATTTTTTAATGCACTATTATACATATTAATATGTTTGAAAATACTATAGAATTATTAAATTTTGATTTTCGGTTTTCTCGAGAATATTTTATGGGTAATATTTGTACATTTTGCATAATATTCCTATCTTATTTGAATATCAACAAGGTCATATATTATTATATCTAAAGCTTTTGTGTCACTTCACACACACACACACACACACACACACACACACACACACACACACACACATATACACACACTCGCACACAAAGTGTACAATAATATAATGTAAATTTGTTTTTAAAGAAATTGTATTTGTTGAAAAATGTTCAGTTACTCAAATTATGTTGTTGCGCTTAAGTGGCAAACAATATTGTTTTATGATTTATCCAATTCGTTTCGTGTAAATTAGATTTTGGAGCGAATTTAAAATAATGAGATTTCTAACAAGTTGGGAATAAAACTTTGTTTGGTCCTCGAAATGTGGCACGAAACAAATGTACACAAAACATATAGGTATACATAAAATAAATGCATTTTCAAAGTTTATATATAATATTATAATAAAAATAATATAATTTGTTTTATCGACTTCTTTTTATGTTTTTATGATATTGATATAAGTGTATACAAGACATATATTTTAACGTATAATGCCGAATTCACGATGAAATTTAATATACGTATATACGTTTAGCATTTTATAGTAATAAATTCGCATTATGTATATATATAATATAATATATATATATATATATATATATATTACATCTATATTATATAAATAAACATTAAATATAATGAAGGATCAATTGAAAACGAATTAATTTTTTTTTTAAATTTCTTCCATTTGCAACGAATATGAATCGCGTTCTAAAAGGCCGTATACGAATATATTTTAATTTAATCGGCATTTTCGTATTGTGGTAAATTAAACAATATATATTTACCATTATTATTTACATTATTACTAATCATAATGAAGGCATATTAATAGAAGGTATAGTTAAATAAAAGAATACTTTAGCAAGATCTGTTGTTTTAATAAAAACAAATCGGTTTACCACTTTGGTTATAGGCGTTTGAGAAAATTTGTCTACGCAAAACTATACTTCCCGGTGGGCTGGTATCCTTGAGGGCTGCTATGGCCGCAAACAATTTTTAATTTTGCTATATATTGACATAAATTTTTTAATTTTAAATTATATTGATACAGAAGGAATCATTGATAAGTTAAAAAATAAAAGTGCATTACTCAGTAAAGAACTCTCATATTAAATTGTTTTGCTATATTATTTACGTGCAAATTCAGGGACGCCCGGAGGGGGGCAGGGAGTGGGGTTGCACCCCTTGAGATTTTTCCTGCAACGATACATAAAAAAAGATTAGCCATTTAGGGGGTGTGGGGCAAAGCCCCCAAAGCTTATATTGCCTCCAATAATATTTTTGCACCTACTGGCATATTCTTCTGCGGGCGTCCCTGTGCAAATTTTATTTTAATAATTATAAAAGTCAGTGAACAAAATTGTAATTTTTAAAATTGTATATTGGGGGGTTGAACCGCAGATTGCGTTAAAAAAACACGAGAAATATTTGCTTTTATGTATAATATTAGATATTATAGTATAAAGGGCTGGTCTAAATAATTTTCCCGGGCCGAAAAAGTCCGCCAATCCGTCCCTAGGTGTTAATGTCGATGGTGGTGACTATATGGTGTTGTAAGGGAACAATTACTATAAATTCAATTTATTTCTCATTTTACCTGATAGCAGAATTTGAAAGTTATACATGACATTAGAAATAAAAGAGACCATATTATGCGTTAAATTATTTCGTATTACTGAATAATAAAAATAAATATATTTTTTTTTAGATTTCGATATTAAATATACTTTGCAAGAGAATCAGATGATTTCGTGAGTAAATTTTTTTTTCAAACGAGAGAAAAATAACTAATCAACATTCGTATTAAATAATATAGTATCGAATATTTTGCAGTAATCTGCAGATGCTGCAATATGTTAGGCTAAGTTGACATAACATTGAAGAAAAATTTTATTATGTAGACAACTGCAGTTAATATGTCTCAAATATAAATATTTTTAAATATTTATGAAGTTATATTATTATACTAACGTTAACAAATAGTCCCTAAAACGCAGAAGAAATTAAATAGATATAAATCCGTATCGGTCATACAGCAGTTAGACGTCGTATTTGTCAAAGAGATGGAGAACATATAACCAAACTCTAAAAAAAGTCATTTTACTAATAAAGATTATATATCATTTAGAATAAGAAATAATAACAATAATAATAATAATAATAATAATAATAAATAATAATAATAATAATAATAATAATAATAATAATAATAATAATAATAATAATAATAAATAATAATAATAATAATAATAATAATAATAATAATAATAATAATAATAATAATAATAATAATAATACGATAATAATAATTTAATGTACCTGTACCTATCTTGTTCATAGTTATTTAATTACGATTGAACAGAGTATAAGAACATATTTTTACTATAAAATATTATGTACATTAACGTAGAACTCGTAATTGTACATATTATAAAAAATTGAAAAATTAACATAAAGTAATAAAATAATCCAAATAAATTGAATAAACGTCGTAATATTTAAACTGTATATATATGTATATATATATATATATATATATTATGGCAAGATTGAATTTTTATTGTTTTTTTGATTCAATAGGTAAATTATATATTTCTTAAATAATTGTTTTAATAATTTTATATTTTGTGAATAATTTTTTTTTTTTACAATGATTAGTCAAATAATCAATAGATAAACTCAAAGTTTACGTACCATTTTTCAATTTTTTTTATAACGCGAGATATGGTTTTCATCATATTTATATATTTTTTTTTTGCCAATGACTAGTATGTAATAAACTAATAAATATGACGGCAGAGTGTAGAGTTTTTGGTATTTTATCATAGCTATTGGGCGTCAGCCGGAATGTGAAACAAGATTAATCGTGTTGTCGAGTATTTTTCGAGTCTTGGAAACTAATAAGTAAATAAGACCCTCTCCAGTCACCGCACGTGATGAGTTTTGGATCGCGTCCAAACTGACAAATACCTATAATAAACAGCCCCCCTAAATAATATATCAAAAACTGTTCGGCAATCGATTTTCTATTTATAATATAAATATTTGTGAATTGAATTATATCCCGCAATAAAATATTACGGTTATATTCGTAATTATATTACTTCAATCATTCGTTTGAAAATTGAAACCAAACTTATTTGCATTGAAATTTCACACGCGAAAACGATTCGTATTATTTTAAACTATTAGTCACTATAAATAAATAAACAAATAATTTTATTAAAATGGAAATTATTAATATCTAAATGTCATCATCAGATTAATGTCAACGTGATTTCTACGAAATTCTTACATTTCATTTTAATAATAGTACTATAATTTCTGCGTAATATATATATATATATATATTATAAATATGTATGAAAGTCTAATGTTTTTCTAAGTACCGACCATACAGTTGTAATTTAAATATGATTAATGATAATTATTTTAACAATAATGACGATAAGGCGCGTAAAATACCAAAAACTTTTCTATGTTACAATCGTACATCTGGAAATTAAATCACTGGAGTGCAGGATATAATATGTGTATAATATATTACTTATACGACTAACGCGATCAATTATATAATAATCGTAAATGTATAATATAATACAGACTTCAATTTCATAAGTTTGATATATTAATTTATGTATAATAAAAAGAAAAACACAGATGGAAATAGTTTTGACATCAACGAGTGTAATTTGAAAAGAATCAAATTTAAAAATAATTGTATAACGTCAAATCCTATGTATTTTCAAAAAATAGAATTGAAAAACAATAAAATTAGCAATTATTACACTATAATCAAAGTTTTAAGTAATCGGTGTATTAAATTATATATTATACTAATAGATGGAAAATTAAGGTAACTTAAATATTAATAAATTTGTGTATGTAAATATACAACCAAGCAAAATAGTAGTAAAAATAACCAAAAAAACAAAAAGGGTAGCAAGTCGCGAGTGTTGTGGATGCTGCTTAAGTGAATTACTTAGATACAATTTTAGAATTTTGTTATTACTATAAATTTGAATGAAATGATAAATCGTTGCATTGAATAAAACGATTCTGAACAGAGCGTCGTCGGTGTAATACACTTTGTCGGAAAATTTAATGGGGTGATAAAAAGAATTGCGGTTTAGTATTTTCAAGATTTTTTTATATATGTATAGTTGAAGTAATGTAGGACCTGTGTTGTATAAATTTATCAGCCTTTAAAATCAAAACTTACCCTTTTTACGATTTATATAGCTCTAATAATTGCTATAAATTTTCCCAAAATTGAAGACATTTTTTTGAATTTTCTTTTACGTGCAATATATGTTATAGTGCAAAGTTATATATCCGATGTAAATTTCAAGACTCTAAGACCATTATTTTGGTAGTTTTTTGTTCCGCGTTTAAAATCTGTTGAGAAAATAGAGAAATAGAAATTTCTTCCAACTTTTGGGTTGTTTTGAATTACGCATAAAGAAACTATTGAGAAAATCGAAAAACGTTTCAAATAAAGTGCCAACTAGGTACAATTTGTTTCCGTAACGTAACGCATGATGAAGTAATCTGAGCATTCTTTCTAGTCGTAAATTTGTAAAAAAAAAAAAAAAGTAATAAACATCATTGTAAAACCAATAGCTCCCTCGCTTCCCTCAGAATCTTATATATATGTATTACTATATACGAGTATATACACTCATATATATTACTCGTAAGTGTATAAAATTCGTTTGTTTACTACCAGTTTCGATTAAAAATCATCGTTATTCTTTGGGTATTAAATACAAAAGAAAAATACGGCAAGAAAATAAGAATGAACAAGTATAAATTGATTAAATTATGAATATTACAATAAAATGACATGGAGTTAAGAAAACGCAGCCCCGATTTTGTAATACACAGCAAATAACAATGTAGGTACAAATATACATTATAATATTATTCGTATATTTTTCTTTGCATTTTGTCTGAACACCGTTAAATATACAGACGAGGCCGATGCACTATCAAATGTTATCCCAATTTTTATTCGTGAGATCAAAAAATTGTGGCTTTTTTAAAAATTTAGCTTTTGGCCCTTAAAAAATGCAGTTTGCTTAGGCACGCCCTGCGCGTAAATTTGTGGTTTATAATGTAAGATTTCCTACGAACTAATAGTAAAATCGTTCAATCATTGCTCGGACTTGACGCGTACATGTACGTATATAATACTACCGTAACAGCAATAGGTCGTGTCGTCGCGGCCGTGACGTCAGTTGGCATTGTGTATTGGCCGTAACTGGTGGTGCTATGGTGAGATACGTCGTGCCGGTCGTATAGTGGTTGTGATGACGGCGGGCAGGTGAAGGGACAGAGAAAATTAAATTATGTCACATCGGTACATTGCCTTCAGCCTGTCGCTACCACAGGGACACAACACGATGTTGTGATTCGCGCGCGAGTTCAAACACACACACACACACACACACACACACACACATTTTATCGGTATGTGGTTTTTAAAAACAACCGAATTAGACATCCGGCAGTTTATGGAACGTGATTAATGGATGACGTGTGTGCCTTCGGCGAGACGATAACGACGACGACGGGGTGTGCGCGCGTGTATCGTGTATGTGCGAGTACGTTATATATTGCGTATACTAAACACAGTGTGTACCTTTCGTTTACATATTTTGGACTTATTCTAAAATTATTATTATTATTATTATTATTAATTCCTTATTCTATCATCCTTCCGTTCCCCACCTCACTGTTCTGCAGAACTTTGACAAGTCTCGTTGGAATACATCGTTCGCTGTGCAGGAACTGGTGCGACGAAATACGCTTGGAAAAAAAATAGTAAAAATATTTACAGCGGAATGGTAGGCTGCAAAAGGCACGGGCATTTGCTAGAAAATCTCGTGTCCGAAAAATATATATTAACATTTATTTTTATTTTACATAATGTTGTATTCGTAGTCAATAAAATCATACTAATAAAAAATTAATAATAATAATAATAAAAAATATATATATATAATTTGTAATGTAATATTTACAAAACGGAACTACGCGTATTATGCGTATTATAAAGTACCGTACCGCTTTATGTATTATTATTATTATTATTATTATTATTAATCTCTCAGTAACTACAATAAATTATGAGGCATGCGTGTTTTATTTTATATTGCTCTTGTTTAATTCACAGCAGAATCCCGTCACAATTAAATATTTTTATTATTCATCGAAATTCTAATTAATCATTTTTAGGGTCCACCGTTTAATCCGCATGGACCTATCAGTCTCGTTTCATCTCTGGTATCGCGTTTTCGGATTCTGTGTGTCACAATGTGTGTACCAGTGACAATTGCAGGTCATCTGTGGTAACTCAAATTTTGTTTAACCTTTCTCATTGAGTTTTTAAACATACGACGTCAAATTTAGACGGTGTAAAATACGTATCGGTATATATACTATACAGTGGTGCGGCCAGGATTTTTTTTGGGGGGGGGGAGGCTGAGGCTATAATTAAGTAATTTATATGTTAATTATTAATATGTATATTATTATTATTATTATATATCATATTATATAATTTGTTCCCTATATACACAATAAAAAACTCTGAAAAAGTTTTGCCATGTATATAATATAGTATTATTGAGTGCTGTTTTTATTATTTGGAAAGATGGATGAGTTTTTTTTAATCGTCTGCGTTTAGGGGGTGTTACCGCATAACCTACACACCCCCTAGCGCCGCCTATGTATATATGCTAGTATATGATGCCGCGCGTATGTCAGTCGGTGGTCCAAAGAATTCTCGTGCACGTCTAGTGCTGTTAGGTAAACGCCGTTGGTTATTTTATTCGTTTTAGAATTGCGTTACGCGTATCATATGGATCCTCCGGTTAATGGATTCGCAGAAAGCTCTGAAAATCCCGTTCAACTTTAAAGGTTTCTTTTTGCTTTATTTATTATTACGTATAATATGGTTATATGCCGCGACACGCCTGCAGATTTATACGTCAGATGGTATAGTCGATTGGGAGACTATACCATACACGCACGTGTATTTTATTCTTTTGAGAACTCTCTCCCTATCTCTCTCTCTCTCTCTCTCTCTCTCACCATCACGTGTCGCGAGTACGAATTCTCGCGGACCCCGGGAATTATTTCCTGCAGCTTTACCGTTTTCACTACGGACGACACGTATTTACTTTTCATTTCCATATACTCGTATACTCAATACACACACACGCACGCACACACACACGCATGCACGCGCTACACATATTTTATATAATAGAGTTATCGCTCGTTATAATATTATGCAGATATAATGTTCGTTATTTGTACGTTGAATATAATATTATAGGCGGATGGTATAGGCAACGCACATACGTCGCATACGACGATTATTAAATTGTGTGACGATAGAATTCCACGGAAATTTCAATGTAAAACAATTACAACAGCGCGTTATTGTGCGTTTCGGCGGCTGTGTGTTACTATACGTCTTATAGCCCAGCAGCTCGCAGGATTTGACTTGTTTTTTGACATTATCGGTCATTCAGTGAAATGCTGCGCACGTAAGTATCTCGGAAAGGCGCAAAGCCGTATTTAGGAATTTTGTGTCCCCAGCCTGTTAAGAATAAAAACGCGCTACGAGCAAATAATTATTGTAATTTACGTAAAAAATATAAATACTAAAATATTTTATAATTAATATAATACTCAAATACTTAAATAATTTTATTTTTTTACATCGTCTTGAGCTATACATTATTATGTTCGAGTCATCATATTTTTCGGTGGGCATGTATATATAACTTCGCAAATTCTTTGATTACATATCTACATACTGTCTAATACCTATACTTGCAGTAAACTGTAGATTCACTTTTGACATTTTAAACGCACTATCGTACAGAGGTATAATAGACCTGTTCTCATTCTCCGTATTGGGTCAAAAACCGAAGGAATAGTTTATTCTATCCCGAAAAATAGTATTTTGCTTAAAGTCAACAGTCTGCTTGTTTTTTTTCTATCCTCATTTTTAAAAGTAATAAGAAATTCATAATTTTCGCTTACATTCTTTAAACGTCTATTGTTGATAAAATAACATCCAAACAAACTACCTAAATAATCACTAAGTAATCAATAATAATGTTTCGTCATCGGCTTATGAAATGTTATTTCACTAGAAAATAAATATAATGTCTATAAAAACTGTGTTTATTTTTATATTATTATTATTGGTACGTATTTTGTGTAACAAGTAATTTTATTACGAAACTGTGAGTAAATATGTTTGTGCAATATTTATACATATATATATATATATATATATATAATATGTATATTGTGTATTTTATATATTATATATAAATATATAATAGATATTATTACTGGCTATATGCTTTATTAGTTTTCGAAGAAAAATTTATAAGGAATCGATTATAATAATAATCACGTGTTTTCTTGTGTAACTAAAACTTTCATTGTTACTAACTACACGAGAAATTTGATTCAAATAGAGTACAAGTGGGCAACGTGAAATTTAATATTATATTTTGATGGAAATTGTTATTGTAAACATAGTAATATATTTTGTTTTACGAATAGGAACGAGCGATACCTATGTATACCTATATATCTCTACTTTGAATGCGATAAAAATTATATAATAAATATGTATCTCATAAACACAATACAGAGACTAATATTATGTACGTATTGGTAGCTTAAATTGATATTATGCGCTCGAGTTTATTATTATTTATATATATATATATATATATATATAAATAATATGTATATATATATGTATAATATGTATTATATATATATATATATATCAGTGGTGGATCTAGGATTTTTATTTTGGGTAGGGGGTGGGGGCAAAATTTTCCATAATAATTTTATAAGTATAATATTTAGTATTTGATGTTAGGCCTTCAAATAAAGTATTACCCACTTAATTTTTTTTAACATGAAAAATTGGTTTAATTTCTAAAAAAATCTCGGAACAATTATGAAATCTTATAAAGAAAAAACTCAAAAAACTAAATTAAAATATATTAAAATAATTTATATATTATTATTGTAAACACCTAGGTTATTGTTTGGGAAAGAGATCTAGAACATCTTCTGGTATAACATTAATTTCTTTATGAATATTAAGTAATGCTAACCCATATAAACGACTTTCCCTCATTGTACTCCTTAAATACGTTTTTATACGTTTTAACTTTTTATAGTAAAATTTATTGAATAATGAACATAAACTGTAAAATACAGATAAGATTACAGTTAACATTATCGCAACTGGAAGGTTGGTATTCACGGTGATTGGCCGTTATTTACACTGGCATAATGTACGGCTATACATGGCCGACGAGAAAAACGGACGACCGCTAATGACGACTTATTAACCACGAATATATAATTGCCAAGGGCGGCGGGGTCCGGGCCCCTCGCCCCCCCTGGATCCGTAATTAGAATTCTGAGTTTTAGACGAAGTATTTATACAGTATTATGACGTGAAATCACTGTCATCTACGAGGCGTGTATTTAAAGTAAGGTCTCCATTTATAATGAGCCCATGTTTTATCTCCTGTGACGATTGAATCAAGAAATTCTTCCCCTTTCTCTTCAAAACTGGCGAGAAAGTCTTGGGCACATTGGACACGTTTCACTTTGTGCTCCGGGGTAAGCATTTTCGGGACCCACCTGGCTGACAATTTTCGGTATTGCAGGTTATTCACCAAAAATTGAATGAATAGAGTCTCTACTGCAAACTTCTTGAAGTTTTTCGGCCACCTCATTGAGAGTCAACCTGCCATCTTCCAGCACAAGCTCCTCAAATTTCCGCACAGTTTCGCCCGAGTGTGACGGCCTGCCGCTGCGCTCCTCGTCGTGGACATTTAGGCGGCCAGCAGAAAATTCTCTACACCATTTTCGAACGTTTTTCACATCCATACATTTCTCACCATACACTTCTTCCAATTGACGATGAATTTCTATAGGTGGAATTTTTTTTGCGTGCAAAAACTTAATGATTGAACGTAACTCGCACCTGGTGGGAGCGACAACCGGTACCTCCATCGCAAACGGCTGCTACGTCGAGACTGAGCGTCCTAATGAGCTCCGCCAGGTGTCGATTGGTGGAGGGGGGCCACACGTATACAACAGTGTTGCCGGATTTCACCTAGCGCTACTTGCGGCGATACGGTGGCCTTGGAGACCTTACTTTAAATACACGCCTCGTATGTAAAATTCTCTTATTATTTTCAGGTTTTTTTTTCACATAATTTCCTATAAAAATTGTACATCATTAAAGAAAATTAATGTTTATTTATGAATATAGTTAAATATACGGTGATGTAATGTCAATGAGTATAGTAGGTACCTGATAATCATTTGTACACATAAGTCTTGTAAAGTATTATATTTCTTTTTATTTAAATATTACATTTTTTATATTAGAATATTATTTTAAATACTTTTTAAAGATTAAGACAAACGTAATGTACACTTTATATATATTTTAATAATTGAGTTTAACTGACATTGCCAAGAGAATGGTTCAAATTACAAGAAAAATAATAAATGATATATAGAATAAACTTTTCTAAATGTTGAATGATGATGATGATGATGATGATGATGATAATAATAATAATAATAATAATAATAATAATAATAATAATAATAATAATAATAATAATAATAATAATAATAATAATAATAATAATAATAATAATAATAATTACGTAGAATTTATTGAAGTAAAAAATAATTTAAATTAAAAGTTATGAAAAAAATTACTTCCATCACTAATTTTAACGTCTAAATTTGTTATTGCTCAATCTTAGGATTGTTCCAAATTATACGGTTTTCGGCCCTTTTCTTACGTACCTATTACAATCATTTTCTGTACATTATTTAAATTCTAACATTCCAGAACGCGGATATATTGTGGACTTCACTCATTACTACTATTAGGCGTGTTTGTACCAATAATTGTTCTGCGTTACACTAGTGTAGAGATAAGCGTATTACTGTAGCTTATAAATAATATATATATATATATATATATATAGTCAATTAACTTTATACATGCTCGGTGAACCTTACTGTGCGTGGTGAAATTTCTGTGTATAAACCCGTGAAACCAAATTTGTATTATAAGACTCCGGGTTAAATACAAATAACGTTTAAAGAACGTTAAAATATCATTTATTTTTTCTTATACGTTTTTTAATAATTTTTTTTTATAAATTTTTTGCAGTATTAATACACACTATATAAAAATTATAATATTGTTCGATTTTGTATAATTTTTTCGATGACAGAAATTGAAAATTTATTTTAAACTTTTCCACACATTTATCAATTAAACTATCCGTATTGTATTATTGACAATATTATCCACGTGAAAATATACAATTATTTCTTTTAAAATAAAATATATATGTTACATTGTTACACTGTATTGTAATATTATATATAAAAACTTTACACGATGTTAATAACTCGTTTTAAAAGAGTGTAGAAAATGGACGAGGTTGAAATGTAGAATTGCTGTTTATCACAAAATAACTTTTCTTTTTTTTTCTTTTTATATTGCACTCCTTCTATATCCAGACATTTGAGAAGATTAGAAAACTTACTTTACAAGCGTTTTCATGCCATTTGAAAAGTTTTAAAGATTTTTTCTTTTAATATTTCCCATTTAATTTCCACAAGTCTAAAATATTTATTAATCTTTTGTGTGTGTGTGTGTGTGTGTGTGTGTTACTTTATATTTAATTTTTTTATCGTTATTAACCTAAATAAAACATAATGTTTAAACATTAATATTTTTTTAATTATTTTTAAAATACTTTCAAAAAATATATAAATGAGATTTAAGTTTACATTGCTAATGTACTATTAAAAGAAAACTATGAAATATTATTATTTTGAAGGAAGGTCAAAATAGTAGGAAAATTGTGATCATTGATTTCAGTTATCGTCTACCGATTTGATTAAAAATATTGTGTGAATAATTTTTGTAGTCGCAGTTTTTTTTTATTAAACAATTGATTTATTATTCCGTAATAAAAATAAAAAATGTAAATTCGTAAGAAAAAACATACTCATATTTTACGAAATTTATTTATGTTGTCATAAATTACTTTATTGTCAAAATAAATGAAAATAATATACATTACAAACGTAACTTCATTTAAATACCAGAGTATATTAGTTTATTTCGAGTTAACCCGTTATGATTTTTAAAAATATAACGTATCAAAATAAAAGTTAATTTAAAAAAAAAACGCGTTTTAAGTAATTTGCTTAAAATTAGCTTTTATATTTAACTCAATTAAAATGTTTAACTCGTTAATGCCAAGCTTTGATATAGAATGATGCTATAACTCGTAACCCAAATATTCAATAATGAATTGGTTGTATTTTTTTTCATTAAAGTTGGCAGCTTCAATTGCTGCAAGTACATATTATATTATAACTTTAAACCCGATTAATCGTTATGGTCCTTATATCGTTGTACAATATATATTCAGTTTAATATAATCTAAGCTCTAAATGTACATATAATATATTATAATGTGTACCTAAACGGGTAAGGTTTGTGTTTTTGAAAAAAATTCGATGACGTTATTGAATAAAATGTTACAATTGTTTCCTACACAATATGTGTACTCGAAATATTGTCTCGTTATTTTTTTATTATGTACTTTCACCCATTACATTGTGTTGTTTTAACGACGATTGTACGTGTGTTGAAAATTTGAACGTGTATGCGAACCATAGTTTTCATTTGTCTACATACGCGAGTGGGCGAAGTGACATTACGTACTCGTTTCTCAAGGAAAATAAACGTATAGTGAAGTCTGTCTTTTTCATAATATTGCATTTCGAATAAATAGAAAAATAGTCTATTTTAACAATTTATTAATAAAAGATGGAAACGTTAGATGTAATCGAAAGTATTTTTAAGTGATTTTTGTTTTTTGTTTTTGTTCGGCTTTTTCATTATACTTCGAATTAAAAATTTGTTTGATAATCACATAATAAAAGTGATATTTTTCATTTAAGTTTTTAATGCCAAGAAACAAAAAAAAAAAGACAATTATTTTATTTGTTATTGTAAAGAAATAAATGTATTCAATTTAATATTTTATTTTCATTTATAATGGGATCTAAAACAGTGTTTAAAATCATATAATATACGGTCTCACTTAACTGTGAAAATAAAATTTTTTTTTTATTAATATAAAAGGATAAACTCGACGTTGTCCAATGTTAACATTGTTTTAAAATAATTAGTTTTATTAAATTAGAATTTCCTTCGTACCTTTACTCTTTTATTAAATTCAAATTGACCGAATTCTTGTTATAAATGTGTGCTACAGCCTACAATTAAAACAAATACAAAGTATCAAACAACCGTTATTATCTACTTAAACGACAATAATATATTTTTACGTGTTCTATAAAAGTAAGACGATTACAGATTTTATTAATTGCATTGGTATAAATGCACTTTCTTGTTTAGAGAATTATAGTTCACCTAATATTACGCGATTACATATATTATCTAGTGTAATTTTATTTAAATCGAGTATAGCTTATAATACTAGTGTATAGCCTTAGAATTATTTCATCACCACGGCGGTGGTCGACTTGTATCGGGACCAAAGGGGTTGGGATTTCCGTATTGTCGTCAGACGTTCCGTTGAACTTTTCAAGGTATCCGCCGAGTGCAGTTAATAGTACGGTTAGGACTCGTGAAGGACGTTTTAGGAAAACGCGACGACGTTACCCTAAAATCTGCTGGAACAACAATGTCCCTGTCGACCCTTTTGCCCGTAGACGACGTACCGTGCGTGGACCATCGTGATGGGAAAACAATCCAAAGGGACGGATGGACGGACGGGTCAGCCCGGCGGTAGTGAGTGTCGTCTGAGAGCTGTACGATGCTGTCGGCGGACCGCGGCGTCGTTTTAATTACCCTCAGAAACCGCAAAACACGGGAATCGATCTCCAGAGGGACAGAGGACGAGGGATGCTGCTGCTACTGCTGTAACGGCCGTATATATAACATGAAGAAAACCCCGCAGAAGGTTCTATTATTCATGAAAGGACTATATAGAGACGGGGCGAGTAGGTTTCTACAATGTCGTTGAGTCCGGTAATTGATGATGCACTACGTGTATATACATACACCTACCGTTACAAAAGATGATTTTTATTTTTTACTCGCGCGTACACACACACACACACACACACACACACACACACACACACACACACACACACGTTTATCTGCTTGGAACGTCGACGGAAGGGGTTAGGGGTTTCGCGTTTCTTTTTCCAATAGTGCGAGAGCATTATGATTAGAGACCGGATTTATATGCGTTTAAAATTATAAAAATAAGACGTGTTTATGCTCTATAATTTTATCAAAATAATATTTTATGTGCGCGTAAATATAATTCATTTTTGGGAATATATGCGATGTTTCATAAAAATGTATTAAATACTGAAAAACAAATAAAAGTAACAATTTATAAAAATTATGAGATAGATTAAATTAATTCTAATATTTAAAAATTACTTAAAGGTCCGTAATTAATTTATACTTGGTGATTTATATTGTTTAGGTATCTACCTATATTTCACTTTATTAAGTGTACTAAGAAAAAAACAAATAATAAATTATATAGGTACATAATATATTATGCGATAAAAGTAATATTCAGTTTTATGTTACACATGCGTTATAACATCGTGAATATATATATATATATATATATATATTTATCAAGTTTTGTACAGTACGTATAATAAGTATATACGGTATTATTTTAGTTCAACAATTTATATATATATATATATATATATATATGTATATAAATATATATATCCGTAACCAAAAAGGCACCTATATCTTTAATATATTTTTAGTAATTACGTATTGTAATATAGAAGTATTTATATTTATTCATATTAAGTATACGGTCTAAGTACGTTTAATTTGCGTTTATTTTCGGTTACATAATGCATTTGTAATAAATAAATAAATTTATTATAAACATAAGTGGATTATACATAGATATAATATACTCTTTATACGTAATTTATACGATGAAAAAAAGTTGAATTACGCTTATTTGATACCTTTCGTAATAAACGTAAATTTAGTTATATGAACACGTATATTATATTAATATTTGTTTACTGGGATGAGATATTAAAATGTAGTGTATATAGGTAGGTGGTTGTTTGTAATTATTTTCACATTCGTAGGCGAACACTGAATTTTATATAGGAAATTAAAGCAAAAAAGAAAAAGTATGAAAATTAAAAATATATATAGATAGAAAAACAAATAAAAGTAACAATTTATAAAAATTATGAGATAGATTAAATTAATTCTAATATTTAAAAATTACTTAAAGGTCCGTAATTAATTTATACTTGGTGATTTATATTGTTTAGGTATCTACCTATATTTCACTTTATTAAGTGTACTAAGAAAAAAACAAATAATAAATTATATAGGTACATAATATATTATGCGATAAAAGTAATATTCAGTTTTATGTTACACATGCGTTATAACATCGTGAATATATATATATATATATATATATATTTATCAAGTTTTGTACAGTACGTATAATAAGTATATACGGTATTATTTTAGTTCAACAATTTTAGGTGTGTATCATGTATCATTTGTAGAACGTTATTGGAATAAACCATTATCTATAAGAATTATAAGCCAATGAAAATTTAAAAATAGTACCCATATCCGAATAAACAATGTTGAAACGTAAATTGTACAGTGTTTATGCTTATTGTAAAATAGATTAAAATGCGCCTCTGTTGTAGGATTTTTATTCAATTAAAATATTGTCGATTGGAAGAATGCGAATTGCATATGTATAAAGAGAATGAAAGGTTTTTATTTACGTGGCACTTAAAATCGGAACTAAATCAATAGTTTTATTATAGCTCTTTGGTGTTTTTTTAAACTCCGTTTTGAAAATAATGGATGCTTAAGAAACCACAAAACCGTCATTTATCGTTTTGTTATTGTGTTCTGTAGCGCGCTGCACGATTTCTCAAACTCTATAATACAAAAGTTAAATTGGCATTGTAAAGAGAAAACAATATGTCAAAAAGATTTTTTTTTTCTATTAAAAATAATTTATTGAAATAAATGATTGTTTACAAAATATGCAAAAACGTATCAAAGCTTACCGCACCGTAATCAATATAATATTTATTATTATTATTATTATTATTATTATTATTATTATTATTATTATTATTATTATTATTATTATTATTATTATTATTATTATTATTATTATTATTATTATTATTATTATTATTATATGGAAATCTTTCTGCTGCAGTATATCTTACTTAAAAAAACGGTTTCTACTTCCTACATAAAGAGAATAGGAATTATTTCGAACAGTAAGAACAATTCTATAATGATACCATATACCATATTGTGTTTTTAACAGGTGAAAAACGTATTTTATTTTTTAAGTTGTACAATTTTTGTAATAATTCTAATTCATACTATCTCAAAGTTGTATGTATGTGTAGAATTTAATATGATTATTATTATTATTATGTTCGCCTTGTTATTATAAATGTAGGTATGTATATATATACTCGTATATATATATATATATATATGTACTTATAATAAAAAATGTTGAAATAGGTAACGTAAAGGGCAACGTGATAAACTTTGTTGGGGAATTTTCGGGAAACGACATTTGACACCATATCGTTTATCCGTTGTGCATAAAAGCCTATAATATATTATTATATGATATTTGGGTCGACAAATATTTGGTGGTTAAAATTTTCAACATCAATTTTGGTCTATATTTATGTGTATATATATTTAAACGGTGAAATGAAATTTTCTTTACAAAATGTACGATTTTTTATGGGCACGTTAAGTATATGACTAGAAAACCAGAAAAAAATAATGACATAAGATATATAAGTGTTAATATGGATATTTTAACGGAGAATCTAAAACAAGTATATTATTATGTATTTCGAATAAATGAAATCTGGAAAGACATATTTTATCGTTTTTTTTAAAATTACATTTTAATTTGTAAAACATATTTTAGTGTTTGATATTTCTTCGGGATCAGGACCCAGTATCTGGCATAAGGTCGATGATGATTTGTTATTTTGTCTTTGATTCGTATAATTGGCAATCGATTAATAAATGTTTGGTCGTGTTCTGGGTGCCGCATGTAACTCTACGGTCCCTGAAAGAAACAAAACTCATTAAAGAAATATAAATATAAATTTAAACATTTTATAATTATTATAAAGTTGAATAATCTGTAATATGTATATTATACCGTATATTATTGTACACTTGCAAATCGACAGCCAATGTTGTCGCGGCTTAAACTTAAAAGAAAAAAAACGTTTAGAAAAACATTTTACACACGGTTAAATATAAATATTTATACCGATAAATATTATATTGTAGAACCTTTATTATATCATTCGAGATAAATAGGAAACAACATAATATAGTAATAAATTTAATCTAATGATTCATTCAATTTTCGTTTTGGAATTTCGGAACGTACTTCTGTCCTTAATGATCATCGATTGTCAAAATATTTGAATGAAATAATGTATTTGTAGGTATATATTACAATGGCTGTTTTAAATTATTATTATTATTTAGAATATATTCAACTTTTTATAATATTTATGCAAAAAAAAAAAATATATATATATATATATTAATAATAAAAAAATAAAATACTTTTTTTTAAATAAAAGTATCCATTCATTCTTTTTTTTTACAGTAAGACTTGTTAACTGTTAAAATTTATATGTTTTTCTATATGCCTGTTATGTAGGCATAACAAGGTCTTTAATACCGTTTCATGACGACCTTTGTTTTAACAGTTTTCTTCCCGTTCTTCCCAGAAACAAGAAGCTAACAAACATCAAACGCTTGTAAATATATACGTTATAGTTTTTACGACATTGGAGTTCGGGATAGGAAAAGCTAGAAATTGATAGAATTTAGTTCCGCGCGTTTGCAGACTATAAAAAGACGGTAGACATGGTTATGGAAATGTAATTTCCCTCCGGGGGGATCTATTTCATTTTTCATTCTTGTGCAGTGCATATATATATATACATATATGTATATATATATACATATACATATATACATATATACTCTACACATACACTTCATAGGTATATATATTTATATATATATATGTCATAAATTTTCACCGTTGAACATTATTACTTCATTTTTTCCGAAGACGCAATAATAATATGTCTCAAAGTAACCTACACAACCACAGAAGACCAACATAAAAATCCATCGGTCATATTTATAAATTCACCGAATTATATGGACTATAAATTAATACCGAAACACGTGTTTAAACACGAATTGTATATTATACGTATATTGGTTTTCTTTTGAAATTATTTTTATGTCCTAATTATTAAACATTTTTAGATTTGGTATTCGAGTATTGTTTAAATAGTGTCAGGTTAAAGTAAGTAAGTAAAATTTAACGCGTACAGGCATTCTGTTTTAGTGCGTGCGCTGTAACTTATAAACGACCATTATTAGTATGTGTGATTCTCTCACCCCCCTATTTGTTGCTTATACTCACGTGCCCATGTCACGAATGTTTTTGTTTGAAAAAAACAATTTGCAGATAACAAAAGTACAATATGAGGACCAAAAATAAACATCTTTCCTATATTAAAATCTTAATTTTATATATTTATTTGGATTTGTTGATGTCTATTCTATGTTTCGTAGGAAGTAGATTTCGAGCTTTATTTTTCAGTTGTTTTATTTAATCCATTGTGACACTAGAGAATTTAAGTTAATGTTTTCAAAATTAAAATTGGACTATTGGAAAGATGTTTATTTTTGGTCCAATTATTATTGGTTTAAAATGCACGAAAAAACAACCGCTTCCAATCCCATTAAGGAAAATAACGATATAGCGGTTGTTTTAACGTTATTTTATTTACATTTAGAGTTTAGGATTCTTTTTATGAATATAAAAATGTATATACCAACGAAATTTTAATAGTATTAAGTTAAATATCATTTCATCATTGTATTATTATTATTATTATTTATTCATTTGTATTGCGGGACCAACCCTGAAAAATAGACAGTACATTAACAAATAACAATATGTTTGTTATATTTTAAATCTGACTGAAAACCAGACAAATCTTGTGATATAAGAGACATATTACACACACACACACACACACACACACACACACACACACACACACACACACACACACACACACACACACACACACACACGCACGCACGCATATGTATATTTGTGTGTGTATATTATATGACGATAACGATACACAACGTTAAAAGAGGGGCAAATTTTATGTATAAAATAAATCTCACCCAAGTTTCTCTCCAACTGCGCTCCCTTTTAATAATAATAATTATTGTTCCAAGCTCAAGAGCCTTTTCGTTTTAAAGCTTTTTTCTTCTGTGCATTGTTCGGTTAAATTACTATCCAGTTCGGCCACACCTTCGAATGTTTTTATCTTAATGTATTGTATACATACTCGGTTCACTGGGTTGCTTTTATAAGAGCTGTTACATAACATAAAAGGTCATAATTTTTTGTATCGAAAACGTAATTCGAAAAAGACTACACGTTTTGAATTGAGAATTTTCGCTTACCCATATTGACACACGTAGTTTTTCTTACTAATTTTTTTTTTTATCAACAGCTAGACACATGGTTAGTTTCCGATACTCCCGTAATATTGATAATGAATGTTTATCCGATCCGTAACGAGTTGAAATTATTACAATGTCTGGGGGGAGGGGTGGTGGTATATGAGTGAGGGGAGGTGAAGCTACGGATTTTAGTTTTGAAATATATTTATAGTTGATGAAACATTGCAGGGAATCAAAGCCCAAGGTTTAAAAACCAGTATTATAAAACGGTTTTACTTTCAAATCACGTGTATTTAGTAATCCAGAAGTTGTGCTATATTATAAAATAAATGAGATCGAAATAAACAAAATAAAATTCCTCCAGTGAAGGTTTTATATTATCTTGTTGGATCTAAAAAACGTTTCGAATATGCAGCGAATTAAAATAATAAATCTATATTATAACTGTAATTTATTCTACAAATGTATTTAATTAAAAATAAAATTATGAATTCAAATAGATATATGGGTGCGTGGTATTTGTTTGAAAAAACCCGGTTGTTTTTTACCATACACGTCTGTCAATTGATTTGGTTTATGGGCCGAAGTGAATTTGACCGGTCAGTATTATTATTAATATCTCACCCTTGTAGGTTATGATAATAAAACGATTCGCCAAATGAAATATATTAATTTTCAGGATAAACTGTATAATTGTTTATTACAATACTATTGTTTTGTCAAAAACGACAACAAATGCATCAAGTTACTTTTAAAAAGGAAAAAAATAGTGAATCCTGATATTTTTGATTTTTTATTTCCACCCGAATTTCAATATCCATTTTCCACTTAATTATTTATAGTGCAGAAAAAAAACGATTTTTGTTTTTTTGTCGTGTACACACCGCTTCTACTTTTTCCAACCGATGTCGCAATAATACATATTATTCCGTGTAGTAGTCACATTCATAATATTTATCATATTACGCGTAGTATATAATAATATTATGATTAGGAGGGAGGCCATGATGGCTTTGATATTTTGCCCTCTAATAACGCTATCCTTTCATTTGCATAATATATACATATACATTAAACCACTATTTTCCATTCCAGTTCTTAACCATGTTTTTGTTCTATATATAAGCAAAGCGAAATGTTCAGTCTTAATAGATTAGTTACTATTAATAATGGGTTAAGACCGTGTTTGAGAGAATATTTAATGTTTAAATTTTAGGCATACTAAATTTAGGAAATTTATTTTAAAACTTTATTCACAACTAAAATTGACTTATTTTTTTTAAAAAAAAAAAAAAATCATATTAATATTTAAAAATTACACAATTTTGCCGCAGTAGCGTTAATCATATTTCTACGTTCCATCATTTTGTTTATATTTGTTATATTGATACACTTGTGCATAGCGTATAGTGTTTCAACTATGAATCCTGCAACGTCGTCACATGAATCAACTATACATTTTATTATTATTATTATTATTATTATTATTTACACATTTCGAATAATAGCATTTAGTTCTGATAAATAATTAAAAAAGGATATCATATTATATTATAGTTATTCGGTTCAAGATTAATACAAAAAAAAAAAAAAAACTGTCGACCAAAAAATGATATATTCGAGTGTGGGACAGAGGAATGAGAAAAATATGTATTGTATAGTGCAGCGGTTCCCAGCCTTTTTGAGACTATTATCCATTAATCGGGTTAGATATTAGCAATTACCCCTTCGCCCATACAAAAAAAAAAAAGTTTAGTTTAAAAATAAAAAGTAAAAAAACCAAAAATTAAAAAAAGTTAGCGAGCCGCGAGGTGTTGTGGATATTGTTTAAGTGAATTACTTGGGTAAAGAATTTAGAGTTTTGTTTTTATTATAAATTTGAATGCAATGATAAATCATTGCATTCGATAAAATGATTCTGAGCGGAGTTTTAGTGTAATACACTTTGTCTATTTTTTGTACAAAATTAAAGTAATATACGAGTATGTCTGACGTTGTATCCAAATTTCGAGTCAAAAAACTCAAAATTAACTGTTTTATGAATGAAAAACCTCAAAATCTAAAAATAGCTATAAATAGCTTAAAATTGATTGAAACTTTTTAAAACTTTTTGAAGTCGTATATTACAAGGATACAATTTTCTTGAAAATTTCAAGACAATAGAATGATTATTTTCGAAATTATAACGAAAAAACTATACGTGATATTGACGAAATCCAGTTTTTAGCGGTTTTTCGTAATTTTTCGGTAGTTTATCGCATCGCGTTAAAAAACTATTGAGAAAATCGAAAAATGACTTGTTTAAAGTACCATCTTGATGTGATTTGCCTTCAGAAAAGGTGCCACACGAAAAGATCGGAGCACTCCTTCTGGTCGAAAATCTGTACACAGTATAGAAGAAAAAAATAAACATCATTGTAAAAACACTACGAGTATATATTCCTCTTTCCGCTCAGAATCTAAAAGTATTTACCAAAATGTCTATAACCGTATTCAAGAATTATATTACGTCGTTAGTCGCACCATGGTATTTTCGACCGTGTTGTAATTAAAATAAAAATTAATCTTGTCTTTACCTCACAGAAAATCCCGTTTTACCCCCAAGGGGTAATTACCCCAGGTTGGGAACCGCTGGTATAGTGGTATTAGACGGTATACAGAAATAATGATGGCAGAAGTGGGTCGACGACTTGTAAGTAATTTATGATGCACTACTATGTGTGATTGTGTGTGTGTATATATATAAATATATGTACGCCGTTACTTTTGTAGATCGGTAGCTGTACACAGGCCAGAGTGGCACACGTACCGCCTTCTTTGCGTGAAACTTTTGTATTCCTCTGACAAGGGAGTAACCGAAAAAAGGTAAAATTTATGATTTCACGAATGATGGCAACTACTTTTTCCTCCCGTCGTTTACGTGTTGAAATTGATGAAATTCAACATAAATCGCGTGTCTGTACTGACTCATTACTCTTAGAATATAGTAGCTGCGTGATATCGAACAGTAGGTATTTACAAAATTGTTTCTTGTTATTTGCTTTAGGTTATATACATTCGACATGTGTTAAAACTTAAAATATATGTTAATATATATTTATATATTTTGTAAAATAAAATTGTTTTTTTCAAATTGATGATTTCAGTATGAATATATGATAATATCAGAGTTTAATATTATTGTTGTAATATGTATTTTTATCATCATAACATAATACTTGAAAATAGGTTAAGAAAATATTGTGTAATTTTTAAATAATAAAGTTATTGTAATAGTCATAAGTCAGTAAGTAAAATAATAACAATTGTGTAAAAGATATAATATAAAAGGGCAAAGACAACCCGGAAAGGGGGTTCACACGTAAACGTAGGAATGTGTTGAATTTGGAATTGTTTAAGTTTTAATTTTTTAATTGTAAAAACTTATTACAGTGATCAACATAAACTCGGGTTTTTTTTTATTATAATACGATTATCGTCATGTTGCGAAGTCTTTATGCTAAGTTTATATATGTATGTCATTCAAAAAGTTATTAGTTAATTTTTTGTTATACTTCTGTAATTTGTGTGCATGCAAATCAAACATGCAGTGTTTTGTCACACACACACACACACACACACACATAAAGGAAAGCGTGAAAATTCGCGTTTTCCATTCCCCTTTTCGGGCGGCGTTTCTCGAATAATAAAATAAGTGGCCGCCGTTAGATTACGTTTTACGATTGTTTAAACACACGTGGTCAAGCAGCAAATACAGCTGCTATGTAATATACACCGACCTATGTCGATTTACGCATTCAGTTACGGCGAGGTATAGGTGGTGCCTGGGTAATGGCAGTAGGTATAAAGGCGTGTCGGTCACGAAGGTGGCGGTGGCGGCGGCGAGTAAACCGCGCGCGCGCGCGTCCACCGAGCACTTCAAGAGCAATATTACGCGGGAAAATCCCCGTACAATTAGTGCTCGAATTGGAGGGGGAAGCTGCACAGGGGGTAGGAGCTCCTCTTCTGTTTTTTTTTTTTATTGGCGTAATCTAACTATTTTTTTTTATTGGAACGGGGAGGGGGCAGACAGTACGTAGACCTAATGTAAGGGATTTTTACTGTGTTAAAATAGTAGGTAAGCGTTGAGGAGGGCGTAATACCCACATTTTATTGAAGTAAATTTTTCTGTAAAACCTTAAATTTTTTTTTTCAACAGAACTCCCCTCTTCTTTAATTTGCTAATTCGTGAATGAACGCTGAAAAATTCCGAATTCGGAAGGCTGCAGAGATCCGAAGACAATTATTATTATCAACGACGTGTAGTCGCGGACGTTTGTGGGCGAGTCATCCGAAACTTGATCAACCGCGCCACCTCGAGAGACCGCCGTATGCCGGGTATTTTTTCACACCTTATCTCGGAGGTGTTACTCTCAATACGGATAGAAAAATAAATAATTTATTAAAAAAATAATTTAAAGCGTAAATAATATATTTAAAAAAAAAATGTATGCGTCTTATATTTCGACGCTACATCATAGACACCGCATATATATATATATATATATATATATATTATAATAAGGTCGGAGACGAAGTTGAATTTTTTTTATTACACTTCACATATAATTCGCTGTAATATTATAAGAGATTGAAATTCCGCCGGCTCGTCGTCATTCGCTCTCCCTCGCACGTCCGCCGTCCGTCGCACGACAATACTGTTTTGATATCGAGCCGAAGAGTCTGCAGTTACAGGCGATGTCGTTGCGGCGTATGAGACGTGGAGAGAGTATAGGTGACAGATATATAGAGACACGAGAGAGAGACAGGAGAGAGAGAGAGAGAGAGAGAGAGCCAATCACGTTTGTGGTTTTTTTTTTCTCGCACTCCTTATGGCTTCGTCACGTCTGTGTGTTAGCACAAGCGTAACACACACACACACACACACACACACACACACACACACACACACACACCCAAACACACTTATAAACTACACACAGTAGTAAAAGTCGTGCTTTTAGTTTGACGAACCGTGTCTGCAAAACGAAAAGGAATAAAATGGAAGTTTGCGTTCGCACAAATCGTGTACGAGTCGAAGACGGCTTGGCGGGAGAGGAGGGGGGATTTTTGATGAAAGACGTAACCGATAAATGTCCGATGAAGGAATATTACCTGTAAACATATTATGTGTTTGTGTATACGTAATACGTATATTTATTGTAAAATAGTGTTTACAACCATTTTTTATACGATAAAATTTTCAAGTATATGTAAGTATATATATACGTATATATTCGATTTAACTGAATACGAGTTATAGTCTAATGGAAACCACGACAAAAATATCAGAAAGAAAAAATATTCAAACTCTGGAATAACAATGTTCAACTTGAACATTTAATTTAAAAAGATTATAAAAGGGGTTTTAGAGGGAGGGGGAAATAAATCCTAAATAAAGTATTGACGTATTGTAATCGTATTTATAAATTGTTAATATCAATATTATGTTTATAACATACAACATCTTTTTCAATATAATATTATTAAATTATAATGTTTGAGGATATCGGCGATATGTGTTGACGAAAAAAACTATTCTCATATAGTTCGACTTAATTACAAAGTAATTCTGTTGCCAAAGGTCTAAGCTTTTATTTTTGGGTTATACCCAAAATCGTGATTATATTTTTGGTTCGTTCTCTCTTTTTCTTTTGGACAATATTACACTCTTGTTGTTCAAAATGTGAATTACGTTATCTTACAGACTCGCTGACCCGTCGTTGTCTATTTCGCTCTGTTCAAAAACCGTACATTAATATGTTATATATATATATATATATATATATATATATATATATATATATATATATGTATATTTGTCTATCTACATACGTAAATTTCACGTAGAATTCATTATTCTATACCGTACACGCACAGAAGTAGGTATAGTAAATGTATTACGATTAGGACATTAAATTTTGATATATATATATATATATATATATTGATTTTAGGCCGTTATCCGTTATAATAATTTTATGTTTAAAATTCGGTTTTATATATATATATATATATATATATAGCATATTAATATTTATTTTTTACTTTTTAGGTCATTAAAAAAAAAAAATACATATAATAATATAGCAGGATAATATATATTTTTAACGACCTAAAAAGTAAAAAGTAAATATTAATTACAGGCGATTGCTTTTTTTTTTTTTAGATTCCCGAGATATTATCCTAAATTTATTGGTCAATCAAGAAAACGGTAAGTGTAAATATTTTGTTATAGTTGTGTACGTTTATTCGTATTTTTATTGCGATATCGTACAAACAATATTATGGACCATAACTAACTTGGATGAAGTTAACGATAGCAAAAAAACATTCTTTGGACCGGTATCATCTCTTTCTTTATACGCATTTATGACACAAATGGATGTTATTTATGTCAGTCGTTTAAATGTGTCAACCTTCGACAAAACTTTTCCCACTACTATATAATTAAAACTTTAATGTGCAATTAATTCCAGACTTTGTAAATTGAAAAGCTGGCCGAAAATCAATTTCGAAATCTTAATTAAATGCATTATTTTTGGATGCGGAAATAATTATTCCGGTAATTAATCTTATAATAGATTTCGAATCTGTACACACACACACACACACATAGGCACACACACACTCATTGGTTGAAAACGTAATTTCTTTTTGTATAATATAATATGTTGCACGATAAGTATTATTAAGCAATTGAATTATATTGTAAAATTTATAATACAGTTATAGGATTTATATACATTTTCTATCGAGACTCCACATTATAGTTAAAGCAAAGTTTTCAATTGAAATTTTGAAATGTTATGAATTTCCCGTGACTTAAATTTAAGAATTTAGATTGTGAAGTATAAAATGAAAAATGTTGTTTAAAATTTATATTTTAGATGGTGATTTTGATTCAAACAACTTAAACAAATCAAGTCTTCTGAAATTCATTTGTCAAAAACAAGGTTAAACGAAATTAATTAATATATTGTTCTTCTAAATTATTTTGAAAACAAAGCAATAATATTATTTGAGTTTTGTTTTGTTTTTATGAACACTGTATTCGAATTTTCCAGTTTCCCATAAAAATGAATTACTTGTATATTGTTTGTTTTATAAGTTTAGGTATTTACCAAATTAATTTTATAGACGTATTTGATAATTCACTTAAGAATTTCTAAGTTTTTATAAATAAATACATTAACTATAGCTTTAAGTCTTTCAATACATTTTTTATCCATTATGAAAGAAAATTTTATTTATTACAAATGCAATTAGTATTTTGTCTATAAATTGTATATTTATGATGACTTTAATTAAAGTGGTTCAATATATTAATGATTAAAAAAATAATTTTTATGATATATAGTCACGCAACCCTATAGATACACTTTACTTTTTGAAGAATGATTATATTGTAACGGTATTGTTATTCCTGATTGAATTATTACATATAGTAGTCAAAGTTACGTCAAACATTTGTTTGTTTTCTACACTTGCACTTTTTGTTTTGATTAAAATGGTCGTTGTGTAATTATATTTTATACACTGTATTATATTATAGTCAATTGAATTAAAATTCGAAAATGTTTATTTGTTAGAGAGACACATCATCAAGCGACTAAAAAAATTAAAATAAAAATTATTAAAATTTTACATATTTTCGAGTGCTTCATTTAAGTAAACAATTAAAATAAATTAAAGCTTACCTATTTTATTAGAAACAGAAAAAAAATGTTGGGTTTATATGTTTCTGATTTCAGTAGTGTCTGTACATCTTTTTAGTTGTCACCATGATTATTTCGTTTTAATAAAATAAAGTATATACACTGCACTATTACTAGATGTTTTATATTAAATGCAATTTATAAAATAGGGTCGATCTCTGATCATAAATTCACATGATATTTTCAACGTACGCTACAGGTTTAACCTAATAAAGTCATCCATGTTTTATAGTAGCGCAAAGTTTTACAATTCGGTTATAATATTACATATTATGTATATCGAAAACCAAAGTTTTTTTTACTGTTATGTAACACAGAGTGACTTGCATTAACGCATAATGTACAATAAACACTTATTGCATTACAGAATGCCAATTTAAGGTCACTATAAGATTTCGTTAAATTGAAACGTTTACGTGTATATATATATATATATATATATATATATATATATATATATATATATATGAATTACAATAAAATTCTCAGACATAAGTACGATAGATAGGACATCAAAAACTCTATAAAAATGGACGAACATTGATATATGACATTGACTTTAAATCGTTATAATTCGTCGTGTCTTTTGCACATAAACTAGTGTAAACGTATTTTTCATAAAATTAAAAAAAAATACATAAATAAATAATAATTTTATTGAAACCATAACACTCTACATATTATGTAGTCAAAAATAAAATATTTCTATCAAAATTTTTTTAGATTCTGAGCAAAGCGAGGAAGATGTTGGTTTCATAATGACGTGTATTTATTATTTCTGCGTACCTACAAATTTTCAGCTAGAAAGAATGCTTGCATGATGTTTTACGTTTCGGTAGCAAATTGTATCTAGTTGATATTTTATTTGAAACGTTTTTCGATTTTCTGAATCATTTCCTTATGCGTAATCAAAACAATCCGAAATTTGGAAAAAAATCTTTTTTCTCAACAGTTTTTAAGTGCGGTTCAAAAAATAAGTTAATTATACATTATATACTCTATATACACTGTATATCAGTGGCGTAGCCAAGATTTTTCAAAGGAGGGGGAGCAATAAAAAAGTTTTCAAATCGAATTTTTACCTTAGTAAACAAAACATAGTGCAGGGGCAGATCTATTAGGGGGAGGGGAATGGAGGAAATTCCCCCCTCCAAAAAAAAGATAAAAAATAGGTTATAGATTTTTTCAGTTTTTTCCCGACAAACCTAAAAAGTCTATCGACTAAATGGCCAATTGACATTCATTTACATGGTGATCTCCTTCCCCGAAAACAAATTGCATAAAAATATTTTTTAGAAAAAAAAAGAAACAGACTTAAAAAAATGCACTAAAAAGTATGAAATAACCTTTTTGAAATCAGCGCCGAATTTCAAACAATATTACATTGCAAAAACTAATTTTATTAATCTAATAATATAGACATTGCAAAAAATTAATTTATTAATGGAATGCGTTTCTGCAATGTAATGTTGTTTGAAATTCGGCGTCAATTTCAAAAAGATTATTTCATACTTTTTAGTGCATTTTATTGATGTCGATTTCTTTTTTTTCTAAAAAATATTTTTATTTCATCCTTTTTAGTCATAGTAGTTATAGTAGTCATATCGTAATTTCTGTTCCTACATTTGACTGGGTGGTTAGGTAGGATACTAGGCCAATCATTATGAAATTGGAAAATATGAAAAAAATACAAAAAAATTAACTACTGGCAGAACTACTAGGCCAATATTTACAAAAGTGGTATGGGACCATCGGGAGTACCACGTGTATTAGTGAAAACCCACATTTATAGCTCCGTTATATCAATTACATTATATATTCAACTGTTAGGACTCGTACTTCACTTCACCTGTGGAAAATCCTATTAACATCGGAATACCCAGATGAAAGTGTAATTAATAATTAATAATTATTTTATTCTTTGTGTAAATAAACTATTTCGTTGTTGAGATCGTGTCTGCTACTGTGTAGGGAGACAGACGCAGGTCATAGTTTCTAGGATCTGTTATATATAACTTAGAAAACTTTGTTCGTTTATTCGGGTAGGTATAGACACTTTTCTCAAACTATTTTTCCCTATAATTATTTTTTTCAAAAGTTCACTCGGGTGTACATCACTTAGGTTAGGTTAAAGGAGAAATCAAAGGAGTATCTACTATCTACACTGCATGCAGGTACATCGGTACATGTATATGTCTTGTATATATCTCATTTATTTTTTACACGTGACAAAAAGTTATCTATAGTTTAGTACTCATCTCCTCGTACCTATAGACATAGATATAGATATAGATGTCTATATCGCGCTGCCATCGCCGTTCCAATGTAACTGGCAACGACGGTATAGAAGTGGGGGGACCTGGCCGGGTGGTGAGTAGAGCCGGGTTCATGACGTCATGGTAACGCTCTCGGTGTCGCACGAATTTATAAAATGACCCAGGACCTAAGACATATACGTATAAAAAAAGATCAAAGTATTTACGCTGCATGCAGATACATCGGTACATGGATATGTCTTGTGGCTACTGAATTCAGTTGACGTAGGACTGAATGTTTACGTGTATGCGATTCTCACATAAATTCTGCTTTAATGTTGCTTAGCAACGGTTCAAAATGTCAATATGTCATCGTGGTAATATTTTCGGTGTTGGTCAATTTTTCAGAATGACTCTAAGCCATAAGATATATCTGTGTCAAAAAAAATATTGGATTTTTTTTCATATTATATGTGTGTATAAAAAAACCAATTGTCGTTCCAACGCAATGACTCAGTCCGAAAGAGTGAGTAGTAAGAAAAAGCCAGCCTATTGTTCCTTAACTGGATAGGAATATGATACGAAAAGAAATGTACGAGGTACGACATATAAGTGAAAATTATGTGATCGTAATGTCGTTATTTAGGAAATATAAAGTTTTATAAATTCAGTAAGGAACGATACAATAAATGTTGGTAAAAAGTCCACAAAATGATGAAAATTATGATTAATGTTATCATAATTTTATATTTTGGATAAAACCCACAAATATATCATATACCTATAAGATATTTATATTACAGATAATATACATTATATCATGTTACCTGTGTATCATAAGTGCATAAGTGTATGACGATAGGTATATTCATATTATATCAATTTAATATTTTTGTCGGTTTCAAATTGATAAATCACCAATTATTATGTACAAAAAGCGAATCAAGGGGGGCCTCAGGCTCCCTTAATATTCCACTGAAAGCTACTATTGTAAAAATAATATCATAACTATAAAAAAAAATACGGCCCATGGAGGGGGGGTCCATGGCGCCTCTGCCCCCCCTCGGCTACGCCACCGCTGTATATATGTATATATATTTTTTTTTATTAATAATAAATTATATTATACCAAAGCTCCGCCCAGAATCGTCTTATTAAATGCAATGACTTATTACCGATTTCAAATTTATAGTAATAACAAAACTCTTAAGTCTTTATCTTCTTTATCTAAGTAATTGACTTAAGTGATATCTACAATAACCGCGTCTCGTTATACCATTTTCTTTTGAAGTTGAATACTATAATGAACACTTATCGTTGATTAAAATAATAATAATTACCATTTGGTTTATGCATTTAAAAACATTGCGATTTATTTATTTTGTCCGTATTCTATAATATATTTTATGATATAATACGTGCTTATTATATTATATTAGAATTGCGTATGAAGGTGAACTCTGTAACCAGAATTTTTTGGAACATTGGTATACCAGAATATTAAAAAAAATTCTATGATGATTATTGTCCAAAATATCATTGTCTTATTTGTTATATAGTTTTAATTATAATATTTAATTTAATAATTCAAAATTTTCTTGAGTCTTTACCATGCTTAACTTTGTGATTGTATAGTTATTGTGATGATGGTAAAATTAGAAAAACGTGCTTATCGTTCTTTTTTCTATTAAAGAAAATTCCGGCTGAAATTATTATAATGCTCCAAGACGCGTATAAAAAACACGACTAAATTGAAATTTTACGAGTAATTTTTCCGTTTTAGAAATTACGAATTTTCACTCGAAAATTACTCTCATTCAGGATGTAGGCCTTCAGAAAATGGAAGAGATGATAATATCAAGAAAATTCACTAAGTGATTGGTATCATCATACATTTTATATGCCATGCCATCGAACTAATTATAGTTAAAATTCTCCTATTAATAGACTTTTGCACCTGATTGTGTGTAATTCGTGTAATTAATAATAATATTAATAATTTATATCCTTAATAATCAAATAATAATAATGATAATTTCTATAAACGAAACATTAAATATAACTATATAATATGAATATTTAAAATACCTACAAAATAATCTTATTACTAATTAGGGATGTTTATTATAAAATTATTTATTTATTTTTATTATTATTACTAAAATAACAAATTAGATTAGATACGCGATCTAATTTATTTGGTACCACGTTTCCCGTTTAAGTGAAAATTTGATAAAAAATTTAGTTTTGATATTTGACAACGTAATAAACAATACATTGTATATAATAGTATCTTCTCGCCGTGGCGTCAGTTCGCGCGCGGTACGGTCATATTATACAAAAACGCTCTACAAGACCGAAAACCATTTCTATACACATCTGGGAGCTTCGCCGACTGCCTGCATGGCTGCGATGGATTGATTAAAATCTCCATTTTGTTTGATCTGTAAGAATATACGGGCCTTTTTTGAAAAAAAGATTTTGTTTCACGTGCAAACACGGGGGCGTATATAGAGACGGACCGCCAAGAACGCTTTTAATCTGCTAGATTAAACACGGCATGTATCCCCGTATACGAATAATGCTGTAGACGTTCTATATAAAATATTATACGTTATATATATATATATATATATATATATATAGTATATACGTTTTGTCTTGAGACAATATGGTCCGAGAGAAGATATTGCGTCCGATGACTTTTTTTTTTGCCTACTTTTATTTTTATTTTTCAGTCATGATTTTAATATACGTAAGTAAGTATATACACTGATATACTGAAAAAGGCAAAGTACTTATTCCAAAATAAAGAACCTACTAAATTTCAGAAATAAAGACGTCAAAATTAGAAAAATCCTACCGGCTATCAAAGACATTTATATGGAGCATAGCATTCTATGGGAGTGAATCATCATAGACAATAGGGAAGATCTTAGTAGAAAAAGTACTTACAATCGAGGCGTGGTGCCACAGAAGAATTCTTAAAATAAATTGGGTAGATCGTATAACGAATGATGTCTTCCGTAGAGCAGGAGAGGAAAGAAGTTTTCTGAAAACCCTATTTATATGGAATGAATTTTCTGACATCGAAGATTAATGAAAGGATTCATAGAAGCGGAAAACCGCCTAGGAAGGACACCACTTAAATACATGAGCCAAGTGATTAAGGATATACAGGTCGCGAAACATACTACAAAGTAAAAAAGAAAGCAGAAGATCGAGAAGTTTGGAAGATTGCTGCCAACCAGCTCCTGGGCTGTTAACATAAGTGAGAGATATATACCTACTGCACAGTCGCACAGCAGTGGCCGTTTCTGTCAAGTTTTAAGTAATGAGCGAGAGGGGGGGAGGTTGCGGTGATAATTTTTTTTATCCATACTACTTTTATTTGATTAATACAGCGACAGTGCAGGAGAAGATTGCAGTATGACAAAGAGATGAGCTTCAATGGCCTACACAAAAGCTGTTCAATAAGGAAATGAAATACGTAATGTTTTTTTTTCTACATCATTTAAGTGTACAATATCTCTAAATCATTCCTTTTTTTGATAAGAAATTTATAATGTCATATATCCTCTCCGGCAGGTAATTAAAAATATTCTAATTATACCTAATTATTCTAATATATATATATATATATATATATAATCTTTTATGGTCTGTGTGTTTTTTTTTCTATTATATTTGTGTATATATATTATTATACGTACGTACATCACATATAAATTCACGACAGTCGCCTTTTAAGTATGTATTTATATAACAAATTGTCCTAACGGATGAGTGAATAAACATTGCAAACTCGTATATATTATATATGACTCTTTATTTCTGGTATATTTTGTAAGGCGAATATATAAGTGTGTATCCGCAAGTCAAGTAAATCTCCGGGTCTGATACCAGTTGTTTATAAAAAACAAAAATACCAATGTAACTATATAATATGTATTTAAATCTATATTTAACGAATAACCGTATCCTAAATCTAAGAGTTAAAGTAAATAAATCGAGTTTGCATACATGAGTGTTAAATTATCTGCGTTTGATAAAATAAATTTTGTTTATTTTTGTTTTTTATGCATAGAATCTGATTAGAATAAGCGACTACTGCTACATACGTATGGTTTGTATTGTTTCGATTCTTAACGATCGCGTCTTTTTACGCGACAAATTCTCTTTTCGAACAACAAAGTGACTATACCTTCATCATTCAATTAAAAATATACTTGTGTTTAATGCATACTTTGAAAAACTATAAAATCCTTTAGTTCAAAAATCATGAAAAATGTTCGTGCTTTTTATTTTCATTACCGTGTTCTTATCATATTTTCAATTTTTTTTTTTTTATAAAGAAAAAATATCAATGTAAAGTTAATTTATTATTCTTTATCGGCATCCTGTGTAAAATTAATGGTTACATTTTAAAATGTTTAATAATTTATTACATTGCGATGTAAGGTTACGCAAATAATAATTTTACAATTATACGCAATACTAATATATTTATATTTATATTGGTATATATCAATTGACTGAAATGGTATAAGTTGTTTATTCGCTTTCTTTTTTATTTAAAAGCAATAGGTATGCATTTTGTACAGCTTCGTTTGAATTTTTCACTAATTTTGTTAAGTTTTTATGCAAATCTATAAATCATAAATTAACTTGACTAGATATAGGTATCATTTTGTCTAATGGTCGATTCTTGAACACATTATTTATCTAGCGTTTATATTATATTTTGAATTAATAAAATAATTGATTTCACTATAGAGTGTCTATATTATATATTTATATATATATGTATATTGTATATATTTTATAAACAAACATCCATCAAGTGTGAAAAGTATAAGATGTAAGTGTCTATTTGCTAATTTCACCATTTACCATAACTTTAACCCGACCTCTATCTATCTTATCTATCTCTAACTATCTTAGGTTATAATTTATTTAATTTTTATTTGTATACTACTTATTATATTATATTATTTATTTATCGTTATTATTTTCATAACGCGGCTGTAATCTCGTTTTATTTTATTTTATATTCAAACAAATAAATATAAAATATTTTTGTCTTTTTCGTGTAATACCACCGAATTTCTGAAACCATTATTGTATTTAATTTCATATTCAAAATCAAGTTAGATTTTATGTGAAGGATGATCCGAACGGCTTAAAAGTTCCCTAATGTTAAATTCATTGTTTTTATTTAATATTTAAAGAATAATGAATACGTTTCGACTTTTCACAGATTCATAAATATCATATATAATGTATGTATACATATTATATACAAAGAGACAGCAATAAAGTGCTAAACAATTATGCTGTACAAAATTTGGTTTGAATATTTTGTTTCCTTGAATTTTAAAGCAATATACATTTTCTTGTGTATTTGTACTATATAGCGTATGTGTTTTTACTTGATTCAATTAGTCTTTATACCAATTTAAGTACATGCTATATATACACATTTCTCCTTTGTTATAATAATATAAAATTTTATTTTTAATAAATAATTTCATAATCACTATATAAAATACCAGATATTCTTATATTTTCAAATGATAGGATTATTATTCATAGGTACGTTGGTTTTATAAAATAATTTTTGTTTTAATTTCTAAATCGTTTAATAAAAATATTTTTGATTTTAACTTTACATAAAATCAGTTATGTACTTATGTTATATATTTAACCTAATTATTTTCATATTTTTCTGCTTTAAATATTACATTTAGAATTCACTGCCATAAAATGTTTTTGTTTTAGAGGAAAAAGTATAAGTACACGCGGTATATATATATATATATATATATATATATATATATATTACTCTATACTTATATACTTATACGTTTTGCACTTTTAATGAAATATTGATTATTTATAGATATTTTACAAAACAAAGATAGATGTCTACGCATCTACATGTACATACTTTAAAACATACAATAAAAAAATACATATTTTACTTTTGTAAAAGCAATTTATTTTAATTGATCTTCGAATGGTCGGGAAGTGAGCTAGACTAATTTATTTTCATATTTTACTATTTAATTCAAATTGCATATGTGACATCAATAAGGACATATTTTTCTTCAATCCCTTACATTTTGTTACGATTAAACGCGCATCACACGTATGTTTTGTGATTAATCATATTTGTATTGTGTATGTGTTTTACGTATTAAAAATATAATAAATATGCATTTATAATTTGTTCTAGTTTTTATTAAGATCTATGACAATAGCAAAACGTATGTACGTAAAACCTACATATATTCTTCTGAAACGTCTTAATATAGTTTTCATTTATACGAAAACAAGTAGGATATAATACGTATATTTTTATCATTTTTTGCGTTGCATAGACCGGCTCTTCAGTTTCCAAGTTTAACAGTAGCTCCTCCGAATCCATCACTCTCCGCCAGACACGTCATGCACCATATTGGTCGGGGTTTTGCGTTATTAAAACGGTCCCTTGTCTAGAGACTATAATATCCCCGATAGTATAAAGGACAATTTTTCATTAGAACACCGCCGCACTTGAGAATTCGTTAATTATCTTCACCGAAATTACGTTCTCACGTAATCCCAAAAACATCTCAGGAAGACAGAAAACGTCAGTTTACAATAAATTTATTTTCATCCTTAAAACACACATTTTTCTCAATTTGTAATATTTTTATGAACACTTTCGAATAAATGATAAATTATGAACCAAATAATTCATTTATTTATTTAAAGATGCGGTAAAAATATAATAAACATAGTTTTTATTGTATCGCGCTTTTATGATATAGGTTCACATGGTGTTTCATTAATATCAAATATGTAAAAATTATATATATATATATATTTATATATATATATATATATATATATATATATATATAGGAAGGAAAAAGTTTTATTATTGAAGTGGATCCATAGGAGAAGACTTCCTTGGGTTTCACTCGAATAACGGAAACCATTTGCTCTGTTTTTCTCAAAAATTACTACACATGTTCTCGTACAATTTTACACGTGTGTAGCAGTTATCGTAATTATGGACGTGATGAAGACCGAATTTGAAAATGTTAATGAGTGATAATAATATAATATTATTTACTGTGATTGCTATTGTCGATTATTAATTTTGTTGATTTAATCAATTATTTACTCTTACTTCTACAATATTACTTGTGTATACCTGGCCCTGATTTACACATGTGCATACGGTGCACAAGTACAAAGCTCCCAAATTTGTAGGGCCCCTTTCCCAGTCCAAACTTCTCTACCAGAAAAAAATAGAAGTTATTTTTAATAAGATTGAGAATTTAATGAACAATAATTTTATGGAACAGAATGTAAAAATATTTATATACCTAACTATATTTAGATATAAACTAATAAACTATATGTTGTTTATTCTTTAAGTAATATTTACTACAGTGTGTTTAATGTGATAAATGATTATTATTGTGGTCATATAAAACCATGGTTATTATTATAATTATAAATATTATCGTTCAGTGATAATATTCTAATTCAATTGTTAGATTGCAAAAGATATAATTGCTGAATTTGCAAAAAAAAAAAATGTGTATTGTAAATATTAAATATATGAATTAAAATTTTAATTGTCTTCCTTAAATATTTATTATTTTTTTTAAAATTGTTATTTAGATTTTTAGATAAAGAGTGCCCAGAAGTTAAAAGTGCACAAGGCCCCTATTTTCTTAAATCAGGCCCTGGTGTATACTATTAATATTATTAATTTAAAGTAGAAATGACAACACCGCCAGCGCCGGATTGGACGGAAACGGCCCACCGAGATTTTAGTTTTTGAGTGGCATAAATTATAAACCACTGGCCCATATACAAATAATAATTATAATATTAAAAAGTGTCATTTGCTTCAAATTTTATAAAATTTAAGAAAAAATTCGTGCAAATTCCCACCGCCCTCATAAATCGGGCATTACTTTCCAAAATAGGAAATATCAGAAATGATGTAAAACGGGATAAAACGCGTCCCGTTTGTTGTTTATTAGGACAAGAGGATCCTAATAGACATCATCACCGGTCTAGTGGTCATTATCATAATCATATTGGGGCATTGGAAGAGGTCAACCTCCAGAAAAAATTGTGTATTTTAGATGTACAGTGAATAAATGAATAAACTATTCAGAAAAAATTCTATATTTATTGATATTTATTTAAAAATGTTAGCCCTCCAACATTTTTAACCAATTTATATAGCAACTAGTTTGGTTTCTATTAAATTTCTTATTAGTTACAAAAAATAATTACAAATCGTATTTATATGTTGTAAGTCAATGGCATTAAAACACAAGACCGGCACATACTCTGAGCGGCCCACCGAGATTTTCTCGATAGCTCGCCTAGCCAATCCGGCCCTGAACACCGCTAAAACTCGAAGAAAATATGTTTAATATAATAAGTTGTTTCATACCAATTGAACATGGAGAAGATATTATGACACTAAATAACACTGATATAGTTTAGTATATTATCGGACCAATAAACTAAAAATTGTATAATTTACCAAATACTTTATACACATTATAGGTTTTTTTCATACATATAATCATAAATCAAATAAACATACATAAATACAATTTCTTATGAATAATAATTTGCCTTGTTTTTCCCCCTTAATCTTATCAAAGTAGGGTCAGATATATATTATTTTTGATCTCCACGTTTTCATGCAATGTCCTCGAACCACTTTTCGTAGGCTTACCTCTATATCGTCTTCTTTTTAGCATCTAACTTACTTTATTCTTCACTAATTCACTAATTCAAAGTGCAGATTTAAATCTAAATTTTAAGAAGGAAAACAACGAATTCATAGATTTCATGAAGTATAGTTTCGGATTGCAGTTCACAACATATTCTAAAATATCTGCTACTCGGAATGAGAGTTATATAGGCTATTTATACATAATATTTGCTAGATATTTAAAAAAGACTGACGCAAAAATAGACTTACGATCCAGATCGTACATAAAATAATATAATCACACGGGAAACGTTTCGTGTGTTCGAAAATATATCGAGCGTAAGAGTTTCAAATCACGTCTTGACGCACTGCATTTAATGAAAAATACGTTATATAAATATTTCGAAATACTTGGGTGGTGGACTCGTTCTATAATGAATCATTAATATAGGTAGGGACATGAATGGCGTCTCGTCGGCGACATTTACGCGTTACGCCACGCGCAAAAGGTATTATATTATAATATTGAAGAGAGCGAAAACAAAATAAGTGGTTGCCCGTAAAAGTTCGACGAAAAATTTGTGTGGTCCAAAAAAGAGGAAGATGTGTGTATATGTTTTTTGAAATCGGCTTACAGTTTGCTTTAAAGTTCTAACATTTTCGAATATTGAACTGCATTTATATTCAGGATGATTTTATGTATCATGAGACACCGATTATTATCAGCCAAGATGGTAAATACGTTTTTTATTTATCATAAAATATTTTCAAGAATATTTATAGACAATTTTAACACAATTATATAACCACTTCTTATGCACCGAACAAATATAAACTTTTTATTTTAAAATGGCAATTTATTTTTTTTCTACAATATATTATAAAAATAAAATAAAGAAATAAAAATGATTTTTCATATTTCAATATTTTTTTAAGTATCTATCTATTTTCGAGTTTATTTGATCTCTACAATCATTTCTTCTCGCAACAAATTCTCCTTAATCCTTATCATATTCTGTTCCAGCATTGCCTGTAAGAGCTTTTGCTACTCATATGATATGATTTTTCTTTCCTTGATCACTTTCCTCAAAACTTTAAACATTGTTTCTAGTTCTTTGTAATTTTTTCTTTTCCACTCCGGTTATGTTATTCCTTATTGGTCCAAAGTCGTCAATATTATTTTCCTCTCCGTTATTAATAATTAATTTTCGTCCAATTCCTTTACTGGCCAAGATTCAGATCCGTATAAAATTACTGATCTTATCAAAGTAAAGTATATTAATGCGTTTTTCATTTTTCTTGATAGGACTCGCAAATTAGCGATATTTCATTAGTCCATGATAGAACTTCTTCTTTTGGGTATTAAGTTCGGGGTGTTTGAAAGAATTTATCCACAATGTTACTTTTGGTATATATGTCGAGTTAGTGTATAGTTTGGATGTGCCTTTATAAATACGAATCTTTCGTTTCGAAGTGCGCGACTGTCGAAGACGTATCTATGAAATTAAACACGGATATATATATATATATATACTGTATGTACTAGTTAGTAATGACTAATGGCAACTAAACGCATATCTCGGTTTAGAAGAACGAAACAAAGGCGCAGAATTCCAAGCCCTTATACGCACTAATTAATCGTCGATAACGATAAATTCTTTGATATTACGGTTTAATTACATTGATGGGAAATAAATTAAGGAATTGGTTAGTAGTATTTCTGTTTCTTACCTTTAATATACTAGTCGAATTACCCGGTTTCGCCTATGTACATTGTGCAGTTGTACAGTTTTGAACGAATATGTACTATTTTATTTTATTTTATTTAATTAATATTATATTTATAAATTTCTTTTCAATCACTGTTTTAACATCATCAGACTTTTTTTAGTAAAATATTCTAATATTCAATATTTAAAATGATAAAATTAAAAATAACGTGTCAAGTGGAAACAATCAACAATAAAAAAGGTCACACATTTATTACAATAACTACAATAACAAACAAAGTGAACAAATTAAAAAATATGCTATAGTTTTAGCTTCGTGCTGAGTTATTTTTTAATTCTTCGTTATAATTTGGTGAAAAAAAAATAGCAGATATTTTTATAACAATTTTTTTATACATCACAGTATTTTTTCTTCTTCGGGTGCTAGAATAAATAGATTTTTGTTTGAATATTATACATGACAGGGTAACGTATAACTGGCCATGCAAAAAACTATAAATGCTATGGTTTGAATCAGCTGCATTTAATGTTTACCCATCAGCTTTATTAATTGTCATCAAGAAACACAGCTATATAAGAAATTGAAGTCATTTAAATGGAAACGGTATGTAAGTTGTTATGATTGGGATTTTTGGAATATAAACAATTTCTTTGGTTCCACTGCTTGTTAAAATTGTGCATTCAATTAAATAATTTTTAAGAGCTTTTATTAATCTACAGATGTCGTATAATTTTGATGGATTTGAATTACGCATCAATATTATATGATCCCCTAATTTTAGAATCCGTTTGTGTGGTTGTGTTCTGGGAGGAGTTAAAAAGTTAAAAAATTCCACTGAGTAATATACTACCAATTTTCTATCAAATTCTGAGTAAACTGAATAATTAATTTTTTTCACCACATCAGTTTTTCAGAGAACCATCCCATTCACTATATTTATTTACTCATTGGTTGGTGATAATATTGCTCTCCCTTTAAACTGACTAATTGGTTTAGTAGATATTTTAATAACAACTGGTTATACATTTTCAATTAAGCCTCGCAGATTCGTCATTAAAACGCACAAATTATACGTAATTTGTAAAATCAATTTTTCCAATTCTAGTCGGTAATTGACCATTTCTTGTTTTCAACTTAATATCGGTAAACAACCTGTTGTACCAAATGATAGTACTTTAATTTTGATTGTAAGTTTCAATTTTTTTACATGCGACCTAGGGTAGGAATTTCCCGTGCACAGTTGCCTTGACTCGACAAGTTCATTGAACACGGATTTAAATTTGAATGGTCACTATGGTAACCTGGGTAATTAGTTATTGTTCAATATCTAGAATCCTAAAATGTTCCGTATTAGATGCCGCAATGTATACGAATTATCTGCATTACCTCTACACCTAAACCTTTCCCGTGAAAAGCTTTATCCATTAGTGAAATCCATTCGGGGTAGTTACTGACAAAATCATGCATAAATAGACAGACACGGATATTAAATTTGTTTTATATATAGTATATATACTATATAGAAAAGTCGCGTATTTGCTTATGACACGTACGACATTAATATTTTAACGTCATGAAGGCGAAGTAAAACACAACATTTTTTAAATTTTCCCATGCCCTTTTAAAATTTCTTAAATACTATAAATAATTTCTCTAATAATAATACATATTATACAACTATACAAGTGTATGTGTTATCACTTAAAAACAATACAATTTGTGTAGGAATTTGTATTTATGTTATTATTGTGAATACGATATTTTTTTAAACTTGAAAATCATAGTACATATATGAGATTACTGTTATAATTACGTAATTAGGTATATAAAATTTATAATCACTTTGGTTGATTCGTCTATACGCACATATATTTTTATAATTATTATTTTTTCAATTTATTTCAGTATTCGAGATTGCTTAATAAACATTTTGTTAGTATATAGTGATATGTACTTCATTACAAAATTATAACAGCAATCTCGTATATTATATAATTTTAGGTTTCAAAATGGCGTATTCATAATAATACAAATACATATCGGTATAATTATGTATTATTTATTATTTTATAATACTATGTTGAATTTTGGGATAAAATACAAATTTTCTGCATTAATAAGTTTATTGAGTAATAAACACAAAAGTTACATCTTTCGATCAAAAGGTAAATTTAATATAGGCGCGTTAACAATAAAATATACATATAAATATAAATTTTATGAAATGTAAGAAGTCTTGCAAAAATTTCATTACTTGTAAAAATTTAATAATAAAATAATTTTATTTAAAAATAAAGTACGTCATCACAAAAAAATATTAATGTTGTGTTAAAAGTTCTGTTCCTTATAAAAATATGAATAATTTCATAATTAAAAGTCAAAAGATTAGTAATTAATTATTTACTTTAAATAATGATAAATCGATGTTTGGTTCAATGTAAATAAATATTTGATGAATGGTTCATTATTTCTGCAAATGTTGATTATAATACAAGTAATATAGTGTGATTTATTAGTTTGTTAAATGAAACATAAAAATTTTATTTTTGAGAACTAATCCCTAAGTGTTTACGTGATTAATAATCCGAATAATATTCTTTTCATTTCAAGAATTTAAAGTTTTATATACGGAAATCAGGCAAACGACGACTATCTATATAATATCGGTGTAATGTGTAGGTAAGTACAGGTGTTTTAATATGTTCAGGTACAAGTCGAATAGAAAAGAGCTTTCAATCGGCAAACTTGATTCTGTTCTGCAATCGCTCCTGCACGTAGGTACACGTATTTCAAAACTCTCGAATAGTACGTTACTGTCAGATTAAACAATTTATGCGGTGCACTTGTTTTCTATATTATATTTCTATTTCTTTTTTATTTAGCTTTACTGTGGTTGAAAAATAGGAAACGGTTCCTAGAATTTAGCTATACGTGATATAAGAAATAGTGGTCTGATCAGAAGCATCTGTGTAGTATCTTTAGTAGAATAATATTACTTATTAGTTATTACTATTAATATATTATTTATAAAACTGAAAATATACCGAGTTGAAACGTAACGAATTGCAAAAAATTAGTGGAGTGCTCAACATTTTCCAGTGTGAAAGGAGCTAGCGATATGCATTTTAATAATATTTTATCGTGTGTTGTAGCTTTAATTTTTAAACGTACATATAAGGTTTAAAAAAACGTATAAAATGTCGGTACAGTGGTTGATTCAAAAATATACTTTTATTTCTAAAGACATTTTAATTTAAAGGTGATATATATATATATATATATATATTAAATTCAAATAAGATACTATATCGATTTTTTTCTGAAGAAAAAGGAGAAGAAGAAACATTACGAGGGAATAAAAGGAATTTGTGATATATATATATTAAAATGGGGTTGGTTTAAAATTTAAAAATGTCAGTATTCTTAATCTATAGATGTTTAAAAAATCGTCATGACTCGTACGAGGATATGTAGCCCTTATCCCCGCCCCCTCTCTTTATGCACACCACTACATAAAATATATGTACACTTACATACTTCGACGTTTTAAATGCAAATGTATAGGTTATTAGTAATATAATTTGCTGACTCTTTATAACTATATTATGTGGTATAACCACAGATTAGATGAATACAGATGGATCATTCGCGATGTAAACAAAAAAAATGACGTCATTCGAATCCACCCATATCAGTGTTACCGCATGGTAGCACAATATATTTACCTAAAATTTAAACATTACTCCCGTGAGGTAATCTATTTGTGTTGTTTACATAGTGATTTTTTTCAAATTAAAAGGTTTAGTCTTCGATTAAAATTTAAAAAAAAACTCAACGATGATATTACTCAGTGCCTCATCCTCCTCTCCAAAAAAAATCTAAATACGCCCCTGATATTTTTAAAAATTATAACTGATAGTCGATATATATATATATATATATATATACACGCGCGCGCACAAAAAAAACACACACACACAATAGGCATATATGTTGTGTTTGTATATAGTTCGAAAATAATTTCCAAACTTCGTGATTTTGACATATTATGGTTCAATGTGTTTATGTATAATGTGGCGTGTAATGTAAAACCATCACGATTAATCACAATGGTTTGGCGATATTTCATTGTAAATTTATAATACTGAGGTTTAAAACTTTGTTTATGTTGTATATAATGTAGTATTTGACAGCAAGACATGGTAAGTTTCCGTGCGACCGGGTTTTGAAATCATTCACATTTCAAATATACGGCGGAAAAAGACTTTTAAAGAATATCATAGTTGTCCACGATAGTTGAAAAAACTAAGGATTATTACAATACTATACAGGAATCTAAGTAATAATGACCATTGGGAAAACGAGCTCGAAAAATGTTTAAAAGTATAAAAGTGGTCAGTTTTTTTTTTATTCATATTATATTAATTTATTTTATTAAACATATTAAACGTAGTTAATTATAAAAGTAAAACTAAAGTATTGCACATTTAATTTATGAAATAATAATTATAGTAACTAAAATTATATATTGCATTAATTCTTAATGTGAGTAATTGTACATATCATAATCATAATCAATAAATACGCAATTAAAATAGTTTAGAATAAAATAGAATACCTTAAAATGGAAACTGTTATTTATACATGTTCTAAGCACAAATATGAATAGTAATAATAATAATAATAATAATAATAATAATAATAATAATAATAATAATAATAATAATAATAATAATAATAATAATAATAATAATAATAAAAAAATTAATAAATAACAAGAAAAAAAGTAATAAGCTGCGGGTGTTGTGGACGCTGCTTGAGCGAATTATTTATATAAAGTTTTAGGGTTTTGTAATTACTATAAATTTGAAAGCAATGATAAATCATTGCATTCAATAAAATGATTCTGAGCGATGCTCCGGTGAAACACACTTTGTCTGAAAATTTAAAGTGGCGATAAACAAATTATGACATGATTTTCAAGATTTTTTTTGATAGAGTTGAATTAATGTAAGGATCGAATAAAAAAAAAAATGAATAACGATTTTTAAAGTATTGTGAGTAAATTACTAAAATGATTTCATGGTTTGAAAATGGGTCTTCAAAATAAATCTTTTTTTGCGTATATTGATTACATCATTTTAGGTTTTGAATGGAGTGAAGGATGTTCTGTTTTTAAAATGACATGTTTTTTTCTGAATTCTTTTGTGAATAGGTTTTCGAGTAGAAGGAGTTCTGATGATATTGACATTGACGTTACGTCCCAGTAGCAAATTGCACGTTGTTGGTATTTTCCTTGGATTTTTTTCTATTTTCCCAGTGCATTAACTAAATCTTAATTCAAAACAAACGAAAAGTTGCAAAAATATAAAATGAAATAAAACCGGTTATATTATGTCGACATATCCCTATTGTACATAGTCAAGTTTTGCGTTATTAAGAGTTCGAAATGTAATAGAAGCTTAGATAAAAACATTTATCATATTTATTAAGTATAATAAATTCCCATAGCATCACATTCGGAAGCTTGCTGAATTCGAAATAATGATACAATTATTAAATTGTTAACTCACTGTAGCCGGTATTTAAACCACTACCTATTTTTCAATTAAATTCCGAAGAATTAGATGCGATTAACCATTAAGTTTTGAATATCTATGACTATATTCTTGCGTGTGCTTTTATGAACATTCCAAAACAGAAATGATAGAAATAACGAGAACTTTTTTGTTTTTATTAAAACTGGCCATGGCCTCTAGACCGCGAATGAGGCGCGGGGCCCATTTTTTTTTTATAGCCATATTTTTTAACTAATAATTTTACCCTTAAGATTATTATACAATTTTATTATTAGATATATATATATATATATATTTTGTATGACATTAGATAATATAAATAACAGCACACACAAAACAGACATAAATACATAGACCATAGTATAAAGTGCGTTGTGTTTAGACCAGAACATATTTGATCGTGAGTATCCGTGTGTATTAGTACCTATGCCATTGCGGTGTAAATGGCAAGCACTGTAAATCGTTTGCGAGCATTACGAAAGTGCCACAACATTTGACTGTAAAGTTTTATCTGTGAAGATGAATCGTACGTATGTAAATTAAAACGACACAGGTCTTTGTATGTACAGTTGGCCGAAAATAAATTTAAAAAAAACCAATTGATAAATGTGTACAGTTAAATCGCTCAGTTTTATCTGTAGTGTACTTTTAACCATCAATTTTGCAATACTGCAATAACAAAAAGTCCAACTGGCCCGGTGTTGTTCTTATATTTATGATATAATAATATATATGCTGCACATTTAAATAAATAAATAAACCGGGTATTTACGTTATTACTTAAATCTGTAATTTTATTTAAAATTTTTAACTCGTGTATCTTCTTGACGAATAGAGAGAGAGAGAGAGAGAGAGAGAGAGAGAGAGAGAGAGAGAGAGAGTGAGAGTGAGGGAGTGTAGTATTGCTTAAACTATCATACCACATCTGTGCGTGTCAAAAGAAGACCGTGTTCTCGGTTATTGAAAATGTACCTACAACACAACAACTTACTGAATATATCACTCGAACGCGTTTGTTCGAGGAAAGTTTGAACTTAGCTGGAACAATAATAATAAATGACTGGCGTTGCCGCCACCGTCCGGATGAATATCAAAAGAGATAATCAGATTTTCACCGAGCACAATGGGTGTTAATTACTTTATACTTATTCCACAGGATTTTGGAAACTTTCACTATATTATAATATTATAACGTGTTCTTTTCTTCGAGTCGAATCGGATTCGCGTAACTTCCAGTGTGAATGAAATACGTATTACACCACACCTCCCTTTTCCCGGTAATCTTAATCCAGTTGACGCGACTGCGTTATAATATATGTATAATATAAATACTCATAAAAAAAGGAAATATGTATTCAACTTACAGCTTAAATTTTAGTGAAACGTTGGATACTCTCATGATTTAATATAAGAATTAACAGTCTATATTATAGTAATCACTCTTGTCGTTGACTGTTTATTTTTAATATTTCATGTACACGTCACTGCCTCTTTGGCTTTTAAATTGAAACATATTTTTAATAAAAACAATTGAAATATTGTCGTTAAATACAAAAAGGGACCAAATTTTTTGTACGAATCAAGGCAATTATAGCAGTTAATATAAATTATAATAAATATAAAATATAAAGTTTAATCTATATTGTTAATATTGAATACGGTTGCCATTTTCAGTCCAATCGAAAATTATGAAAAAGATATTAGAGAAAAATTGATTTGTGTATATTTATATGACGAAACAAATAGAAAGTCGAATAATTAAAAATACTGTATGTCTGTATATAATACATTTAATAAATTATTTCACTGAAAATAAGGTGATCTATTATGATTTACAGACTAATTGATTTGGTATAAGAGCTCCGTAGTTAAATTTGAATGTTATTGAAACGAAATAGTTGTAATCTAAAGGATTATTATACCAATAATTTGCATAATCAAGTTTAAAATCAGTTAAAAACTTACGAACTTTCGAGAATACTTATGTATACTTGACGAACTGAAAATTGAGTTTTTAAGTAATACATATTTATTTATGAATATGCATGTTAATAGTTAATACTTAACCGAACAATATGATTTACTGCGAAAAATTTAATTGACTTTTTTAGAATTTTGGATTAGAATTATTTTATTAATTTTGACGATGGACATTACATTTTTACATTAAACACATAGAATACTATGTTGAAAAACATCCGCGAACTAAAATATATGACCTATTTGTTTCGTTTTGGAAAATGAATACAATTTATAAATATTAATAAAATATCTTTAAAATGCGTGGTAATAGGGAATTCTTTGGCAGATTGTATTGAATACTCGTCGTCTGATTTGCATTATATTTCGTACGCTTAGACTATTTTCTTATTACAATATTAAGATTTTTACTTAACGATCAGAATTTTGAACTCAATCAACAACACTAAAATAATCGAAAATGGTAATAAAATACACATATATATATATATTTTTTTTATTTATTTATAAAGTATTTTACTCTGCTCCTTTGGTGGAAACTGTGAGTTTTTTCTTAATAAACTTCACTCGAACTTTCGTTTGTCTTCTGTTTATTTGACCTAATTGTGCTGTCCATTGCTCCGCCTTTTTTGATTTTTCTCTTTAAAACAAATAAAAATAAAACTTTTTATCGACTATAAGCTGTTCGTTTTCCGAAATCTTTATTTCTACTTATTTGAATGTCATTTACATTTCGAATTGTGAAATCGCATTCACGTGGTTCTGTATAAGGAAAAGCCTTCTGATTTAAAAAAACAATTAGGAAATATATTATGCATATTTCGTGCGAAGATGCAGTATTTACGAATAAAAAAAATCATAATTTATTTCGTTATTATAAAATTGGTAGATGGTAATTATTATGTACGCTTATTGTTACCCGGTATTTACTTTAAACGTATATTCCCATAAAAAGTACTTTAATTTAATTTTAATATATATATATATATATATGTGTGTGTGTACGTGAACACACACTTATAAATTTATATATGCATTTTAACGGCACGTCATTGATCCTATAAATTTGCAGGAAAATTTAATTTTAATGAATATTATATTTTGTGTTTGATTTAAAATATTATTCTCAAAAATATTTTTAATAAGTAAACATAATTTTTTCAATAGGGATAAATATTTACACAAGTTGTAATTATTATTATCAAACAATAAATTATGGACACTATATTTTGCTAATCAGAACAGTCATTATAAAAAATAAAATAATAATATCACGGAAACTCGTAAATACATTTAGGTAATAAAAAACCTCCGATATATTGTTGTAACCAGAAAACGTATTTATATGTATTACTTATATTTTCCACGTACTTGAAAAGCTAAAATATTTAATCGAAAATTATTTTATATACATAAAAAAAGTATATTTAAGTATGGTTATAAATAATATATTATTTTGAATATTTTTTAAACTGAAGTACTTTTTAAAGAAAATATGATAGGGAATTCTAAATTTAATAGTACCTATGTCAAACTTGGTTTTTTTTTTTACTTTTTCATATTGGAGTGTGAGATCAGTGTGATGCAAAAAATTGTAGAAAGCTATCGAAAATATCTTACGTGATGTTTTTGGAATACAAATTTGTTTCATAGAAATTAACATTTTTTTTTTTTTATAAAAGCATTTGTAATGAAAATAAATCACGTCCGAAATAATATTCATTAATATAAATTTTCTATTACAAATATATTATATATTTTATCGGAATATATATAACTATATTTTTTGTTGTTGTGGTAATTATTATGTTATACTTATAAATAATGTAAATATAAATCGCCAAAGGATTAAAACGCTTTCAGTCAACAATTCAAAACACAAAACATAAAATTTTTTCATCCTCAAGGTGGCGCGAATCTAATTGAATAGGTAATATTAATATTTAATAGTGTACACCCGTATTGTACCTATAATGTATATTTTTTTATTACGTTTATAAAATCAAATAAATTATTAAAAAAACGTGTTTTATATTATTTACGCGATGTGAGTAAAAAATTTGAGTTGCTATAAAAGTGTTTAATTAATTAATTAATAATAATAATAATAATAATAATAATAATAATAATAATAATAATAATAATAATAATAATAATAATAATAATAATAATAATAATAATAATAATAATAATAATAATAATAATAATAATAATAATAATAATAATAATAATAATAATAATAAAAATTATAATATGTTCGAAACCTTTTTTGGACCCTGGTATATATTATAAACATGAGATTACTATATATATATTGTTGAGGTCTCAATTTTTTTATGACGCGGATGCCATTGAAATTCGGATGACTCGACTATACTAGATATATTTATAGAGCATAATAATATATAAAGCGTTAAAAATAATAAGCGAAAAAATTATCTCGTACACACAAACATATAATATTATATGATATAAAGTTAAACAGAAAAAAAAATAGAACAAAAAAGGATATCACACCGAGTTTTACATAAATATAATATTTAAAATATATATATCAAACAAGAGAGAACGGAATGCAACAGACGTTTTTACAGTGGAATATCATAATAATATTATATACGAGCACATAAATGTACGTATATTATTCGCGAGTTCAAAGTTGCGTATGTCATGCGTATAAAATAATAGAGTCAAGAGGGTAAATATCATGTACCTACACGATTATATAAAATTATCTTGCTTGTAAGCACTTAAATATATAATATACGTATGTGTGCGCACAGGCAGTTGATATTCTTTAAAAGTCGCTTATGTGAAAAGTAATTGTGTTGTTAACACACTGTTTGCGGGTATTATTATAATTTTATATATTTTGTCGGTAACATTGTAGTAATTTATCGATTAATCGATTTATATGTAGGTAGTATAGTATAATATAATAAACACTCGGCGGCGTTACACTTGTAGCGTCGGAAAACGCCAGTTTTAAAACGCATACAAAATTGATTTTATTAATTATTATTATTATCATTATTAAATTTTTTTTAAAAATATTAAATTATATCGCGTAAAAATTTCTTTTTACATTCGAATAAACGACAGCATGTTATTGAGTTTAAATTCTACATATAAAATTTATATGTACTTACATATACAGGCGTTTTTGGTATTTGTACAATGTACATATCGCGTATAGAAGAAAAATCGTTGTTATATATTTTATTAATATTATTACGCAGTATTAGATAGTAACGCAATGGAAAGTTTTAATAATTTTATATTATTATTATATAATATTATATTTTTAATATTATAATATAAAATATAATATATGACTTAAATTTATATTTTGATTTGCGGTGTGTTGTTGCGTATTTTAAATTTTTTTATTCATTTTTTTTGTCATTTCACTATAAAATATCAACGTTTGTGTGAATTTATTTATAATTATAATTAATTTTTTAACAATAATTGTACACGAAATGTATTTTTTTTATTAAATTTTAATTATTACTAAGATTGGTGATTTTGTGTGGGTTAACATTATATATTAAATATATTTTCAATCAAAATATCAATTCGTATCTTTAAGTAAGAATAATTTTTAAAGAAAATATGCAAGTCTTCGAAAGTTACAAATTTTTGTATAGCTTATTAAGATTATACAAAAAAAAATGTTAACATAAATGTTGACTTACACTCATATTTTTCATTTCATTGATTTCAAATGTTTAAAGTTACGTTAAAAAATTACCTTGGCTTAGTGAAATGTTGAAATTTGCTAATTAGTATTAAAACAATAGCGTGCTAAATTAGCTTAGAAAATTAAATTTATTTATATTATATTATTGAACTTATGTTATATAACACTTTATAACATCAGTAATAAATAAATTAAAAGTAATTTAACTTAATTTAGGTACTTTTGTAAAAATTAATTAACTTAACATTCATTTTTTTTAAAGTAGTAACTTTCTAAGTTAAAAATTAATTTTTGAAAAATATAGCTGCGATATTCGGTGAACAATAATAAAAATTTATTATATTAATTTTCGGGTAGGTAGTGTTTGAGGTACGTGAAGTTGGCACTACAATATAAGCACATCTTTCTAAAACTTTTCCAACAAATCGTACTCGGATTTGTTGGATATTGTTGGACAATTGTTGGAATTGGTTGGATAGATGTTTACGAGATATTCAACTTTAATGTTTGTAGTGCCAAGTACATACCCAGCACTACATACTAAAGAAAAACTCATAAAAATCATCCAACAATATTCATAAATCAATGGTAAACGTTGTTGGACATTTGTTGGAATGGAGTTTACGAGGTATTCAACTTAAAAGTTTAAAACTACATACCCAGTACTTGATACCAAAAAAATCTTCACAAAACTCTTCCTAAAATACATATTTATACATCACTGGTAAACATTGTTCAATATTTGTTGGAATTTTTTCCAAAAAATTCTAATAATCGTCCAAGAATGCCCAACAATGACAATGCGCATATTGTTGGATGAGTTATGTGAGCATTTTTTTGGTATATAGTGCTGGGTATGTAGTTGGTACAATAAACTTTTAAGTTTTAAACTTTAAAGTTGGATATCTCGTAAACTTATTTCCAACAAATATCCAACAATGACGTATGAATATTGTTGGATGATTTTTGTGAGTTTTTCTTTTGTATGTAATGCTGGTATGTACTTGGCACTACAAACTTTAAAGTTGAATATCTCGTAAACTTCTTTCCAACAAATTCCAACAATGTCCAACAAGTTTGAGTATGATTTGTTGGAAAGGTTTTAGAAAGAATTGCTATTATTATTGTAGTGCCAACTTCACGTACCTTAGTGTTTGTCGTTCTCCTATACGACAACGAATGGAGTTTCTTGTATAGGAGAACGACAATAACAATACATTTTATCATCATATAATATTATTTATATATACATAAATTCCATTACAACACGTGTGCAGCATGACCGTTCATGATATAATAAAATGCGCTGCCACACAATAACTGTCGCAAGGTCTCATTTCACGCGACAATGGGCGTGGTTACGAATTGCAGTCGCCAATTAATAACTGACAGCAACGCCATCTCTGGAGCGTTGAGTACGTTTTACTTTTGGTATGTCGGCCCCTTTATCATAAAAATAAGATGTGTTTATGCTCTATAATTTCATCATAATAATATTTTATGTGCGCGTAAATATATTCTTCTTTGGGAATATATGCGATGTTTCATAAAAATGTATTAAATACTGAAAAAGCTGAAATGAAAGTAACAATTTATAAAAATTATAAGATAATTAAATTAATCGTAATCTTTAAAAAATTACTTTAACAGCCATTTTTTGTTAAGCATTGGCTCTGTTCTTTTTTTGAACCGCTGGGGTAAAACATTTTTATAGGTACCCACCTACACCACAGGGGTCCAGGGGACCATGCCCTTCTCCAAGATTCCTAGGCATGGTAGTTGTGACTTGTGGACCATAATTATTATTAGTAAATAAGCAAAAAAAAAAAAAAGGTCATCAACCCAATTTTTTTTTTTTGTCCCTTTTCTAACTTACATGATGCAATATAACCTTCCCAGATCACTATGTTCTGATTCTCCACTTAGCGAGTGCGGTGTGATACAGACTACAAGCCATATTGTCGAAGAAAGCCACAGAACAAAATTTGAAGGTGGGGTGGCAGTACTGTATGATTGTGGACCAACGTCGGTCAAATGGTTAGAGGAACTTGATGTACGATTCTTAACAGCTCTAAATATGAAGAACATATCCTATTAATATTTAAGTTAATTTTGTTTTATTCTATATATCTACCTATTAATATTGTTAAACTTGAATTTAAATATGTTATTACTAGATAATAGTAGTACATAGTATATAGTAGTACTACTAGTACTATGATGCAGTAATTTTTATGCCGATTGTCATATGCGTAAATAAATAAATAGTACCGACTACAGATATACAGATGTACAGGCCGAGTTGGGAGTCTTTTTTGTTTTGTATTGATTATTTCACTGTGTGAACTATGGCCAGTGAGTCCAGCTCAATAATATTTTACAATATTACATTTAATTACATTAAATATAAATTTGTTTTCATACTGCCCGTTTTTATAGACACCTACCCACCATTTAATTTCTCTGGGATATTTACCCCACTTGACACTCGTGTTCGGCGCCACTGTTGTTAAGTATAGGTACTAAAAAAAAAAGATAGCGAGCCGCGGGGTATTGTGGATGTCTCTTGAGTAAATTACTTGTATAAAAAGTTTAATGTATTGTTATCACTATAACAATATATCGATGTAAACGAATAAAATAAATAAAAATATTTTAAGAAAAACAAAAATTCCTGTTATTTATTTTTAACACTCTTCGTACATCAATTTCGAATCGATTTTGCAATGGGTTTAAATCGAACATTGCAGTAGTATATGACAATATTTAATTGATTGATCGTGAAAGGTATAGAGGAAAACGGAAAACGTTAACAATATATACGCGCGTGGATTTATTATATCGTTAAAGACAGGAAATTAAAAGAGAAGTTTTAAAAATACAATTAAAGTACACACTATTATATGTACATACACCAGATGTTTCAATAGGTTATTCGCTTGTTTATTTTTGAGTGATCGTATTATTGTCTTCGCTCGTCGTCGTGTGTATATTTATATTAATATAATACGACATTCGTTTGCATCCGGTGGCGTTGAAGAACGCAGTGTTTTCTTTAAATAAATAAATAACGAAATAAATAACATAAATTCATTCATAAACTTAAAAAAAATCTAAGAAAATCCACGACTGATCGTTAATAAGCAATTTTAATAATCATTTTTTTAAATTTTTACATAAAATGGCTACTTTGGATTTCTCAAAAATATTTATTTATTGATATTTCGAAAATAAACGATAAAGAATTTAATTAAACATTTAAAATGATTTGCATACCTCCATCAAGCATCTGTGCCTGTATAGTGCAGGTATTGAATTCATAATATAATGATATAATTAATCTCAAAATAATTCTATAAATCATACAATAACAAGAAGATGGTAAAATTACCGTGCATTTTATCAACATCTAAAAATAAATATACCACGGGTTTTAATTTTTGCATCTGTATCAATCGCGGACTTAGTTTACTTCCTCAAGTATATTATTTTATTTCGTTTATAAAGGAATATCTTCCTTTTATTGGTTATTAGTTATTACTTATTAATGTTATGAACATTGTACATATTATGTTACTAGTTACTACAATATACACAAACACATGTTTTAAGTAAATAATATTTTGTATTATATATAAGCTTATAAAGAAAAAATTATGACATTTTTCATATATATTTTTTGTTTAACTGGTTTCATACATTTTAGACATTTTATTTATATACCGTAAAATGAGGCAACATTGATAAAAATTGTTTTAGTTTTTGTTTATAAATTATTGAAAAATAAAATTTTATGAAGTATTTATTTATTAATATTCATATGTATTCAAATAAAATTAAGTTTTCAAATTAATTTTTTTTAAATTACCTTGTAAATTTGAAATTAAAAAAAATTATCAACGTCATATTACAAGTAGGGTAACTTTGATAAATAAAGACAGGAATTTAGAAATAAATCAATACAAGCTTAAATAATTAATTAACTTTCTTTTTAATTCAAAATTAGCAATAGGTACTTAATAATTAACCAACAAATGTTTAAAAATTTAGATATACAATATGATGCATTGACTCATGTATTCAGTCAGGATATTTCACACATCTAGAAAACAGATATTTTTTTTATTGATGAATTTATTGATTTTCCAGCCCATTTGGTCAAAATAACCTTTTACAAAAATAAAATATCCTGCAAATCAAGTGGATATCCTCTTTTACCACACTTGACAAATGCTATTTCTTCTGCTTGTGTAAAAACGGTAGGAGCTCTAGGAACTTCTGTGTAGCAGCCGTGGTATTTATTATGAAGTGTACCATAAGGAATTTTGAATTTTTTTGAAGCTTTAAATATAATCAAATCTTCTGCAATTTTTAGGATGGCTTCGTAATGACGCAACAGTGTAGTTACCATATTGCCTCGTTCTAAGTTTTTCTTAGGATTACGAGCCATCTAGACGGTAAAAATATAGTTTTATTGATACATGAGAGATTATCAAAGTTAGCCTCACATGCATATCAGAGTTACCCCGAAGAACAAGTTTAGTAGGTAATAAAATAAAATGGTATTATAAAGAAGGTACAATTTTCTTTATGGTATAGTATACTACAGTAATTTGCACTTTTCAAAAATAGGACGATTTTCTTAATTTTGCATCAACATTTAATTGGAGTAGGTTTTTTTTAAACGCATATCACTTTGTGTTAATGCGTTTTAACGATAGGTAATATGATAACATATTATACTAATAAGATGCTACGTACGGAATGTTGTTAACACAATAATCCAAAGAGCACCACTGTCACGTGTTTGGTTATGAAAATACAATAACAAATTATCAATCAAATATAATAGAAAAATCAAAGTTACCCCGCAATACCAATGTTGCCCCATTTTAATGGTAATTATTATACTTTTATATTTAAACATATTGGTGGGCGTTTTTATGTATTACATACTAAAAAAATATATATAACTATATAAGCCTTAAATGTTTGCCCCCCCCGAGTGAAAAATAGTTCCTGCGCCACTGTGTTACTGTTTTAATTAGAAATCAATATAAAATTCTAAATATTTTTAACGTTTAAAAAAAAAAATCTAAAATACAATAATTGTATTATTATACTACAAGTTTATATTAATATTATTAAAAGTTAAAATATAAACTAAAAAAGGTAACGAGCCGCGGGGTGTTGTGGATATCACTTAAGTGAATTACTTGGATAAAGATTTTAGAGTTTTGTTTTTATTTTAAATTTGAAAGCAATGATAAGTCATTGCATTCGATAAAACGATTCTGAGCGGAGCTTACATTTTTCGTAAATATAGTCTAAAGTTACATATTTGGTGAAAATTTTAGGTTTCTATGACTATTAGTTTCAAAATTACGAAGAAATAAACAACAATCGATTAAGACGAAATTGCATTTTTATCGTTTTTGAGATATATTTTTAGGTGCTTTTGAGAAAATCGAAAAATTACCTCTCTAAAGTACCAACTAGATGCGAATTGCTGCCGGAAACAAAATGTGACCGCTCCGCTCAGAATCTAAAATATTTGTCAGAACAAAAGTTATTATACATATTTTGTCAGATCTCCATAGGACACATGCGGTATAATACTACGTATTTATATTCAATACACAGCATGTATCTTTTACCATTTTACGCTAAGGTTTTCTTATAAAACTGATAAAATGAAATTTCGACAAAATGAAAAAACACATTTTCCTTTAACTTTTACAGGTATTTTTACGGATAATTAACAATTTTACAAATAAGTATATGTAAATGTACCAAAAAAATAAATAAATAAAAAACATTTTCAAATGTAAACTACATATTTTTTAAAAGACTCTTACTGTTTATTTTGCTGAGAATTTCGGGTGGTCGAAATAAACATTTTGTTTCATTATTTTGGTAATCAGTAATCACTATGATACATATGATACATATGTGTAAGGCGCGCACTTTAGCCCCAATTCCATAATATTTTCCATTATAATTATAGTTATAATTAGTTTTTATTTTTATGTATACATTTTTCAAATTTCGTTTAGAATAATTATATTATAATATGAAAAAAATACAGATAAATTTATAAAATGTGTGTAATAGACGTTAAATAATAATTAATTTACACTTAGTTATTATCTATATAATATGTTGTATAATTATAAATTTTCTGTCGATATATATTTAACTTTTGGCGTGTTTATGATCGTCGTACCAGTTAATCGGTTCAATTTAATGAAAAAAAAATTTTTTTAAATAAATAATACGCATGTTGTTTACGAGTATACATACATTGTTTTTTTAAATCATTGCAATTTTGCGTCCTTCCTGCCCATTTCGCGTTAAACGGTTTTTATTTTAATAATAATATTTTTTTTTTTTTGTTAAAAGATAATGGCGCTTATTTTTTTATTATTGTTTTACTAGAAACTGTTTAGGCGTTTTCCGTTGAATTACATAGTTGTATTTTCTCAGCGGGGGAGTGATCACAATTACTTCAACACGGATATTTTTGGCTTCAAACAATGTCGTTAGAACATTTCGTGTATTATACATATTGTTCTGTGAAATATAATCATCGAGAGACGTGTTTTACAAAATCCTAACACCCACTTATCGATTAATTCAAGTGGATTTCACTTAACTCGAGAACCGAGGATAAAACTCCTCATTCAGCGTGAACGCACACACATATGCGTATATGTATACACATGCGCTCGTGTATGCTGAGGGTGTGTATGTGTTATATGAGTGCGCATGGAATTTCTACGCTTTTAATCATAATAAACGCCTTTGCCGAAAGGGATATTCGCATTGCAGTCGACCTCCCCGTAGTTACGTCTCGGAACAATAAAATTTAACTACCTTACGTGCGCAATTTAATTGGAACATCTATAAAAGATGAACGTCGTGTCTCCGAGGATCATTCAATTGAATTAAAATGTCCCCGGCAATAAAAGATAAAAAACAAAAATGAAAATGAAAAAAACGCCAAAAAAATCTTTTTCTTCTTAACTCTCTCTCTCTCTCTCTCTCTCACTCTCTCTCTCCTCTCTGTATATAACTATAAATAAATATACGTATACATATACATGTGGCAATCATTGAATTATTAATGTCAGTTACCCGGCAGAGTAGTGTCTACAGAGCAAGTTTTTATTATGTGCCCCAGAGTCTCTTTTAGTGAAACCATTTTATTATCATCAGCTCTTCTCACAGCGCGCTGAAAGGTAGTATTTTATGGTCACAAAGGTTATGCTCCAGTCTGCAAATGAATAATAAGTGAGATCGCCGCTTTGCCCGTTAATATTTTGCGAAACTCGCTTTCCTTTTACACGCTGCTACATTGCTAATAGACTTTTGTTTCTTAGAAAAGAAAAAAAAATATCTGAAATCTTCCGCTGTGTATAGTGATCCATATTCCCCAGAGTTTACATAGTCTGCGGTAAATCCCGTCGTTAAATTTTACTTTCCGTCAAAATTATAAAACTCGTAATTCTTCCCCGAGGGAATTTAACCGTTATACCTATTTGATATCATTACTCTAATCAGTGGCGTAGCCAGGGGAGATGTATTTGAATTTGTAATTTGTATTTTTTGAACATATAAAAAAAAAAAAACTTTAATATTATAATGTCTTGAAGACCATGGGTTGTGGTCAGTGCAGGCGCTCCAAAAATGTTGAAAGTCATTTACTATCTATAGTAATGAAATCAGAACTGCATATACTCGTGTATATATACATATATATATATATATATATATAAATATATATACATAAAATATTTATAATTACTGATGTAGAAAGTATTATCCAGTATATTATCCAGTATTTTTTATTTGTATATTATTTATAATAGATATGTCCTACTTCCTATTCATAATTATGTTCATATTTAATGTTATTTTATGATCACTGTCATTATCATACTGATAACAGATTAACACTTAACAGTCGCCTTTTATAATTGGTTTCTTGTGTAAAAAAAATGTTGATATTAAATGTTAAACTGCTAAATTTTATTATGTCTGAAAAAATAAAAATTGAGAATTTGTTGAGTTTTTACACACACAATTTTAAAGAAGTCATATACAATTTGTTTGTTTTTAGTTCTAATAAATAATATGTTTTTTTACGTCAAATATTTCTTAAGATATTTAAATTCTTTTATTGAGTACTTTGAATTTATTTTGAATATTAAATTACATTCCAATTATATAATGTTATTTCTCGAAGATAATTGTAAGTATACTAAAATGTTAGATTTGAATAATTGACGAAAGTGCATTTTTCATCTAAACTCCTGCATTAATAAAGAATAAGGATAACAAAAAAAATAGTTTAAAATATTCTTATATAAATTATAATAATCTCTTAAATTATTTGAGTTATATTTTAATACATAATTTAAAAAATAATATTTGTTTTCTATCATAGTTTTCAAAAGTATCCTTTACTATAATTCATATCTATATCTTCCGAGTTTCAAACATTTTTTATTTATTTTTTTATTTTTTTTTATAGAGCCAATACTTGGAAATATAAAATTAATGTAAAATTGTATATCATCACAATGATATAAACGACCAATCCTCCCTGAAGTAAAATCCTAATCCGATAGCTAAGCTACTGATTCTAATCAGAGAATGCAATTTTTTAATATTTAGGTTTACATCACAATTTTTTTATGTTAAATATTTTAATCATATCGTCTTTTTCGCAATTGGGAAATTGAACACAGAACTTTTTTCAAATTCTCGTAATATTTGAATGAATATAAATTATCACGTATGTATTATATAGCTTTGAACTTACAGTGATTAGAAATAAATATTCTATAATATTTTAGAAATAAATCTAGTTATCATGTTCTACACAGTTCTAAAAATTACCTAAATAACAGCCCGATATGAAGTTTGCCTAATCCAGTTAACACAAAATGGATATAAGAATATATATGGAATAATACTTTGGAATATTTGTATTATTCATTATTTAACCACAGATCTTCTGATTTCCTCTATAATTGATGAAAGAACCATTCCCGTGCACCCATTTGTATTATGATGAGACTAATCGCAGGAATAATATATATATATATATATATATATAATGATTTTATAATATTCTTTTAATATCAATGAATATCATTTAAGTTATACCATTCAGAATCATAGAACATTTATATATATATATATATGTGTGTGTGTGTGTGTGTGTGTGTGTGTGTGTGTGTGTGTGTGTGTGTATATAATAAACCTACATAAATTAAGATCAATTATATGAGGTATAATAAACTTTTATTTTGATTATAAAATATACATAAATACAATATATAATAATAAACTATAAAATAAAAGACAACTTCTAAACATATATAAAAATTATGTGATTCAAATAAAATTAAATACACATCTATTTATTTATATAACATATATAAAATAGAAATAAAACACTTTGCAAATAAAATGTATACATAATTATACAACGTTAAAATAAATAAAAGTTTATGCATTTAAAAAAAAACAAGATATTATATAAAATCAAGACCATATTATGGCATAAATGCAAATCTATAGGTATATATATATAAACTATATTATTATACTATATTATATATAAATTGAAAAAGAAACTTTTGCAAATAAATAACAAAAAATAATTAAAACGTTTAAATTAATTAGTCTGCATTAAGATATTATATAGAACAAAATGTATGATTAAAAAGAAAATGTAAAAATAAAACCATATAGCATAGAGAGAGAAACAACTTTTATTTAAAGTGAGCTGCCCACCAAGCGGGTTGCCAAAAGACATTTATATGATGTATGAAATGGAAAAAAAGAAATTAAGTCATGTAACGAATTAGTTTCATTAGTTATTTTGATTTTAATTTCGATCCTTTAATTAAGTTAAAATTGCATGTATTTAGTTAATTGTACCTGTTACCTATATTTATTATCTTTGATCTCATATTATTATCTGTTGAAACTATTATTGTCGTAAAATTGTTACTGTAAAACTACTGTACCTTTACCCCTTGCGGGTGTTAATTAATTAAATAAAAATAAGTAAATAAAATAACAAAGGTTTATAATTTACATTACGACACTGTTGCTGAATACAAATCAAATCTAGGTATACTCACCGAACCTATTTAATAATAATAATCCGCGACCCGTTGCGTGAAAATGGTGTGAATTAAATGTTATCGCATGTCATTTAACACACACACACACACACAAAGTGTAAATTTTCTGTTATACGGTCGAAAACGCGCTTATTGTATACGAGATTTATTCGGTGTATTTAATATACAGTTTTTGCCATTAGATGACTGTACGGCCATTTTCTCCGTATTATATTATTAATATTATATGCATATTGTATATATATATATATAATATATATAGAAGCCATAGCCATTTATTTTTTTAAACTTGTACAATTGACCATTAGTGAAATAGTTTTATACGTTTTGTAAAATCAGAAAAGAATTCATTAAATAGGTACTTATGAATAGTTATGAATGTTTATGAAATGGTCACTAAAACTTGACATCGTCTAATTTATTTCACGATGCAGTCGTTCGCTTTGTACAGTAATACAACATATATGGGAATTTCAAATACAATTTTAAAATTTAATCCTGTTAAAGTTACATAATAAAATCATTAAATGCAACGGAACAATAATAATAATAATAATAATAATAATAATAATAATAATAATAATAATGATAATGATAATGATAATAATATTAATATTAATATTATTAATAATTATTATAATAATTATAATAATTATTATTATATTATAATATATTTTATTTTAATTATTATTATTATTATTATTTTTTTTTATTGTATTGTTATTGTTATTGCTGTTATTATATTCTTCCCCTGACATGGTGGCTGACGTTAATTGAATCATTAAAACAACGCTGCGCGCCGTTGAGTTTTGGAAACATTCCAACACACTATATGTGGTTTTTAAGCACAGTACGGATGGCGCAGTCTTTCGCTATTATTTCTTTGTTATATAATACGTTTTTCAACCCTCGCCTCCGTACCACATCCACCAATCTTCATAGTATATATATATATATATATATATATATATATATATAATATATATATAGCCGTGTCTATCCATAGATCGTGATCTTATACACACGTATATTGATTTTATTTTTAATTTGTTTCCCTACCTTTTCGTTGTTTCGCGTGCAATTTCGTTTGGCTTGTGAAATGTATTAATCGAACCGGGTATATACAGAGTGTTTCTGAACTCAGTACCGTAAATTCGTACACACACTCAGTGGGGTGACCCAATGACGAAAGTTTTGAAAATTTTCTTCCATCATTAAAACCTAAGTTTTTACATTTTTATACACAGAATTTTGATATAAATGTAAAAGTAAATACACCATGGTATTCCCTGCAAAATTCTCATATGAATCGATATATCACATCATTTTTATAATATTCATAATAATAATAATAATATTAATAATAATGATAATGATAATGATAATATCATGTCATATGAGATTATTTTATTTTATTATTTGTGTACGTATATCTGAATTAACTTTTCCAAAATTCTCTTTATCCTGGCAACAAATATTTGTGGAATCAAAATGTGTGACAGTGCTACAGTACATAATATAACTTGTATAATTTTCGATATTGTGTATAATCAATTCGTTCTAATGAACTATTCACATTATATTATATTCAATATAATAAAACATATAGACAAATAAAACATTATTTTAATCGACTGATTTAACTAATATCAATAATAAAATGGTAAAATAGTTATTTCTGTTGTTGTATTATTCTTTTTGCTTAAAATCTGATGATGACTTTTTTTCGAAACCTTTAGTTAATAAATACAAATTTCATATAACAACGTCAATCAATACTCGTATATTTCTTTATTTTATAATACTCTTGTATTCACACACATATATACAATTATACATAAATATATTATTTACGAGTATTAAATTAAAGTTATTATTTCTATTTCTTATACATGTCCCTTTTATTATTTTATTTATTTTATTTTTTGTTTTTGTTTTTATTATTTTATTACATACAAATATATTATAATATATTTATGTATAAGTCGGAATACCCTATATGTATAGAATGTATAAAGTTACTGATATTAAATGCGACCAGTAAATTAGGTTGGATAACAATTGAAATCGAGATTGCACCAAATGTACTCTCCGCAGAGCCGTAAGAAGCACTTCTGGAGCCTGAGGCAAGTTTGAGAATATGCGCCCCCCTTCCATCAAAAAAAATTATCATAATTTTGAATTTTCGTGTACTGTGTTCGAAAGCAAACTCAATTTAAAATTTAAAAAACAGACATCAGGCGCAGATCCAAGGGGGCTAAAGGGCTTTAGCCCCCCTCCCTTGGGCTGTAGTTATTATTAATTTCTTATGAGGATCAATACATGACTACCTAAATAGGTATAATTTTAGGTGCTGATCATCGTGTAGCTCCCCCATTTGTAATTTCTGGATACGTGCCTGGACGACATTGACTAGTTATTGTTATGCATTTACGTGCAGGGGTGGACTGGCCAAGGAGGCAGGGGGGGGGGCGATCGCCCCCGGGCCCTCAGCCGTGTGATATCCTCAATTTTTGTTAAACTATAAAAAAAAATACGAGACGTAATAAGTACGTACAATTAAAATAATATTCGAGAGAATTACACTTACCCAGTGGCGGATTTAACGGTGGTTTAGTTGGCGAATTCTGATGGGGTCCCTGCACGGGGCTGGATTTAGTGGGCCCCCGGGCCTCCATATTTTATTAATTTATTCATTTCTTCCCGTATAAATTAGTAAATTTAATAGATAATATACAAATAATTAATTTTGATCCCCTAAAATTTTAAAAACGTCTTATATTGTCAGTACACAGTGAAAATTATAGGACACAGGGTCCCCTTATAGAACCCAGGACCCTAATGTAGAGTATTGCCTCCCACTCCGGTGATTGCGCTACTGACCACTAATAATGATGGGCCCAGCTGAGCGCACCCACTTATCTAAATCCGACTCTTGTTGTTATTTTTCCTTATTGTTCCTTATTTTAGTTGTATATTATTATTCTCGGACAACCTTCTCTCACAGAACACAGGTACTTACCAAATGGATATTGGATTACTTATCCACTGTCCGTAATTGTCGCAGTGTTTTGAATAACCGAGACGATATATATCAATGAGTCTGATGGTGGTGCCCGGTATAAATATTATAAATTGGAGTGTTATGTATGTTTGTGTTTAGCTCGTGTTGGCTAACATCAGCAGATAAGGATTGACGACTGCCGGCTCCGGCCGGGATTTACCAAAATAAATGTTTATCGCATAATGATAATTTAATGTTACAATATTTGTAAAATTAAGGTGACCGTATAGAAACTTTACTACAATAATAACAGTAAAAGAATAATTATCAAAGGCAGAAGATACCTCACAATAATAACAATAAAAAATAGTTAGAAATAATAGTTCAATAATTTTTTTTAAGTAGGACATTTTCAAATGCTACCTGTTAATATGGTGGACAAATATTTTAATTTAAAAAATTTGTCAAGGTTTAGCGCCCCCATTGCATTGGCGCCTGAGGCAAATGCCTCAACCGCCTCACCCTTGCTACGGCTCTGACTCTCCGCACGCCCTTCTTTTGTCAACAAACAGAAAAATTCGGGTCGTTTGGTTTTCGTCCAAAAAATTGCACGCCCGTAACATTCAGCAGGTCGACCAATTGACTCGCCCGTCTCTTTCTCTTTCTTTTATATACACGTACATAATATGTATATATACATATATGTATATATATATATATATATATATATATATATATATACTCGAAAGAACGAAGGAAAAAAACATTTAATCGATATAACTGTATAGAAATAAAGACGGTCTGCATTTGAACAATTCAAATTATCGAAGTTGAAAATAACAATTCGGGAGAGAAAATATTAGTTTAAAAATCTAAATATAATGTATATATATATATATACTTATATTTCAATAAGTATATTAAATATATTTATGAACTAATGCAGTTATTAATACAAATAATATATAATGCAGGCTTTCAGGAGTGACGTAAAGTTTTTTCGTTTTTCAGTGCAAACATTACAAACAAACATTTGTACACATAATTTCTTGTTCAAGAAATCCATTTTATAATCTATTTAAATATAACCATGTTTACATTTTAGTTTGTAAAATGTAATTTGCTGCTGTGTAGGTATTGATTTATGTAATTTGAGACATTAATATGTTAATGTTCAGACGCTCAATTGAACAACGGTAAGCAATTCGTCAAAGTAATTTTTGAAATTCGCGGTAAATACATCAAATCAGTTTGAAAATTGTAGTATATACGACGAAGAAACCATTGAAAACAATCTGATACGGAATTGCTATATTTGAATTACGGGAAAACGGGACCAAAAGGAAGTTCCTTACTAAGCCTTTAGATCATTCTTAAAATACCTAATGCCTTAGGAGAAACTATTCGCAAGGCTTACATTATTATAATATTGGTAAATTATGGTATAGGTTATCAAGAGAGATTTAAATTCTAATTCTAATTTTAAAAAAAAATATATAATTTAATCAAATTATTTAGTACGATTGTATGGAACACAATAGTATAACACTATAACGCATCGGATCGTGCTTTACAGACTTTTATTATACTTATTTTCCCAAAAATTATACCGTATTATTGTGCGAGCTATCCGAACATTTGCGAAATCGTTTTAGCGAACTCATTCGCGGTATTGTCGGAGTAAAATACATTCCGCATGGAAGTTTGAACTAGTTAGTGGTACCGATAATGGTTTTGTAAAAGTATGTGCTAGACGAGGTGGTCAGTTGAACTATACGAAAAAAGGGTTTTTTTTATTATTATTAGTGGGTTGTATTTGAAATGGAGTCAATCAAAAACGTAACTAAAACCTTTGTTAAAGCGATTTAAAAACTTCATTTTTTTTAATCACAGAAACACTATTGAAAAAATTTTTAATAAACATAAACAAAATACAAGGTACAAGAAAAAATGGATCTTTTCACAATTATATATTGCTGCAGTTTCGAAATCTATACTATTGTATTATACGTTTTATATGGGTAGACGTATTAATTATCGACGATGATATAAACGTAAATTAATAAACATATATTAAATGATATAATCAATACGATCAAGTACGGTTAAAACATAATTTACGACCGCGACGTATAGAATTATGAGAAATACGAGTAAATATACGATTGTCAAAGAAAAATAAAGTATATATAAAGTTGAATGTTATTTTAATTAAATTTATATTAAAATTTTGTAAACCGGGACATTAAGATTGTTTCGGGTAGATTGTCGAAATAAATCGACCTATAATACATATATATATATATAATATATATATATATATATATGTTAAGTATAGCGGTAGTGTTGAAGACACATAATAATATGTTTGCGTTGGTACACGGAAACCGGAAGCTGATAATGGCTATTGGCGACTGCGATACTAAACGTCGTCCCGATTTCAGTCGATATTCTCAAAGTTTGGCCAACCACCCGAGGTGAATAATCACGTGCCATCTGCACTGTATAACGTGTAAGCAAGGTCAACGGGTAACGACACAAAATTCCTCCCTAAAATACCATATATATATATATATATATATACGATGATACCGACACCCTTAAAATATAAAGTAAAAAGTTTTTTTTTAAAATTTGGCAGTCTGCTTGCCCTCATTGGACGTCTGGCCAAGGTCCAGCTTTCAGAATGAGAAAGTGTGGAGAAAAAATAAATAAAATAGAAAGGTATATACACACGGTTTTTGGACTTTAGTCGTGGAGGTCAACTACTTTAATACTTTCTGATCAATAAACGTGAGACACACATTGTTCTATTCCAATACACATTACAACATGTTGTTACATGTATTAATTCCTTAAAATATTACGTTTCTATTGTATTTTCTATATAGATATATATATATATATATATATATATATATATATAGATATTATACCTCAGATGCAAAATTTACCCCTTCATGAGTTGGACTATGCAAAATGCTACTGATTTCATTACTTCGATAAACCATTTTAAATAATTATGTAAATAGTATGTATAGTTCGAATCCCCCGGTCTTGAAAGACTGACCCATTTCATAAATTGGGCAATTTTACATCTGGGGTGCTGGCGACTGGGGTGTAACATAAACATATAGATACACTTCTAAATTTACTTATTTGCTCTCCTGTTTTTCGTATCAAATAATAATGATTAATAATAATTTTAACAGGTTGGTAACGGATGAAAGTTGTACATCTTAACTTTTAAACGAATATCCCATCGTACAACCGATGTGTAACATGAAATGTTAGGTTAGGTTAACCAAACCTTACCGTTCTATTTTCATTATTATATCATTGTTGTTAAATATATAATATTTAATGATAATGTACGTTAGTATTTATTCTTCCTCTTGTACTCATAGAAGCTATACAATATGCGATTTATAGAATAGACTTAACATATGCGAGGTATATAGGTGTATATACGGCACACGCGTTAGACAAAACACGTCATTACGTTTTGTTTTCAAATGAATTATCCAACCCATTTTTATCTCATTCTAAATTAACTAGTTTTTCGAAAGCAAAAAAAAAATACAATTAAGTCTTACGCGTTCTTTCGACTAAACTTTTTCTTTCTCATAAAAAGTACGGATAAGAAAACAATTTTTATATACTTGAAACAAAACCACTCTTATCGCGTAGTACATTTTATTTTGTTTTATTTAACACCGCCCGTTAAACGGCATGGACGAAAAATAATCGCGTAAAACAGCATGAAAAGGTAAATTAAATTTTTAAAAAAATTCCAGAACAAAAACGTTTGAATTTTTGGGTCAAAAAACATCACGGTAGAAAAGTGTGTTAGATATACGCGTAATATTTCACGTTTTATATATATTAACGTAACGTAATACGTATATGTACTGTTAACGGGTTCTTTTTAAGAATTAAAAGTAACAATATTGTTGGATTTTTATATACGTTTAAGTACCTTATGAATTAAAGTTTTTATATCTGAACCAGTAGTATTACTATTCGTAGAAGTATCCAATGATTTAATCACGTGCCTGAAAGCGTCGATCTGAGTTTTAAGTTTGCCATCTTCCTTCCTAAAATTGATAATATCCGACGTAAATTTCTTCAGTTTAGATATAATCACATCAGTTTTTGAAAAAATAATTTGTTAGAAATTGAGACTAGCTTAGAATCGGGAAATTTTTCAATTTTAATTACATCTGACAACGTAAATCCAATCTTAATAGACTGAATAGACATGGGAGATTTTTACGATTTTAGACAATATGTATGTATAGCACATTGAAGACACGAAAGTTTAAATCACGAGATGTTCACGGCTCCACAGTTGATACTCAACAACATTATATTAACAATATTATGTAATCGTAGTTATAGACGTCGCCGTTGATGTTGTACCTTCGTGCGTGGACTCATCTTGTTGACAAATAATCTCATGAACATTACGTAAATCATATTACACCATTCCGGCATAATAATTTGCGATTTGTTTTATTTGAATAATTAAGATGTACTAAGCGTTTTATGCAATACACTATCGCTTTCGTATATTTCTATAACCACCATTTCTCGTGGTGCGTGTGCTCATTAATCTAATCGTTAATGCCCTTTGTCATCCGCACTCGCACTCGTACTTGCGCTTTTGAAGTAACGGCTGTAGGCCTCGGAGTCAGACCTCGTATTCAGATGATAAAAATGTTTTCGTCCAAAAAGTAGACAACAAATTTGTAAAAAAAAAATTTATTGATTACACAAATTATCTATTTAATTTTTTATTACACCAGCAGTTTACTAAGTTAACAATATTGTAGAATTCAACCGTCTATATAATATTATGTGTATACATGTAAGTTTATGTAATTACTAATTATAGTTTTTATACATATAACGAAGTAACAAAGTTGTATTCGGAAAACTTAGAAACTACTTAACCAATTTCGATGGAATTTTTACTGATATTTTGCTTATTACCAATATATGATCTCTTGAGTGTTATAAAATTGTATTTATGATTTCACTGTCATCGCATATTCGCATCAAATGAATAAATTCATAAAAATTAGGCGCAAACAATAATTTAACATTTACCGTTTTATTATTTTATTTCAAAAAATAATAAGCAAGATATAATAGCTACATCTGCTTTGTCCGTCCATATTTAACATTTAAAATTTAAAATGAGTGATATACTTGACTATAACTAATTTCAAATAACAATAAATATCAATCGTTCACGATGTTTTGGTGAATATAGACAGTAAACTCGGAGAATTTCTTAAATTTGATTTATCTAAACTGTTATAATTAATTGTAAATTCTGAGCGGAGCGAGGGATCTAGTAGTTTTACAATGATGTTATATTTTTGTTTTAATTCTGAGCGGAGCGAGGGGTCTAGTGGTTTTACAGTGATATTTATTTATTTTTTTTTTTGTCTATCCTGTGTACGAATTTTTGACCAGAAGGAGTGCTCCGATCTCTTCGGTCACAGTTTGTTTCCAGCAGCAATTTTCATCTAGTTGCTACTTTAAAGAGATCATTTTTCGGTTTTCTCAATAATTTTTTAACGCGACGCAATAAATTACTAAAAAATTACGAAAAACCGCTAAAAATGGGATTTCGTCTACATCACGTATTGTTCTTCCGCTATAATTTCGAAAATAATCATTCTATTGTCTTGAAATTTTCAACAAAAATGTTGAAATACCTATACTTCAACTATATTAAAAAAATCTTGCAAATCGTCTGTCACAATTTCTTTTTATGACTCTTCCAAATTTTCGACAAAATGTATTACACCGAAGCTCCGCTCAGAATCGTTTTATCGAATGCAATGATTTATCATTGCTTTTAAATTTATAATAAAAACAGAACTTTAAAATCTTTATCCAAGTAATTCACTTAAGCGACGTCCACAACACTCCGCGGCTCGTTACCTTTTTATAATATCGACTTTAATATTGTACGAATAAAACATGATATACGATGAACGCGACAAGTAATAAAAAAAATATATATTTATATTATGCCGACATACAATTCGAAGAGTTACACCGCCTGTGTGAACTGGACTTATAGAACCTGATAAAATATATAAATACCCAGTTTAACAGTATTGTCCGGGACGTTCCCTGTTATGCGCTAGGACAACGACACAGAAGTTTCTTGACAATTGAAAATCCTTAGAAATTCCAATAATTTCAATCGACTGAAATCGCATGAATATTATAAGTGAAATTTCATAGTGTGAGGTATAAATTTGTATGTATTATCTAATATTACACAAGAGGAAATTACTGGGAAAATGGATGAAAGTGTTAAATGAAGTACCAACAAGATAAAATTTGTTATTGGAACGTAATGCATGTCGATATCATCCAAGCACTGTTTCTACATGAAAGTTTTCGTAAACAAGATACACATCATTGTAAAAACAATACAGTCTTCGCTCGCTCAGAATACCTATAATTTATAAAACACACTTTAGTTCTAATAATAATATCACATTTATAAATAACAGATAAGGAATACTTGGCAAGTTTATTCATTTTTACAGCTCGTTTTGTTAAGCTGATGATAAACAAAAATTGATCAAGTTCAATGTTACTATAATAATATGTATGTAGTAAGTTGATTTATACAAGTATTAGGATATATGTATGTATATTTAAAGTATTTAAACATTTACGACTTACGTGTACACCTATGCAAACGTCAAAGTATCAATAAATTAAGTGTAGGTACAAAATAAAAAAAATGTATTTAAAAAAAAAAAATGTAAATATTGAAATAAAATATTTTTTAAAGCATCACACACAAACTTATAACAATGTATTTAATCCAAAGTAAGTTTTATGGAGTGTAAACACGGACAGATTTAAACTCTTTTTACCGTACGCAATTAATTAAGCCATGTCCACAACACCCCGCGGTTCGCTACCTTTTTATAATTTTTTCTTTACGTATATGTATATTAACTTATAAGTTATTTCACGAGGTTTCATTGTATATCCTACACAATTCACTAATAATGTCTATTGGGGTTTATTTTACATATATTATTTGCATATGATGTGTATACGCGATCTAAATATTATTTTTGTATTACAAATAATTTTGCAAACGTCTACGTACTCGTACATGTCAAAAATACACACCTAGTTACTTACTATTCTGTTCCGGGACATGAAATCGGCACGTTTTCCTTGCATTCGTGCTCTGGTTTAGCTAGGTTACCGTATTTATTCAAGTATGTTTCAATTTATAATTTATACGCTTGCGCATTATTTAAATCTTAAAGTCATACGCGTTTTCAATATGATATTCGTCCTTTTTCCAGGTTCACAGCAACCATATAATATATTCTGATTCCGCATTTCGTATCCGGTAAGTACCTACTTACCTATTCATATACATACATGGTTTCATAAAATTTTAACACGGTGAAAGTGTTATGATATGTATATTTATAAAATACTTATTATAAAAAATATATTTTAAATATTCGTTTATTTCGGTTCGTTCAACTTAACCGACTGAAGTCAGAAGTGACGTTTACTTCTGAAAACCTTATATCAACATAAATTGCTCTAAAATGATCATTCTTCAGATTTGTAAATGAAAAAAAAATTAGTTTATTCGTAATTATCATAGAGAAAATCTAATAAAAAACGTCTATAATTTAATATATTATTTAGTCGCTTTTACATTTAATATAAAATTTTTAATTTGTGAAGATTAATTTACGGTTGATAAAAGTCATTAGTAATAACTCGTTACGAGGTTTTGATGCAACTAGTAATTACAGAAACATAAGTACAAAAATATTTTTAGTAATTTTATTTGAAATCTCATTATATTCATAATTCATGGTTTTTTTTTTCATTAAATTACAAACTTATACTCTCTGTACGATAAATACCCAGTAGTTATAATAAGATTACACTTAAAAAATAATATATTGATTGACACTATTTTCGGGACAGATTTTTTTATGCGTATTACGCATTATTATTCTGTTAAAAAACCTAATTAATACAGTGCCGTCATTAACATGCTGACTAATTGAATGGCATTGTAATTTAATTATAGAGAACTTTATGGAAACTTTGTAAAATAAAAATTCAGAAAGTTATTCGCTTCATTCATGATGGGCTTTTTTTGTCAATATATATCTATATATATATAAAAATGGAGCCAAAAATGTATAACAATTCATCAATTGAGAACGGCTGGGCCGATTTGGCTCAAATTTTTTTAATTGTTCTTAATTGCCAGGAAAAGGTTTTTACGAAAAAAAATTTTGGAAAAACCCTTTTTTTAAAAATTTTTTTGATCATTGTTTTTTTTGTCAAAACAACGTTTGCCGGGTCAGCTAAATACAATTGTTCAATGACTAATTTGTCGTTGGATAGCTCCGATATTTAGCCTACTAATATAATATATATATATATATATATATATATTATATATATATATATATTATATATACATATATAACGATGTGAGACGATGCTCAGTAACCAACCGCATTTATTGTGTGTAACAAACAATTATGATCGATATATTAAAAACAACTTACATAATCATATAATAACACAAAATAAATTAATACAAAAAAAATAATAATGCAACGTTATTTTCAAATTTAAAATATAACTTAAAATAATAATAAATAGTTTTAAACTAATGTAACTGTAACAATACTCGCGAAGTGACCCATTCGGACATTTATAGTAGTCAGGTTAGGTTACTATACAGGTCCTGTTACCTCATTCGTCATTTTTTGAATTCATAATAGTCAATAGATAATTTCAGCTTAAAGGGATTAGATTGTACGTATTTCTTAAATTACAATCTACAAGAAAAGTTAAAAGGATTCTCTAAGGAGTCAAATTTAGGTAATACATGGATTATGGAAGTATGGATGTACTGTGTGTATGAATTGTAAATAGTAAATAATGTATATGACTCCCACGTACTACTCGCGTTTTGCACAGACGTTCTTGAATGAATATGAAGAGAAAAGGAACGGACCTGCGGCCGAACCCAATAAGTTACTGTCGCGCGCGTGAGCTAGATTGTTTATTTTTAATAATTTTGTTAAAAGTATCAATATTTTACAATCTATTGATGTGATAAAAATGCTAATTTCGATTTGGATTCGGCATGAAATTCGCCAGAGATTAAATTTCTAACTTCTTTATTTATATTATGTGATATTCATATCGGTTTCCTAAATGTTATAACCAATTATAATTGATTGCTTAGTATGCAAATTAGATCTTGGTAATATAAGAAACGAACTGTATCCATTGTTCTTAAGATTTATGAGGAACAATCGCGTTGCATGCATGTTTTTAGAAAAAATTGTTTAGGATTTCAATAATTATACTTCGCGAAGAATGTATACAAATTATTAATAAAACTACATTTAGTTTTATGTATATATATATATATATATATATATATATATATATATATATAATATATATATATATATATTATATATGGTTAATACATAATTAAGTTACTTGGTTATATATGTGTGTACAAATAATTTGTCTTTGTGATCTAGGCAACGCATGTCATGATTGAATATGTAGTCAATATTATAGTAAATGATTATAATTTAGTTAATTAAAACGATAATTTAAAAGCTGATAGTTGTAAATTATTATTAATTATAAGGAATATAATTTTATACACCAAAGATACCGCAGAATCGTATAACGTACATAATTATATATGAGCGAGAATCTACGAGCATATACGTATGAGGCATTTACAAAACGGTTATAAAAAATCACAGATTTACGCAGTATTAAGTTAAAAGCTTTGTTAAAAATTGTATACACTATATTATTTAAGTGTGTATATATATCTATCTATATATATATATATATATATATATATATATATATATATAAATCAGTTTAATTTACATCTAGAATAACGTTAAATAAAATACTGCTCGGGATAATGAATGAAAACGCCAATATTCAAATTTAATATTTTGTCATTTTCTTGTTAAGTTAATTTGCTTTGATAATTATTTCGAAATAAATGTTAAACGAAAATAGTAATTAACAGTGACTGACATTTGTTGTCAATTTGAAATCGTCGCTGTATATAAAATAATTAAAACGTATCGACCGACAGAATTTAACTTTTAAATTTTATTAAAAAATCGTAGGTAATGAAAAAGGGCGTAGGTAAATTGAGTCCTAAATGAATTTATCATATGTCAAAAGCGGTGAATTGAGTCCCATGTAAAAAATAAAACAGTAAATCGAGTCCCATGTCTAATAATTAAAGCGGTATATTGAGTCCCGTCTTTTAAAATGAAAGCGGTAAATTGAGTCTTGTGTCTTAAAATGAAAGCGGTAAATTAAATTCCATATATTAATATATACGAGTATTATATGAAATCTCTGAAATACGTATTTATCACACAGATGATTAGTTAAAAAACAATAATTCATTAAAAAATAGAACAATAATTATATAGGAACTAAAAAACAAAAAAATTTGGCTTGACTTAATTAAATCTGTGTATCATTATATATGTGTATCAAATAAATAAATAAATAAATAAATAAATAAATAAATAAATAAATAAATAAATAAATAAATAAATAAATAAATAAATAAATAAATAAATGTTGGGAGGTATTCCAGCCAACCTTCACGTGGTGTCTTCCGAGTAATGCAAATAGGATGGAATATTTAATTTGAATCTGGGACTTAATTTACCGTATTTAATTTCTTAAATGGGACTCAGTTTACCATACTTAAATTTTTAGATGGGACTCAATTTACCAAATCCGTTGAAAAATAATATTATCTAAATTTTGCATTTTTATTTTATTTGTCTATGTTTTACAATATTTTATTTATTGGATAAATAATTTTTAAAACATAATCTTCAAAATTTTCTCAAATCTACATTTTTAATACGTATTATACTTTATTTGTAATAAGCGCATAGCTTTTAAATTATATTAAATAAAATATATATGTATATATTTTAAATTTGATAAATTTTTACATATTTACACTGATTTTAATAATGCCATGAGTTAAATAAATTGTTTTCCTTCTTTTCTAATTCCTATACCGGACGTTTTGAAATTGTTTCAATAAAAATTGTTACTATGTGATATTGCATATTTCTTTAAAAAAAAATTGTTTAAACTTTAATCAAGAACTTATCATACAGTCTTACACTCTTAAAGCATATTAGTTATACCCTATATACAGGGTCGGCCTGGCCATGGCCGCTAGGCCACGAATGCGGCCGGGGCCCCGTCTTTTCTTTTTTTTTATACCAATATTTTTGAACGCTATGTCTCCAGTTTTGAAATCTTTGCCTTGTATTATTATAAGGTATAAAAAGAAAAAAATGCAAAAATTGATTTGAGAACAGCGGTTCGAATCCCGAATCGTACACGTCAAACCGTGGTATTTACCCATTGGACTTATTATAGTACGAGCCGAAAGGCGAAAAAAGTAAACCTATTATAAAAAAACGCGGTAAAATTGTCCAATTTCAAATTGCTTTAACTCAAAAACTAAATCCGACCACCAAATTCTGATTTCAACATAGGTTCTTTTATTAACCTGTATTAACTCTATATGGAAACAAAAGGCGCTAGTCCGAAAAAAAAAAATTAATTTTTTTTCATAAATGGCCCGGAAAAATCTTATTTGCCCGGTAAGAATTTTAGAGTCACTCCGCCGTTGGATCTGGGACGCCCTATATAATGAATTGTTTTTTATCGATATGTATTTTTTAACTTCATATTAAGCAGGGGGCCCCAGAATAAAAAGATCCAGGGGCCTATGGTGTGCCAGGCCGACACTGCCTATATACATATTGTTATTGTGGTCTTTGTTGTTATTTTTTTTAATAGTTGTATTATTATTTTGCTATTAACATTTTAAGTGTTACTTTTCTTTTTCCTATTGAATGCCGTTCGACTATATTTTCGGTAACACGAACTGTATATAATTTGTATTCGATCGTTTTTAAAACGAATATTTTAAATGTTACGCTTTTATCAAAAACGTGCGTATGTATTTAAAATAAAACAATGAACTCTGCCGCATTAATGGGAGGAGGAGGTGTTTAAAATTAATCTTTGTATCATTATAGTTTTGATTTTTCGTTGACACTTCTGTCCTCCTTGGACACACACAATGTACGTTTTCGTACGCACCGGAGGAGTTAGTTTTGGGCGTATCGTGTTACATACATCCCACGTGTCGATGAATATGTTGTGTATATATTTCTCAAAATGCATATTATACTTATTATGAGTGTGTTTATGCAAGAGAAGTTTCAGTGTTATAGTCGCCATTCCAGTAAATTAATTATATTTCCCGTCACGTGAACATAATCCGTGCCCAACGGATTTTGTGTACCTATACCAAACACATGCTAATTTGCAGTACATATTTGATTTCGTGTTAAAAACGACGTGTTGATGGCGAGAACCGTCACGCACGCCATTCAGAGATGCAGTTTTCATATTATATACGATATGGTAATTTCGAAACTCCGAAAGGTGGTGTACTACACGGTGTATTATTATTGCCATTGTTAATTATAAAATTGATATTCATTCGATTCCTATAGCAAATCCGTCAATAATTTTTTTTTTTTGTTATTATTTCCTATGGAAATTCTTATTTTAAATAATGATTTACGGATCAAAACGTGTTTACGCCATTATGTCAATGGTAGATTTTATTTCAACACCCACTAGCAACTCTTTTAAATTTTGTTACAAAATGTGTTATGTGTCATTCATTTCGTACGGGTGCAACTGTTCGATATTTTTCACAGAGTGCTATTTCCATCGATTTCTTAAGGAAAATCTGATTTAGTGAATAAGTTATACTATGCTTGTCTATATAGTACGCAATAGATCTTGTACTAAATAATACACTAGATAAAATATTGCGCAAATACGGGCAAAATATAAGTTGCTACTTGAAAGTTACAAGTAGTTTATAATTAATATGGAATTTTGGGACTGGATATATAATTTTGAAAATGTTCTATACATATTCTTTAAATGTTTTTATAATCATCAAAAAATTGTTGGTTCTTAATAAAAAAAGAAAAAAACTTTGCTGTATATAAAACACATATTGATAAAGTAGAAAAACTACATATATTTGGCATCATACGTGTTATCATATTCCTAAGTCTACATATAAGGCTATATAGTCGAGTAGAAGATTTGGATCGCTGTGTATTATTACTGAAATGTTATACATTTTCCACTATAATAATAATAACAATAACAATAACAATAACAATAACAATAACAATAACAATAACAATAACAATAACAATAACAATAACAACAACAACAACAACAACAACAACAACAACAACAACAACAACAACAACAATAACAATAACAATAACAATAACAATAATAATAATAATGATCTAGAAGGCGCAAGTAGTGATTAACCGACTTTTGGAAAAAAAAATGAATAACACTTGAATTTTTTATACGTAATAGTACATACATAAATTGTTATAATAAAGAAATTTGAAAATAATATATTTCTAAATTCGTTTCAATCAAATGTTTATATTTTTGTTTTTAAAATCCTATAGGTTCGTTTATACTATATAAAGTCAGCTATTACATAAAATATGCAATTTGTTTTCAAAACAGTTTTACGAATTTGTATGAAATGTGGAAAATATTTTGAGTAAAAAAATATGACCCGTGTGATGTAGGCCTTGCTCAGGAAAAATTAATTTATGGAACGGAGTGCGCTTATTTAAAAAAAAAATATATATATATATATAAATCAATATTCACCTTTTGGAAAAATCTTGATCTGCGTCGCGTAATGTGCTTTCTAGAATTTAAGAAAAATGTTTCAGTCAATCAGAAGTGTACTGCGAGCGTATTATTTAGTTTCCCCGACGACGTGACACCGATTGATGATAGAAAATTGAAATATTTCGAAGTAGAGATTTACTGTTTAACATAGATTATAGAAGAATAATGAATTGAATGGATTATAGTATAATGGATTGGGTCACCGATCACTTATATTATTACCGCGTGTTTTAAAATGCGAGTCTGAACGCGCGATGAATATACGTTGAAAATGGAAAGGAAATGTTTTTCGTACAATCGATTTAATTCGTTCAAGAATATACTCGTATACAGTTTGAACTGTGCAGTCATTTTTTCTACGAATTATTATTATTACGTATATTATAACTCGAATATGAAAAATAATTACGTGAATAATTATTATGAAATTCGCAAAAATATATAACATATACGAAATAAATTACAATTGAACGTTCCTATTCACAAATTGACAAAAGCAAAATTTTTGGCTAAATGTTTGTAGATGGAATTGCTAAGACTAATGTACATTTTCTATTGACATTTCGGTATTGGAATTCGTTCAGTAAAATAGCCGTACAATGTAACATTTCGCACTATATAAAATATAAGTATGTCGCACTTTTAGATAATTTTTTCGTCCCTAGATGCAAAATATAGCGAATTCAGTGAGGCTTTTCAAAATAGAAACTGTATAGTGGAGCGCGTGCAAGAATAGTATTCATTAATTTGTTTCATATTTTTTTCCATGACCAACATATAATATATAAAACGGTTGTCACTTGTCGGTTACTAATCCGAAAAATATTTATGACTCGAGCACTTTTCATTTTATTTATTTTTTCGATGATAAATAAGAAAACAGCTATGATTTTCGAAGGGTATTTTTTCAACTTGGCTGTACTGAAAACGGCCCTAACCCAACGGTTTTCGCCTACGTTTTATCAGAACAATATCTTCAAAAAACGTTCGACACTCTCTGTACTTATTATATGGCCGTTGCCTTAACGGGAATTAAAATGGAACACACAAGTTTAAATTTTAAAACGTTGAAAACTATATATATATAAATTTGTTGCTAACTTCTACAATAGAGTATTCATATCCTTTTATTTACACTGCTGAATTGTCAGATATAATTTTGCAGTAGCGTGTAGAAACTTATGTAATCACTTTAAGTATTTTCTGACCCATATCATATATACAGCTATGGTAATGAAAAACAACACTAGCGGGATTATCGTTTATGCTAAATATAAAAGATAATATTAAACTAAAGCAATTTTCTCTATCGGCGTTTTGATCTCGCACAAGTAATATGTAATATAACAAAAAAGATCGGTAACCTATTTATTATTTTTATAATATTATGTAAATATATATATACATATATATACACATCCTTACCTTACTACGTATGTGGTAATACCATGTTTTACATTGCGTACGGTAGTAAAAGTTTAAATCTGTCCGTGTTTACACTCCATAAAACTTACTTTGGATTAAATACATTGTTATAAGTTTGTGTGTGATGCTTTAAAAAATGTTTTTTTTCAATATTTACATTTTTTTTTTAATACATTTTTTTTATTTTGTACCTACACTTAATTTATTGATACTTTGACGTTTGCATAGGTGTACACGTAAGTCGTAAATGTTTAAATACTTTAAATATACATACTATATCCTAATACTTGTATAAATATATATTTGACTTAAAATATGTATAAGATAAAAATATGTGGTCTGCAAAATATGTATACTTTTGGTATTTAACTATTTTATTATGTACGCCCGTACAACTAAATAAAAAAAAAAAAATCATTCAACTTTTGAATTTAATATCAATAACACATTTTCATAAATGTGATGTCAACTGGATATTTGAATTGAATATTATTATTCAAGTGTACGTAATTTTTAATATTTCACTATGATAATATATATGGTATATACTATATATATTGACAAACCGTTCGAATTTTTATTTGCATTGGAATGTGCATTACTTACATATGAGAAATACATTCATTTTGAAGGTTTCGAATAGAAATTTAAAAAAATATATGTAATATGCATACTGCACAGAGCATGTGACTATGATATAATATTCTATATATATACTTTGCCTTCTTCAGCTATTTTGAACAACTGAGCAATAAACATAAATTTGGAATATTATTATTTAATAATACAAAAATATTTGGATATCCATTAGAAGAAAGACATATAAAACGCAAATGTCGAATTGCGTCCCATGCGGATAAAAAGGGTCGAGTTTCGTTCCGGTCATTAAATGGAACGGTCGAGTTGCGTCCCGGTCATTAAATCTCGAATGATTTTTCCCATCACACATGAACCAGGCTTTAGACTGGCAGTATAATGGTATTTACAAATACTGGCGTGTTTAAATGAATTGTACTCTTGCTTGATTAAAATAATCGATGACTGAAATTGAGACGTTGTCATGTTAAAATATATCAATACCTGTATTGATAAAAATTTCTTGGAAACTACCTGGATATACTTTAATCGAGATATTACGTCATTTTCATAATCCATCATTTTATCGCTTAGAAAATTTTCTTTTTCTGGAGTATCTTTAATTTGGTCTTAGAACTGCACATTTTTATGTACACTTCAATACGCACGTTTTTAAGTGCTTCAACAAATACAAATAAATTATATATAAATCCATTTTAGTATTAGGTATATTGAGTAATTACCGGGACGCAATTCGACCATACATTTTAATGACCGGGACGAAACTCGACCATCCATTTTAATGGCCGGGACACAATTCGACCATAGGAGTCATTAGCGATTGCTTACGGGACGCAATTCAACCCCAGCTGCCATATAAAATTAGTTGTTTAAAATTTATAGCACGCGAATTTAACGATGTTTTGGGTATTTTTGGTGTGTATAAGTGAGTTATAATTTTATATCGCGATCGGAATGATTATTTACGTAATATCATTGATTTTATAATATACAATATAAGTACATAAGTATCAATGGTAATATTTACGTTCAGTTGGATTCCCACGACTCGTGTATTTGACGAATACACACCAATAGGCAATAATGATTAATCGTGTGTATTGACAATTATTTGTTTTGCCAATTCTGTATATAAATTCTTAAAACTTATGGTTGATAACAAACAACCAAATGGCAAATATTCGTCGCGTCGTGAGAACGCTACCACAATTATTCGTTTACTGATAAAAATCTCTTTGACTCGTGTCACTTTAATCGACAACCGACGGGAAGATGGCCACTGACGAATATCGAGTAACGAGTATACACCAGTGACGAGTAAACACCATTCCCAAGACTCGCGATGATACGCCGGTAACGAATATTCGACAAGTAAACCAGTCATGGGAATCCGGATTTCAATTCCCATGATATTTTGTTTTTATTATTGTTTCGGTAGTTACTATAAATAATTAGATGTTAAAAAAAACTTTTCCAACTCGGGCTTTTTAAATAAAATATATAACGAGATGCTTCATATACATGTAAAAACGAACTATATGTCTGTATAAATATAAAATATATATATATAAGAAAATTTAATTACATGTGTATTTTTTTTACGTTAAAAACAGATATTCAAGATATACATCGCATTAAGTCAAAACTATTTATTTGTCACGTATTAATTTTTTTAAAGTTTTTTTTAAAATACTATTTTTAAGCCAGTGGATACCTTTATCTTTATATTTGTTATATAATAACAGAAATATTTATCCTAAACCTCGCGTGATTATTGCAGAAAAAAACTTTAAAAAAATATGTACTGTGTGCACGTTGCATTTATGTAGAACAAATTCAAATCGTTTAATTTATAAAAAAAAAAATTATCAAAACTACACAAACAATTTTTTAATTACATGATAAAACAGATATTATGATAAAGGTAAAAATTAGTGATTAGTTTTTAAAATTCTGTAATCGGTGAAAATCGACTAAACCTTAATGTACGTACCTTACCTATTTCGCCGTAAAATATAAAATATTTATATATTTATGAAAATGTTTGGAAGAAAACGTAATTAAAGTGACTTATTGTACTCTCTCTCTCTCTCTCTCTCTCTCTCTCTCTATCTTTCTCTCTTTCAAAATATAGAAGAATATGCATATATATATATATATATATATATATATATATATATATATGTATGTTTATTGCTCCTGTATACGTGTATACAAAAATGTATTTATATTTAATTTTTAGTTAATCGCTGTCCGACATATACGTTAGAATTTATAGGAAATAAAACTATTCTACTCTTCTTATATAATATAATATATAAAACATATTTACCCGAAGTTATCTGAAAAAGAAATTTGTCATTCGTGACCCCAACAAAGCTTTTGGAAACGATCACATTTCGGTTGAATGGGTTGACTTTATAAATTATTGACCCCGGGAATAAGGGGGATAGCTTGGTTTTATTTACAGTTTTTCCACATAATTTAATCTGCTATTTTCTCTCTCTCACACACACACACACACACACACACACACACACACACTCTTAGACAAACAAACTTATCGAGTTATTCGTCACCTGAATAAGTACATACTTCGAAGAAATATTGTATTTTTCGTTTCACCTACCACTGCAGTGAAATCTAGCAGTTATTTCAATGAACCGCAATAATCGTTTTTCCTGTTAATGTGATTTTCAAATATCAATAAGAATAATAAAAATTATATTTAAAAAAACACCGACAGAATTAGCTACAATAATATTCAGTTTTAACTAAAATATACGTGTTTAATTAATCTTCTTATTTACGCGGTCTTGATTGCAGAAAAACGACGATATAACTTTAATTTTTTATATCATTTCTATAATCTGAAAAGGGGGTTACAATATAAATTCATCAAATTTTATCCAACGGAATAATTTTTATTTTGTCTATCTACCACATCAATCTAACGAATATCTGTATCTATATTTGTCTGGAATAATCTCTGAAAATATTGACTTAATTTACATCGTAGAACTATGAAAAGAGAACAGTTTATTCACGTCTATGCGGATATAAAAATATGTATTTACTAAGAAACGTTAAAGATAATTAATAATATAAAGACCGTGTTTTGCAGTAAATTATTTAGACTAAGATTTCATGGATAATACATAAAAATCAATATCACAATATCAAAATCAGTCCGTTAAAATTTAAAAAGAGAGGAAGTGAGAAAGAGAGAGGAAAAATTATTGAATATAACGTCAGAGGCGTGCTCAGATTTAAAATGTAGTATAGGCCCATTCATATGAATATAATCGGTGTTATAGAAAATAAAAAATGTATGAGGGTTGAGGGGTAGTTAAAGAATGTATTAGAAATAAATTAACATTGGTAAAAAATGCTGTAAATAAATGATAAAGGATTTTATTTGTAAATGTAACAAAAATGTTTGTATCTATGATGTATATATTATAATCATTATTATTATTATTATTATTATTATTATTATTATTATTATTATTATTATTATTATTATTATTATTATTATTATTATTATTATTATTATTATTATTATTATTATTATTATTATTATTATTATTATTATTATTATTATTATTATTATTATTATTATTATTATTATTATTATTATTATTGAATCCCAAATCGTCAAAAACGGACGATTTATAAATAATGAAGAAAAAAATGCATAACAAGGCTGAAAAGAATTTCTCGATCCGACATTTAAAATTATAATAAGACAATAATTGTTGATGAGATATGACGTGAAGTTATATTTATACTGATATAATACAAAATGAATTTAATGGAATTTTGTATTTATTAATACGACATATATTCATCGCGTAGAAGATTTATGCGAACGAATTAAGCACTGATCATGTCTATACAGATTTATCAATATCGTTTGAAATATCAAGTACCCTCTCAGATCCGAAAAATCGTTCGTTCTGATATCAAATGGCTCGAGTCCATTAGACGAAAACAATGTTATATAAGCTGTGGTATGTATATATATATATATATATATATACTGCTGTTGTTGACACAGACATTGATTTTTGGAGTTTACGTTTTAGAGGGTCGTCCAGACTTAAACGCCTAGGGATTTCGATTGTTTGTCATGCCATTTTATTAGATCTCTCTCTCTCTCTCTCTCTCTCTCTCTGACAAATAATAATAATAATAATATTTAACAATTATGATTAAATATATGTTTCTCTTTAAACGTAGAGTTACAATAGTGACTGGTGACGTAAAATTTTTCTTTAAGAGGTGAAATTGAGTAAAAAAAAAGTAGAAATTGCAGTCCGGTCGTATATCATATTAAATGCGTGATTTTTTAAAAATGTTTGTATGTTATTTGTATAATGGCTGAAATAAAGGAAATGGAAATGTAGGCTTTTCCATTAAATATAATATAATGGTTTTATTCGGTACCCGATTTTTTTTTTTGCGTCTAAACGTTTATTGCTCAAGTTTACTACTATTGGTGGGGAGGTCCCCATAAAAGACAAACAAAACTACAAACAAAAATTTAGTTGAAAAATAAAGACCGTGTGTGAATAATATTTATTAAGCGAGCGTTGATGTTGACAATTTATCCAGCGACGTTTTGTCCATTAAGTTTTCGCGTATATAATTTATTTCGTGACGACAATCAGAGATGAAGGAAGTTCTCCGGTACCTAGTAATGGATTGCACCAACTATACCTAAGTCCTAAATTCAGTATGAGTACTACAAAGGACTCGAGGAAAACGCATCGGCCGCGCGGCCGCGATGAATGACGATTTAAGTTTATGTTGATTATTACGTTTATTATATTCATGTATATACATCGGTAGATTAAGTAAGACGAATTTGACGTATATATTGTATGTCCTGTCAGTCAAACTAATCAGTTAACTCATTAAATAATGGATATAAAACCGTTTAATTATATTGAGTTTTAGATTACGCATTTGAAATTTACATAAAAAATTGTTTATGAATTTTTGTTGCCATTTCAAGGTATTTATAGATGCCGATAGTATGGTATTATTATTTATTCATGATTCATACTATATAGGTATAGCCAAAATATCGTAATAACTGAAATAAACGATAATTATTCTTAAATAAAAATATAACTGTTCACATTACGATCAATATCAATACGTGAAAAAGCGTGTCTATAACAATCGTCGGCTTCACATCGAGAAAATTGCATTAAATAGGTATTCGTAAATTATTCTGTAGGACTCAGTGGCGGTTCTAACTGTATTTTTTGGTGAGAACTGAGAGGCGACATATTATTATGTACCCGGTAGTAATCAGTTTCATTTTGTTAAACCCTTATTTTTAGCATCAGAGGCAACAAAAAAGTCGCCTCAGAATGACTACTGCGCATGCGCATTTAAAATATTATTATTCGTATGGTCAACATTTGCTCTAAAACTTGAGGTGAGGCACCGCCTGACTTGCCTTCACCCCCAAAGCCGCAACTACTATATGTATAAATTACAATTAAATATGTCTTCTTGAACTGTGTATATATGTACAATGTTATGTAATATAAAACACCAAAGAACTCTTCAGTGCAGCCAAGAAGAAAGATAGCCATGATGATTTCCAACCTTCGATAGAAGATGAACACATAGAAGAAAAAGACTTTGTCTTCAAATATTTGAATATACCTTTTAATAGAGACTTCAACCAATCCATGACGATGGGTTGATCAAACACGGGTTTTTGGAAATTGAATTGTATATATTAAAATCTATATTTTATGACAGGTTACATATTTTTGGCTTACAATCATGTAACTGATTTCTTAAACTATATATTACAAATATGCTTATAAAAGAACTTGCCTGGCAATTAAAAATAATTAACTTTATTACAGCGCTGTATTTATTGCGTTTTTCCATTTTTGAATGTTATTTCGATGCGTTTAAAAAAAACTGTTTTGTGTTCTAAGTATAATATATATATTTTATATTATATATATATATATATATATATATATATGTAGTTACTCTCATGCAATGCCTTATTATAGTTTTCCCCTTATCGATTGTTATATAAATATTACGAAATAAAATGTCTACAAAGTTGGTTTTTATTGAGTACCTAGTTATCAAGATAAAATTAAGGATTTATGGTTTTCGAAAACAAACTGGAATATTTCATGTTTATGAAACAAAAACTACGAGTATGTGCTAATAATGTGAAATACAAACAAGAAACAAAGTATAATTCATTGTTATTATATAATATATAATTAGTTAAATGTTATTTTCATTAGTTGATCAAACAAAAATGTATATTTTTGTTAGCTTCAAATAAAAGATATATATATATATATATATATATACAAAAAAATATTTATTCTAAAAATTATCACATTACTTGGTAGTGGTAAACATTCAAAAAATTCCCACAACACTAAGCTACTTTTATGTTTTGCAATGAAGGTGTTTACTGTTTAATAAGTTTTATTTGATTATTTAAGAAGCAATTAAAACATTTTTGATGAAACATTTTTCCATTGTTTACCTGTGTTTTAATTTTCATTTGCTGATTATATATTAAGGGTAAAATTATTAAAAACATTTATGAGAGTAATTAAATACTTAAACTCATACTTGTATAATAACAGTTTCAAATTCAAGTAATAGAAGCCAATTTTTTTAGTTTCATTATTCATTTTGTCGTATATAGACGTTGAGATAGAATTTCAAGGAGGTGAAATGATTTATGAATGTTTCTTGGAATTAATATTTTAAAGTAACATAATTCAAACATAAGATACAAAAATCGATATAATATTTATAAATAATAATAATAATAATAATAATAATAATAATAAACAAATTGAATATTTTGGCAGATATAGCTTATGGTAGATAGCACTGTATAAAATATATATATATATACAAATTAATTATATATATATGTATATATATATTTTTTTATTATTAAATTTTAATAACGTTTACGCTGTGTGTGTAAAACCCATACAAAAATCATTTCGACCAGACCCACATAGATTAATATAATTCTTTACTTGATATGGTGTTCACTCTTCGTGTCTTCAATAAATAAATTAAAAACTGTATGTTTCCCAAAGTGTATGTACACGTAAAAAAAACTAAACAAATTTGTGTGTGTATATGTATGTGTGTGTATTATTATTTATATAAATTATTGTAGGGGAAGTGGTTGACATAACACGTGGTTAGGTCCGGAATGCTTGACAGCTGTTTTGTGGGGATAGCGTATATTATATTATTCGAGGTGAAGTATTCAACGTGAGGGGTATCAAAGAGATGAAAATTACACACATTCACATGTGGTATATATAATTTATGGGCAAGTGTGTGCGACACAATACACAGGTGCAGTCGATCCGCATTTTTTGGGGTCGTCCGCTACGAATGCCACGGTGTTGTATTGAGCGGTGTGTGCGAAAATGTCCGAAATCGATTTAAACATATATAATATACATTACATTTGATGCTCGCAAAAATGAAAATTCTGTTTAAACGGCCACTATTATTGTTTATTTCTACTTTATATAACCTTTTACTTTCGCTGCTCTCCCTTGTAATACTTTGTTACGGCCACGATGAATCTTGGCCGTCACGTAATAATTTTCAACGCAATTTTGAAAATAATGAAAGTTATTTTACTCTTGTTCAATACGAGTACATATAATTTACATGATTTATAAAATACTGGTTATATAGGATACCAATCGGCACGCTTCGATAGATTAATAGTTAAGGTAAGGTATGGGCTTACGACCCACACCTATTCACTGTTTAGGTAAACCATCAAGTGATGTGGTATAGAAGAAATGAGTTGTTTTCGGTCTCGCCTCGGGCCCCTTATCTTAATTTGTGTGGTTTCCTAACCCACGCTGTTTATTTCTTTGCTCTCTTAAAATATATCTTCTTGGTTGGAACACACGGGCGTAGTCCGTGACTCTGTGCGTTTAATTTGTTAATACTGTCAGGACAGTCCGAATTTCTTTTTTGTCGAGTGATATTCTCAGTTTTTTGTTGATCCATTTATCGGTTTTCAACCAGCGTCATCTCGTGAGCCAATCGGCTGCCGCGCCGTCGTGTTTTACGTGTTTGGTTATAATTTTACCGCTAGCTGGTGGTACCTCTATAGTCTACATTATACGACCGTAACAATTTGTATTAAAAAATGAAACACAGACGAATGTCTATCCGTCCATAAATTTTATTGTTATCCGCATATTATTCACAAATAGTGGCAGTATATAGTCTGTTTGCCGAGAGACTAGGAGTGTTTCGCGAATACGACTGACGAAAAATATGGTCGCTCCATCATCTTTGGGCGGTTATCCCCTCTTCATGACAAAATTACATTGTATACAGAACATGGTCTACAGACTACAACGACTGTGTACTGGTCATGTAACACGCCGTAATCACTACAAAATTACAGAGCAGTTTATAACCACCTTTCAACACAACTGACACGTGGTGCTATGGACGGAGGCGTGGTTCCATAGCCGATAGTTGATGTTGCATTGGGGTAAAATGAATATTGGTTTGTGCGCACTCCTAGTCTCTCGGCGAACAGACTATAGTATTTAATAAGTAATAATAATTAAATGGAAAAAATAGTTCATCATGTAAACGGACAATACACTTTTTCATTCTCGATATTTATTCGAATTTGGGTTTGAAAATGACCATTCGTCGTGTATGACACACACAATTTATATATATATACGTATATAAACATATTTCATTTGGATATTTTAAAATGAAAATTTCCAAAAATAGTTTAAACACTTTATACTTACAGTATACCTTATATACCTTATACCCTATATGCCTATATATATCTTACAGTCATTGTGTAGAAACAGTGATTACGTGATAGAAATTAATTTTAAGTAGTTATCTAAACTGTAAATCATGTATAATATTTTAATAAATCATATCATTTTAAGTACCTACATTTTTAATAGAAATAAAAAACAAAGAGAAAACGGGTAATAAACGCTAGAAGAAAACTACTTGAAATTATAAATGTTCTACCTTTATCAAGATATCGTATTTGATTGATTTTCAAGAATTTAATAATACGAAATTACTCACTTGTGGAAAAATGTTGGCAGTCCGGGAATTGAAAATATTATATCAACCCACCCAATAAAATCACCTGTCCTCTACAAAAAAAATAAAAAAATAAAAAAAATAACAAAGAAGCAATGTATATACCTATGTTTATATTGTTTCTACAGAATAATTTATTTAGCTTAATTATTATTTTGGCAGTTCGTCATTTTTTTTTTAATAACGTTAAAATCAATTGAGTAAGCAAACATATTTTCTGCGGTTCAATCGACATGCCCTTACCTACACACGGAGCTTCCGATAGGTAATTCTGTTAGAAACGCGCGTTAACACATAAGATATCCAGGGAAGGATTTCAGGACCTTTTGGATATAAAAATATTACGTAGCCGGTGGTAATACTTAATAACATTCAATAATGGAATTCCACTGGTTTCAATAAATTACTTATTTACGTTACAGTGTATTATATACTATCATCCATGTTTATTTGGTTTGCCATTTTCCAAACACCCGTCGTTTATTCAGATGTATTTTAAAATAATTTAATTTTTAATTTTACGTAAAACTGATTTCATAAACACGAGCGATTGTTTTATGGAAATAAAAAGTCACGTGTATATATATTTTATACATTTATACGTATTTATCGCTAATGTAAAGTTCCGTTCTCACATAATTGATATGTAGAGAGTGTCCGTGAGAATTCAGCATTTATATAATATTGTAGTATTTGAACACGACTTGTATATTTTAAAGAATTTAAGTAATAATATCATTGTACACCGTTGATCCAATTATATTACATATTACGATGTTTTCTTTCTGGCAATGAATTATACATATATACATTTTATCCGAGAGAAAAAAATTCAATTTAACATGTTTGAAAAAAATATATCCTACAAGTTTCTAATGATCATATAAATTATATATTATATCCTCGTATATGTGTACTCCGAAATTTTTAATAATCATTTAATTAAGGTATAAAATATATCAGGGGTGGCCAAACTGCGGCTCGCATCATAGACGTAAGCAGCTCGCATCTTATCGTAAGACACAAAACATTTTTACTAAAAAAATGTTTTTTATTATGAATTTATGTATTTAAAAAAGTATAATATTATATTAAATTACAATTTATAAAAAAAATTACAAAAAAATTAATAGTGTTCTTGATATAATATTTAAATATGTATTTTTTGATGATACACACACGACGTCGAACAGCACTATGAAGACATATCCACATGTATGTTGTAGACAAAATTAAGATAAAATTTAATCTGACATTATTGTTCGTTATTATATCATTTATCAGTGATAACTAAAATGTGATTATCGGTAACTGCGGTAAATGTGATTATCGGTTTTTTCATTTCGGCTCTTCCATATTTATTAATATATTGGGCGGCTCGCGAGTCTCTTCTCACTGGCCACCCCTGAAATATACAAACCTATTTATACCTGTAGATTTTTTTCTTCATTTCCTTTCTCCCGCATGTGGAGTGGTTTTTTTCTCCAACTGTGACACGTTTGACAAAACAAACGAATTATTTTTTTCTCATATAAAAGAACATAAAGACGAAATATCTAATAATATATAATTTCAGAAATAAAAATTTTCTTTCCCGAAAACGTTTTGTCCGTCAATTAGCTTTTGTTGTTATACCATCATTCATCACATTAGATTTTTATAGCGAAACAAAAAAGCTAATAATTTTAAAGTTTTATTTATTTTGTTTATTTTTCTGTGTACAATTTTTTTTACACTAAAAGGAGTGCTCTGATCATTAAATGCTTAATAAAAATCTGATTCAAAATCCTTCAAATACTTTTGCCGTTATATCACATCGAAATTTAGATTCTTATAACTCTCTCTCTCTCTCTCTCTCTCTCTCTCTCTCTCACACACACACACACACACACACACACACACATATATAATGCTTGTTCCATATTACGAACTAAATATATATATATATTATTATATTATACATATTATATATATATATAAAATAATATGTATAATATAATATATATGTATTTAGTCCGTAATATGGAACAAGCATTTTAATTTTTTTTTTTAATGAATTTACTTGAAATTTTTTTAAAATCAAATCTATATATCAGTTTTAAAATGACATAAAAATAAATTTTAAGTTACTTTTGAAAATATTTTTAATTACTTTTAAACAATTAAAATAAAGGAAAACTATTAAACAGTATATATTATTATTCTGTGGTAAGGAAAAAAATTAAAGTTCAGCATACATATATTTTTTAAAACACACGCATCATGTTAAGCTATTAAATTTTTGGCCACTAATTATAATACACGGAGTTTCGTTGCTACTCAAAGACTCGACAACTATTATGAGCTATACATTTTTTTAATGCGATTGTTTAAACTCGTCGAACCTAAAAATACAGACTTGTGTTTAAAATACTTTACACATTCAATAATTGTATGGTTTTAATAACAACTGTAAATAATATTCTCGTTAACAAATCGTCATGTAAATTACATAATGAATACTATAGAAATAATTTCAAGCATTATTTTATTTTATAACAATTGTAATCTTTTCATGTTTTATACACATAAAATTACTAAATTTATTATAAATATCGAGTGTTTAAGCTATTATTTAAATCATCGCACATATGTGTACACAAACTTAAAGAATGTTTAACTTGTATACATATACTAAGAGTTTAACAAAGAATCCAGTTCCTTTAAATGGTGTTAAATACTGTTTCCGGTTAATTTTATGACAATAAAAAAATTATAAATCATTACTTGCCGATTATATTATCATTTTTAATTCCTAAATACATGTATAAAAGTATTTACTCTAAAATTGAATCTTTACAAAACTATATACATAATATATATTATTTCCAGTTAGATTAAAATAAAAAAGTCTCACAAATTTGTATTATATGTGTGTCTGTGTGTGCATGTGTAGTGGCGAAACTAATTTTTTTTTGGGGGGGGGGCCCAAAAATATATAATTCTATAAGTACAATATTTAGGATTTGATGTAAGACCTTCAAGTAAAGTATTATTCAAATATACTTATATATTACTATGATTATATAACAGCCAAGGGGGGGAGGCCCCTCGGGCCCCCCCTTGTATCCGCCACTGTGTGTGTGTGTGTGTGTACATCACATCTACTCGGAATGAATGTTTATCACAAATTTTGAACATGTTTCAAATTCTAACAATTTTTAACAATTATATTCAATTAAATTCAACCATAGCCTCAACCCGAGTTCCCACATTAATTATATTTGTTGTAAGGGTTTTAAAACTCTCGGGTTCTTAATGAGATTATCTAAGGGCTTCCGTTCAGGTATGTCAATGAAGGCACTTTTCTGTGCACTTGTGCGACCTATACTAGAATATGGTGCGATTGTTTGGGATCCTCATACTTCAGGTGACTCGTTGCAGGTTGAAAGGGTTCAGCGTCGATTTTTGCGGTTCACTAGCCACTTGTTGCAGATCCCATGTGAACCTCATAACTATACCCCTGTATCTGACTTTCTCAATTTACCATCTTTGGCTGAGCGTAGGCACTTGGCGAGTTTAAATTTCCTTAAAGGTTTACTAAATAATAAAGTAGATTCGTCCGTCCTCACCTCTTTGCTCTGTCTTAAGGTTCCTCAGCGTACCTCTAGGTCAGCTGTTCCCTTTTTCATTCCGCATTCTACCACCAACTACATGTACAATGAGCCCATTAGGCGGTTAATGTCTCGTGCCAATTCGGATCCCTCCTTTGTCATGTTTGTTCATGCAATGTAATGTTTATATTTTATATGTTTTAATTTTTATTGTATTTTATATATGTAATTTACTGTGCTATAATGTTGTAAACAAGGGCCTCGCCCGTAAATATGTTAAATAAATAAATAAATAAATATTACACAGAGCAGCTGCAGCGCTACTGTAGTTCTTACACGACAAATTTGACGTGCGGTGACCATCAGTATTATACGTGAAAGAACCATAAAATATATTTACTGACGTTATATAAATTAATTTTATAATTTTCGAATTTCTCTCCGCGTAATAAACGATATTTTAATAATATAATATTGTTAATAAAGAGGAGCCATTATCATGCTTTTGAAACCGTTCAGAAAATTTAAATTACGTGCAACACACTTTGTCCCGTAGCGCCACTGCATTGAGACGAATAATATGTAAAATAATAGTGCCGGAGACTGACAGATTTATCGTGATGGTTTTACGCTTTAGGACGCAATAACTTAGTTTCTCCGTGGGTCGTTCTATTATATACGTATATATATATATATATATATATATATATATATATATATATTACATATATTTGATGTGTACACATATGAAAATATACATTTTTACTGTATGTGTATATAGATATATGTCGAATAATACTTTCGTGCAACGTAAATTGTCTAACCTTGTATGTATACCAGTGGTTCAATGGTTTTCAACTGGGTGGTTCATGGTATCAGTTTTTTCATTTTCATTAATTTTTAAATTTGAAAAAGGATTTGAACTTAAAAACTAAAGACTAAACAATGTCGCTTTGTAGCTAACAAATTCAGTGACTGACATAATATTCCATATTATATGTGCGGTTTGCTTTAAGAAATATCGTCATGCCACAAGCCCACAACTGCAGGTCAAAGAAACTCGAGCTCATAAGACACATTGTTTGAAGTACCTATTAATTAAAATTTCTTTCTAATTTATTTTGGTGCCAATAAACACATTTTTAGTATTTTTTTTTCGATACTCCTGTATTGCTTATTGAACGACCCGTGTCCTGTAGTTATTATCTAATATATTAGGAGACGGAGTAAAATATTATAAGTATAATGGTCCTCGGTGGTTGGAAATTAGCAAAAGTGGTCCACGGTTTAAGTTGATTTGAAAACCTTACTGGTATGCTCCGAGGACGGAATAGGAATACAATTTTTTTAACCAAAACACCCAATAATATTTTTACGCTATTGTTCTCTCTTCGAAATCGCAAACACGCACGTCTTCTGCACTTATAATAAATATACGTGTATGTGTGTATGTACTTATCTGGTAACGTTATACATGAATAATAAAATTGTCATTTAAATATAGGCACGTCGTTTTTATCCGACCGACGCCGCCGACGTCACCAAAACACTATAGTCTCTTCCTTGAAAAAAAAAAAATCCGATCTCTAGATGACAACGGTATACGTAACCTAAGCCCTTAGTCGTCGAACAACACGATTTCCAATGTATTTTATTGGAATACAAATACGACGTTTTTCCCATCGCTGCCGCAATTCCACGTAGAATATTTATATGCCTTTGTTGTGTGTGTGTGTGTGTGTGTGTGTGTGTGTGTGTCAGCACGCGATTTAAAATCTCGGTTAGGTACCTTTTGGTGTGTCTCCTCATATACCCGCCCGCTGGTTTTCTCCGTCATTAAATTTTATCGTGAGCATATAAAAAATCTCCGACCGACCGAGGCCAAATATATGGCACCCGGTGGTGGGGATATCGTATCCGAAACTTTGTTCGTGGCGTATGTGTATATAAATGTATGCTAGTGGTTGAGGCGGTGAAATACGGCGGCGACGTTATTCGGTGAAAATAACGAATGCAATAACAAGGAGATGGCGCGGCGTAGACTTGTTTATGAATAGAATATATTTTATTATAGTGCAGTATTCCAAAAAAAAATAAATAAATAATAATTAAGGAGATTTAACAAGTGCAAACAGTTGAGGAAATTTCAAGTAATTCTGCTGTGAGATTATTATATAAATATAATATATATATATATATAATAATAAAATAATATAATATATTATAAAAAATAATATAAATATATATATAAAGAAAAAAATGCAAAGAGTATTTGTAAATTATAAGATAGTAACAACTAGTTCGACCGTAAGTCATCATCAGGTTACAATGAATAATAAAAAAACCAAAAATTAATTATAATTTGTTGTATTATTTTCCTGTGATATTATTATTAGTTATCTGGTTTCACTGTCATCGGGAAAAATATGTACTTTGTACCGTCACGTCCTCGCAAAGTTTCGAGAATATTCTCGAAACCGATTATTATAATAAAATGCGGCCAGCGACGCATGGAAATTGTCACTCTCTGTCGTTCGGTCGAGTATGTGTAGCTTGTACGTCGTACGTGTTTAAATTAATTAATTAATTATAGTGTTTATAAACTAATTTGTAATTGTAATAAATTTTACATTGGAAAAACTGGTCGAAATTTTAAAAGTCGATATAAAGGGCATATTTCAGAGATAAAATTAAATTATAACTTCTCCCAATTCTAATTTTGCTAAACGCGTCTTAAAATGTGGTCTTAGTATACATTTCGATATAAAAAAAGATTTAAATATATTATACGATATATATGTATTTATTTATTTATTATTATTTGGAAATCTATAGAAAAATAGATTAAATGCATTTTTCAAGTATATTATTTCGAAATTAATTAATTTTTACATGAAATTCTAAGTTAATTTATGAAATGTGTATAATATTTTATACTATTTATATTTTATAATAGGTTATATAATGTTTTGAGTGCATTTACGTTTTCATTTAAATAGATTATGAAAAAAAACATGTTACCACTGCACAAATATTTTTTCATTTCATTTTCTACAGGCTAAAAATCAGTAAACACATGCTACAAATTAGCGTAGCTTATTAAGAATAAAAAACTGAAATTTGCTTAGAATTCAAAATCAATACTTATTCTACCGTTTTAATATATGTACTACATACATGTAATTATTAATTAACTATTACAATATGCACAGTTTGCGCTCGTGCGTAAAATATTTCTTAATAAATGGTACAGTGCTGTATATATATATATATATATATATATATTCTAGAATTACAGAAAAAAATTAAGGAGTTTTTGTATTTTCTCTAGTATCCTTATTACATTCTAACTACGCATATATTTCTTATAGTATTCCGCACAATAAAAATAATAGGACTGTTGTAAAATTACATTTCTTTCTTATGCTATTAATTTTTGAACTGTATGTAGTATGTAATATATACTATAGGAATCACTGTGATTCCTTCCTGTATCGTTAACACGATCATTATTTTTACTTTTACATTTTTTACTCGAGGTTTTTATTCGAGTATGTGTTTTAGTGAGCGGAATTTTGTGAAATCGAGACGTTGTATTATTTATATACGTATATACATGTACACTTAATCATATATCAAGTTGGTTGAAAAGAAAGGGCGAAAATCGTGTAAGAGTGCACAGAAAATTTACGGACCTTAATTGTGGTCGGAATATTTTCTTACAAAGGTCACTACTATCAACTCTAATTACCCTCAAAAGTACCGGAAAAGTTTTGGATTTTTCATATATACGAGTACATACGTATACCAATTAATATCTTACCTACTCCTAGTGTGGAGTGGTCCAAAAGTTAAAACTCGGCTCGTGCACTCGAAATTCACCGAGAATGCCATATATATATATAATATACACAGTTTTTAAATATACCTACATCCAACTACTGTTTCCGCACGATTACTGCGTATACATTTTGATTTACCCTTAGCATCTTGTTAGGGTTTCACTCAAGTTCACCATATATATTTTTCAATAATAATATAAAAACGCCCGTGTGTGTGTGTGTGTGTGTGTGTGTGTGTGTGTGTATATATATGTAATATATATATACAGAGGGAGAAAAAAAGATATACTTCCTCTCTCTCTCTCCCCACGGACGTTTCGCGTGAAAATATAAGTATATTTTATACGATTTGAATAAATCATACAGATGACAGCTGTCTCAACAACAATGTCAGTATTATGTTTTGAGGAAAAAAACAATATCAATAATAACAAAGTTTAAGATAACCAAAGACGTTTTTTATCTTGTCCACCTTCTTTCTCTATAATAAAAAACGTTATAGATAACTTTGAAAAGGAAAAGTGGTCACAGTGTGCATTGTCACGTACTTACCTATATACCCTACTAGTATAGATATACGAATCAGTCTGCAGTCTGCACCCTATATGGTTATATAATAGAGTCGTCGATGATAGGTTCTCGTAAAAGAGTGTGTGTATATGTGTGTTTGTGGGTGTGTGAGAGAGAGTTTACCGTAATATTTTTGAATAATATAGGTATAAGTATAATAATATAAATAACGATGTTAAGCGTAGAAAAAATTCTGGGATATTCGTCAAAACTAAAACTATTGTTGTAAGCAGGGGCGGATTGAAGAGAGATTTCGGCCCGGGAAAATAAAAATTAGCGGCCCACATATTGAATATTTGCAAAAAATACTTTTAATATTTGAACGTTATAGAATGTCTTTATGGATACAAACATGCAAAATCCGTGATAGGTAAAAATCCCTAAAAACTTTTTTCTATGCTAGAAATATCATACGTGATTAAATTATGTACTTCAATAATAAACTTTGTTTCATAATCCATAATTTGATAACCACCAGCTTTTTTCTCTCCATCTAATATTTTACGCTTCCGAGATCTTAAAACGGGAAATTCAATTTCAATCTCATGTAACATTTTGCTAAAATAAAATTGTTATAATTTTTCGAATATATAATGTCTAAAAATTTTTAGAAATTATTTTAACTCCATTAAAATTCTATCGAATTTGTTTTAAATCCCAAATTAACCCACTAACCATTTCTTGACACTCAAGTACGTCAATTCCTTTTTTTTTTTTAAAAAAGATATTTCGAACATATTATTTAAATGCAGTTAATATTGTTGAATAACATAAACATGTTTTTTTTAAAAATATTATTTTAATAATTAAAATGAAAATTTTACTTCAGATGCACAAATCGATCCAAATTTGTTATAGTGTTCAGTGTTGAAATAACCTCAAAGTATATAAATCTTCATCTTTTTACGTTTATTTTTAAATTTTACTCTGATACGGCACAAAAATGACTGCATATAGTATCATAATATTACGAGCGTTTATGTAATAATATTAATAATATTTTTAAAAAGTACCGCATACATTTTTTATGGAGCCAAAACAGCATAACAAAAAATGATTTTTTTCGTTGTACGTAGCAGACCGGCCCACTGGGAAAACTCCCGAATTCCCGGTGGCCTAATCCGCCCCTAGTTGTAAGCCGGGTTTTCTAAGTCCGGTTACAAATTATTTGTGAGTAGTGAGTTGAATTTCAAACACGATTAAAGAATAAAACAGTGAGATTGTATTTAAAACAATATGGTATAAGTTTGCATTGGCTTACAGAGACATGGACTAACAATGTTAAGCGCTAAATCTCCAACTGACTACATTTTGTGTCTTACATTACTTATATAAATTATTACAATAATATTACTCTTAATGATAATGATAAATAAGTCATGATTACAAATAAGATTATTATATAAATGATTATAAGATAATTAATATAATGTAATATCTGAAATAACAATTAGTGTAATAATGTAGTATAATAATAATTCTGCAGTGAGTCATATGATCTAGGTTCACCACACTATATTTGGTTTAGACTTGGGTAAAATACTTTTTAAAAGTATTCAGAATATGTATTCGAATACTTCGTAAAAATAGTATTCTCTAAGTATTCTGAATACTTCACAAAATTATTCTTAATACTTTTAGAATACTTTTTTTTTATTAGTTTTCAGTACTTAATACGAATATCAAACAGTAATAATTATATTACTGTTTAATGGAATATAAACAATGTTAGTACTATGTATTTGGGGAGTTTAATAATTTTTTTAATTTTGTGTTTATAAATTAACACAATAACTAAGAAGTAAATTAATAATACAAATTAATTATAAAATATAACAGTGAAATCAAATATACTTGATTATTTAAATAAGACCAAGTTAAAACACCAAGTATAGCAAAATTATTGATAAAATAAAAATTAATTTTGTTTTAAATACCTACTGCTGCTAGTTGTTACTCATATTTATTTATTTAAATTATTATTGCTTTCACGGGAAATCCAGTTTAATGATTTGGAAATATTTGATATACCAGGTATATTATACCTATGTATCTAAAATGAGATGAACATTTTCTCGATATTTTATTGATAATATACAGATTATAGGCACTTATATATTACACCATTATAATAATATGTTATCGTCGTTATTGGGGAAAAAGTGGAAAAACCATTACTATTTTATTAAATATAGTGAAAACAAAAATAACATGAAATATCGTGGAGACACTATTTAAAATATGTTTGAGTTTTTGGAATACTGTATTCAGAATACTTTCAAAAAAGTGTTTAAAAAGTATTCAGAATACTTAGAAAGTATTTGGAATACAGTATTCCGAATACTGTATTCGGAATACTACCCAAGACTGATTTGGTTAAATATAGAAACATAAATATATATATATATATATATATATATATATGTATATATATACATATACATACATATTTGTTATATATATATATATATATATATATATATATAACAAATAGGTAGGCGATAATTCTGCGAATAGATTTATTATTATATTCTTCGCGTATTGTAGAAACCATTACTGCGACTTTTTAATTGTATCCTTAAATGATTTAAACGCATAAATTGACCACCCCAAGTGTAAGAGTGTGGTATGCGTTTAGATAAATAATATATCATATATGTATATGCTAGTGTATTCCGAATACTTAGAAATATTTTGAATTTTGGTAACTTAGTAACTTTTTAATAATTTTTATTGCACCTTAAATTCAATCTAATTATCAACACATTACTTTTTTATTAATATTCAATAAAAAATAGGTATACAGGTACGACGATAACAACTTAATGACACTGACAGTCGTTAAATGTCAAAGATCGTAATATTTTATAAATCTAAGCACAAAAATTTGAAACTATTATTATTGATGTTTCGGTCCGTTCAGAAAAGTATTTTAGTTTCGAATACAAATACCGAAAAAAAGTATTTAAAAAATAATTTAAATACTTTAGGTCATTTGTATTCCAAAAATATTCAAAATACCGAAAAAAGTATTCGAATACTTAACATCTCTCTATTAGAGAGCCTATATAGAGAGAGTGTGGCCATATAGTGTGTCATTTCTGATTGGTTAAAAGATTTGTCCGCCATTAGTTTGCTAATGTTTTTGTGATAACAGTTCTTTAACACAGGATTTGATACGCTTTTTACAAAATTGTTATTTTACCGACTTAGTTATTAAGTATAATACATTTATAATTACTTAAATATATAACATTTCATTTTTAAGATATTAATATTATATTATAGAAATACGATCATACCTATTAACTATTGTAATTGTCATCAATTGATGTAAGTATGTACCACAATATTTTTATCGAACATATTACCTATTGATTTGAATTTACTCAACTTTATAGTTCTGTGTGGATGTATATTATTATTTTTGTTATGAACAATATAGTTAACACACTCAACTTAATGCCTGGTTGTGCAGCGATTGGTTGTTAACCATCATACCTATTGGCTATCGTAATTGTCATCAGTTGATGTAAGTATGTACCACAATATTTTTATCGAACATATTACCTATTGATTTGAATTTACTCAACTTTATAGTTCTGTGTGGATGTATATTATTATTTTTGTTATGAACAATATAGTTAACACACTCAACATAATGCCTGGTTGTGCAGCGATTGGTTGTTCAAATTCGGCCAAAAAAGGGTTTTTGATGAAACACTTTCCAAAAGACTTGGAAAGAAGAAAGTTATGGTCCACTTTGAAGATGGTATGTGGGAAAAACCACGTGAGGATGGCAGTCGGCGGCTCAAATATAATTCTGTGCCAACTGTTTTTTCTTTCACCAAACAAACGCCCAAGAGAAAAGCACCAAAAGAAAGAAGTATAAAATCACCTGAATCAAATAATGTCACAGAAGAAGTTCAAGTAAATTCAACCAATCAATTAATTCTAGAAAATTTTAATTCAATTCCCGAAGAAAACCTGCAGTCAGATCAAATAAAATATCAACATATGTTAAAAAAGATGAAAGAATATGAACATCATTATAAAAATGCAACATCCAAAGCAAACATGTACAAAAAACGCCTTCAATACGTAACCAACAAATTAAATAACAGTGATAATAATAAAAATACAAAAATTTTAAATTCTGTGTTTAATACTGACCAAATTAAAGCATTAAACAGAAATTCAACAAAATTTATGAAATGGTCAAATGTAACTATTACGAAGGCCTTAAAACTGAAATTTAGTTGTGGCACGAGTGGTTACGAAGAATTACTAAAACAAAAAATACCTTTGCCTTCTTTAAGGACGTTAAGAAGAAGACTTCAAAATTTAAAATTTGACACTGGCATATTAGATGAAGTCTTTAAATTTTTAGAAGTGAAAATTCAAACATTCAAAAATGAAAATGAAAAAGACTGCGTTTTAGTAATGGATGAAATGGCCATTACACCTGGTAGTACATACGATGTATCAACCAATAGTAATCAAGGAAAAGTGTCATTACCCAACCATGATGGAACAGCAACTAATGTTTTAGTTTTCATGCTGGGAGGAATTGCAACAAGATGGAAGCAAATAGTCGCGTATTACTTTACTGGAAAATCTGTTGATGGCACTGTTTACCATAAAATAATAACAGACATAATTCATAAAAGTCATGATATAGGCTTAAATATTGTGGCTCTTGTATCAGACATGGGATCCAGTAATCGAAGTTTGTGGAAGAAATGGGACATTACTGCTGGACGACATTGTATAGTATCTAATTATATACCTCATCCACTTGAAAATACGAGAAAACTTTATATTATTGCAGACGTTCCTCATCTTTTTAAAAATATTAAGAATATGTTGATGACTAATCAAATTTTGTTTATCAGTGATGATTTACAAAAACATAATAATCTTCCAACAAACAAAATTTATTCTAGTCATATTGTTGATATTATTGATTTTCAAGAGAAGTTGCATTTTCTATTAATACCAAAATTATCTGAACAAGATTTAATGCCCAATCATTTCCAAAAAATGAAAGTTGGAAAGTCGACAAATGTGATTAATCATGATGTATGCGCAGCTTTAAGGTTTTTAGCAGAAGAATTGAAAAAACCTGAATATTTAACGACAGCTTGGTTTATTAACATGGTGGACAAATGGTTTTCTCTTATGACCTCCAGGCATCCAATTTTAGCCATAAGCAAAATGAAACCTGAAATTTATGAAGACACCATAAAATTTTTAAATAACTTTAAAGAAATGATGACAAATTTACATGTAGGACATAAAAGGGCCTGGAAACCTTCACAAACTGGTGCTATAATTTCTACAACTTCTAGACTTGCAAAAATATTTTTTGGAAGATAGAGGATTCAACTTCCTTCTAATTTCTAGATTTACCCAAGATTGTCTTGAAAATCTATTTAGTATACTGAGAACAAAGAACATTGTTCCAAATGCGCTACAGGTCAAAAATAATTTAAAATTACTGTCTGTATCTCAGTATTTAAAAGATGTATCTAAAGGAAATTATGACGAAGATGACAGAATTCTATTATCAGATTTCTTGGATGTATTGAATGAATCAGAAGTAAACAGAAAATCAGAAAATATTCAGTTACCAGAAGGTATAAGTGAACCTAATATGGATCTGTGTAATGGTGAGTTAAATTCTTTTTATAACGTTTGTGGATATATAATATCTAGTATTAAAAAAAAATCCAAATTTTGCGAAAGCTGCATGAAATCAGTAGGTTCTAATAATAGCATAAATGCTTCTTTTTCGAAGTTGTCCAAACTCAAAAGATTTAAAAAAGGATGCTTATTTTTGTTTATTTATTCGAATTGACTGATTAATTGACTTATGTATATTATTTATAACTTACCAAATATTGCCAATAAAATATACCTACCTATTTTTTATATATTGCTTTTAGATTTGTTATTCCTATACATGCTTACCATTGGTAGTTTTTAATGTAACTACACCTACATTTAAATTACCTATAACTAATTACAAATTGCTTTTTTATTACCTATACAATATTTGCACAACTAATACACAAATGCTTTTAGTAGTGTAGATTTACTGCTTTTGTAGGTAAATAAGTTTATTCTATTTTAATATTTAAAAAATGTTTTAGGTACAATTCAGAGGAATGTCTGAATATTAATATCTATTCATATACATTGACATGATTGGCATCCATAATTTATTGAAACAATTGTATTATGACAATTTATATATTATATATACCTATATATTTATATATATTTATATATGTATGAATATTATTTATGATTAAATAAATATTTTATCATAAATTAATCAAAATGTTTGAATTAACAAATAGTTGTAAAGAATTATTTATAAGTACCTATGTAAAAAATAAATAAATGTGAATTTGTATTTCAATTTGTACCTTATAGGTTTACTTAATTATTTTTATAAAATATATAATTATAATTATACAGGTAGATATTGCAAAGTAAGTTGTATTAAGTACCTACCTAAATTATTTTCATTAATAATAAGTTATACAATTAAATACCAATATGTAAGACATTATTATCTGTACATGCACATACATGTAGGTACATTGTAGCATAATATTATAGTTAGTAATAATATTAACTTCAATTATAATTCCCGATTTCGACAAATTTGAAATAACAATATGTACACTGTACAAGTATAGGTACCCACAGTGTATTATAATAATATGATAGTTGACATTTAGCAAACTAATGGCGGTCACATCTGTTATCAGTCCGTATGGCCACACTCTCTCCATATAGGCTCTCTACTCTCTATATTAGACATGTTGAATATGAAACAATACAGTAGAGAGATCGATCTTTTCACTTTTTTGGTTAGTTTTTTCTTTTGTGTTTGATGCGTAAGGAAAAATTATCAAAATGTCGTGAAAAATATTTATTTTGTCTTTTTTCGCATATAATTTTATAAAATATTAAAACGCAAATTAAAATGTCTTTTCCCAAATTATTTTTGTTTAGTATTCATTATTAAACATAATAAAATGTGGAATATTTGTTTTATGTTATCAAAACTCTTTTTTTCAAACGAGTATATAAAATATACATGCATTTTTCAAAAATCTGAAAATTTAATGTTAATTTAATCCTTTAATATTTCTCATTATTTTTAAAATATAAAAAATCAACTATGATAGTTTATTTTTAGGATTTAAAATTTAATCATTGCGTCCATATATGTTAATAATTTAGATTTCATACGATAAAATTTCATCTATTAATATATCGTACAATTTATATTTTGAAAATACATATATTATACATCGAAATCAATCAAAATATTATAAATATTATACAGTATCATATAATGATAAAATTACAATTATTGTTGAGAATACTTTACGTATGCATATTTCAATACTTGATATGTTATTTCAAAGCAGCTCTATATATATATGTGATATAATATTCTATATTATACATGGCCTAATTAATTATTATCTCAACTGTAACACATATTGTTTTGTCATGGCCTATGGGAATTCCGAATATCATTTCATAACACAATATACTATGGTACAACCATAATTTATGTGTGTGTGTGTGTGTGTGTGTATATTTTATATATAGCGAACGACTGAGCTCTACCGAGAACCGTTTATAAAAGCCGATCGAAATCCAATTAATAACATTACACCAGCAATCCTGAGTTTCGCGTCATATCAAATCGAGATGGACGTCCGATAACAAAGTTTATTTTTAATTTTGATTTCTTACAAAATGCATTCTTTCGTTGACCGCGGACATTATTATACGAATCACGTTTTCGCCGTTTGTATATTATATATAGTCAGTAGCGTGCCCAGGAATTTTCAATGGGGGGGGGATGTTATAAGTAAATAGTAATAATACATTTTAATAAATTGTCATGGTAATACCAAAAACTCAAATGTTTATGTTTCAAGCTCTTTAAAATCGTTTCTAGCTTATAATTGTGTACATTTGTAAATTGTTCTATAATTAAAATGAATTTAAATTATAACACACTAATATCAAGTTGTTCAATTAATATAACATACGTTATGTATAGTTAATTTTTATTGTCATAAACTCATAACTCATAAGTAATAACTTTTTGCTAATAACTAATAAAAAGTATTAAGTAATGACTCTAAAACAGCTCTTATAACTAATAAGTTGTTTTATGTAGGTCGGCAAAAAAGACAATGGGGGATATTGTATTGATATTATTAATAATATGTATATACGTATATATATATATATATTTATAAATTTTATTTTAAAATAAACATTAATATTCTAAATTTTTAATTGTTATGTATTTTCATATTGTTTTAGTTTATTATGTTAACATTTTAAAAAAACACAAAATATGTTTCACACAACTTTATGAGTAGAAAATACGAATAACTTTAACTTTAATCTACATCATATGCACAATTTGTTGCTTTGTTTCAATGGATATTGCATGATTTTAAAATCCACGTATTTCAATTTTTTAAAGGCATATTTTTTAACGTTTTATAACGAAACATAATATTTGAGGTAAATGGTTTCGATAGATTCTAAAAAGAAAAAAATGTACACGCAGCTACAATAAATTTAATTTTTAACCTTTTTTCAATACGTGTACATCATTTTATTGTAATTTTGGTCAAGAAAAAAATTAATCAATTGTTTTCTACGACGAAAAGTTGTTTTCAAACACGTTTTACTTACGTCTTACTCTTCACAATTTATTATCAAAATTGAATAATGTCGCTAATGAATGCAATCATACAGGTATTATATAGTCATATCCTACTATAATATAATAATATAATAATAATATTATAAACGCGAAAGTTTGTAAGTATGGATGGATGTTTGTTACTCTTTCATGTAATAACTGCTGAACGGATTTTAATGAAACTTTACAATAATATAGCTTATACATCAGAATAACACATAGGCTACAGTTTATAAAGATATTGTGTGAATTGTCCAAAATATCAAGTTAGTAGGAAAAAATCTACCATCTGCGAGCTATTCTGTCGTACGCTGCCAAAACCGCTAGAGTTACACATATGTAATATATGATGGAAATGTTTATCTTAAATAGTCCTACAAAAAAGCTCGCCACAGTATATATCTATATCTTATGTGTAAGCCGTTATAGCCAAAATAGTGAACCATAACTACAATAAATATTGATAATTTATTTCAAATGCACATTTGGTAGTAATAAATTGATTCCTAAATGAAAATAGATACTTTTATCGCTTCTGGTATTTAAAGTAGATAAAATATGTCTTTCACGCTACATCATTTGGACAAATATTATTTTAATAGTTATGACGATGACAAACCAAGTGCGCGATACTACGGTGCGGTCCAGCGGCACGGCGCCGCCGGTGGTGTCGGGCGAACGGGGCGGAGCGGGCGGTCCGGCGCACGGCGGGTGAGGTGGGGGAAGAAATCGCTCATCGCTGAGTGCGCGACCCGAACGCGGGCAGACGCGTGAGAGCAGACGTCATTGACGGTTGTGTCCGTTTTGCGAATTTTCAAGGCACTAGCGATTTGTTAAAAACGCATTGTACTTAAAATAATATAGGCCCAAGGTTAGTTATTGGCAGGTTTTTTTTTTGGTTAGGAGTTACACGTATAAAAAGATACTTCATTTTTATTTTAATTATATAGATAGGTTACTTACCTGTTAATTATAACGAATTACTTCGTTTTTATTTAAATTATAGATTGTAGGTAGGTAATAAAAATACAAAAAATGTTTGTTTGTTCCTCAATAACGTCGGAACAATGCAACGGATTTGCATGAAATTTGATATAGAGAGTAATTATAAGCCAGAAAAAAATATAGTGTACTTTTTATTGAAAAACAACCAACGAGAATGGTAGCTAATACAGGAAATTTTGGGATTCTAGGCGTTAAACTGCAGTTACCGTGGTAACGATTAATGCCGATAGATGGCGATAGCATCAACATCTTTTACGACTTCCGTGAACCGACCGACAAAAGAAACAAAATAATAAACGAGCGAATTAAATTAATAAAATATAAATCATATAGTCCATATTATTATTATGCATAAAGAAATATGTATCTAATAGAAACGAACAGCCTAAACCGCTGGGTCTAGACACTTGAAAATTTGCACAGAAGTTCCTTCTACATCGTAGGCGAACACTAAAAAAGGATTTTTCAAAATTTTTACGCCCCTAAAGGAGTGAAAAAGGGGCTAAACGTTTGATATATCGATCGACACACAACCCAAATGTCTAGGTCTAGAGACTATTTTTAATTATTTTACAATACAATACAAATTATTAAAATATTTTAACCGTTATTTCGGGTGGTTAGTCTAAAAAAGGCATTGCTTTCACAGCGAGTTACACCCAAAAAGTGGTGAACATACAATTATTTCCCCGGGCAACGCCGGATAATTTAGCTAGTTAATATTTAGTTTTTATTCACGACATAAAAATAAGACGTATATATATTTATTATATATATATATATATATATATACACACGTCTTATTTTATATATACACTATACAGGTATATATATATACACGTTTTATTATATATATATATATATATATATATAATTTTGAAACATAAAATATCGAGTCATTAAAAAAATTGGCTCTAATTATATATTTTCGCCTAGTTAATATAGTTATAGTAGTTTTATTTACCTACTGGATTTGCGACGTGTTTAGATTGTAATAATTGTTATTCTGTGGATATATTTATTTGTAATCCGTGTTATAGAAAAATGTCCATTTATAATAGGAGTGATTCCTGTGTAATCGAATAGGTGAGACTGTCCACTTAAAAAAAGAAGAGCTTTTTTAAATATTTTTTACATAAAATAGGGTAACGAGCCGCGAGTGGTATGGGTGTGAATTACTTACATAAAGTTCAGAGTTTTCTTATTTTTATAATTTGAAAGCAATAATAAATCATTACATTCAATAAAACGATTCTGAACGGAGGTTCTGTGTAATATTATTTATTATAAATATACTCGTACAATAATAAATTTTGACAAAATCGCGTTTTTGCCGTTTTTAACGAAAAAATTTGATAATATTTTGGAACACGTTTAAAAACTATTGTGACAATCAAAAAATGGCCTCTCTAATGTCTCGCTGTGTATCGCCACCAGTGTTGTGTAAAGATAAATATTAATTTATCAAGATAAAGATAAAAGATGTAAGACAATAAAATTATTTAGATTAACATAAAAGATAATTAAAAATGTAATTATCTAGATAAAGATAAATAATTAATTATGATTTATCTAGATAAAAAAAAAGATAATTTTTTATACTATTATAAAATTTCTAATTACAATTACATAATTTATGCCTACCTAAAGTATTTTACAACTAATTTAATGTTAAAATAAAAATGTAATGACTTAAATTGTTTTATTATATAACAATGTTATAAATTGCTCTATTATATTTATTAAATAAGTTGAGATAATACTTACTAATATCAAAGAAGTAGTATGATTTTCTTGAAGAATAAAAGTACAACAAAGTCATAACACAGTTAAACTTTAAAAATATATAATTGGTTACACCAACATTTTGGTTCACCACAAACAGTGAGGAGACAAAATGATTTAATAGTTTAAATTAAGAACAAGGTGCAAATATTAATTAATTAATAAGATAAAATAAAATTAGAAAATTTCGTAAGTAACGCTATGGCATAAGATAATCGAGAAATTGAACCTAATACTACTAAATTTCTATATTTATCGTAACACATTATACAGTCTATAAAAATATAATTCCATAGGTACTATACCTGTTTTGTACGAATTATTAAAATATTTTGTGTGCACGTTGTATAATAATTGTCATTCACCAGATCGAAATTTGTTATCGGAATATGGGTACGAGTGTTATTCTCAGTGTATTTTTGCTAGTCGAAAGTTTTACACAGAAAAAATTACCTTTGATCTTAATTTGATCTTAATTTTCCATCAAAAAAATACACTTTGTCAAAAAATTCAATAATAATAGAGTAACAAAAAAAATTTGTTACTTAGGATTTTTTTGAATATAATCAGGATCGGACTGGGCCGGCGAAGTACCGAGCATAATTTGGTGGGCCGTTCAAAATAATTGATTTATAGGCCGATTTAATATAATACCTATATTATATATTTTATTTAATCTTATTTCATTTATTTTAGGCCGAATTTATTGTATTACCTCGGGCCGGACCGAATTCCCAGTCCGACCCTGAATATAATTGAAGTAACACAAGAGTACAAGACCTATGTTGTATCAAATTTTCAGCCCTTAAAAACAAAAATGTATCCCTTTTATGATTTAAATAACTCAACGTATAACAATCGCTATAAAGAACGTAAAATTGGAAGAAACTAAAAACAATTTTTTTATACAATTTATAATGGAAATTTATATTCGGTGTAAATTTCAAGAATCTAGGACCATTATTTTCGAAATGCTGGTAAAATACAATAATGAATTTTCACAAAATCACGTTATGACCGTTTTTAACACAAATTTTTGGTAGCTTTTTTGGGTCACGTTTAAAAACTATTGAGAATATCGAAAAGTAACTTCCTTGAAGTATTACTCTAGCAAAATTTACTATTGGAAAATGGGTACATGTGTAATGATTGTAGGACTTCTTCTAATCAAAAAGTTGTTCATAGAAAAAAAAACACAATTACATAACTGTAAAACTAATAGCTTCCTTACTTCACTCAAAATCTAAAACAATATTTTAACCGTCTTATATATTTATATAGCGACTGACACTGCACGTGCAATATGCATTATACATGTTTAATGATACAATTTTAAATGGATAATTTCTATAGGTACCAGAAATTTGGCACAAATCATGGGTTGATGGCACTATACGCTGTGTATTCTTATTACTTAAATTAATTGATAATATTTCAGCTAACTACGTCAAGCCGAAGTTCATAATGTATAATTTATGTCCTAACTGTCTTTCCGATTAAACGGTTTTCGCAGAGGAGATGCCGCATGCTTAAATTATTGTGAAATCATGTATGAACGGAATGTAAATACAGAGCGTCTCACAGAGATCTGACAAATGCTATTTAAAATACTAATATTTATTAATATTATTATTTAATATACAAAATAATAAACATTTTTTTCTCTTCAATATTTTAAAGTTTTCTTTTTTTTTAATAATACTTATAATACGTCTGCGCCATAATAAACATATTTTTAATGTTATTTTAATTATAAAGGACTTTAAGTTAAAAATTAAAATTTTATCTTATTTAAAAAATAATAATCAAGGTAGTCAATTACAAAATATTCATTTTAGAAAATTTTTCCTTTTTAACAGTTTTAAATATGTTACATCAATATTTAAAGAAGTTTTTTTAATAAATAATTTGTTATCATTTGACAATAATTTGTTGCGCAGAATTCTAGTAATTATTAGAAAAGAAAAAAAATTTAAAATATTGAATAGGACAAAAGTTATTGAATGTTTCAGACATAGATAATACACAATGGATAGGCCATGTGTATACAATATGTGTAGCAGGCAGCGCTCCTGAATAAAGAAGAGAGATAGCAATATTAAAATCACATCTTCTGTCCTACTCAGCAAGAAATTATTTTTTGTTCCACGAAATAATAATTGAAAAATAGAACATTCTGTTATCTACGTATCGGTCATCTGAATATTTGCTAAGTGAGACAGAAGATTCGGGAAAGCCCGATAACGAATATGGCCTATCCATTATGTATTATCTATGGTTTCAGATCTCCTCGAGGCGCCCTGTGTATATTATAATATAATAATAACATCACGAGATTAATTCGTTAATTGTTGATAATATTATATTCGCGTTATTAGTCGCGGCGTCTCCCGATCCGGCAACAATTTGCTCGTAAAACAGATGCTGTCATAACATTGTTAACCCGTTATAACAATTACTGTTATTATATATAGCTTATATTGTGTGTGTGTGTGTGTGTGTGTGTGTGTGTGTGTGTGTGACGTGTGTACTGCGTACTGAACTCTATAGACGCCGTCTATTAGATGGTGGTAATCGCGTGATAAATACGCTTCGGTAATTACCACGTCGTAATTGCCGGTCTAAAAATATTTCGATCTCGTTCGGAACACTAAATGTAACATTAAACTGTAATATGAACTAATAGTATTATTATAATATTATGCGAACCTAATATCAGTGGTGTAATTGTTGAGAACCCACAGAGTCTGTGTTACCGATGAGCGTATATAAATTTGGGGCCTTTAGAAAGGCTTCAACTTTAAATTTTATAACACTATACAAGAAAGAAAACAAAATAATATGAAAGGACTGAATATTTGTTTAATTTAAGTCTGTCTGATTGCGTATTCAAAAATATAATTATGTATACCTTTTGTGAACACAATTTTCAGTAACACAGGTACATCTGAATAATATGTTAAGCGAATTTAAATTTATTAAAATTAAAAGTTAAAAGTTTAAAAGTTAAGTTTTTTAGTTAAAAGTAAACCGTACTGCTACCGTACATTTTTTTGAAGCGAATAAAGTATAAGAAGAGTGTCTAACATCCAATTTATGTATCCAAGAACAATTTTTTTATTTTTGCGGAAGACACATTTTTGTGTTACACCACTGTAAAATACGCGTCAAAACTAGAAACCATAGATTATACTTTATACGAATAATCAAAACCCAAAATGATATATTATAATTAGATGCAACAATATCGTTTTCGAACATATTAGGAGCCAAATATTGTATTGGGTTGGACACGCACGGCGAAGCCAGGGCCAATTTTACACGAGGGTATAAAAGAGAATCAAAAAGAAAAACCATTTGGAAGACCACGTTTAGAGAGAGAGAGAGAGAGAGAGAGAGAGAGAGAGAACAATTAAATTATAATAATGACAAGAAAAAATATTTAGTTACGTCTAAGCGAATGAAGAATTATATTCTTCTTTTTTTTATTATTCCCATTATAGACTATAGTGAATGTATATAGGAGTTCTATAAAACAGTGTATATACTACATAACACACACACAATATATATATATATATATATATATATGTATGTATATATGTGTGTGTGTTTTTTCTTGTTGTTTGATGTAAAATTAGAGTGTACTCGTATACCTTCATCGTAACAAACAATGTTCCATAAATATTTTAAAAAGTCTGAATTTATAATAAATAAAAATTATATTGACAAAAGTTTATAACGTCAATGTTCATGCAGAATATTATAGTACCGATAAAATATCAAGTAAATGCTTAAATCTTATTTATTTTATTTAACAAGTGAAAATCCGATTAAAGCACTTTGATGAAATGGTTGAAAAAGTCATATTTAATGAATATATTTGATTCGATATTTTTATCTTAAAAATATAATTTATTTTATGATACCTATTTTGAAAATATAAAATTATGAAGTAAATTATATTTTAAACACATTGTTCGTGACGAATATTTCACAAAATACATATTTTATATTTATATATAAATAATTTACTTATTATTTTTTTTTTTTCAACCGGTAATAGGTTGGTTTACAGCGTTTAACCTCGTTCTCCATTTTTCACGATCTTCAGCAAGCCTCTTTAATTCAGCGTATGTATTAATTCCTGCGTCTTTTTTCAATTGAGATACGTACGAGTTTCTTGGTCTTCCAATTTACTTATATATTTATTTAACAGATACACAATCTCTATAAAAAGCAGATTCTCGAAAAAATAACTATATTTATAATATCAGAATTCAGAAATCATAAATACTATTTTAAACCAATAATACTATTTGCTGCAGATTACATAAAAAAATATCAGAATTCTGTAACTTGTCGCCGAAAATATATTTATTTCTCAGCCAAAGTATTTGTTTGTCCCTTTCTTCCAAATTGTTTATATTAAATAAGAGTGAAAGTAATATTTTGTATACGAATCAAAAGTTTTACACTCAGACTTCAACTCTAAATTTTTGTTTTGGTTTACTGTTATTCCCATTTTCTAAACTCATCCGGTAACTTATGACTCTGAAGATGGACTTTGCAAGAAGTCCGAAACGTCAGCCAGAAACTGATGACATGGATATTTCTGAAAATACAATGAATAAATCAACAATTCATGAAAGCTTTAACACATTCATAATAATATTATTATTTATTCGTTATTAATTTAATATATATATATATATATATATATTACATTACTGGAGTATCTATTATACTAAAAAAAGGTGGCATGTAAATATAGTCTGTTAAAAATATTCTGAAAGAAATGTTGATAGTATATTTTTATATTATAAATTGTATAAATGTTTATAAATTAAGTGGTATTATAAATATAAATGCGTAACAAATAACATTTTCCATTACAGCTAAAATGCTCTTTTTAATTAAACATTAAATTAAATTTTACTTACCAAAAAGTGATTAATAATCTTTCACCTAATTTTATACTTATTCTGAAGTTGGTATCAGCTTTTTGAATTTCTTCAGAAATTATGTTCTAAATATAATCAATTTCAGAACTTAGTCTCGTAAAATTTTTAAATTTTATTTTATCATTACGTAGTTCACGTAAAAAATTTAATTAAACCATTTTTGAAGGTCTTTTATTTAATGAATGAATGCACGTTCACTTTGATTTATTTTTTTCAATATTTTATAACAAAGAGTAAAAGACCATAAAAAAGGGACGATAAATTCTTCTTCATCGGAAGACATATTGGTGACTAAATACGATTTGACTTTTCTTATTTTTTTGGTATGCGGTACGATTTGTTTTATTATGGTTAAGTCAGTTTAGAGCAAAATAATTTAAACCGCGTTAAGCAGTTTTACTCTTTTTGTGTGCAACCGGCCTAAATTTATGAAACAGTGATTTTAAATGTCGAGCATCTACTTTATTCAAGATGTATAGCTAATGTTCACGTTATCCGGATAATGTACACGTCAGCCTTATTTTGGACTTTAGTCGTATCACTTATACACCCACGCACACACACGCGCGCGCGCGCGCGCACACACACACACACACACACACACACACATATATATATATATAAAATTATAAACACGAAAATATTATCAGTTTTCACCCTCGGACAATATGGCGTAGAAAATTTAGTTATTCTTTCACTTTACAAGATAATTAACATGAGGAGTTCCTCTCCTCGAAGAAAAGTTTTTAAGCACGAACGACTAACGTGGTAATAAACCACTATCCTTGGCGACAAATATTCCAAAAAAGCAAATGATACGATTTTTTTCTCTTTATCTTTCTTCTTCTCTCTTTCATTTCGGACCAACGAGAAGGGAAATTATTTGTTGCTTAAAACCGTAAAGACCATCTGTCGCTTTTATATTGTTAAACTTCAGCATTTGATAGTCGATTTAATCTTAAGTATGACGTCGTTTTTTGTCTCAATTTTTGGTTCACCAATTTTCATTTATTCGGTTTCATACAATTTTTCACTCATTATTCAAATTGGTCCAACCTAAAAAAATGTTCATATAAAATAGATTGCCTTTTGAATTTATTTAACCTTTTTCGGTATCGCTTTTTATAACATTATATTGGGTTCATGCAATACATCAGAAAGCTGCCATGTGTTTTGGTCGCATAAATTACGAGTGCATTACGTCATTACCATTATTCATAAGAGCCAAACTTTAAAATTGAAAATATTTGAAATCATACTTATACATAATAAAAGTATAATATATATAGATATATATATAATTGTACATTATGTATAAACTTTATTCGGATGAAACTAATAATTTAATTATTTTTGTTTCAGAAATAGTACGCACAAGATGCAATAATGCCCTCTCGATTGACATGGCGATGAGATGAGATCCAATGATCGGTGGCGGTTACTGTGGATCCGCGTGTTCCTTTGGTTTCAAGCTTGCTCCGACGGCCGATCACAAAGCTTGTTAATTAATACGTGTCCGAGTCAGCTATCTGACCAGTCATGTTCATGTTACGACTTTGAAGAGGGAATTTTTCTGGAATGTCCCGAAGCTACCGGAATGGCAGTGCACAGCGCATTGTCCTCAGTAGCCGGAGGGCCGATTCAGTCACTGAGCATCTACGACCTGGAACCTACGGTGTTTTCCTTGTCAGCAAATTTATTTCCTCCAGACACCAATCTTCGGCAACTCCAAATATCCCATTCTAACGTATCGGTAATTTCGGATGATGGGTTGAATAACGTCAAAAATTTAGAAACGTTTTCGATCTTATCCGGTAAACTCAGAGAAATACCTCAAAAATCTTTCGCTGTGCTTAGGCTATTAAAAATAATCGACATTGAATCTAATGAGATCATCGAGCTGGGTAGTTATGCATTTTCCGGTTTACAATTGATCAAGGTGAACCTCAAAGGTAATTCTATATTTAAAATATCAGAGTATGCGTTTGCTGGCCTCGAAACCAGTCTTACCGAGCTCGATTTGTCGTCTAATAAAATAAAAACATTTCCAACATCTGCCGTTAGACGATTAGAGCGTCTTATGTCGTTTAGGATCGCTTGGAATGAAATAGCGTCAATTCACGATGACCGTTATTCATTCATGAAAAGTCTGGTGCAGCTTGATTTGAGCTCAAATAATTTCGAATCTGTTCCTGAAGATGCATTCCGTTTATTTCCTAAGCTTAAAATATTGTCTCTATACTATAATTCAGTGGAAAGCATACACAGACGAGGTTTTAGCACGTTGACTGAACTTGAATCGATCGATATAAGTCACAACAAAATAGTGTTCATGGACAGTAGCACGTTCAAGTACAACGCGAAATTAAGGACGATAGACTTAAGTCACAATCACATTCATTACATAAGCGGACTTTTCGCTAATCTTCCTGACCTTAGAGAATTATTTTTGTCTGAAAACAATGTACTGGAAATATCGGGCGATTCGTTTACCAATTCTCCGAAGCTGTCCGTATTGTATATCCAACAAAACGCTATCAGACTAATCGAATCTGGAGCTTTTTCCAGTTCAATAAATTTGATGCAGCTTTATTTAAGTGATAATTATATCGAAATCATCAACGCTGATGTATTTGTTTTCTGCAATAAACTCACTTCGTTGAGCTTGGACAACAATCATATTGTTAGGATTGAAAATGGTGCGTTTCGGAACAACAGCCGACTAAAAGAACTTCGGCTGCAAAATAATAAATTATCGAAAATATCTCGAACACAGTTTGAGGAGACGTTACATGAATTATTGGAATTACATTTGCAAAACAATGCTATAGTGGAAGTTGAATCGGGTGCGTTCAAAACACTTAAAAATCTTCAGCACATAAATCTTCAAAGCAACGTTCTCACACATTTGGGTGACGTGTTTCTACATAATGTTCCGTCTTTGAAATCCATTAAAATCGATTCCAATGGTTTAGCCAGTTTAAATAACAAGTCACTCCATGGCCAATTAAATCTAAAAATAATGTGGCTCAGTCATAATAAGCTAATCAAATTGGATAAATTTCTCTTTGCTGATTTGTATCAAGTACAAAGAATTTACTTGAACAATAATTCCATCGAGCACATTGAACTGGGTACATTCGAATCAATGCAAGCACTGGTATTTCTAGATCTTAGTTTTAACCAGTTACAAGAAGTCACTTCGAAAACTTTCGCCGAACTCAGAGGTCTCGAGGAATTACACCTTACAGACAATCATATTACACACATAGATGCCAATTCTTTTGCAGCACTGAAAAAATTGATGGTTCTAAACTTGTCCAATAACCCTCTAACAAAATTGCATAAATACATGTTCCAAAAAGATTTGCCTATTCAAAATATGTACTTAAACAACTGTTCATTGAGAACTATTGAAAATGGAACGTTTTCCAATTTAAACGTTCTAAATGAACTGTATATAAAACAAAATTACTTATTTGCTCATGCATTGCTACAAGTGGACGTACCCACATTGACCACCTTAGATGCATCTTATAACAACTTTGACGGTCTTAACTCAACGGTGTTAAAATATCTTCCTAACCTTATGCATGTCAATCTAGATCATTGTAATATAAAAGAAATGTCGGGATCGACATTTAAGTTTAATCTTGAAATTTCTACAATGACTTTATCAGACAACAAGCTCACGTCTTTGCCTGCCGATTTGTTTAAAGGTCAGACTCATTTAAACACTCTTGTTTTGGATGGTAATGATTTCAATACCATGCCATATTTAATGTTGGCGAATTGCGAGAAGCTGCAAAAACTGTCATTAGCCAGAAATAAACTGACGGAGTTAGATATGACAAGACTGACGAGTATGAAAAACTTACAGAGCCTAACTATTTCGGAAAATCAAGTTCAAATACTCGCAGGATTTTCTTCTTCATTCTTCATACACTTAACGGAATTGAATTTGGCAAATAATATACTGTCATCATTGCCATTGAACTTTTTCCAGTCACTGGAACGACTAGATATGTCCAATAATAATTTTAAAAAAGTTCCTCCCTTGATCAAGAACCTTCAGTTTTTAAATCTCACTCACAACCCACTGGATCAGATACACGAAACGACCAAGCCTATGATAACCGAACACATTGACTTGGGAGAACTCCACGTTTGCGGAACAAACTTATCTGTACTAGCGAGTAACGATTTTTTGCCTTTCTCCGATCTCCATCGTTTGTACTTGTCCGATAATAAAATATCAAAAATATCACCCGGAACGTTCAGTGTTCTCGCAGACCTCCACACACTCGACTTAAGCAATAATCGTCTAGAACTTATGCCCCAGGAAAGACTACAAGGATTGGCTCGTTTAAGACTATTGAATTTATCACATAATTTAATCAAAGAAATTGAAGACTTTACTTCAGACTTGATATCATTGCAAATTCTTGACGTTTCGTATAACCACCTCGAAAAAATTAACAAAGAATTATTTCGCAACCTGGAGAGTTTGGCCGAACTACGTTTATACGGCAATTGGATATCTTCTGTGTCACCTGACGCTTTTAGATCGCTAAAAAAATTGAAAACGTTAGATTTGGGAAAAAACGGTTTCAAAAACTTGCCTTTAAATGCTCTCAGGCCTCTAGAAACTCAAATGAGGAGTTTACGGACAGAAGGTGAGTTATAAATCGATTCAATTATGGTTATATTATTTATCATCTGTATTTCAATTTTTAGATAACCCGATAAACTGTGATTGCGATCAACAAGAGCTGTGGGAATGGATGAGAGACCATCAAAAGTTAACTTTAGATCTGAGCCCGAAAGGCTTGATCTGCCACTACCCCCCGGAACTCCGGGGTCAGAAGTTCATGGAACTAGAGCCTCCAGCTTTCTGCGCTGTGCCTGTCGTACTCAAACTGGCTATTCAAGACATTCAACCATACTCGATATTCGTGTCTTGGAAAGGCCGAAATCACACAGGCTTGCATGGTTATAAAGTTGTGTATTATCCGATTGAGGATCCCGATTATCCGGCAGCGGCCATTTCATCGGCCGCAGTAATGCCAAACGTGAGTTACTTATAACTTAATAAATATGTTTAAAAACTTTTTAAATATATTTAAATATAATTTTCTTTAAGTATTAAAACAAAATCAAAAGTACACATATATAATATTTTAAATTACTGGCTCCATTTATCTTTCCCTAGCTAATGCTTTTGGAATGATTGCTGTAATACAATATAAAAATAAAAAAGAATAAGAAAAATAATTGAAATAAAAATAAAAAGAGCGTTTTAAGGTGGTAAGATTCTGGTGAATGAAGTTTTTCTATAATTTGATTACTAACTTACTTCTTTTTCGGAAAGAGAGTTCCGAGGTCATATATTTGAAAATAGACATTTTTCTTTGAATAAAAAAATAGCAGAATTAACAAATCGAAAATTCCTTATCTAAAACAATTTACTTCATGGAAAATCAACGATGAAATAAAAAGTATAAAAATTAAACGTAATAAGGATTTAAAATTTGGGACGTCACTTTCGTTTGTGATGAAGTCAACGACAGGAAAAAAAATATCGAAATAAAGAAAATCGACTCGTTTACACCTAAAATCTGGATTGATGTAAATTTGCGTGTTGGGAGTGTGGCCACACTCTGCCGAGCAAGAACGATCGAGTAGTTCCTAATTGCCTAAATAGCCACTATCTAAACGTCCTTCAATCGCTTCTGATAGTCACTGTTTAATATTTGTTAGAGTTTTGTTTGTCAATGATTTTTGGACCCTGTTTCCGAGGCATAGTGGTACGTGATTCTGGCTGTAACTGTATATAGCAATAACATATATACAACAAGTAATTTATGTCGTGTGCAACAAATATGGCGTACATATAACGTACGGTTATTAATTATTATAAATGTTATGTATGAAATATTTAAGTAATTAGTTGTAACTTATAATTATATCATTAAAACCGTTCTTGATGCCGTCCAATTTGTGTGTTTAGGTCATGAATCAGTTCTTAGATAAAAATAGTCAGACCACGCGTTTGGAAAACCTGACACCTGAGACCCGATACCTGGTGTGCGTGTTGGGCCTGGGTAACTGGATAGCGCCGAACAATTCGCACCACCCATCGGGCGATACACAGAGCAGCCGTTGTGCCGAGGTGAAGACCCTGGAGGGTGACATGTATTATTCGGAAGAGCAACACAAGAGTTCAATACTAACGCGGCGGCTGGGACTGATAATTGGCAGTTGTTTAGGCTGTGTTGTATTTATTATATTGGTTTCCGTGTTAGGATATCTAAAAATAAAGAAGCAAAGGGAAGACACTAAAAGGGAACAGCCTTTACCGCCCGAATATTTGTCGTACAGGCATTTTTCGTTGCACACCACTGACCCGATAATCACCGCGCCTGCTTTGGGCCAGTCCAGTCCAATTACCACAGTGCACTAAACGATATTTTGTATCATTCATGTTATTATTACGTTATGAACTATATATATTATACTCGCATATCATGTCTATCTGTTCAGTCATGTGGTATAATATAATAAATCAAAAACAAATAATATTTGTATAGTAATATAATATAAACTATATAATTTTAAATATTTTTTTTGTTCCTGGGGGGAGGGGGTTAACCCGAAAACTTCCCGCCGTAAGTACGCCATTGATTACGTCCTTCTCGAATGTCCAAACTTCAACAAACAATTTACTAGTCACTGATGTTTGATTAATGTCAAACGTTTCTCCCAGAGTAAGAAGTTATCATCATTTTGCATCGTAAAAAGCGGATTATTGTTAAGTATGGCATGCCTTAAACTTTTTGGACAAACAGTTGACACGTTCTCTGAATATCGCATTTTATCATTGCAACTCCCATTAACCGGTCGAATGTACACTATAGTGGTTTTCAGGCCAAGTGGCCCTCGACGGTGGCGCGACTGGTGGACGTTTTTACGCAGAGGCTCTAAAACATGTGCCAAACGAAGCGCGGCAAATTTAAATTAATTACTTATTTGTAGATACATATAATTAATTAAATGCTGTAATTTAAGTGCAATATTATATGGAAGAAAAAACTATGGGTTGGTAAAATATTTGGTGTAGTTATAGGAGTGAAGAGTATAACATACAATGACGATATTGTTGTTCGACCACCTGTTGTTGACCGGCTCTCTACCGCCCAATGTTAAGAACCACTGTTTTTCAGAAATAGCGTCACCAGTCGCGTCACCGTCGAGGGCCACTTTTCATGAAAACTACTGTAGACTAGCCAATTGCGTCACAATAATAATTCCCGAAAAGTTGCATGCTCTATTATTATTATTATTTTTTTTTTCTATAATTATTATAGAACTATAATAATAATGATAACAATAATAATAATAACAATAATAATAATAATAATAATAATAATAATAATAATAATAATAATAATAATAATAATAATGATAATAATTAATGAAAATAGAATAACTTCGCCTTTTGGAATTGATTGCAGTGTTCGATCATATTGAATGTGGATATATTATATTGTTATAATATTTTATTTATTACTTATTCCGTATGGTGCCATAACAAACACATAATATACTCTAGAATGTAGAATACTATACGGTTTTATATTATAAACTTATTATTGCGCGTACAATCGAGTTTATAGATGTTGTGTGAAATTCTCCGAAACAGCCGTTGTTCCGGTTCCTTGTTTGAGTAAACTGCCATGATTGTTTAACGTGCACGTGAACTAGAATAATAAATGTACATATATATATATATATATATCAGAAGCGAACGCAGGTAGGGTTTCGGGGTTTGAATTCCCCCCCTCCGAAATGTCTTAGAAAATTTGAAAGTTAAGCTGCGACATAATATTATATGTAAGAGTATATATTATAGTACCTAATAATTTTACATTTTTTCAAAAACTCTACACACCTGAAAATTTTTCCTGCGTTCGCCCTTGATATATATATATATATATATAAGATGGATATTGTTTAAAAATTCGTGTAATAACTATTAATATAATTACTGTTTGTAAAAATTTAATCACTGCCTGTTTTTTGACCTATCCCTCGGTTTCTGCGCTCGAAAATTATTATGAACGTTTTGTGTTTTATTATTTAATGTTTATTCCATATATTTTTATTATTACCTAATAATCTTCTATTCGTATAAATTACGGAGACACTTTGAGTATTTTTGCTAATACAAGCTTAAGAAATATAAAAAATTATGTCTGTTAGAAATTATGTTTGTACCTACATAAAATATTGTATTAGTAAAAATATATTATAAAATGTAGTGTGGTAATTTATTTTATAATGTTATTAAGATTAATACAAATAAAAATAACTCTAAAATTTAATCATTATTGACATTTCTATACGTTTAATTAATTTAAATAATATTATATTATTGTTTTGAATACCAATAGGGCTATAACGCAAATGTATTATAATATTATTTACTTGTTTTTTTTCAAACCATGATTTATGTATAAACCTATGTATAACAATAAATCAATTCTTTTTACACATGAATAATATTAATCATTACAGTCTTTGTCCGAAATTGCATTATAGTCATCTTCAGAAGCATTAACATAGTTTGGAAGACACATATGTCTTGCATAAATTATGTAAATAATAGGAAATATCTACAAAATGTTAAAGATCTAAACGAAATATCTATCACAGATTCTAAACGGAACGGGAAATCTATTGGTTTTACAATGATGTGTTTTTTTATGCCTGTACTCAAAAATTCTATAAGGAGGAGTGCTCCGATATTTACAGTCATAGTTTGTTCCCGAAATCAAATAGCATCTAGTTGGTACATCAAAGAGGTTATGTGTCAAACTTCTTAAAAGCGCCTAAAAATATAATTCAAAAACAACTGAAAAATTACATAAAAACGGTAAAAACGTAATTCACTTAAGCGAAATTAACAAAACACCGCGGATTTTTACCTTCTTGGTTTTAATACTTCAACTATATTAAAAAAATCGTGAAAATAGTTTGTCACCATTTTCTTCTATAAACATTTCAAGTTTTTCAACAAAGTGTTTTATTTTTTGTGGAAAATTACGTTATTTCAAAACTAATAGTACTAGAGAATGACCATTTTTAAAAAACATATAATTTATAATATATTAACAAAAATAAATTCAGAATTTTTTTTTAACTTTTAATTTTAGGCTACTTATAGTAATTAAAGTTTATAGAGTATTTAATTCACTAAAAGGAATAGACTAGGTTTTAAAACTTAAATTCTTCAAGTTTTAGGACAAAGTGTATTATTTTGATAGAGAATGACAAATAAAATTAATCATGTTTGTTTACCAAGGTTTATTTAAAGAAATCATTTTAAATGATATATTGTACGGTAAACCGTAAACTATTTAAATACTCTTATACACACTATATAAGGTAATATATATTACTCACATAAAACGAATAGATATTAAAAAATAATCGAAAACAAGTTTTCTTAGTGTATTAAACGAGAAAATATAAAAAAAAGGACCAACAAAAAGGGGTTTCTTCCAATTTTCTCGGCATCTATCGGTCTACGAGAACTTGTTTGTATACCAAACGAAAGCTACAAAGGACAGGTTGCTTTTCCCGTCAAAAAATTCAAGGTACGACCATTCCCGAAAGAGATATGGGAGTTTAAAACAAAAAAAAAATTCGGTATACGAAAAAAACGCGATTTTTTGGAAAATATGCACGCATTTTTCAAATTCATACCCTATTAACATACATCATAATTAACAAGAGAACGAGATCTATCTCATCAAAAAGACGGAATTAAGATTTCAAAAAAACTCAGGTCGTGCGCCGATTTTTCTGCTTCGATGAAGCCATAAAAGTGCAAAAAAAAAATGGTCATACGCCCATTTCAGGCGGTTCCAATAGGAATAGACTAGCCGTATCTGGTATCAAATAGGTAGCCGATCACGCGAGAAAATCATTTGCCGCATAAAATTTGCAATTTGAGCAAAATATCGATCGAAATATCGATTTTTAGTGTTTTGCGCGGGAAAATACGGTCAAAAAATGTCCAACACAATGTGTTTTTTCCACATTTCTCACCATCTATTTGTCTCCGAGACCTCAATTATACATCAAACAAAAGCTATGGACGTCGCATTTGTATTTCTGTAGAAAAATTCTATATCGGATAAAAACTGACGGAGATATAGCACAAAAAACGCGTATTTTGCGTCTTTTTTCGTGTTTTTCGCGTTTTTTTCGTGTTTTTTACGTTCACGAACGTTTTTCGGCCACTTGTATTGGTCCTACGCGTTTGGGACCTATTAGATCGAAGAAAGAGGAGGCCACGCGGATTCCGAAACCGTCGGAATTTTTCGAATCGGATAAAAATAGACTGAGATATGGCGAAAAAATCGCTTTTCTCGCGGTTTTTTTCGTGTTTTTACGTTCACGAACGTTTTCGGCCACTTGTATTGTTCCTACGCGTTTGGGACCTATTAGATCGAAGAAAGAGGAGGCCACGCGGATTCCGAAACCGTCGGAATTTTTCAAATCGGATAAAATAGACTGAGATATGGCGAAAAACCGCTTTTTCTGTTTTGATGACCCGAAATATTTGGTATTCGTTCGTAAACAACATTCCATAGTGCGTATTGCGCGGGAAAATATGAAAAAAAGGTCCAACAAAACGGGTTTTTCCATTTATCTCGGCATCTATTGGTCTCCGAGACCTTGTTTATATACCAAACGACAGATACGGACGTCAGGTTGCTTTTCCGTCAAAAATTCAAGATACGTTCATTTTCCTAGAAGATATGGGGTTTGAAACCAAAAAAAATTCGACAAACGAAAAAACGCTGTTTTTTGGAAAATATGCGCGCATTTTGCGAATTCATACCCTATTAACATACATCATAATCAACAAGAGAACGAGATCTATCTCATCGAAAAGACGGAATTAAGATTTCGTAAAAACTCAGGTCGTAGCGCCGATTTTTCTGTTTCGATGAAGCCATAAAAGTGCAAAAAAAAATAATGGTCAAACGCCCATTTCAGGCGGTTCCAATAGGAATAGACTAGCCGTGTTTGGTATCAAATAGGTAGCCGATCACGCGAGAAAATCATTTGCCGCAAAAAATTTGCAATTTGAGCAAAATATCGATCGAAATATCGATTTTAGTGTTTTGCGCGGGAAAATACGGTCAAAAATGTCCAACACAACGGGTTTTTCCACATTTCTCACCATCTATTTGTCTCCGAGACCTCAATTATACACCAAACAAAAGCTACGGGCGTCGTATTTGTATTTCTGTAGAAAAATTCTAAATCGGATAAAAACTGACGGAGATATAGCACAAAAACCGCGTGTTTTGCGTTTTTTTTCGTGTTTTTCGCGTTTTTTTCGTGTTTTTTACGTTCACGAACGTTTTCGGCCACTTGTATTGGTCCTACGCGTTTGGGACCTATTAGATCGAAGAAAGAGGAGGCCACGCGGATTCCGAAACCGTCGGAATTTTTCGAATCGGATAAAATAGACTGAGATATGGCGAAAAATCGCTTTTCTCGCGTTTTTTTCGTGTTTTTACGTTCACGAACGTTTTCGGCCACTTGTATTGTTCCTACGCGTTTGGGACCTATTAGATCGAAGAAAGAGGAGGCCACGCGGATTCCGAAACCGTCGAAATTTTCCAAATCGGATAAAAATAGACTGAGATATGGCGAAAAAACCGCTTTTTTCTGTTTTGATGACCCGAAATATTTGGTATTCGTTCGTAAACAACATTCCAT